>OU015471.1:11264460-11886960 GCA_907164805.1 Brachyptera putata | reverse complement strand
GAAACAATTATTGCAGTGTAGAATGAGGCATCAAGATATACGTCAAGAAAAAATTGCCGATGAAATGCTAATGAGTAGTTGCATGCTTTCAAAATCACAAGTGAAGAGATCAAACTCATATTGAAGAAAAACAATCATTTCAAATTTCCCAACAACTATTTTCACCTCACCATTCGAGAGTTAACTGTGAATCAACATTATTTAATAAAATACTTTGCCGAATGGTGTGAAGCAATCTCATGACAATACACTCAAACGAAACTGAATACGATACTTCTAATATTATATTGGAGTTGAAAATGTAGCATTGTGGCTAGGGTCCTCCTAAACTATAAGCCCATCATCATCCATTCAAATAGCCGAACTGTGTTCATTCAACACTTCTTCTTGGCAATTCCAAACATATTAGCTCACAATTGCCTACATTATCTCGTAATTCTACAATATAATATTCTGAGGTTTTGGGTGTGGCTTGAGAAACTAATTTCTTTGACCGTCCTCGTCTTTGAAAAACGTTTTGAAATCGAAATACTGAAGTTTTTTTTCACCTTGCTGATCTCTTTATACTCAAGAGCTTTGTTTTCCCACCTTAAGAGGGCATGTGATCAACGATTGTATTTTAATGTGTTCTTAGGGTTTCTTCGCTATCGTATCATCAATTATAGCCTACGTAGAGAAAATCAAAGAATTATCTTTGATATTGATGTTACCAATATTATTTTGTTGACCAGATGCTGAATGTTTATTATGAAAGTGAATAAAAATAGTATCGGTCAAAGCTTTTATTTCATACATGAAAATGAAGATCAATAAGTATCTCGACCATTTCTCATCCTCAGAACAAATAATCTGGTGAGTTTCTATGGTCCTTGATTCTACTATATACAGATTGTTGAATGGGTTACATTTCATTATTCTTTTTTGTGCGGGAAAATTGCCGGGATGATCCAATCTTGACATCCATAACCTCAATTGGAAAACCATGTTTTTTTCTACAAGTTTCATCTATTATTTCGAAAAAAAATAGCTTATAATCATAGATTCCATCTCACATATAACCAAAACTATCGGAACATGTATCAAAATATCCAATCTTCAATTCAGAAAAAATCATCTCCCATGTCCCCTTAACCCTTCCATTACCCGATGTGGTTTAACGTAAGAAAACCACCAGAGCAGAACTCTGTTCGATCGACCGCACGCCTCTGACCTCGACGACCTTTCGATGACGAGCCACCTCTTCTTCCACATACCCTCTGTCATGCGGACACCAACTCGTACCCTGCGACCGCACGTCTCGGCTGATCTGCTTACGTGACCACCGCATACGTGATTCCCTGTAATGACCGCACGGTGTTTTCAGAACAATCGCTCAATGAAGACAAAAAAAGACAATTTGAGAATTTTTAGATAGATTTATATAGGCCTATTCTCTGTTCACGGGAAAGAGATCAAATATAAACGAAGTTATAGAACGCTGTAGATAAACTTGCTACATTTTTACATATACAATGGTTTTGAAATATGTGGTTGTTTCTCTGAAAATCATAAAATCGTACGAAACCACATATGCAAATGAAACAGTAATATCTGTATTTAATTTATATACTACTTTGTCTGTACGACTTGTTTTTTATATATATATATATATTAAATACAATATATAGACAATATATTTGGTATGTTTAGTCATGTCATAAACGATACGCCTCGACCAGGACTCGAACCCAGGACCTCCTGATTACCGGTCAGGTGCTCTCTCACTGAGCCACCGAGGTATTATTCTTAGGATATCAGGATATTTAGGATAGCAACGGTATCACTTCTAGATGAGCAGTGATAAAAAACGCTTGATGTGAATTTATTTTTCTTCCCATCGACTATTTTGTTAATACGTGTTGCTCAGAGAATAATATATTATATAAAAACCTCTGTTGGATTTTACAAATACAAATAGAAGAAATATTTCATCGAGTTTGTTGTTTAATGTATGCCTTTTTAAATAATTATATCAGAGTGAAACCGTGCGTGCAGATGATTGTGATACGGATTAGAATTCGTCTCGGACTCATTTCGCAGGTTTGGAACACTTGGTCGTTAATGCTAATCTATAGGGGAGAACAGACGTTCGGAAGAGCAAATAGTTGATGATAGATAACATTCTGCATCTTTATGCACCGAATTTTTGACAGGTAATCTGATTCGAGATTTTTTCGTTATTCACACTGTATTACAATGAAATTGGTGGAACGATCTCTATATTTTTTCCAATAGAAAGAAATCAATATTTTTCTAAATTACCGTGTGAAATGTAACAGAAAGCGAACCTTCTTCAATTAATACTGCAAACGACTAGGTAGTATTGATCGGACGAGGCACAATGAGGTTCATCTTATCTAGCTACCACCTCCAAAAAAGGTTTTCATCATATTCGATACATGTTTCAAAAACTTCATAAATATTCAGGAATAATAAACTATTCAGTCATTTGTATAGAGTGTAAAGAAATCCACATTGACACTTGAATCATTTACTTCCATCTTCGACTTATGCCATTAATAAACACCCCCATATAACCTGTCCGTTGGTGGGGTCGTTAAAAGAACAGTAAGCAATAGGCCGATACAGAACACTATTAATATGTGTAATAAACAAACATGCCTGCAACATCAATCCAGAATAATTTAATATACACTTGAATTTAAGAAGTCCAGAGCGAAACTTCCAGTCGTCAATGTTGAAGGATGGACAAACTCGAAACAAGATAACAGTCATCTTGAATTCTATTCCCACCTCAACTGTAATAATATTTAATGTAGTCACTTGAGTACATTTTAGTATTTGTCGCTTTGTTGAATAATAAATTCTCTTGGATGTCACTTTACCCGAACAGCTCATTCAGGAAAGAGTGGGCATGTAATGTAATAAAATGTTATGAGTATTTCTGTAGAAAAACATATAATAATTTATGTTCCTCCTGAACTCTTGTCCTTATGTAAATAATTGTATTGTATGGTTTAACGACTTGATTATATTGTTCTCGTTTAACGAGTCTACTGTTGGCGGTGAATGGAAGACTGATGTGAGGATAACAGGTTGTCTAAAGAGAACTTTATTTTCAGGTTGGGGGATTCACCCACAGTGTCAACATGACATATAAACAATTGTAGTGACTTCGGTTCGAAACACGTTGTAGTGGAAACTGCTTCATGACGTTTAGAGAAGTATTTTCTAAAATACTGTCGATCCACAATGAACATTCACTTTAGATTACATTATATTTCTATGTTTTTAATAATGGTAAGGTAAATTTGACTATTGAAAATATCTAGTTACACCATGTCAAACAAATAATATTTCCACCTATTTTGAATATTGAATACAATAATTGTTTACAACTGGGGATGTGTTTATCAATTCTGTATCTTACACTGATAACGTTTTATAATCATTCACAATTTGTAAACCACCATGGAGGAAACTTTTTCCCCTGAGCGTGCTGAATACCTGTTGAAGACGATTCTGAAATAGTATACCAAAACCCGGCACCTCCACCATTATGCAAGTTTGTGTTGATAAAATATATTAATAGATTTATGACTTGGAATTTATAATCATATCATGTTGAATATACTCCGTATTTCCTCAATGGTTCTTGTCGTCTAATCACATATAATTTAAAATTATAATTGGTATTGTTCCATCTAATAAGGCACATACAAAAATAAAATACTTAATTCTAGTTTATACATAAATACAAAACAAAACATTCTGACATGATTTTAATCAGCGAGCTGCTCCCGTCTAGTCAATCAACTCCTCTACAATATTCTGAAGTAAAGATCGTCGGTTTCCTCAATTATTATATCATACACGATTAAGCGTTCCGATCTGTCACATATAAGTTCATACAAAGTCGTGGTCTTTGATCTCGTGATCTTTGTCGATCGTGACACGTCGGCAATGTTCGTGACAGTTCGGTAACATTCGTTCAAATCCGGTGAGCGAATTGTAAATATCACGTATAGTCAATGTGTATGATTAGTGGATGGAGAATAGGTCTTAACTGCTAGTTGCTGATTGGTTGAATTGAAAAGTACATCACCCGTGCGCAATGTGTATTTGTGTAATAATTATACTACTTTGTACAATCGCGGTGACATACAAATGGAAACATTCGAGATTCTATTGAGTATATGCATACGATTCGATTCAGGAAAATATCAGGTATTTGGTGATAGGTCTCGAACGGTATGAGAAATCCAAATTCTAATACGAAGCGAACATTAATATTTTCAATACCTTCAAGATGGTATGAATAAAACCTATTCAACCTGCATCGCATGATTGTTGAAGATCCTTTCAAGTTTCTAAAAATATGTTTCTCTAGCTGTAGGCATATACGTTTGACGGTTATGCGATATGAGCCGGAAAATTATAACTTCCACTAACTTAAAAGTATTGAAACATTTTGCTTTTCCCCTGCATTATAATTTTGATATCTCATACCGTTCGCAAGTTATCACCAAAAACTAATATTCCGCGAAATCAACTGCTCTGCAGTCTTGAATATATTTTTAAAATGACCACTAAATCGTGTTTTTGTTCTGTAGCCTATAGGTGAACGCAGGGATGGTTCTTACAATGTAGGCAACGACCGTTGCCTTCCCACTATCCTTCCAAGACATAATACACCTCCATATCATTGTCATCCCATTCATCCTCTCATCCATTGACATCCCATCATCTTACATGTATTATCTATATTTTGCAATTATCTCTTTCTTTTCACTTATTTTCATTTCTAGTTTTAAGTATTTTCTATATTTGTTTCATGTACAAATCTTTGAAAAAATAAACATAAATATTCATACCTTTCAGCCTCACCATAAATTGGGGTAAATGATTTTGTACATGAAAATATATGAAAATAATATCACTGAATGGTTCCTATTCATATTTTTTCAATTCCAATATTATTACATTACATTCAAATCTTTTTAAAGCCAGAATAAACTGAACTGTGGAATGTTTCTGTCTGCGAGTGTGATACAACGTACATTAGCCGTCAAGTCAAGTCAATTGTCGTGACCAATAAATTACTCGGAATCACGCGGCAAATCAGTTTTCATATTCTCGAAGTCAATATTATTCTAACATCTCGCTACTTATTAACTGGTCGTGACTTCTGATTGGCTAATGCTCTGATGACGCGCTGTTCGATCCACGGCCCCGTGGAGCGGACGAGTCGTGATCAGTTAGCCGGGGAGAGAAGCGATTACTGACTGACGACTGTCATGTGTGCATGGGATAAACTGACAGCCCAATGAACAATGCCAAATAATAAGAGTTGAAATATTAAAAATTAACTGACGTAGGCCTATGAGTATTGGGCTATATCATCTACAGTTTTTCAAATGAGTTACATTTTTTTATGTGGTACGATCGTTTATGTGATGCGTCATCCGAACGATCCTACATTTCTTTCATTCCCATAGCCTCAATTGGAGACCAAGGACGTTATGCCAAGATTATGATTTTAATCTGGGAAAAATCTATGTATAGGATATACGAAGACTTGTAATATAATTTCGCTACAATTAATTTTATGTTGTATACAAATTGATAGAGTAATTACGATTGATTCAATAATTGATAACGATCTACATGATTTTGAAACGTGGTGTTTCCATTGCGTCATTCAAACAACGTACACTCACAACAGTTCTTTGTTTACCACAACTCTCTGATTCTTTACTTCCGTTGTAATATTTTAATCAACGCTACACAAATATAATAATCGCGCTCAAATTATTTGAGAGCATTTTAATTACATATTACAGCTTCATCTTCTAGTTCAAGGTAACGATGATGTTCGTTGTGAGCCAACAGCTAGGCTATTTGGGGGTTCGACTGACCGGATGATATATTAATAATATTCATAAAAACCGTACCTCATGCGTTACTCGAACCGATGCCCGACTTGACTTCAGTTTCTCACACAACGCCATAAGTGACTGAGCCAGTCGGGTGACGACGGCTGACTAGCTCACCCCTGCTGGCAAGTATCTTTGTAGTGTTTTCCCGCTATATATTCACTTACGGATCAGTGGATGATCAGCATCAACATCTTGCACATCAAATCGTGTACATAAATAACACATTTCCCGGTATTCCATTGACAGAAGAAAAATCGTGATTAATTATTTAAATATAAATATATCAGGCCAATATATATATATATATATATATATATATATATATGTGTGTAGGGAGAGAAGTACTCTAATCATCTGTGATTTATTCAATTAACACCTGGATAACACCTTTAAGGCCTATTTGTTGTTGACAATTCCGATCGAACGTCTCCCCTACTTTATATCAGTAACGTCAAGGTGGTTTCGAACATTCATAATTCCAAACGTCATTGCACAATCTGAGATGATGGATCCGAACGACCGTCTTCTCGACTATTTAACACTAATTCTTTAGGTTTCGATTCTCCAAGAGACATCACCCTTTGCATCGACACGATGGTTATAATAGCAGATGGATTACGCTAGGATTCAGACGATTTCTTGTTCATTAGTAAGAGATTTTGAATTGATGGAAACTATATGTTTAAATCCAGATTATTTGAAAGTGATCATTTATAAATTGATTTTAAAACGATTATTACATTCAGTTGAACTTATTAATCATGCATTAGATTATATAGGATATTTTGAATCTATATAGAATGTATTTCAATTAGACACTAATTGGAAAATAATAGTCATACCGAGGTACTAAGAAATAAAAAATCAAGTCACGAAACTATTGTGAACTTATTCACAGTTTCAAATTGTGAAATCATATATATTGGACCGTTTCCAATGACAAACCAAGTCATATATTCATTTCAAATATTAAATTTGTTTATTTACTGAAAAGAGAACCATAATTTCGGAAGCATAATTTCGTGCGTTTGTAAGGTTTTCTTCCCCATATATTTCAACTATTCGTGGCTCTTCACTCCACGTTGCTCGTAGGCTTTTTTTTCTAGAATGAGCCCACACATTGTCGAGTGGACAGTAACATCAGCCAAATTGTGTTCTCCAATCACAACTTCAATATAACTTTCCTAATTGCCATATGGGAAGCTGATAATCTGCTATTTCTAATAAAATAATTGAGTTAGAATCACAATCTTCTGAGATTATCAAGCTAGGAACATTTAGCAAAATATTTCAATTTTTTTTACGAATTATGGTGTAAATAGAAAAATTGTATCGAGATATAATCGGATCGCTAGTAAATAATCAAGAAACGAAGTTTGATTGGTATTTGTAACACGTTTATCGCCTTGATGTGAAAAAAGGAAAAAAGGAAAAAATATAGAGAGTTTTCTTGATTATTTAATGACATATAACATTTCTTAACTTTATTACGCAGTTTGAAATACAGTTCCAGCTTCTGTCATCTACCCACTGTGTGATCTAACTCTAGATTCACATTAAAACCAACTATTTTACATAAAAACTAAATTAATAAATAATGAAATCCTCGACAACCATGCAGAACCTATTCGCACAATAAATCCTGACACCTGTATTCCCACGTCGTCAAATGAGAAACACGACTCACACTCTATTAATGTTACCAACTTGCGTACTTAACATATTGCAAGTTACCCCTGCAGGTGATGGGTAATTAATGGTTTCCATGTTGGTACTGGGGATAAAAGTGTAACAAGTTGTTACTTGATAAATGGGTGGCTGAGGCAACGTGTTGGGGAAGTAGAAGCTAACAGGTAGCCAACTGGTAACTAACTGGTAACTAACTAGTAACAGGTGGAAATGTCAGAAATATGTATATTATTGTTATAGCGGTAGGTCTATATGTGTTGATGGTGGGTAAATTGGGGATGGATTGTATGTGCAATCGTTTATTCATGCATTTATTCATTTATATTGGGTTCAACAACGCACTGTGATGGAAATTCGATAACTAAGATCCATTGGCGTCGGATGGATGATTAAAGAGATAATGGGCTGATAACTAAGACATATTGGCGTCGGATGAATGAATAGTGAGATGGTAGGAAGATGAGATGATAGTTTCTCAGGTAATGGGCAGGATAGTAGGAAGAAGTAGCTGTGGCCATTCCGAGAATCAGCATACATAGGCTACAGTGGTAAACCACGAAAAAACGGAAGCATCTCTGTGAGGTGGTCTTGAAATGCTGATTCTCGGGATGGCCACAGCTACTTTCTTCCTACTATCCTGCCCATTACCTGAGAAACTATCATCTCATCTTCCTACCATCGCACTATTCATTCATCCGACGCCAATGTGTCTTAGTTATCATTACAGTTCGTCGTTAAACCAAATCAAAAGTGAAACATATCTAAGTGTACAAAGTATCCTTGTCATTGGCTCATCGTTGAACCATTATTTCATATTATAACTTTCCCCCATACCCTCCTCCCTCAATACCCCCTTTCCCTCAAACCAACACTTCATATACGTACATTCAACTGTTTCCAATGCAACCTGTTCGAAATGCGCTCTGATTTACATGGCACGATTACTTGCCAGGAACACGGCCAAGTTGTGTGGAATGTAATGTACCTTGGTACAACTGACCTGCACAGTTCACTCTCTGCGTTAATTACTGGTGTGTGTGTATGTGTGTATGTGTGTGGGGTGGGGGGGATGCGGGTATAAAGGCTAATAAGGGAAATCAGTTAGTTGTTGATGTAAGCAGATGAAAAGGGTTTTGAGAAAAAAAAAGATCCAGACTTGACGTGAAGGAAGGTATGTTTCTATTTTTTGAACCGTGTCATTCGTATGTATTTTTTTCAAAATTCCATTCATCAATTAGTACCATCAATTCAGTACCAAACTGGTACCATTGAGTTTGTAGTTATATAACTACAAACTCAATGCTGGTACTGAAGTTGTGCTTTGGTCTAAGAACAATTTCGGGGACTTGTCCAATTATGACATCAATATGGGATATTACTTTAAAACAAGTCTATAGAATGAAACATTATTTTCTCTACTTGCTCTATTTGCATATATCAATGTACAATCGTTATAAAACAACTCTATATATACGGGACTCGAACCCGCACCCACAGAGTTTTTACACAACCTCTTCTATAAGCTGTTCTTGATCTACATATCCAACATGCCATGTTCCACGCGTTTTTCTCTATTGACTTATTCGCTGTTCTTTCAGATGTCCTCTGTTCACACATGACAAGTCTATGTAAACCTGTTCCATTCTATCTAGTATAACGATTATAAAAATATCAATCCTGCCGTATTAGTACCTTTATCTTGACAACAAATATAGACATGAGCTTTGATACCCACTTGCTGATTGGAACTTTTAATATATTCGATTGGTTCTTATGGAGATGGCAATTGGCATGTTCGCCAGGTTTCTATAGCAATTAGAAGAGTTGGGAACTATAACTATACTGAAGTTGTGATTGGAGAAAAGAGTTTAGGAGGAGGTATATTGCTGTTAACTTATCACAACTGTGTGTGCCATCAATTGAAGATTAAAATGAGCGTATTTACATGTGAATAAAATATGTTATTCCCATATTGACACAGTGAACCGGGAAACTAACATAGATTGTGATTGGTTATTATCAGTTGGTGGACATTGTAGTCCGTCTCTTTGAACAGTGAGTAACATGATCTATTAAATAACGTGTTACTAGCAAATGTTGATTCAAAATTTTCTATTTCCAAAAATGAACAAAAATACCACATCTTCCAACGTTTTTTTCACTTGAGCAATACATGATAATAAGACAAGCAATAGCGAAGACAAGCTTTCAGTCCAAATCGGTACTTTCTTTGTTCATTCATTTATATTTTTGTTTGTTTGTTTGTTTGTTTGGTTGGTTGGATTTTGTTTTTCGTATGTGAATCCTTATTTTGCTTAATGCAATTTAGATCTTTTCGGATTTTTTTTGTAGACATAAACAACTTTCTAACTCATAACTTTGGGAATAGTTGGCTATATGAGTAGTTTTTTGAGGAATTGACGATTATGATAATGCAATATACAAAATAAAAATAACAGGCGAAAAAAAAAATGGAAACACATTTTCAACTGAAATATTTACATTTTGAGATAGCAGTAACAGTCATTTGAGCTGAGTTCTGTAAAATTCGGATGAGTGGTCCTCAAAGTACATAGCTTTCGATTACATTCTGTAGCAATATCTCGCTCGACTGGGTTCACGGAACTACCAATCAGTCGAAAGACCGGATCGTCAAAATACCAAATTGTCAAGAGATTTTTTCAATAGACCGTGTTGTCGAAATTTGTTCTGGAAAAATATTGATCATTTGTTTTCTCGACGTTTCGGTCATTCGATAATACGATATGTAGCGTTACTGCGTTTTCCTTGTATACACTCTTCATTATACAGTCTCTTTCCCAACTCTCGTCTGTCGAAATGACGCGGACTACGTTGTTTTCCTCCAGCTCGCAATACACGATCTCGTTGCCAACTACATGTCGATAGGGAATGCTTGACCTTTGACCCGACTTGCACTTGTACGTTCAGTGCATGGTTCACACTGTTGTCAGGATTTAACGTGTTTTTATATAGGGAATGGAATGAAATGAAACACATTAATATAAATAATTTTCTCTCTTTCTATCTCGTCTTTGCTAATGTGTGCTGCACGTTTTGGCTGATTAGCTTGCTGTCTCTTTCTATTTTATACAATAGTATCTAGATGAAGGCAATTATATTTCTAAAGATTATTTTAAAAAATACCGAATATGCGTTATAAGTAAATCGATATATTTGTGGGTATTGCAATGGAAGTCTTTACATCTCGATTTTCAAACTGCTTACCTGAGTTTCATGAAACTCGGTCGTCTTTTCTTCAAAACACTTCTGAGCATACATGGGGTGATAATATTTTCCTTTTTGCCCTGTCTCGAGACTCATGTGGGTATTTTGACAATTTCAACCTCCATTATTTTAAATCAACCAAAGCGGTTAATACAAAGTACTGTGTAGTTTTACAGTTCTTGACGAATATAAATAAATTGTGTTCATAATTGAATGAATATAAATAGTAACGGTTTGCTAGATCATTATCAATGAATAAATATCTCCAATATTTCAGAATGTAATATAATCCTATATATTTTAACAAAAATTTCGATTTTATTCTTGTTGAATCGTTATTCATCAGTATTATCAGTTACCAGATACCAAAATGAAAATTTTCGGCTTCCAGTCAACTGGCCAAAAAAAAGTCCCATGAACGACTCTCCGAGGAGTAAAATCTGGAAAACCAACTTTTCCGGGAACTGGTTTTCCCGGAAAGTTTATTTTCCTGACAGTTCATTTTCCGGCAGTTTCCTAATTCCCCACCATCTTGTATTTCATCAGTTCGCCATGCGTCGACAGGTCATTTTCCGGCATTTCCTTTTTTCCCCACCATTATGTATTCCATCAATTCGCCAGCGTCAATGTCAATATCATAAGTTGAACTTATATCCAGTGGTTTCAGTTATATTTTCTATCAGTATTTATAACACCGCGCCGTTCCCTACCAGCATGTTGCTAATGTAAAGGTAATATATTATTATCAGGGGTTTCCATCACTCTCTCCACGGTCCAGTTAATAAAGCAAGTCACATTATTGTCTGCGGTGAAAACACCTGTAGCTATGTTACATACACTGATCTGGTTGGAACAGTGGCGTGATGCCGGTAGAAACGCGGTTGGTTAGGTATTTCTATCAAAACGAGAACCAATGTTGGTTCACTTTTCAATTATCTCATACTTCATATTTTCATATTTTTTCCTGTGTAATTTCATAATTCGAAAAATAGTTACAGTAGATACGGAAATAATCAGAATTATTTTTTCAAATAGCAGTTTTCCAGTGTGAAGCCTATTTATATGGTTCTCAGGCCAATCGTTAGTATGATTAATAAATGTAATAATATCAGGGCTTGAAGGCGCGTCGACAGCGAGGTCAAATATCGGAATATTAATAATTGAAATCATATAATCATGGACTATGACGAATAGAATGTAGATTTCTCCACAAAACTCGGAAACTCGAAACTCGAAATTGGATGAAGGAAAATTCATCCATCATAAAAGTAATCGAGCTTTTTTTTATTTTCAAAAAACTACATTGAAAATAAATATGTTGATACTAATTCATGATGATTTTTTGAGATGTATGATTGTTTTTATTCAAGAATTTACAACCAGCTCACAATCATTTTGAGTTCAATTTTCATATGAACATTACAAATATCTTCTATATGTAATTAAATTGTGTGGAAAATGATGGAATGTGCTTTTCTAGAGTTTTAATTAAATTTTTGCTGTCAAATATGCGTGAATAATATTTTGTCATCAATTCATTCAATTCAAGAACGTTAATGTTGATCTCTCACCCCTGATCATTCGTATTGTAGATCTGTGTGGATGTTCGAGAAGAGAACGATATATTCTTATTGAAACAACTCCGCATTATTCTTTCGACTGAACTATGACAATGTCATCCGTAGTAAATTAAAAAACCACTTAATTACATCTGTTACATCTGTTACAACTTCAACAAACGCCAGACATTCAAATCTAATTTCAAGATAAAAAAATCTTTAACCAAATGAAAAATGTCACTGTCTAATTTGAACTATACCATTAAAAGTTGGTTCTATTTTCTCATTATTTACTGTAACAGTTGTTCGCCTTCTATGAGTCCAATTGGTCAATCAATTGCAATTGCACAAAGTGCAGTTATCGGTGCACCGAAACCTGTTGCGTGGCCGCATTAACAAGTGTTTTAGATTAGTGAATATAGAAAAGTCACGATTACAATTATTTATATTTGTTTTAGAGATTTTCAATTTGAGATATCATCTTTATTGGTGTATATAATTATTTATTTGGGTTTCTTATTTATTTACATGTTCTTTAAGGTCAGAAGTTTAAGTATACGACAGGTTTTGGGAATTTAGACATCGTGATAATTATAGTTGGCAACTGTGTAATAGAGGTTTGATATACTACTTGAAATGAGCGTTAAGAATATTAAAATGTCCCTACTTGATGTTTTTAAATTTTCAGAACTGAATCTATTCACATACATTTATATTCATCGGAAATTGCCAACCACATTTTTAATTCCGACAATTATTCCGAGGTTTGTCATCCTAGTGTGGAGACTGGATTGCAAACCGAATAGAATTGGATTGGAAATACATATTCCGTAAATCACCCAAAATTTTCAATCGAATTCAATATTTGAATGACCAATAATAATCATATGCTATCAGACACTGTTCGATGTTTCTCCGACCATTAAAGGTGAACCATTAAATGTATCTGGGTGATTTTAATCGAGAATTCAAATAGAAGCGCAAATATCTCGATTATCTGTGATAGAAGTAGATAGGCAAAATATTTTCATAAACGATATACAGATACATTGGTAATCAATAAAATGAAGAAGATCGATGAAATGACAACTATCGGCATCACAAAATATGGGTATCATGTATTGTCCAACATCAATCCATATCAGAATACGTCGATGAACCAAATAAATTATTTCAAAAATCTATCGATAGAACAATCTTATCGATTAAGACCCGGTAATACACGTCCAGGCAGTCTATATCTAAGAGATAAAGAAACAGATAGCTAACCATGAGAAACCATGGTGATAAAAACTTCAGTTATAGCCAGTTAAAGCTGCTCCCACGTTGGTAATCCCATCACTAAATGATCAATGATATTTTAATTAATAATGAAATAAAATGTGCAATTGTCCATTACCGGATGTTATTTCCTACGTCGCTTCATTTCAAAATTTGCATTCAAAAATACATGATAACACTGCTCTGGAATCATCAAAGGGAAGTAGCTCCAACTGGCAGTTTTAAGTTCTCATGACCATGGGTACCCATGCTATTTGGTTTCAATATATTATCTCAAAATAACGCTGACTGGACTTGGTAATACCGGGCCTTAAATAATTTATGGATATCTTAAATTGATATAGTGTATTTGTGTGCTGCACGTGCGCGCGCCACTATTGGCTGTGATGGCAGCGCGCGCAGGTCAAATCATGCTGGACCCGAACAGCCGAGGTGATTACTGATCTGTTCCTAGATACGTATTGACCCTGATAACGGGGCTTGTACCAACATTGCAAAAACAAAACATTCGCCGTGTAGTGCAATTATTTCTTTCATCTGATATATAATAGCGGACTATATTTTCTGTTTGTTCTTTTCTGAGTGTAATATATTAGCATTGTTGGCAGAAGAAATTGGGTTGAGCAAAAATAGTTTTTTTTTTATATATTTGTTGATTTGTATTGAAATTATTGAGTCGTTATTGGTATGGTTTGCTTAACGATTTAATCAACTGTCGGGTTATTTGGGAGTACGTATATGAACAAAAAATAAATGGATTAAACTCACAAAACCTCGTGCCTTATTCGGGATTCGAGCCCACGTCCGAATTGATTAGAATTTTTAATTCAATGTCTGATTTACTGAGACAAATTATATCAGCTTCTTGATATTATCATTCCATTACAAAATTTCATAGGGCCTACATTGAAAAATATCAATTCGATTTATCAGTCCATTTTGAATATGATTTATATGTATCGCTGTAAGTGAAATAACAACTAGGAACAATGGGCTGATAATGTTCCACGCATTTTCTTCCTCATTTTCCGTGGTTATACTCACTTCAGTTATATACTAATCAACTATTTATAAAAAGTACTTTTGACACAAACCATTGTACCCCAACTAATGATGAGGACGTTCGAACGATCCTACATCTAGTGTACCGGTAGTGTAGTAATGCTGAGTAATGTAGGATCGTTCGAACGTACACAACGAGGGCAATCTTACCACCCTAATTCCATGTAATCAGAATGAACATTTATTCATAAAATACATATCTTTTATTATTTAATTAATACCACAATTATTCACATACCAATAGATTTGAGTCATCATTACAGTGCGCAGTTAAACCCAATATGAATATCACAATGAAACTGTCTAATAGTTTTGTCCTGAATTAGTCATCCAATTGAAAAACAAATGGTTATCCTTCTATTTGTTTAGTCCATTAGTAAGGAATGAACAATTTCTTCAGATCTTATCTGCTCTATTACAAGTATCTCAACCCAATGACGTCATGGCTGAATACAAATTAAACTGGACCAAGTCACGAGTGTTCTGATCAACATTACAGCTAAAAACACTTGATAAGAATTATCACCTGTTGAAGAAAACAATTCGATGCAAGCGATATAAAAAACAGATTATACTTTCAATTACGGTTTCACCAAATCTGGACCAATAGAATTTAATCAGATCTTTAAATGTGCGAAAGTCGATTAAATGAAATGTCAGATTTTTTAGGATAACTCGAGAACGTTGTAAGATATAAACAATCTAGGCGTAATACAACATGCACAAAGATATATTTATTACTTTCAAAGTTCATTCACTGAGTTTATAATGGTCATAAACGTCTGTCCACGAAAAAAGACGGTCGTCCATACCAACAAAACGAATGTAAATATCCCCGTTATATTTGCACATCCGTGATGTTTGTACAATATTACAATTTTCCAGGATTAGGTTTACAATTAGTAACGCAACTGCATCTTCTAAAATAGTTAAAACCTTGAAGTGACAGCGAGAATAGGTATTTATCAAAGTTTTCACGATTATTTAGTTTGTAGACGACTTTCTTTTTTGGTGAATACAAGTGTACAGACAATGTGCTTCGAAACACTGCCATATATAGATATTTATTGTGCTTTCCAATACCGAGTGCAAGTCATCACCAAAAAACTGACATTTTAAGAAGTGTTGGAATTATCAACAATATACTATAGGTCTAACTGGCAGTCAAGTATTATTATTTATCACCATGGTAAACCATGATGTTTTTCAACCTATTTCAGAATAAGGCTAGGTACCTGGAGTTGGTAATACCGGCCCAAACCCACTCCAATATGCTCTTGATTCGTTTTTGTTACTCGGTCAACTGGTTTTAGGAAATTATAAATTATGCGGTTTTAGTTTTTTGTCTATTTTCAAAGCGATGCAATCACGCAGTTGAATGGGGTTCATTTTAATCGTTCAATGTTGGTTCTTCAAGTGATTTGTGCACACGTGTTTTATATGGTATGTAATAGTTGTACTTGAACCACGATGAATTGAGGTTCCGAGCAACCGTCCTCCCTGTCGCACACCACTATCGCGCGGGTGGTTCAAGCCTTCGTCTCTCGTGTGTAACTTATATCCAAAAGAAATGAAGGTTTCGATCGAACGCCTCTCCTATCTCACATCACTAGCGCGCGGGTGGTTCAAGCTTTTGTCTCTCCTGGATCTAATACGGTTTCTACTCAATGACATCCACAATCTGCCCTGATTCAGATATTATTGGAGAATGTTCTAGTAATTGGTAACAATGTCAGCTAAAATTGTCCAATTATTTTCTTGTTCAATAATTATCGATTCTGATTGATAATTGAGAACATTTTCAATGGCTGTACCTGGAATGATCTTATAATTCCAATCTTTAGATCATTTGTATCATTTGTGGTCTTCTGTTCAGAAAAAGTGTACCACTTAGTGAATATAATCACAAAATATTGTCAGTATTCACCTATACTGTAAAAAAACTATATTATGGCGCAAAATTTGTTCGGAATATGCAGTTGATTAGAGAAATCGATGGTCAAGTTGCTAAATGTCATCGATAATTGTAGCTCAATTTCCAAATAATTCATTGAGCAATCATTTCAGAAATAATTAATGCTAGAAAATGTGCTCAATTAATAATAAATAATGTTCGAAAAACCGAAAATGAATGCTAAATTCCTATACAAAGCTAGCAGTAGATACATCAAGCCAAACATCTTTCTACCACATCTCACGCATGATACAGCTGCTGTTCCACAAACATAATGACAACATGTGAAATAACTATATCAAAACAATAATGATAATGGCATACAATAACCAAATAATGATACTATGACACAATTCAATTATTATTACTTATCAATCAAACCAATTTATATGAATCAGATCAATATAATTTCATAAAGTATTAATTTTGTATGATCACATATGATGTCAATATATATATCGCAAACCTATGATTACCCCCTCCCCCCTCCTCCTTCCTAATGAGATGATAGATCGCTCACTAGAGCACTGCACTCACTTGAAGGAGACTGTGGGGTACCATTCTCGCTATGGTCGACCATCTTGACTGAGGTGCATCGTGGTTTCCCTCGGTCGTTTACTGGGATAGTTATACTGAAACAGAGTTTGATTCTTCAAAAGACCTCATGAAATATAGCTCATACTTCAATATCATCTTCCTATTATCACGTTTATCATTCATATACGCCAATGGATCTTAGTTATCATTTGTGTGCTCCGTTAAACACGATATTCATATCCATGTATTTATTTATATTAGGTTCAACGATGCACTGTACGGTTAACTATGATCTATTTGCGTCGGTGAAAGACAATAAGATGATGCGAATATGAGATAAAATGTCAATTTTGAACAAATTGATCAGGAAAAGGAAAATTTTGACTAGTAGGAAGGAAACGGCCGTGGCCTGTGGTCAAGGAAACGACATAAGGAAACCACGATGCATTTCTGACGGAATGGTCGACCATGACGGGAAACGAACCCCGGTGTCTTGAATGACCGTGCAGTCGTCCGCTATACCCACTCGACCACCCGTTTCACTCTCATTCATCATCCACCGATGTCAATAGATCTTGGTTATCATTAGAGTGCATTAATAAAACTCGATATAAATAGATAAGTGACATTGTAATTTTCTCACTCGATAGGACCTATAGAATCCTATTGCACTATTTTCCGTGAGAACTGTAAACCTACGCGGCATTCCGATAGTCTTGTGTGGAATGTTCGCGATTTCTAAATTAGGCTGTGAAAAAGTGTAGATCCAGTATATGTATTACATACAAGAGACAATAGAGCCTTGGGAGAAATGTTCATTGTTAACGGTCCAGCGGTCCGCCGGAGGCTGCCCTGGAAGATGTCAAGAAAACGAGAACAATATCTTGTTGACTTGTCGGGTCACTACATAGTAAATATGGAAACTATGTATACTGTGTTATGTTATTACGGTAATTGGGGTGAATATGGTAACTGTATTAACGATATCTTTTGAAATTATGTCTTTCACTATGGTAACTATTGGTAACTAATTGTAACTATGTAGTAACTATGAGAACTTCGTAACTGAATGTGTTTAGAGGAAGGAATTGGATGAAGATGTCGTCTTGAATTACAAACTTGTGTCCACGAAAGAATATGGAGCTCGGCTAACAAAAAAATTGATGGTGAAAATTCTAGCAATTGTAGACAAACTCGATGTGGACTCGAATCTTCAACTCTTTTGAACAATAGTTGTATATATATATCTGATCGTAAACCTTTGTAATTAGTGTAATTACAATTGCATCTTCAAATACAGTGAATTCGAACAGTATTCCAACCTCTGAAATAAATACGATTACCTTTTAATAATGTACCAAATCCAAGTTCACATACTAACAAAACAAAACCAAACAAAACGCTTTGGATCTTGAATTGATGCGGTCCAGTTGGCAATACCTCAGAGGCAAACTAAATCCACAATCTGTTATCATCTGTGGATAGTAGAATGGAGAAGAAAGCAAAGAGCTTACACACGAATAATAAATAGCCAGATGGACTTTGAAGTCGAGTATATCGGAACCATCGATCGTACGATTAAGAGGACTGCATGTGAAGCGAAATAAGGATCTAAATGGCAGTGAATCATGAAAGTCGTGTGAACATATTTGTTCGGTAACCATGGTGACCATCAGAAAACAACCGAAAGACGATTTTCAGTAACAACTAAACTTTTCAATTAGCTACCAGAATGTTAAGGGGAACCTACCCACAGCTTACAATTTTCAGTGCAAATAAAACATTTTAACGATCGTAGTGTCTTTCCGTCTGAATATATGTAGTGAAGTATGTACAGTGTACCATGAATATAGTGAAATATCATAGTGACATTTTGGGATTGTTCATATTTCGAAAACCAGTGTGTACAAATATGTGTGTGCTGTTTTGGTTAGCGGTAGTTGAGTGATTGAATTAGCTTCACAAGTCAACTAATTTTGCCTTCAATATGTACGGTAACACCAGAGTTCTTTATTTTTATTCTATTCCAATATTTTAACTCTCAAGTTCTCTTAACCAACGAACGGTCCTCTCAAAGACGACATCTTTAGTCAAAAGATGGATCATGTTTTAAGATCTTCTTTTGATAAACTTGAATCATGATATTATGTCTCATGTTATGTAATTGAGTCGTTGTAATACTCCTCTATTGCGCATGACTGCTTCCATGCTGTCCGTTATTCGTATTGTTAGATTAGCCAATGGCGACAGCGTTTGTCGATATTCAAACTAGATCGATTTTTTGTTGTATTGTTTGACTATAGCAATTGCGTTTGATATTTAAACTAGATTTGCATTGTTGTGGCCAATAGCGACATGTGTTCGATATTTAAACTAGGATAAAAGATTTAGGAAACGAGGAAACGTGAGTCGTGTAATGAGAGGTGTATTGTAGGTTTTGATTAGAGAGATTTTTTTGTTCTTGTTTGTTGGAAAATCCTGATGAATGAATGTCTACAGATTTTTTATATTGTTAGATTCGTTGAACGCTAACTGGTGTTTGGATTTGATCTCGTGTTGAGATAAAAACTTTATTCACAAAATGTAATCGTTTTTAATATAACAAATGGAGTTCAAGACGAAATACATGCATTGTCCTTCTTCATTATGAACGAACTTATTTTCATGGATCTCTTACCACATTGTTATACTTCACCCTGAATTCGGAAATAAAAATTGAGTACAGAGTTTAGAGATTCAGTTTTTGTTACGGTTGTAACTGAAAATGTGAATAAAATGTCTTATATATTCTGGAAATGTACTATTAAACTCTTCATATGGATACATTGATTGACCTCAAAGTTTCACACTCCCCTCTTCGATGAATCAGTACTTTTCTTTCTATTATTGCTTGAAATGGAATATTTAATCAACATCGAAAACTCGATGATATTTCGATTAGAATGATTATTATAATTGAAATATTCGTTCATTGATCATCACTGTAATCGATTCAACTAGAGTAGGCCTAACACCATATAGAGTTATACCACTTTTATGTCAACCCTAGACATTCACATTCAATTGGAGAATACTTATTATATACCTATAATCACAACATGACCAACATGACAAGTCACAAACGCCCTCCCATACCAACCTGATAATAACAAAACTGTAACCAATCCACTCGAAATAAAAAGATCGTACGCGTGCCATCTCCAAATTGCTAAACGAAACGAGCGAAGAAGGCACTGCCTTTTTCGACTCGCTTCAAGAAAACCGTGCCATTAAAAACAAAAGAACGTCACCAATAATAACCTCAACATGTCAGCCAAAGCACTTATTGTCGATGACCAAAGCACTTAAAATCATTACCACGCTAAAATATATGTACCAGTTGCATTCGTATTATTGAATCTCATTTTTAATACTTATTATGAACTGACTTTTATATATAATTTGTAATTGGCGTATACTAGACATTGTCTACGGTTGATCTTAGATACAGTTGTGGTCAAACTGTATTATATATAATTATTATCACTAGATATTACTTTGATTATTCCGAAATGGAGCGGTCTGGGAGAAGTACAAAAGAAATACCGCCCAACGGGTGACAAATGGTGAATCTTTTCCGGTCATCTCTCTAACAGATCGAGGAAAAATTATATAGCATAGATATACTAGTACCCATGAGGGATGGAGGTTTCGAACGGTGGTCTCTCCTATCCCACACCACTAGTTCACGGGTGGTTCAAGCTTTCATCTCGATAAGTATTTTCAACCGGTCGACTATAATATGTAACAGGAACTAAAGCATGGAGATAATGGTGACATTGGGCGTGGTTGGTGTATAGTTGAAATGGCGTTCAGATGTGTTGTGAATGTGAAATTGTGAATTGTGAATGTATGCTGGTATTTATGATGTACAGAGTAGTGTATAATTACGTTTTTTCACTTTTAATGTAAAGCGTGAAACGTTCCTTATTAGGGAGTATATTTTATTGAGAAGAATTTATTATTTTTATCGAGCTATGCGAGGAATTTAGAAAATAATTTTATTCTCATCATAAGCCGTGCGTGATTCAGTTAATATCCGAAATCCATAACGAAATTGCAAGTGTTATATTGTGTAATAACAAAAATGTATTGTAGCCAGAACATTATATATATATATATGATATATGTATGAAGTATTCGTCCATTAATCATGCTGTAATCGATTCAACTAGAGTAACATCATACGATCGTTGAAACCTCCATTATCATTTTTCACTTTTTCGCAATTTTTTGGCATATAATTGCATCCCCGTATATCCTAGCTGTTGGTGGGGTCGTGAAGCAACATTTCATTCTTATTACTTGTAATCCCTGAACAGATGATTAACGACTTACACCAACAGCCAGAGAAAAGAGTGGGATGAGATGAATATATTTCACAAAATTCATCTTTTATGCGGGGCTCGATCCCACGCCCGACTGGACTTCAGTTTACAACGCAGTGCCTCGATCAGCTGTTATATAGGGCCACGGGGGGTGGCTTTACTATCTACTGTTTGTTGAATGTGTTATTATTATTAATTGTTTTCTCTGGGGGGAGGCGGGGGGGGGGGGGGGGGGGGGGTATCACTTTTGTGGTGACCCGTTCGGACGATCAGGTCTGTCATCCTATTCCTAAGTCTTATTGACGAATAATGGCTCTGAGTTTGAATCAAGTTTCACATGTTTTTATCGATTGTTAAAAGACAATGTCCAAGTCAATTGTATTTCAAGTTTATTTAAAACTATATAAACAAGTACCCTAATTAACTTTTCTGTCAGATCTATGAAGCAAACAAATCTTAACTCACCCGTCATATCACATATAGATATACAAATATCCACGAGATATGAAGGTTTCAATCAACCGTCTCCCATATCCTACAACACTAGCGCACGGCTAGTTCTTGCATTCAAATCTCCTCTATACAAACATTTCACGGAAATGATTTTCGACAGACCGCCACTGATACGCGATCTCGACTCCGCTGACCACCCGCGCAACTGTCACTCTCTTATCGGATCTACCTGTTGATCTCTCACGTCGTGACAGAATCGTGTGTGCGTGACAGACCGTGTGACAGATGTGACTACATATCAGATGGATCGAAACGACAAACCGTTAGTTGTTTGTGATAGGGGGGGACGGTCGATTGAGGATCGAGGAATGTAGAATGTGGAACTAGTTCTGTAGATAACTTTGATAGTTGAGTAAAAATAGAATGAAAACTAGAATATCTAGAATATGGTGTACATGCTGAGTGCAGATAGAGATACATCATATACTCACATAAGTACAGTTGGTTATGATTTTTTGCAACTTGTATTGAATATATTCAAGAATCTATAAGGCTGTGAAAACCCTAAGTGAGTGAAAAATACTTTTTCACGAAGTTCACAAGGGCTATAGTCAATGAATATATAACTTGTTAAACACAAAGTGTGATATAAAAAACAGAAAAACTCGGGAGTAATGAACTATTCAATCGTTTGGGTGAATTTAATCATCCTGACAAGTATAAATGAAAACAAAATAATAAAATGGAGACAATATGTGCCGAAGACTTTTTTCAAGTGTATGGATTGAATTTATGACTGCATACGTTCCTTATTCAAATATGACGTTCCAGCTTTATCTCGTCTCGATGATTGGTCAGACATTTTAAGAATGTTGATACAATTCTGAAAACTTTCATGGGAATGGAGATACAACAATATAAACATCACAACAATAAACTACTTAGTATCAGTTACCTAATAATAGAAGTATATAAACATTCAAAAGAAATCAAAACAAAATATACCTTTTCAAATCCAATGCTGTATTGATTTAAACTCGAATCCACGTGAGATGAAGACTTGAACCACCCGTGCGTTAGAGGTGTTTAATAGGGCGAACTGTCGACCGGAACCTTCAACTATCATAGATTACTTTAGATGTATGCTTAAAACACCCGTGCGCTAGTGATGTGGGATAGGGAAAACGATCGCTCGCAACCTTCATCGTTTGTGGATAAATAACTACATTGTAATGAACCGTATAATATCATTCGTATTATTAACGTATCGAAACTCCTTGTCGTTATAGTTATTACATGAGGAAGACGGACGATCGGAATAACAAATACCCTAAGGTATACATCATTCAAATCTAAGCGATTCGAGGTAAATGTTTTATATTTGTAGAGATTGTGAAATCTAATCGACCGTGTAAAAAAGCAATGTAAATCATCAACTATATTCTTAGAATGGACCCCTCCTTTCAAGTCTTACCGTTTTTTCTTCAAGTAGTTCTAAGTTTTGACAAATGGTTTTGAAGAACAAGAGTCATAAATAGTTTAAATGTCATTGATACATATATGTACTAGGAAATAGCTCATTAAAGTCTTCATTAACGGCTAAATTTAGGAATTGTGGACCAATAATTGTATACGTTCTGAAATCTTCATCATTAGGCGTGAAGATACATGTGATGAAAAGTTTGATACGAGTGACCTAACAACTATTAAATTGTATAGATGAATCCAAAACTAAGACTACGGTACTCGAAAATTATTCCATGTTTCGAGAATTACATCACGTCAGCAAATTGTGATAGTTCATTGTTATACTTCAGTGTAACACGTTTGAACGGTATTTTCCGTCTCGGAAAGCCACTTGAACCATTCAGTAACTTTACGGAACGTTTCTGACTGGTTCACGCGATTTGCCGGATCGGAAAAAAGTATGATCAATTATGAAAGAATTAGCTGATGGGATGAAACTCGAGTTTTCATATTCTCTCCAATTGAAATCACAATTTTTTATATCAGTCCAATATCTCGCATTTCAAGATGACAGTTTTCAAAAGTAGTAATAGCATCACAATATGTAGATGGAGGGAATATCTAATATTTACATAATAAAGGCATACTTTTTTCATAGTTTCCCTCAGTCATTGAAGCAAATATTTTGAAAAGTGGTATTTTTCCTGAACAATAATCTTTTCTTCTGTCAAATGAATATCTTCACATCATCTTCACATCATTATATCATCATCTCATTCCTCATCGCAATCATCATTCGTCCACGTCAGGTCCTAACGTTACCATGCACCGTCAAACATATTAGAAGTTAAGCAAAGGAAATCATATTGAAAATCGCCCAAGAATTGAAGTAGAAATACAATAATGATTTCTACAAACTTGAGAGGATTCACTGAACTTGAACGGTGAAATGACCACATTGCAGTTTGGTCAGTGCGAGAGAGATAAATAGAGAGATAGATAGAGAGTATACACGGTTTTTGTGATTTGTTGGTTGGGAACAGAGTCACACTAATGTACTAATAATTATCACTCAATTATCGCAGTCAACACGGTTTTTGTCATTTCACTCTTTTGTACGTGTGTGGGTGTGTGTTTGAATGCATGAAACGGCCATTGGTCGTAGACCATACAGTCTTTGCAAAGTTCCATCCTAACTGTTATCATCGACATGAATGAGGAAGAATTGGCCACAACACTGCTCTAGAAACTGATTTCAACTCGGGCGTGGGTTCGTATCTCGTATAAGTCTAGAATTATTGATCTATGATACCTTACGAAACCCTCAAATAACATGGTATTTGAAGGACTGTCATCACGCAAATAATAACCGTCATCAATTACCGTCTCTTACCACCACCATCTGGATGATGATAACTGACTTCTTCTTATCTGGATGAGATGAAGATGATTTGAAAAATTACTTAGATAAAAAAGGAAGACAAGATATAATTTTCGCAGCCCGTTATCAGAACCAGCTCATTGAATATAATTGAAACTCTAAGCACATATCTTTTGAAATTTAGAAAAAAAGATGGAGATAGAAATGACAGATTGAGTACATAGAAAATTATCTAGATTTGATGATAATTCAACAAATGTATTTCAAAAATTCAATGCAGATACGTCACAATAGTGTCGCAGTTACCGTAAATTCAACAGAGCTGGTGGTATATAACTTCATCTCTCGTGGATGAAGTAGAACGTTGTACGACGGAATGCTGGGTGGTACTCTAACCTCCTCCTCACTTTGATGGCGTGGCGCCCTGTCATTAGTATTGACACTGCTGACCGTGACAGTGACCGCACTGATAATGATGCTACCACATGACTTTAATCCAGATGAACGTCGCAGGCAGGACGTGGTAGAAGCATCAAATCTTTGGTATAGAAAGGAGGTACAAGAGCTCAAAATTGAAGAAGGAGAATAAGGATATCTTCATAATACTTCTTTCAAGTGATGTCGCACATTGTTGTAATATGCGGGCAACAATGCCCCCCAAATTGTTCACTACAACCACAACTTCAATAATAGTTTGTAATAGTAATAGTTCCACCTAACTTTTCCAGTTGCTATGTTTACCTGACGAACATTTCATCTTGCTTCGCATAATAATCATCGTGAGAAGAAAATGTCGTCAATTATATTTCATCAACTGTTGTGTCTAGCCAACTTTGTCTAAAATCTATTGTCTTTCGACACTTCGTACTTGTTTTTGGATAGTAAATCGGGGTCTCACGAAAAGCAACTTATTTTCGATTCATGAAACTGAGTCCTTGGTAAACGCCTTTCTTTTACCTTTATTGTTTCACTTATCCTATCGTTTTTTTGTTTGTTTACAGGTAAGAATTTATTGGATGCAGTTGGTAGCAATGCATTCATGACGTCACTGCTTGGAGTGAGTATACACACGTCACTCAAGATATTTCGTATATTCGTATTTATTCATTTATTCATTTTCATTTTTTTCGCAAGTGGATTTACAATATGGAATAGAGCATTTAAAAGTAAATCGTATGGACAGTCAATTGGATAGAATAAGAGATCATAAACTACACACAATATTGAAAATGCAAACTTATATACCTATACTTGTCCCCACGAAAGATTAGGGCCGTCTACCAACAAAGTAATGATAAAAACTTCAGTGACGTGAAGGTGTCAACGCTTTGGAAAGATGTAGTTTCGTCTCTTATCGTGAACCTCGGTCTGAAAAAGCATATAACCCTGAAAGTGTCACGAATGTCTGTTCTTTTGGTACAAGATTTTCCGCTTACCTGGATACAAAATGTACGTATGTTCGTAAGACATATTTTTATTTTCTATTCCATAGTCGAAATAATAATGGTTAAAAAATGTATATAAAAGTATAATGTAAAAGTATACGTAGAATGAAAATATACTATAATGTTATATAACAAAATTACACGTAGGACTTGAATAAAAAAGTTGTCGAATTAATACTAAGAATGATGATGTAGGATCGTTTGGACGGAGCATCACAAGGACAATCTTTCCATCTCAAACGAAACAATTAATTATGATGTATAGCTCATTCAACAAACTGTATAACCAGAAAACATGAAAGTTAAGAGAAAATTATTTATGTTTAAAAAAGGATAATTTCGATCTTCCATCGGAATTCTTCAGCGATTATCTAATTTTTTTATCTCGTAAATAATTCTTCCTCGACTTTTTTCTGCCAAATTCACATACTAATTCCTTCTATAGTTTAGTATAATATATTTTATTTTCATGTTTATTTCAAACCTGATTTTAAATCATTTTTTATTTGAATATCTTTATATTGTATCTACACAAATCTGTCCATGTCGATCGCTGAAAATAAAACTGAAAAATGTGCAAAATCTTATTTATTCCCACAATTAGAAACATCAACTTGCTAAACGTGTTTATTTATAATTAATCTCTTCATAACATATAAAATACGTTGAACGTGAACGTTTCACGTTTCGTTTAGCAGAGGACTTTTAAGGCAATAATCAAGATAAATTAACTAATCCAGTTCTTTGAGAAAGGTCGATATTGTAGTATGTTGTTTATCCTTACAAGTTGAACACTGTTCGAGGTAACGTCTTCTAACCTTTGACCTCAGAATGGCGGGGTCGATAATGCGGTTAGTTGTATATCTCCTTAATAAGATCAACTTGTGTCCACGAGTGAAGAAGGTCGTCTAACAACTAAATAATTGTAAAAATCGCGATGGTTATAATAATGATCTCGCTGCAGGTTTGATGATTTACTGCTTTTGAAAGATGTAGCGGCGTTTCGTCCTGAATTATTTTATCGGCATCAAAAATCATCAGTCATGCATGCAGGTTCAGCGGTGATATGTTTTAACAAACTCTCAAATAAAAGTTAACTGGAATTGTAATAACCGAACCTTAGATAGTGATCAGAATATAGTGATCAGAATACGTATTTGATTCAAACAGCTTCGAATGAAGCCCAAAGATATCATTATTTTCATCGCATATCCTCCAACCAGTGCACTGACCCTGTAACACTCTTGTAACCTTTGGCCCTGAATGGCGTGGTCGATAAGTGCAGTTAGTTTCTATATCCGCAAAAATTGAACTGATCGTGTTTGATGTGTCGACACCACCGACCGTTAGACCAAACATATAGGGGGCAGACGGGCGATCGGGTGATGACAGATTGCGTGGAAGGATGTGTTATTGCCTCTCGTTGACTTTTGACCGCAGGATGCTGTGCTGGTGGTACAGGATGTTGTTGCACATATCTGTCGTTATTATGGTAATATATGAATATACACATGTAAATTCATATATATATATATATATTACATTATTCTCATTTTACGGATTGCCCTTCCGTGAGACAGTTGGCGGTTCTGAAAAGAACCTTGTCTCTCGACGTTTCGGCCAGCTCTATATGTAGATATAGTTTTTTTAATGCTGCTTAACGACCCCACCAACAGCTAGGCTATACAGGGGTACGAATAAACGGGCGTTAATGAAACGATGGCGTGATGATAGCTGAAAGGACGTTCACCAAAATCCATGCCTTATGCGGGGCTCGAACCCACGTCCGAACTGATTTCAGTTCTTATCGCTAGCGATAGTTGACTGACCACGTTGTCGGCTCATATATACGTAATCATTCATCATTCATGAATTTATAAGTCAATCATCCAAGGTAGGATCTTGGAGGAACCACAAGGGCAATATCATTTCTACATGGTTCAACCACGTTCTTGATGGTCTCTTGGCGCTACAGGTGCCTAGGACGTTATTTCAAGCCGTGTCATCGCGGTAGGCCTAGGGTCAGAATGAACAAATGTCTCTGATTTATTTGTAATTAAATTATGTTAAATAATCAACAGTGTGAGAGACCATCTAAAACAAATTCAACAATTAATTATATTCAATATATTCTAATAGAATGAAAGTTTTGCTGTAACAGTCTGAATAAAAAGTGAGAGTCATCATTGAAATAGTGAAATAAACTTATAATTACTATTGAAATCACGTATATTTTTGGCATAAAACTAGAAAATCATTAAACTCGTTTCTAGTATAATTGTATTCACGTATTGACCGTACCATCTATCCCATATCATGACCACACGGGTGTTCCGAACCTTCATATCTCGTGCATAAAATTATTATGTATTGTGTCAGGAGAGATGAGGGTTACGATCGCCCATCATCGTATCCCACACCATTACCGCACGGGTGTTTCGCGCCGTCTCTGACGGATGTGAGAAGGTGAATAACTATTCCTGTAAGAGTTGTGATATATCCAAACAGTGCGTGATCGAACACATTAAGAGCGGTAATGTGTCAGGTCAAAGTTCACGCGCAAATGGTTTAAATATCGGTGGCATTTACATTAATTATTATTTCCATAAACATACGTATATTATACGTCATCTTGTTAATGGGGTAAATGCACGGTGGTTATGAAAATAGAGAAATTCACCTTCACTAATTTGTTTCTATGTTCAAAAACCAGTGTAATTGAATGAAAAGAACACATCTCCAAGATAATGTTATGCTCTTCAATTAATATGACATTCTATTTTAGTGTATTCAATCAGTTTTAGGATCAATGAATGAGAAGAATGCGATGAAATTCATTGACGTATTATCTCAAAACTGAATGAATTCACAAAGTTAAATGTTATATTAATCAAAGAGCATGAAATTGTCTTGGAGATGTGAACTTTTCATTCAATTACACTGGTTTTTGAAAATTGAAAAAAAAAGTCAAGATAAATTTCTCGATTTGTGTAAGCACCATGCATGCACCCCCTTAAGAGTGTATGGGCGTCGATGTGGTGGAACTTCAGTTTCAGGTGTCATCAAAATCAAAATGTCATCAAAATTCACATAAAGAAGAATCACAGATATATTTTCAATGCCCGAGAAAAAAAATCTCATCAGGGTAGTAAATGTTCTAAAGAGAAAGTTACTGAAGTAGTTCTACTGAATGTTGTAAGTGATATAAAAATAGTGTAATAAACCACACAAACTATTGGTGACTCTTCACTTCAAAATGAATATATTTAATTTTACTGAAACTAGATATGGATATGTTTAGGCCTAAATTGCCACCGGCCTACTTATTATTTTATATGAACTATAATGACGTAAGTCAGATGTAACAGAAAAACGAAGACATCGTTAAAAAAATGTAAAGTATAACATAAACCAATTTTTATTGTTTTAATAATTATTGTGGTCTCACGATCGATTGAGAACAGTTTCTAAAACTGAATCCAACAACCAATATCTTCTGGTCTCGAAGCTTTACTGCGCTGATCGAGCACGCATTTCCATCGTCGTGCCAACCTTACCACCTCAAATCGCCACACTTTTACCCTACTGTATCTCTGATGATAAACGATTTTCAGTTTTATTAGGCTGTTTGTCTGGGATTCGGGTTTCCATCGTGTTCAAATTTAATGTAGGAAAAGTTTAGTATGTTTTCAGTTTTTAGATTGTTGTTTGGAATTGCATATTGTTTACTTCCTTATAGTCATCTTCGTTCACTTTTTTGAAATTCATACAAGTTTATTACATCTTATCAGTATCTGAATCAGTTCAGGTCTATTACTTGAATACTATCTTGGGAATATGATAATACAATTTCATAGTTTTCCATGTAGCAGTTGATGTTCTCATCAACGTTTTCAGTAACTATACCCATGCAACTACTTATTAACAGCCCTGTTGTCATAGTACACTTGCGGTTACATAAAGAGGCCGATCAAGCCACATTGAAATGCATCCTGAAAATCGATGACTGCCATTATACGCACTAAAACTAGGCGCAAAATGATCTCGCTGTCGACGCGCCTTTGAACCCTAACACTAACTAACTATACTATCTAATGAAACAGAGACAGCAATCGAATTTTTCATTGAATGACAAAGAAAACATCGAAACATATGTCACAAGACATTTAGATACTTACGTAGAATAGTATCATCTTTCTCGTATGCACAACATCATTGTTCTTCAGTTGAGGCTTAGGATGATGAGGTAGGATCGTTCGGACAGTGCATCACAAGAACGATCTTACCACCCTGAAATAACAAATAATTTTGATGTAACTGAATATTCCAAGTGAATAATGAGTTGAGTCAGATTTGGAAGAAAAGAAGATGAAGAAAATCGAAGAAAGAGAGGATATATTCAGAAATGAGATTGTAGAGTTTCCCCCCAAAACGTCATCAGAATTCAACATTTTCATTGACATTTTCCTTATCCTTTTGCTTATCTTTTAAAATCTCTTGAATTAGCTTTATTATATTCAATCATTTTTTCGGGGTGGTAAGATCGCCCTTGAGGTGCCACGTTCCATATATCCTGAATTATTATCCTTAGTCTAAACTGGTAATCAATGACGTCATATCAAAGTTACAATGTTGAAGAAAACAAGACCATAACTAATTTAAGAAACTGAATACTTCTAGAAAAATGATCCCTCGTGTTTCAGAATGGAAAAATCTACGTTACTTTTCCAACACGGTACAAAAATAACTGAATTTTATTTTTCCAAATTAATTTTGACATTTATTAACATTCACCTCAAGCACGTGAATCTTTTGATCTATTCGAGTTTTTAACGTTACAGTTACTTAATCGGAATTACATCATGCCCAAACTATTGACCGATCTACACCTCTCATCGTCAATACTAATATATAGGAGAGACGGTCAATTGATACCGGTAACTGGAACGGGAATAGAGTCAAGTGCAAAATATCTGGTTTTGCTAATAATATTACGTGCAAGATCAAGTTATTAGCTGGAATTAAATGGCACTATTAGCGCTGATGGTGGACAATTCCGGAATCATTAATTATCTCATATAAGAAGTTTTAAAATACATTTACTTGTATCAAGGACAGCTATAGAAAAAAGTTGTGTATACCAACTATGCGTAGTTGTTATTGAGGGATGTAACAACGCACTGTACTGATAACTAAGATATATTGGCGTCGGTGAATGATGTATGAGATGAAGGCGTGGGATAACAGGTTATATTGTTAAATGTTTCTGATATTGGGGAAGAAATGGTCGTGGTCACTCCACACTTTAACAGAGGGAAACCATGAAGAAAATCCATCAGATGATTTACAATGTCGGGGATAGAATTCCTCTACTGGTTGACCGTTCAACATTAATATAATCTCGCTGAAGATTCAAACATTCAACTTTTTCAATGATGAAGTTGTGTTTCTAATCGTGGACCACATATTGACAAATTATAATAACCTCATACACCACGGTTGTTGAACAAATATATATATATATATATATATATATATATATATATATATATATATATATATATATATATATATATATATATATATATATTGCAATACCATCGGAACTTGATACAAAATCATTGTTCCCCAATTAATGATATGGATGGAAGAAGATCGTGATTCGTCAAAATTGTGATAAGAACTCTACTCCTGATAATTATGTCTCTCCTCGTTTGCCAATACAAAGCTTCCACTATTAGACAATCCTTTAAAGTGCTGGGCATACATGTTTTTTTAATAACATAGAAACTTGAAACAAAACTATTGTTTCCCGGTAAAGGCTATGGATGTAAGATCATATCGTTTGGATGAGGCACCACAAGGGTGATCTAACCACCCCTGAGAATATAGTTAAAGTGAGATAACTCATTCAACAACCCATAAATCTTGAATTATCATAAATTAATTAATTATTGAAAAATTATAACATTTATTTCATGTTTGTTATGTTGGCACACGATCACTTCGCTCGTGGATACAGGTCTAGTCGTTGGAATGTTGCTGACGTTGACATAGGAGAGCAGGTTGATATCATGGCGAATGTACGACACGGATGAACATGTACATTTTGATAATAATTATAGTAAATATTCTAGTTTATAAGTTATATATCTTGAGTCTCCAGTAAAGTCTAACGTCGAATAATTTATAGTCTAGACTATAGACTATGGGGAGATGGAATGTTTGTAAGTTTACAAACTATAAATATAAACTAACTATAACTATAACTATGAATAACTATTTACAACTATTTATCACTATAAATATTTGTGGTAAAGAAACTAGATCTAAAATTGTGATGACGAATAAATAATTTGGATACACTGTTGTCTATGCAATACAACAATGTGTTACATCACTTGAAATAAGCATACAATTTCATTTTTTGTTGCCAGAAAATTTTGGAGTGCATATTTTAGGTAAGTGAGTGAGTCCAAAGACAAAATGTTAATCGTCCAACAATTACTCAACATGGTTAGATCAGTGGCTAGCACACTGAGCCGTCATTCAGGAGACCGGAGTTCGATTCCCGTCGTGGTCGACAATTCTGACTGAGAATTTCCATGGTTTATCTCCGTCGTCAATGTCATTCTCCTGCCATTGGTTAGAATCATTGGGTCTGTAGTGAAGAAAAAGTGTCATATTGTAGGGAACCAATTTCAATCCAAATATTTATATTTCATGATTCTTGACTCTCGTGATTTTATCACATTTTCCGTTTGAACGGTTTAAGAAAGTCACAACGTATAAGTTCAGATCTCAGGCCTGAAGTATGTTACCACGTGAACCTATACTCACTCACCCCCAGCCGGGCATGCACCAAGTGTGTGGTTTTCCCACCACGCGCGCTCGCTGGACGGAAGTCCTCCGATAGAAGCTTTGAACGCAAAACGACGTCCGAAGAATAATGATTATATCACTGATTGTATGTTAATTCAACAATAGCCCACGATCTACCAATAGGAAGGTCACGATTCTTGCATCCCTCTCTCTCTCTTTCTCGTTCTCTCTTGTTCTCTCGCTCTTTCTCTTTCTCACTCTTGTTCTCTCTCTCTCGTATCCCCACTACCGCCCCTGGCTCAGTCATACAAATCTCTGCTTTTTGAAACTGAAATTAAGTCGGTCTGGGTTCGAACCCTGCTTAAGTCACGGTTTCTCAATATCACCATGCACAACGCCAGCTACCTAATCCCAAATAAGCTAGATGTTGGTTGAATCATTGAGCAAATAACAATTGTAATCCAATCCGACCTCTTCTGACTCCCTCTCTCATCACTCTCGCGCTCTCTCGCTTTCCCCCTCTACCCTTTCCTCTCTTTCTCACTCTCTCTCACTCACGGTCCAAGATGGAGCGTGACTGTCATAAGTCATAAGTCATAAACGCCAGATGGTTATTGAGTGACCTCCCAGCTCGTAGGTCACAACGCCTGTGTCTGCGTGTGGAGGGAGGTTGGGGGGGGGGGGGGGTAAAACTCATAGGTGAGTCGTAGGTGCCAAGAAATCATTGACTGGAAAAATAGTGGTTTACACTTCATTATTTACTTGTATCCACGATAGATAAAGGTTTGAGTCACCCATGCGTAGGTCTTGTGAGATAGGGAAGACGGGCGTTCGAACCTTCCTATTTCGTGGTCACAAATATATGAGATAGGATTATTTGATAAGCATTTTATATCATTGTTGATATAATTATTTATTGTGTGTTTTTGTAGTATCAGATTTTATGACGTTTTGGTCATGAAATGTACCGGTAATTGTAATTGTAAAACGATTGTGATTTACAATTCCGTTTGAGGAAGTGTATTTGTGTCTATATTTTAAATCAGTGAAACTTGTTTCAGATTGTTTAACAACGTGTTACGAATATAATTGTACCCACGAGAGAAGAAGGTTGTCCACCAACTTGAAAAAAATACAAATATATCCGTTTTAATTGTATAGCTGTGACATTTTTAGTATAATTATGACATTCACTTTCTTTCTTGAATACAGTTGTATACCACAGTATGCAGTAAGCATGGTACCACCAATGGTCAATATACCAATATTCGAATGCACAAAAGATGCAAGTCGTCTACAAAAGAAATCCTTGTTCAAAGGAGAGAATGAATATTTCAACATGTAACGCTTTTTAAAAGATGTTGTTCTGTTTGCAATCGTAAATCCAGTCCTGAAAAGTCTTCAAGTAGGCACAGTAGTGTACTACAGCAAGTAGTGCTGTAGGTAGGCAATTCATCCATTGACGTAGATACAAGTATACAGAGAGTTTGTCACATCTAGTCCACAAATGTCAACGAATATTGTGTGATCAAAATAATAGTAATAATGAAGCTAATTCTGCTTGCTTATAATAATAATTAGAGAAATACCAGAAGAGTTCTTATTTTGTTCGCGTGAAAATTTCAGATGGTGAATTGAACACAAACGTTACCATAGTAAGATAAGAGAATTTGGAAGCTAACAATTATTGTGATTGGTTAATATCAATTGAGGACATTGTTGTCCGTATCTTTCAAAAATGAGTATCGTCACTTGACAAAATGTAGCATGTTCGACAAGTTTATGTAGTAAGTAGAAAAGTTGATGGCACATAGTTCGATATTCATTAGACATTCAGTTACCCTTTATACAACTACATTCAGAAATTAAATGATATCGTACGGAAACATCCATATAAGGACTCGAACCCAAGTCCAATATGGTTATATGATTACAGACTTCAAAAACCTTTTTCCACATAATATTGTTCATGAATTATCTAAACCATAAACCGCATCTGATTTGAACACAGGTGTATAATTTCAATGTGAATTAGATATATATTTAAAAATTTCAAATAATCTATTGGGAGTTGAATGCCCGAAGGGGATTTGAATTTCTTGATATTTATATTGTGTTACAGATATGCTCAATTATTCCTGAGTTCCCATATAAGGTTCACGGTAATTCTTGGAGTTTTCGAAGTATATTTCTTGTATACGTTTTTCATTATTATTATCAGTAACATGTGAAACTGAACTCAGAATTGAGACCAATTGAGGCTAATCATGTCACGGTAGGATCGTTCGGACGAGCCACAACAAGCGAACTATCTTCGCAAAATTCAATACGTATACAACCTATACTTCATTCAACAAACTGTAAATTGGTAAACTACAGCCACGACCCTACTTAAATAGCACAGTAAATTACTTCTAATGCACTGGTTTAGATACTGAATACCGATACTTTATTCTCAAGTCACCGTTGGGCGAGGGTTCGATTCCCGCACAAGGCATGGGTTTTTGTAAACGTCTGTTTACTTATCATCCGCTCATTCGTATCTCCGTATAACCTAAACCTGGTGTAGCTGTCTTCAAGCAAACAATAATCATAATCAAATAGGACTCTCTTTGAAGGCTGTAGATGAAATATGGATGTATTTTGCAGTCGTTGGTTGATAAGTCAAATAATATAAACAGGTCATGCCCACGATAAGTAAAGTAACATACTAACCTTGGGTCATGCCATTAGGGAGACCGGAGTTCGATTCTCGCAATGGTCGACCATCCTGACAGAGGTTCTTCATGATTTATCTCTGTCGTTCAGGTGGATACCGGGATGGCTTTTCAACAATAGGTCACGACCGACTCCTTCCCACTATCCAAAAACACCAAGTGGAATATCCGCTATATCATCATACACCGACACCAATAGCGAATTGTATATTATATACAAATAATATAATATGCAATATAGCCACGTCGTTAACGCAACGCAATCCCGATATAATTCAGTCATCATTACAGAGCGTCGTTGAACAAATAAAAAATACAGGAATATATATATATATATATATATATATATATATATATATATATATATATATATATATATATATATATATATATATGCATATTTAAATGCATATGTCAAATGTAATGAGGTCGTTAGGAAATGAGACATCATACGTCAATACGGTGAAATAATATTATGGTAATCCTGTACTAATCCTATCCATTTTATGGAAACATTTTTATTCCAGCTTATCTTGATCTCTTGCCCACATTCAACACGAAAACCTCTCCACTCACAACTAAAACCTGTTGATATTTCTCAAACTAATTTTCATATCAATGTAAATGTAAATATACAGCCTATACGCTAATTCATTTTCAGAATTATCATTCGTTCATTCAACATAAATCATTGAGTGTTTATCATCCCTGAATTGATCAGCTGACTGAATGAGGTAATTCTATCTCTTAAGAATAACATATTTCCATATTATAATGTCATATCTTATCATAGTTCTATATTATAGAATTGAAATGCATTTATCATTCTCTTCAAGGTGCTAAGATAACCCCTCAAATTACCAAGTCGGAACGATCCTACCTTGTCGTCCTTAGTCTTGATAGCCTGGAGGACACTGACATAGTTTTACATGGCGATATATAATAATAAAACATTGTGGTAATTTAAACTTCTGAGATGGGCGGTAGAGTGGCACTGAGTCGTCATTATGGAGAATGGGCTCGATTTCCGCCGTGAAAGACCATCCTGGAGGTTTTTGTGATTTCTCTCTGGCGATTAGGTTCATACTGGAATAGTCACGACGAGCTCCTTTCCACTATCCGAAAACAGCTAATCAAATTATATCTCATCTCATCCATAATTCACCGTCACCAATATAGCTTTGTAATCATCACAGTGCGTCGTTAAACCTAGCTTAAACTCATATCTCTTCATGATGAATCCGAAATGTCAATAAGAGATCATAGTTAACATGAGTAAAAAACGGATTATGCTTAATTAAATGAAAAAAAATCTGCATTTTTTATCTCAACTCATTATTGAAATACTGAATTAGTACTGAAAATTCGAAAAGTTTCAGAACTCTAATAATGATTATAATCTGAAACGACTAGGAACCATGGCATCATGTTCCGCCTACGTCACGAATGTCACCTCACAGGTGGTTCAATTCACCTTGAAATAATTGTCAAATTATTTCAACTCCACCAAACTCCTTCGTCCATTATCTCTTGACCGTCCGTCGAAAGACTGGTCGACACACCCGACCGTTCTAACCGACACATAAAAGAGACGGTCGTTCGGCGGTCTCGAAACTCGTGCCAAGAAGCATATAATTCTATAATCACCTGTTGCTCTGGTATAGTAATAATCTAAAAGGCGGTGAGGCAAAGAACTAGCTATACTTGTGTTCACGAGAGAAGGAAGTTCGTCTACCAACATAACGAACCTACGTGAAAAGGACATAAAAAAAACTTCATAATCGAGAAGAGCTATATGTCAACCCAAGCGAATATTGTTCCCGTTGTTGTTGTTGTTGCTGTTGCTGGTAATTTTAATTAACGTTATGAAACCCAATGAAACTAGCTTAATCAACTGATAATAATGATTATATAACTTGGCAATGGCCACGACCGACTCCTTCCACTTACCAAAAGGACCTGATTAAATAACTTTTCCTCTCATCATCTCATAATATCACTCGCCGATGCCAATAGATATCTTAGTTATTATCTCTGTCCGTCGTTAGATCTAATATAAAATAAATATGATTGAATACCAATCTATTCTAAACTGAACCTAAACTTGACCCAAAACCCCGACGCTGCCATGTATATGTCCTGGTAGACAATTAAGCGTGCGAATTTGGAAGGGTCAAAAATATCTAGATGGAGTGGATCGTGAAATTTAGTCGATAATAAGCTTGTGGTAATCTTGGTGACCATCATAAAACAACATTCCAGCCAATTTTCATTGTCAACTAAACTTGGGTGTTTGATTAGATAGTAGAATACATTTTTGAGAACTATATATGGTTCTTCATAGTTGTTGTATTTTGGGGTTAAATGATTTTTCAGGACGAGATCTACGTTCAAAGAAACACTACATCTTTCAAAAGCGTAAATTCTCAAACTTTTTCTGATATTATGTAGTCAATCTGATTATTGTCATCTTTTTTCATCAACATCAAAACTTGATACAAAATCATTGTTCCACAATTAAGGGGCACCACAAGGGCGATCTTTTGAAAACACTGATTATTAGCGAAGTTAATAGAATTATTTTGTTGGCAGTCGATCTTCACTCGTGAATACAAGTATATAATATATTGAACCTCAGCCATGTCAAAACCACACCCAACATAAAACCTACCAAACGCTCGTCAGTCTCTTCCATAGTCAACCATAGACGATACCCGTTTCGAACCTTCCAATAAATCTCCTGTCAAAGGTGATCTTTCAATCGGTGGTTTTATCATACTGTTATTCAATAACGATTTGAAGTTTCGAGTGGTCATTTTTGATTTGAGTTCAAATTACCGCAATGTTATTAAATACTGGAGCAAGGGTCATCAGGATGTCAGGTCGGAACTGACGGTCGTCAGTGCTGAGGACTAGGGGAGACGGTCGATCGGGATGAGGAATTACTGACCAAGGTGTGTAGAGAGCTGATGATGCGAATCGGATCGTGAATGATATGGAAGGTGGAAAAATAATTAAAAAATGAATCGTATAAATGGTGGAATGGATTTAATTTGAGGATAAGAATGTATTGTTGAGTGGTTGAAATGATTTATGTGATACACATCTGCAGTTAAAGGTGGAGAAAATGTACAGGTACATTTAATGAGACCATACAACAATGACCCCTATTGAACTTGATTGGTGATCGTTTATATATATATATATATATATATATATATATATATATATATATATATATATATATATATATATATATATATATATATATATATATATATATATATATATATATATAATATGAATGAAATGAAGGAAGATTTTAAACACTGAATGGGAAAATAATGAATTAACATTCAAATTTATATGGAATTATCGGTGTTCGAAGAAGGCTTGGTTCGAATTTCATTGGACAAGAGAGGGAGAGAGAGAGAAAGAGAGGAGAGAAAGAGAAAGATACCTCGTAGGCCCTATAACATGTCTGTCAGTTCTTGAACGTTTTTCAACAGTTAAAAAATAAAACACGTGCAAATAAATAAAACTTAGCAACGTCCAATAAACCAATTCCTAATAATGACGACACATCTAGACTTAGGGCACTTTAATTTGCGCCAATTACCAATTACCTCCGACAAACCGGTCCCGGGTAAGAGAGAGAGACAGGGAGAGTGGTAACATGAGCTTATTTAGTGTGTGAGGTCAAAGTTGACCCATTAGGGAGATAGACATCTACTAATGCAATTTCTTCCACTTTGACCATCGAGTCTACTTGCCCCCTAAGGCGCTTTATTCGTATACATCAAATAACTGTTCAGGAACTTCAATATGTCATGGGTCCTGTATGGTAGAGATGAGGATCCTGAATTTTGATTCCTATTTTTTTTCATTGCTGAGCCATCTTTACGTTGCGCTTTGTTGATTTCTCGATACATTTGATTCAGGTTATTATTTTGGTGTACAAAATATAACAAATAATTCATTGGTCAATGTCGTTACCCAGTACATTCACATGTAATAATGGAGTTTACATTTTTGTATCTGATGACTGACATGAAGAAATAATTTAAATATATTCAAAAACAATTTTTGTGGCGTGATTTATTTACATTATCAAGTATTTCATGAATTTGGTAAAATTATATATTCTATCTCTTCTATAATAATAATATGGAGATGTAGAACATACAAATAATATAGGCAATAAAAAAATCAATTGTAATGGAAAAATTCAAGTCCCAGATTATTTTCAATATATCTTAATTTTATAATTCTGAATAATTGTTGCAATTGAGAATGTGAATCAGATGTTATCGGATCCAGTTGAACAAAGACGTTAGAGATTTCATGAAGAATTATATATTGGAGATTTTGAAAGATCGAAAATTTCTTCTCCTCAACACAAATTATCAAATTCCATAATCATTCTTGGGCGTATAGGTATTACTATTGACGGTTTGTTCTATTATTTGAATTGAACAGAGATAAGAACATCTATTGATCCCTTACTATAAAAGTTGAGGATAACAATCGATATAAAAATACGTCCATTGATACGATGAAAATCTTCTCTAAAGGTTGTAAGGTCACCCTCCTTGCTCTCCATCCACACGATCCCATCTTGTCACTCTCAGATTTAACTGGGGTGCAATGATATTGGACAAATATATCTCACTATCGTAAATAAAATATATATTCGAATAAAATAACCACGATTATAAATCCAGATAATACAAACACTAAATTAGAAGTCAAGTGAGAAATAGTTGATTAAAACATTAAAATAATTCTCAAGATTCAAAAGTATCCCGCAGCTATTTTAATCACCTGTTGATACCCTCTTAAACACTTTTATAACTTCAAAACGAACTAGAATCTCTCAACAAGTAGTTTAGTCAAAGGTTACCGTACCACCAAACTTCTCGTTCCGATCGACCGTCTTCCCTTGACATTAGAACTAGCCGTCGCCCGTTTCGATCCGCATCTCTCTTCAATTATTTCCTGCAATAAATCTCCACAACTTTAGTAAATCTTCGTCATTTAGAATACTGATAGTTCGGAACGTCCAATCGGTAGTGTTGATGAATAAGGAAAGACCTGCGATCGTCCTGGTGGAATGATAGTATATGTACCCACGAGAGATGAAGGCTTGAAACACCAGTGCGTTAGTGGTATGGGATAGGGAAAATGGTCAATCGGAACCGTGGACACCAGTATGGTACCAGGATGAAACTGGATGGTCAACTTTCAGGTGATCTCAACTCACTAATAAGAACGTGTATTCACTTTGTTTGGGTGGATGAGTTAAACGATAGAAATAGACGGATTCATTCGTGGGAAACTTTCGTCTCGTAAAGCTCATAAGTGACGTCACCCATTGTTGAAAGATCTGTCTCATTGTTGAGACAGACGTCAATGTCTCTCAATTGGTTATCTTTGTTTGTTACGCGTTTCACTGTGTTGCTATGGTAACAAAATTGTAGAAAAGTGATTTGTTACTTTGTTACTTTATACTTGAAAGAAGCTTTCTTTCAAGTAACAAAATAATGAGAAGGTATGGGAATGTGGTTCTAAAAACCAATTTGTTTAAAGATCATTTGTACTGGAAACCAACTGTCTAAACTTCTACTTCATCAGCCACATGTACAGAAGTTGAAGGAGGGGTTTATTAACTGAACTAAAAACCAACTGACTTGAAAATATTCCACAATGATGGCATGTGAGAGTAACAATCTATGAACGGGAGAAGTCGAAAACCCTTCACGCACACTTCTGTATACAGTTCCCTCAAAAAGGTGTGATCGTTACATGCACAGTGCTGGAGAAATTCATCTTTACTATTTTTCTCTATGTTCACGAACCAGTGTAATTACATAGAAAGTATATCATATCCAAGATGAATTTATGCTCTTCAATTATTATGACATACCATATTTTGTGAAATCAATCAGTTTTAAGATAACACGCGGATGAATTTCATCATATTCTTGGTATCCATTCAAGTATTATTTCAAAACTTATTCTAATCTTGAAGATAATACACTTTTCATTCAGTCACACTTATTCGTGAACATAGAAAAAAATAGAAAAAGATGAATTTCTGTAGCACTTGACTCACCCCCTTAATCACAATTTAAAAAGTCATATTATAGTGTTTCGTCACAGTAATCAAAGCCGAAGGTTGTATCTCATGTATATCTACCAAGCTATGTTCTACACGTTGTATACTAGACTATTGTTATTGTCACTATGGCAACAAAACAGATGTCCAGTATCCATTCGATATAACCTGTGTATTGAACATACACCTCGAGTGGCGAGAGATGAAGGCTTGACCCACCCGTGCGCTAGTTGTGTGGGATATTAGGGACGGTCGATCGGAACCTTCATCTCTCATTGACACAAGTTAACAACAAGAGATGAACACTCGAACGACCCATTCGATAATGGTATTGGATAGAGGAGACTGACGATCGGAACCTCCATCTCTTGTGGATACAAGATACGCAAGAGAAATGAATGATCGCATCATCCGTGCGTTAGTGATGTAGGATAGGGGAGACGTACGCTCGTAATTCTCTTCCCTCGTGTATATGCAACTATAGATACAGCTACCATTGTTCTCGTTTCAATCATGTCGCTGTCTCTGTCGCACTCGTGGTGTCGTGTATAGCACTGTCTCTGTCGGATGGATTGAATGCACACGTTCATCACGAGATGATACGAGATGGATAAAGGAACGTGGACTGGCGACGTCAGGTGTTTGGATAGAGTTGGTACAGAGCTAATTTGTATAAATAAATAAATAACATTATACATTTTTTTGTTCCAGTCTCCATCGTTTGGTCACCAGAATCAAAAAGTAATTTTGGGAATAATTCCAAGTGGGAAGCATTCAATTTAAAATTCTCGTTGATGAAATAAAAACACTTTTGTACAAAGTAGTATTTCAGGTTTTTCTCAAAATGCTTCTGTTTTTTAATTGAATTCAGGTTTAGTGGAAGTTTATTGTACAATTTTATGGTTTGTAAAATTGGCCTTTCATCTCTTTTGAGGTTGATTAATGTCGCTATAAATTTATTTATTAGTTGAGTTAGCTAGATAAAGAGTTATAGTTAGTCCCGATCGTACAAAGATAAATTAATATAAAATGAACTCTGTAAAATCAAGTTAGATAACGCTTTTGGAAAATAGCATGTTTGTCCGGCTAACTAGAGAAGTGGGGAACACACAAACTGGCACTGTAGTTGTGATGGCAAATTGTAGTTTGTGATGACACAAACTGGGGGGACATTGTTCCTTATTACGATAATATAAGACGTACTATATGATGTGTGAATGTATGAAAATGATATCAAATACCACTATCAAATCAAATCGAATCAAATTTGTATTATTCACACATTGCAATTGTAATTTTACTACATTTTACTCATCAAATCACATCAAATGGAATCAAATTTTAATTATTCACAAATTGCTTTTGTCGAAACAAGTAAGGATTGCAATGATTAAGGTATCGTTCGGATGAGGCACAATAAGAGTTTCAGAATCATATTTAATAATAAAATACAGTCATCCTCTCCTTATTAGTATCTTCATTCATCTTCATTTTTTATTAATCGCATTGTTTTCTTTTGATTACAGGTAAGCATACATATGAACTGGACAGTTGGTAGCAATGATTCAGGCATCACAGCTGTGAGTGAGTATACTGACTCGGGCATACGCGAGGACGTTCAGTGGAGTTTGAAAGAGTTGGCCATTGAATGAATACAGTCATTATAACATTTTTTTTAAATGAAAAAATGAATCGTTAATTGAATTCTGGAATACTTGAATATATGCATGAATGAAAAATGACTATAATTATTGACCCTCCCACAAAAACGTCACTAAAACAAAACACCAATGAGGATTGCTGTGTATTATGTGGTAAATTTGGCAATACCAATCAGAGCATCACGAAAGAGCTCTCATGACGTATGGATAGTGTAGATCTAGGTGGCCTACTGATTACCCAACGTGAAGGTATTGGAAATGTGTGTTTCTACCGAATTAGAATTGTGACATCATATATCGTTCAATTGTTATCACCAAAAAACTGATATTCCGATAGATCTACTCCAATGCATGAACTCTTATTGGAGGGAGATTATCAATTATGAGGAGCTGAATAGTTGACGTATCTAGTCAAACGGTAGCTGAACGAGAGCGAAGTTTCAAGAATAGTAAAGAATGATTATTATTTTTGCAGTGACCTCTGGTTACTACATCTGGATTTATTCCTCAATTTCGTGAAAAAATAACTATTTTGTCAGTTATTCTTAGTTGAGTGATGTTAGGTTGGTAACATGTAAACCGCAATACGACTTTGGCAGTTTCATGTGGTGGCATTATACGGAACGATCATTGGCAGTAGCAGACCACGACCTGCCTCTCTCTCTCTCTCTCTCTCTCTCTCTCTCTCCTCATTATCTCTCCCTCTATATATCTCTCCTCTCTCCTCATCTCTCCTTTTTATCTCATTCTCACTCTCATAACTTCTTCAATAACTGTCTCCTGATTGGTAGTCAGGTCAAATGTCACCTGAAATCCGGATTCTAAAAGCATTGAAATTAGGAATATTCATATTGAAGTTATTCGAGTTATTCGGCTGTATTCGCGGCATAACAAGAATGTTCTCTTGAAGCTCGTTCTCATTGGCTGTCCTGTGAGTTGGAATCCAGTGATTAGTCGGTTGGTTCGTGCCACGAATTATTGACCGATCGACAACGCCGATCGTTCTTGCTAATGCATGAAGGAGACGGTTGATCGAGACCACCAGGTACAGAACGTTGTTATATTTTCAAGGAATCTCTTGTTTCAAGGAGTGATGTAATCGCTGGAACTGGAAGCGAATATTGAGTGACCCGGCCCTACTGCTTGACCTGGATCTATTTCCTAATTTTGGGAACTATTGTAGAAACTTTTGATGCATTTTTGTAGAATATCTACTGAATATCTATCTTACTGAAAACCGGGTTGATCTGGATTTAAAACTATAGAAGAATACGCATGAATAACCCACATGTGAAAATGAGTTTTCTCTGTTTCTTTTCAATCTTTGAAGCCCAAAAAATTACTGTATTCCAAATTTACAATAATTTCAATGTTGATTGGTTAGTGATACCGGTACGTCATATTTTGATTTTTATATATTTTGAAAATCTCTCTCTGCCTATATTTCTCTAATATTTTCTAAAATTGAAAATGTTCAAATGCACTTGGTGTACATTTCCAAAAAAATGTTCAAAATAGATTGTTTTGAAACTTACGCGAGACATTTTCACCTTGAAATCATTTCATACATTTCCCAGAGTCGGTAAAAACAGTTCTACCCACAGCAGTACTCTTTTATCGGCCGTGTATGCAATACCCATTAAAACACAGGAATGTACTGTACCTATAGGAAGTTATCTTACATGCTATGCATGTTCAATTACATATGAAATAATCATATATCCATGATTCGAATTCATTATTCACATATGTTTTAGCGTAGATATTGCTATAATAAAATTCACATAAAATATAATTAAACGTCAATATAATTATTCAAAACATTGTATCATGTTGATGTTATATTACATGAACTAACATTGTAGTAACCGATTGGTTGAATGTTATCATCGAAACAAATCGATGAAAAAGCAGAAATATTCGATTTTATAGATTCTTTAGGCCTATAATAAATATTCACATGAAAAACTCAAAACTTCATATTTGTTTTTATAATTTAATGTCTCACCACTTATCACTTTTTGTATCAATGTGAATTCCAAAAAAGTATCGTAAATTAAATTCACTCAATTTCCCTTCTCAAGGTATTTTTAAATAACCAATTCAGTTTTTTCCTATTATTTATTATCATATTCCATTTGAATTATTCATTCAAAAAAAGTTTAATCGATTTTATTATCTAGTTTTTTGTTTCACTCCATTTTGTAGTATTTATTGAGGTTATATAACTTGTTTTTCATGAGATTCGAAATGATGATTTCGATAAGAAATGTGGAATCTCGGCCTAGAATGAATCCGTTAAGTGTAGAACAGATGAATATTCATATGTAGCGATAAAATACGAGATGAAATAATTGAAGATTGACGCTTTCGAACGATGTAGTTGCATTTCTCATCTTAAATCTCGCCGGGAAAACTAATCACTCTGCAAATACCATGCACAGCTATACACATGTATATAACTATAATTTTCTAGTTCATTATGTTGGTATAGACGGCATTGGATACTGCATGTTATATTCAATAATGTCTTACAGTCAATCAGGAGATCAAGATGTTAATGTGGAATATTTATGAACGCTAATGAAGAACACATACCGTTGTGGTTTTATTCACGGTTCAACGATATTTTCTACGTGATTGATCTCTGACCTAATAGTTTATTGTTCACAGTTTGTTAATTGAAGGAAAACACAACCCTGAAACTAAATTCTAATGAATAACGACGATATTTATCTTCTCAATTCTATAGAAAACAAGAAATTATCATCTCAAATTCATTTTTTTTATATATAGAAACATTGACAGAATCGAGTAACGTGTACGTTTTGATTCAGAAAGAAAGCCGCGGGTCCTGGAGGATGAATGAAATAATTATAATTTCTGAAATTGTGATGATTTCTATAGTTTTCACTGAAATTATGAAAATACATATCGTCATTATTCACTAAATCTGATTCAGTGTTGTGAAGTCATTCAATAATTTTCTTTTGCTTAGTGGGATGAGATCGCCCTTGTGGAGCCCCGTCCGAACGATTCTTACGTTATCGTTTGTTATCGTCGGGTATCATTCTTCATATTCACATGTAGAGCTATATGCCTACTTGCCACCGATTTATTGTAACCAGAAAAGAGTCTGGCTTTGGGTTTCTGAATATAAGGGACTTGACAAACCAAAAATTTCCTTCTGAGTTATATTCTTATCGAGTCTTTCCACATTTCTGATTGTTATTTCTCAGCAGTTTTTAGATGAGCGTTAGCAAAGATTCCATATCACTATATTATAGAGCTAATTGTATGTGTGTTTTTTTTTTGTTTTTTTTTGTAAGCACTGCACAGGTCGCAGGGTTTGACCGATCGACATGAAACTTTTTCTGTATATACGCAAACGTATCCAACTTAGAACTTTTGGGTCAAATCGGTTGGACCATTTTTAAGAAACATCATCTCAAAGTTTCTAAAAACTCTAAAGGTTTAGGCAGGCTGGGCGGAAAAAATTGAGAAATAAAATATCTCCCATATAATTCAAATTTTCCTCATATGTAAACACGGAAATGATATACATTATTAAAAATTTGTATGCAATTCTGAGCAGCAGTTTTGAAAAAATAATGTAGGTCTAATGAGTGTTTTTTATTCATCGAATAGATAGAAATGATAGCAGAAAAATGTTGCAGTGATAGTTTCACGGCTCCCTAGATTCGTTGGTATCGAATGAAATATATCTCATTTGCGTCAAGTTGTGTTTGTCAAGATGTGTCAAGTTTTCGATTAGTCTTGATATAAACATCTCGCTCATCTTATACAATGCATATTCTGCGTTCGCCATCAAGTTCAACTGATTTCTTATACACACACCATTTATTCACAATATCGCTTCAGAATATTGCATATATGGGTGTCAAGTTTCATCGAAATGTGCTTCGTTTGACCTGTGGAACCCGAGCATAAAAAATTATCAAAATCAAATACTTTAAAATTGAGTTATCGCTTTGTTCATTCAGATTTGTTTCCACCTTATCATATTTCGAGTGTAGCACGATGTAAAACATGGCCACCAGCTATGCGCACGTGCGCCACCGGTACCAACATCATAAAACTGAAAATTATCTCGCAGTTTTATTAGAATTATTCCTTTATTGCGGAATGTCTGTAAAAATGCCACAACGAGGTTAGTTTTATACCTGCATGCTAATAACACACGGTAAAGATATATTAGAATACTGAATTTAAATTATTACATATATCCAATATATTGACCTTTTGTCTGGCGCAATCATGCAATGGTTTTTAACACATGCGAACCGCTTGTATGCAAAATTACTCTATTCTCTTCATCGTATGCGAAATATTTTTCAATGCTCTCTCAATATACACGCAAACATAAGTATATAGGCCTACATTTCTGTATATAGGCCTATATTATAAATTATATATAGATATAAGATATACTTAATTATAAATATATAATATATATTTAATTATTATCATATAAATTATATATTATGTATGTATAGGCCTATACACACACATACCCAAATATATATATATATATATATATATATATATATATATATATATATATGTGTATATATATAATATATATATATATATATATATATATATATATATATATATATATATATATATATATCAAATATATATATGTATATTTATAAATCCTATTCGTTTATTCATACATATTCTAATACGTCACATTGTTACAGTAGTCAATAAACTACTGCATTTCTTAGTCATAATTTCTATCACGTAAAAATTGGCACGTAGTATGACAAGGTGGGATCGTTCTGAAAAGAAATAATAAGGACGACTTCACCACCCCAGAAAAAATAATTAACCCATGATTGTATCTATGATTGTGAACTAATCAGTTCGAAGAAAATGACAGGAATAGTCCAAACATTTGTGATGTAAGAAGAAATCATCGAGCTTCTATTTGACCTTTTGTTCTTTTACAATTCTTTCTTCTTCTTTCTCTCGAAATCTTCGTAGCAAAAACCATCGCGAACAGGAGATCGTCAGTGATATTATTCCAGAGAGTTTACGTAGAGATAATAAGATACGAAGAATGCACAGCATTTCTTTATACGTTCTGGTCCAATGCACTTAGTCCATTTCAATACCCCGAAGGTATGACCAAAAATCCCGAGCAGTTTTTTCTTGCCTCGAGTAAATTAAACAAGTAATATATGTACATTTTACGAATTTATATATTCATATATGACGAAACACCAATCGTATGAATGTTCGATCAGGGGTCCATGTATATATTTCTATTTAAACGATAAGAAGTTTCGATAATGAACCTGCTACCGATACTCAGGTGCTTGAAAGATAAGTCTTCGATTGGGTGTTTCATTGTATTGGAGATTATCGACGATATTGGGTCTCGATCATGGATTGTCGACGATCAATGTAAAGGTTCGATTGGGTGTTTTGTTGTATGGTAATGTGTTGTAGAGCGGGGGTTTCTATAAGGAAACTGGTTATTAAGTTTGACGGATATTGACGTGAGGGCAAGGAATGAGACCTCGTTGGTTCAAGGGTGGACAAAGCTGGACAGAAAAACAGGTTATTCTTCAAATAATACGTATACATTATATTCGATTTTGTAGAAAATACATCTATACTTTTAATGAGAATGAAATATGCTCCCAATGGATTTTTTTTCCGAACATGAATGATTGAATTGTTCATTTTTCCTGAACTTGTAGGCCTACTATTCACGATTGTTTTGAGGAACACTATAATTGAATATTCCCTTCTTGTCAGTAATATATTTTCGTGGTACGCTGCCCGCACGATTCTCCATGTCATACTTGTCCTCAATATTTGGGGACTAGGAAGTTTTGTCAAGTTTTTGACATAAGTACAAACAAAATTTGAATCAATTTCTTCAATGTGAAATTTCAATTTCAATTTGAATCGATTGAATGAATTTCTTTTTTCCATCAGGTTTGTGGAAAAATTTGAAATAGTAATGAACTTGATGATAATTCAGGTACTCTTCGTCAAATTTGTCATTATTCTAATTCATATTATTGTTTGATGTAACTGATTATCCACTTTCATATCGACTCTTAAATGAATCACATTGTTCTCACGATTCCCGCCATGATCGACTATCCTCACAGAGGTGTCTCGTGGTTTTCCTCTGACGTTGGGTGGTTCTTCCGTAACACGAAGCGACCCTTTCCTGTACTTTGCCCGAATACATTTATTGAAATAATATCAATTCTTTATCCTGTCTTCACATCACCTAATTCGATCTTTGACGCCAATATATCTAGGCCATCATTCAGAGTGGCTCGTTTAAACCCAATACCAATAAGTTTACAGCTGACCCAAACTAATTCATCACGAATAAAAAGGGAGTTAACTCGCGTTAACTCTCAAACTTATGCCTCATGATGTTTACCAGCAGATATGTGAAATATTTGTTTTTTTACAATATCGGTTCGGTTTGTTCACCCCTGTCGGGCGTGGCTAGTACCACTAGGCGGGTCACAGACTGACCTTCAACTTCCTGCACCTTGACCACTCTTCCATCCCCTACTCACGCTCTCTCTCTCTATCACTCGCTCTCTCTCTCTCTCTCTCTCTCTCTCTCTCTCTCTCTCTCTCTCTCTCTCTCTCTCTCTCTCTCTCTCTCTCTCTCTCTCTTTCTTGCTCTATTCTATCAAACATGTTGATCGAGCTGCGTGATCCCGCGGCGTCCAACTCACTGCCTTCCTGATCTGCCTTCGTGATCGGGTTTAGACTTTAGAGGAGGCTGTGATCGAAGAGCCGATACAAGATGGCGGTGGAATAATATTGTACAGAGAGGTTGCATGTTAGTTTGGTTTTCATAGCAAGTAAAAAAGTTAGCGGAAAACAAACTAATTCGACAGTAAAAGTAACAGGTATAGTCTGATCTGTCAGTGGTAAACAACAGTGGAACTTATGAAAACCGTGACATTTATTGAGAATTCTCATCAAAATTATCAAATGTATTTCATTATTCCGTCTCCTCGTGGCACAGCTGTCCACGCAGCAGAGTGAGGATTTCATTGATAAAAAGTTTCTCCTCTCTATCATTCAATTCCAAGCTCACCATTTCTAGATTCTCATTCTTGATGAATGAAGTTGATTCGTACAAATCGCCAGAAGTTGTTTACTGCAACCAGTAATAATCACGTGATACAGTAATGATATATAATTATATCTAAACTCTTTCACACACACACTCACACACACACAGCCACTGCATATAATCGTTGATGAACAAGCGGCATGCTTTTGAATATGCTGCATGCTTAAAATAATGCTTGATGATTCATTGAAATTTATTGCAAGTATGGATGCATTTTCTGATGCACTTTTACATATATAACAATCAACGATTCGTTTACCCTAATATAAATCTGTTGAATCAATTGTTGATTACGTCTAATTTATTATTCTACCACCGGCACATGCAGCGCAGTGGTTAACGCGCTCGCTTCATGTGATCCGGGAGGCAAGGGGAATTTCAAACCCAGTTCGATCCCCGCCGCCGACCATCTTTACAAGGGTTTTTCATGGTTTCCTCTGTAGTCTAGGCTAATGCCGGGATGCTGCCTACAATAAGTCCAATAAGTCGGCTATGACCGCTTTCTTCCCACTATCCTTCCCATTACCCAAGAACCTTCATCTCATCATCCCATCATCTCACTAATCATCCATCTCCGAAGCCATTAGATCTGCGCTATCATAACAGTGCGTCGTTAAACCTAATATAAGAAAAAATGTATACTATTTACACTGTGTTGAATGTGCTAGATGATGAATGATTATATTCTCCATCCATGGTGTTGTAGCATCGCCGTTGTATACTGTCCAGTTACTTCGATTTATTTTCTTGCGTTGGTTTTGTATATGATGAAGATTGTTTGTTTTGAGTTGATTGTTTCGGGTTTCGGGTTTCGAATCCCAATTATTTGGGATTTTGGGGGTTGTTTGGGTTTGAGTTAACACTTCGCTCACTTGTGAAGTCTAAACTGTTCAAATTGTTCGTTAGTATAGAGACAGCAAAATTGGGTAAATCGATTTTTTTCGATCTCTTGTTTTTAGAAAAACGAATCAAGTCGAAGAAAATGATCTGATCCGTCGTTAGAATTATTCAAGAATGAAAGAATAATATATTATTCATATTATTTATCATATTCAATATAGAATAGGGCCTATATATATATATATATATATATATATATATATATATATATATATATATATATATATATATATATAATTTAACTAGTGAAAAGTGGCTTTCTAACTCTTTCATAGATTATGATGTACACCGAAATGAAATCGGTAATAGACGATGTTTACAATTTTCAATAGTCAACGCTTTTTAAAGATACACATTATGTCTCATAATCTCAAATCTCCCTGGAAAATAGTAGTAGAAAAACAACAGCAATACAAACATAACTGTTATATTATTGCTTGTTAAATTGAAGTCAAACCTTCAGCTGAAAATTATAGCTTGCCTTACAATTGTGCACAATGAAGCGAATAAGCAATCATATATGTTATTACATTGCATAATGTTGCACATTTCCGTAGGATGCACTTTACTGCATTTGTATACTGCAATTGAATCTGCATCCATAAATGTGCACTTTGATTTGTATTCAAGACACAACTGTGATACGTAAAGTGATGCGTTGTTGGCGATTGTTTGGTGAAAAATCGACATCCTGTTGATTGTTACATTCTTTTAATATTTTTCACAAAAAAATCTCTATTTCTTAACAACAATTTTGTGTACTATCCTGGAAATTATTTATTGAATTTGGTTAAATTATAAGTGATTATTTTTTTATCCGGCGGTAAGATCGCCTTCGTGATACCCGTTCTGGACGACCCTACCTCTCGTGCTTGACCTTATTTGTGGAGAGATGATTTTGTATCAAGTTTCGATATTGATATATTTTTTCTCATTTTTCCAATTTTCGTAACAGTTACGATAGTTACGATATATGCTTCATCTATGGTGTTATCGTCGGTCAGCTGTCAAACACTTGACAGTAATTATTACTTCACTAGATACTATACGAAGTCATGAATTTCACTCCTGAATATTGACACAAAACAATTGGAGATATGGCAGTTGGGTTAACAAAGCTCTGACGACACTCACAACGTATACAGGAATGTGGCCATAGCTTAAAATAGTATTTTTTTTATGTATTCGTACAAACGGAGCACATGCAGTTTACATTTATTGTTCACTTCATTATGATAGTCAATTACGAAAATTATATATATAAAAAATGTATATATATATATATATATATATATATATATATATATATATATATATATATATATATATATATATATATATAAAACATATGTGTGAGTGTACTCATGCACTTAGATGTGTGTTTGTGAATGAATGTATAGAATAAAATATATGATACAATTAATGTAATGAAGTAAACTACTATATAGCATAATAGAATCTTCCATTGTTGTGCAATGTTTTTAAATGATTACAATCAGCAATAAGAATGATAAATATTATTGACAATACATTCACGCAAGTCCTGGAATGAGGATATCATTTGGTATCACGATACTGATGATTTACTGATGTTTTATGCTGATTATCGTCATATAATCGAATGAGCATTGAAAGCTTGTATGTATACATAATTTGTCGTGTTTTTAATTATGCTTATAATTGGAATTATGAGATGATTCTTATATTCATAAACAAGTCGTAAGGCTCTGTTTCTCAATGGTTGGTTAAAAGTTAATCAACTGTTGACTTGTAATATATACCTCGTTACTTGTGGTATTTTAATAACTCATCAGTGAAACCGTAGCAGAGTACTTGATTAACGAGCATTTGAAATCTGGGGTATCACAGTTGAGAATGATGAATTCCAATCTTGAATCAATTAGGAGTTTTATTTCAGAAAAGTCATCAAAATAAAAAAGTGCTATGGATACTTACTCAGTTAATAGACAAATAAATGAGTGAACGCATGAATTTATATATGCATGAATGAATAAATTGAATGATTCTTCTACTGATAATTCGAAAAAAGAACTATATGTATATATGCTCAAGAATCAACACCACAATTCTCTATTTTCACAAAAGCGTTTGGTTCTCGATATCTACATTCTTCATGGATTGTGCATGAGTCATATAGGCCTATTCTGTTACATTAATTTTCTGTATATAGGCCTATTCTGTATGAATTCTGTGTCCGGTCAGTGTACTGTTGTTCGATTTTTAGTTTCTTCATTTTTGTTTTGAGGTTTTTCTTCATGAAATACTTCTACTTTCAAGATGAAAGCTCGAACCACCAGTGCGCTAGTGTTGTGCAATATGGAAAACGGTCGATCCGTACCCTCATCTCTAATGTATCTAATTACATAACAATACGCTCCCAGTAAATTAAACATTTAAATATAGGGCCAAACATGAAATTACCTCACAACCAACTACACCATTTCCCCAATTTAAAAAGTCGTGCTCTACCCATCAACCTCCGCGCTATTACCTCCGCCACCTTTACGCAAAGGTTAAAGGTTAGGTCAGTATGTGGTATAAAGGTTCGTTAACTCAAACAGCTATTCCACCGCCTCTTGTATAAAAACGTTTCGTGCTCTACGACTGACTGCCTGTTCAGCTGCGAGAAGATTAACGGGGCAGTGGCTCTCCATGCGGTCGTATATGTATCTAGGAGGCCGTGATGTGTGTACATGTGACGTCATATCCGGTCGTTCTGTTGTTGTTGTTGTAGTTTGTTTGTGGGGTTTTAATGAGTGTCTTGCTGAGCTGATGTTCGTGGCTCGGCGGACATCTTTGTTAGAATGGGTTTGTGCGCGATTATGTTATTATATTTTCACTTTCATTTCTTTTTTTTTCGTGAAGTTTGCATCCGTGAAGATTGTTGATTAGTTTTAGATATGTAGCGGTACTTTCGTAGTTTTATTTGATTTATATGATCTTTATACTAAGCATGAACTAAATGAAAGAAAATTAAGTGATACGAAAGGTATATCCGTTGAAAATATGTAAAATTTAATTTTGAGAATGTTCTTTATATTCTATATTCTATATTTTTCTTTGTTTTCGATGAAACACTAAACAGTGGACTCGTAGTTATTGTTCTCTATTATTCCTAAGAATGACAAGTCATAACCATCCATAGGCATCTTATATACCAGCGAGAAACTTCTAATGCTATTTGTGACAGAAGAATTCAGGTGTACTTGTTTTGAGGTACCGGTACTAGAAATAGTATGTATTTGAATGAACAACCATTTGCGAAAAAACGAAGAATATGTCTGAAGAAAACAAAAATGTCAAACCAAAGAAATTGTATCTATTTGGATAGTTATTTTATTTACTCATTTCAGATTGTTTTTGAAACAGGTGGTAATGATTACTCTCATGAAATTAAAGGAAAACAAACAAATGAATAAACATGTGAACGTATCAAGGAAAATGATATATATTTTTCATATCAACATCGCAAATTTGACATGAGATCATTCTTTATCAATCAAGGCTATATGAATGACAATTTACAAACGTTCAAACGGGACACCACAAGGGCGATTATACCATCTCAAATAAATAATTAGATATAAGGGCAATAACTCACGCCCATTTCATTGTTTAATTTATTCCATGGCATGTTGAAGAAACTATTTTTTTCATACTTCTAACTGTGGAGTATTATAATAAAAAATATGGCTTAAATTCCTTATGTGATGTTACTCATTGGCCACTCCCAATGTACTATTGTGGTATTTATGAGAACATTTTTGAATTGTCTATATATTTTTTTTTTCAATGAAGAATTTGAATTGTTTTTGCCAAGGTGTTACGTGATTCTTGCAGTACAAATATTACAAGAAAGATGTTGTATTTTTTGTTTCCAGCTGGAATGAGTTATTAGGTAGGTGCCCACACATAAGCGATGCATGATGGTTACGAATATAACCTACCTGTGGTTTACTTGAGTATTTCAGAAGTATGAAACAAAGATTAAAATATCATCTTTATGTATAAAGAAAAAATAGAAATGTATAGCGTGAGGAATAATATTGAAGTAAATGAAGTATAGCATTGAAAGATATAATTGGCACATTTTGGAGAATATTTAAATGATACATTCTTAGTATATATTATATTGAACATAAATTTTTGATGAGTGCTAGATACAATAATTACCAAATGAATCGAGGGTCTGAAAAATGAAACAGATGAGGAAAAGTGACTATTTTCAAATGAAATAAGAATGAAATCGAACTAAAAATAGATCAGAGGGATAATCGATGATTTCTTTTTCCCAGCACTTGTGAATGAATTCCCTGAACTTATTAGTTTACTTTTACAATTTATTGTACGAATATTATTATTTACTTTTGGGTGGTGAGATCGCTCATGTGGTGCCGCGTCCGAACGATCCTGCCATCCTCAAGCTTGAGTTTGAAACAATTACTAGCTGTTTCATGTTTACAAGTTGATATTTTTTTTGGTAGAAAATGAGCTCTGATAATATTATAGTTGGCCTAACATTGTATGAAAAATAAACAGATACAAGATCAAATTCATGAAACATAATTCTCTGTAATATATGTATCTATTAATTCAAATATATATATATATATATATATATATATATATATATATATATATATATATATACATTAATCATCGTTCCTCATGCCCAGGTGAAGGTAGAAGAGAGTACACAAGTAGGCCTACCTGTGGTAACGTATAATCGTTTTGGGTGAATCTAAGCCCTCCATAGGGCTAGCCCTAGGAAGTGTCGTCACTCTAAGTATAGTCATGACATATGAATAAGATATTGGTAGCTCAGTGGGAGAGCAGCAGACCAGCAATCTGAAAGTCCTGGGTTCGAGTCCCGGTCGAGACTTATCTTTTGTGACATGGCTAAAACATCCCATGCACACATAAATATATTCATATATATATATATATATATATATATATATATATATATATATATATATATATATATATATATATATATATATATATATGGGTATAACTTAATATTTTTATTTTCATATAAAACATTTTTCAATGTCAGTAGTAATAATGAAAGATAATCTGAAACCGATAAAAATGTTGGAATGTCTTTTTCCAACGTAATAGTGACAAGATAATGTAAGGTGAAGTTCGGTAAAGCTCGTTATTCCTTTGTAAGGTAAACATAACAACCACTTTAAGTCCTTTTTTCGTTCAACAAATCGCACCGATTTTCTCGCTTCCATCATCACCGTTATTACCCGCGACCGATTACCAATATCCCAGATCTCATTTCAGATAAGCCATCACATGTATGTGTGTGTGTGGATCGTTTGGAGGCCACATATTTCCCCACCACTCCATCTGCCCACTGCCACGCCCCTCCGCGCATCGCCACTGGTGTTATGACCTCTGACCTCCCCAGTCCACTCGATCGTGACCGAAACTGCCTGATATTAAAACAATATCTGTTCGATCTATCTCTCTCTCTGTCTCTCTCTGGTTCGCTCTGTTCGCCACAGTATACCTGTTGCATGTATGCGTGCCCCGCCTTGCCCCTCCCCGCGGCTCCCCGTGCTTGAGATATATAGACACATAATTATCACCCCCCTCCCCACCCCTCTGGGACTAGACACTTTACCTCACGCGCCAGAAACGCCAACGTTGGTCACGCAGCCCATTGGCCAGAAGTGAGTCTTGAAACAAAAGTGGTATATATGACTTGGGCCACAATTAGGAGTGTTTAGGTTTTATATTGAGATTATATTTTCATATTTCTTGGAAATTTTTTGGTAGTGTTTTTTTTTCTTGTTTGTTTTGGATTGTTAATTTGTCTTCATGTTCTAGAATATGTTCTATAGCTCTATAGCCGGTAGGTTGTCAACTTCCATGTATTAGAAATGTGAACTTGAAAAATTATCAGTAATCATATCCACAGTATTTTCTTTTATCAGTAACGGACTCGGCACAGTCATTGATTTCCTGTGTAGGTTGAGGATGATAAGATTGCATCGTTTGAAGGGGGAACCACAAGGGCGATCTTACCACCCCCAAAGAATAATAATATAAGATCGGCCTTCAATATGACTCTCATTCAACGAATTGTAAATATTGTAAGGCCTAACAATACGAATCAAGGGATGAAGAAAGTGAAGAAATTATTCAGTGGTGTCGTGGTGTTGGAGGAAAAATCTTCAATCTTCTTATTCATGGAAATCTACCAATTCCTATTCGCATATTTTTCTTCTCAATCTATCATTATTATTCTCGTATTTTTATTTCTCATATTTGGTCTCCCTCAAATTTTCTCTGTCTTCAATTTCTTCTAAGCTAAAAACAACTCGAGATCATACTGCATACAGAATACTCCTTCTCTTGCATCATTTGTTATTCCTGGAATTTGAATTCTCTCCATGTGAACATTTCAAGGAACGATCCTCTCTAAATGTGTCAGAAATATCAAGTGTTGGGCAAAACATAGTTATCGGTGGAAGTGCCGGGTTTCTGTTCGAATGATCGTAACAAGCGAATTACGTACTGTGAAGCACAGCCGTGATCAGGAAAGTGTTCTTATGCTATAAACCCATTCATTGTTATCTATATTTGAATGTTGTATGTATTGTTTAACGACGAATTGATAACGAGAATCATATTTTTTCAATTCACTATTCCCTATAGGCCAACTTACATATGAATATAATTATGAATATTTAATAATTTGTATAAGCCTATATAATTCCTAAGTCAATTCGTTGTCATTGAAAATTGATAAAATAAATGGGTCCACTAATTTTCAGTTGCTGATAACCACATACAAAATAATAAAACATTTCATGCATGTTGCTCATTCAACCCCAACATGTACCTACAACTTCTGCCAGCGAATACAACAGCACCTGTGAACGTAGTCTCGATCTCGAAACAGAGTGGACCAGTTTTTTTATTCTTCTTCTGTTGGCCGTGGATGCAGCGAACTTCATAGACACGGCCAGGCAGTGTGTGTGCGTGATCCATTCTTCTGACCGGCTCCCGTCTTGGGGCGGTCTCCGTGTCTAACCCTTCACCCGTCATCCGCTGCCCCTCCCCCTCCTCCCTCCCCCCCCTCACCATATCATGATCTCGTTGTTCGAGGTGTATACATGCAGGTATGTCATGGCCTTTACAGGATGTCAAGTGCGCTTGCCGCATGGACTCATAGAGATGTTCGCGTTACTCGACTTTAGTCGATCTGTATTCACTTTATTGGATATATCGATATATACAATTATAGCTACCTATAAGCCCTATATATATATATATTGCATATCTCGATGGCAGTGAATCATGGTGGCAAAAATCAATACCTTATGCGGAATTTGAAATTTGTTCGAATTTTGAACACATTTCAATGAGAAAATTTCATTTTTGAATCTTTATTACTGAATTAGATTTGACACCAAGTCATTTCTCCCCTAAAAAAACATCTTGAGATGACAAGGAGATATTGTTCGGACGGGACACTATAAGGGCTAACTCATTACTCCAAAGACGGTATAAATGATGAACAAACACAAATCAGGTTCTCTTTTCAATTAAAAAACAACGTTGTGTGGCACCGTGGTTATAAATGAAGTACTGAAGATTTTACTTTCAAAATGGGATTTTAATAACCATTATTAGATTAAACGAACTGGTTCCTATAGCACATTAATAGTTGGTACATAACTACATATTAGATAAACGGTTCTTTTTTCAATTTTCAAAAAAATTAACTGCCAAAATACACGAAGATATAACTGTTCAATTCAAAGTAATGCAATGTAATTACAACCTATAAAAAAACGATAATCGAGTACATCTTGTACACCTATAGATATACTTGTGTTCACGAAGGCAGAAGGTCGTCTACCAATATAAAACACATTGATAACACAGTTATATTCGTACTGCAGTGGTTTTTCCCAATCGAATAATTTTGCAGTACGAGATTCACAATCAGAGATACAACTGTATATTTCAAAAGAATTTAAAATGTAGACATTCGAGCAAGTTTCGCTGCAATTACCAAAATAACATTCTATCAGGTTGGTAGACGACCTTCCTCTTTAGTGGATACAAGTATATTGAAATAACACCCGTGTCGAAACGCCAAACATTCTCACTAGTCTACTCTTTCAAATCACTTCTGGTTTTAGGACCAAAAAAAATAAAAAGGTTTTAAATGCTTGTTTTGATCGATTCGTATCTATTGGTATTAATCAAAGATAATTACCAGCCTTGAAAGGAACCAGTGGGCATATTAATATGCACGACGGAATGTTCCATGAGTTGACACACAAGGGTCGTTTATCAGACTTTATATAATAGGCTCACGTTCGGTATCGATATTTTAGTAATTCGATTCGATATCGATTTAGAATATTGGATATTCGATAGATGCGATATCGAAACACCTGTGATCGATAACGATTGCGTGAATTGTAAATAACTGGAATAGTAATTAATTATAATTAACAAAAACCCCTAAGATGAATAAAATTGTTCTCAGTTTCTCGCTGCTTTCAGTGTAACACAGCTGTTTACTTGTTTATCATGCATTGAAATCACCGGATTATTCTTAAGTTTCTGGAGAAAATATATATGTATTTGTTTATGAACGAATTTGCAGATCCAAATATAAGCTAACCCCTCCCTCACACACAGCTTGCAACGTTTACTCATATAAATAAGTACGTCTAGTATATAAGCATAAGCATAGGTATGCTCTCGCCTTTTCTCGATTGGATTCAAAATCGTAAGAAAATTAAAAATGTCGATATACGTGGATTGATATTCGATATTTAAGTTTCGATATCGTCTGCAATTTCCATATCGAACGGGTCAAGACATTATTTTGTATTGATGCTCAACGAGAACGTCCCCACCAAAACCTATAGGCTATATATCGGGGTACGAAAGAACAGACGTTAATGATATAAAACGGAAAAGTGATGACAAATGAAAGAGATTATAAAATCCCTTGCGTGCAACGGTACACGAACCCAGATCCGTTATTCTCCAGTATGTCGAAGCACTACATCAACTGTTTGAGCCAAACCAAAGACATTTTTACTATATTATTAACATAATTTCGCATTCGTTTTCGCACCAAACACAGAGGAATGTACTCTTAAATATCATCATTCATTAATTTGCCTTCTTATTTCTTTAGGAAAATACATTCAAATATATTACAAAATAACTTTCAGAATCGTGTTTATGCCATGTAATCTGTTCATGTCACTACTTTCGGGCTACTGAAATAACTTAAGTCAAGTGTAAAGTGAAACGCCGCTCCTGCATTGATCATATGATGTTCTTTAAGGGAGACCTAGACACACAGCTATATTTTTTATCGTAAATTATTGTAATGACTTTACGTTCGGACATGCAAACTGCCTTTTAGCGACACTAAGAGAAGTATCTCCTGAAATAATGTCGATCTAGAATGAATATTGACTTCAGGTTACAGTGATACGTAGCCTATATGGCATATAGATTCACGATGCGGGGTGAGGTAGAAACTATATCAAGTAGAAATATATAGTTTTACTATCTTCACAATGGATCATACAAAATTCTGCTTATTGATGGTCTGTTTTGTATATTCATTATATGCATTCTATGACGTATTTGACCATTTAGTATCTTGCAATTTTGATTTTCTATGATCATTCAAATCTGTAAAATCACCCCGACGGGAATTTTTTTCTTCAGAATAATGCCGGTTCGCCTTAAGTTCCTTTCTATATACTGAATAACATATCATTTGTCAATAATTCGAGTGGTATTCGGCTACCAAAATATATTTAAATATATTAAAACACAAACAAAATCTTCTCCATTACTGTATAATTCTATCACGTATCGTGAGCGTGGAGATTATTATTTAACTTTGTAACGTTGGTGAACCTGGGTTGTATGTTATACGGGGAGGCGGGATAGAAATTCGAGAAAATCGAAAACACCTGTGTGAAATTGGCACCTTGGCATTATCACGGCCAATAAGATAAAAGAGTGTGGTGTAATGCTAGTGATTTAGGTGGCTGTGAATTACTATTTGCTTGATGATTGATGCTCACTTCAGGCTATTTGAGAGTTGCATCGTTTATTTTGCCAGATGTGTCCAAATTTGTACAAAATGTGCAGATTTTTCTAGGTGCGTTATGAAATATTGGTCAGAATTGATTTTAGGCTCACTTTTGAACAGGCTTGGCGAAATTGAAATGTCGAAATTGAAGGCTTCTTCGAAAGAATTTTCGATTATTATTTTTAAATTTTCATGATATACAAAAAATAAGAATGCTGAATTATTCGATGAATTATTCACTAGAGTCCATTTAGCACGTAATGTAGGCTCCAACAAAAGAGTTCTATGGAAATTTCTTTACATAGGGTTACCAAAAATAAAAAGTTAGAACTGAGGTGTGAATTAGATTTTTTTGTTTGTATTTTGACCCATAGTCATAACTTAGTGATATATAATTTGAATTTTGATAGGTAGTAAACATGTTCGAAAAGTCGGTACGAAGTATCTAATTGCACTTCTTACGACTATCACCTTAGGTGCATCGTAAGTGTTGAATGTCCAATACTATCCGGGTCTATACTCTCTCTCTCTCTCTCTCTCTCTCTCTCTCTCTCTCTCTCTCTCTCTCTCTCTCTTCTCTCTCTCTCTCTCTCTCTCTCTCTCTCTCTCTCTCTCTCTCTCTCTCCCTCTCTCTCTCTCTCTCTCTCTCTCTCCTTCTCTCTCTCTCTCTCTCTCTCTATCTGGCTCTTGTACAACAGATTTACCTATCTCAGTCTGTACTTAACTGTCACATCCTGGTCACACCTCTTCTAACAATGATAATTAACGTCAAATATCCTCTATCAACACATTTCACCATCACCTTATCACTATCACCCATCTTCTCTATCACCAATATTACATAGAACGCCGATAAAACATATGGCTTCATATTATACTTCAACTTCACATAACACCTACGGCTTATGCAATAATTGGAGGAGCGGAGCGAAGACTCAAATTTAACGTACTTGAAAAATAACGAACGTGTTTATTTTTTATATTTCATTTTTAATCATTTAACATACTGTGCAGTGACGCAATCGGTGGCACCACTCTTGGGGAGAACCATTAAGATTTTTTTTCAATCTCATATGAGAAGAGAAAATCTGAGACAAATATTTTCTTCGAATAAATTGAAATTTTCAAGAAAGCCGGATTCATTAATGATTCATTTTATTCCAGATTTTTCACATGATTCGTATAGTTTTAACGAAACAAATAAATATTATTTCATTTTGTTGACGTCACAAGCAGCTAAGAAACCGATTGGGAAATACAACAGGTATAATCAATTAAATCATGAAACAAATTAAATGAGCCACAAATAAAATAAGGCAATTACATATTGGTTTTGAATTCAATGTGTATATATAGATTCCCATTACATTTCATATGAGTATGTCGCACCGCTCATCCAACAACGTATATGTTGCGGTTTTCCTAGTAATAATAAAATCAATTTTCTTGGTTAGAGAAGTCAACATAATGATCAAGATTGTTAGCCCAATGACCCCACCAACAGCTAGGTTATTCGGAGGTACGAATGAACGGCAGATGAATGGTGTTTATAAAAACATGCCCTAAACGGGTCTTGAACCCACGCCCAACTTTAATTCAGTATCCAAGGCAATACAAGTTTACATTCTTTCGTTCATTGAAAATGTGAATTTTCATTCCCTCTCCTGAAATTGAACTAAGGTACATATAATTATCAATCCGTTGGGTCATTCAGCGATAATTCATATCCAGATCCATAAATTATATACCGTACCGTACTAAGAGAAATCTGTATATAATCATATAAAAAATCACTAATAAATGGTTGTTGATGAAGAATGTGAGATATTTTATGTAGATATACAATAGGAAGTGGAAACATGCATTAAATATTCTTATTATTCTGTATGGAGACCAGCAACGAAGAACAAACTAATCCGTTTCTTTTAGGAAATTTCAATGAGAATTAGTAATTATCAGGAAACGATTGAAGAAGATGACTTATACACTATTTCGTCACGGACATAACTTGTTTTTGAATAAAATCACATGTTGGAAAGTCATGATACGTCATAAGGCAGGTGCGTCGCTCTGCTTGATCTTAGGGGCTGTGTCAGTTGTTTATTTCTCATTTATATTGGATTTAACGACAAACTCTACTGATGATTACGATTTATCGGCGTCGGTGAATGATATATGAGATGATGGGATGATGAGATGAAAGGTTATTTTATTAGGTTTTTTCGGATAGTGGGAAGGAGTCGATCGTGGCCTGTTATTAAGGAACCATTTCAGTATTGACCTGAACACATAGGGAAACCACGAAAAACCCCTGTCAGGATGGTCGACCATGGAGGGAACCGAACCCCGGTCTCCTGAATTACGGTTCAGTGTAATAATCACTCGGTCAGAGTTTGTGACAGTTGTTATCAGTAATATATATGTATATATTAATATGTAATATATAGTCAGTCAAAATTCAAAAGCACATATTTCATGTTTACTACCATTTCATGTTGGGGTTGATTTTTCAACACTTTTTTGACTACCATAATAACGTACGTCTCTGTTGAAAATATCATTCGTGTCATAAAAAAAATCCAAATTGCATGCATGTTGCCTATTACATATTAATTTTTTCAGCATAATTAAAAACAATAAAATGATTACATGAAACAAGAAAATCAAAACTATTTAAACACTTTCTCAGAACAACTCCAATTATTTTCATCAACATCTTTTTTCTTTCACCTATCGATACATAAACGATGACCAGACATGTTTCCCCTCTGCTCTCAACAATGGTGACCTCCCCCCTCAATCCCCTCCCCCGCCCTTTTGGAACAAGTTTCATTCCATATCAAGATTCAAAAAAAGCCCAAACCATTTCAAATTACCACGTAATTGGATCATTTCTTAAGAATGTTTTTTTTTCTTTTCGTCTTCTGCTTCTTTTGTGTTTTATATAATATTATTTTATTCGTTGTTTTTTTGTCTACCAATGTGCCGTTGCCTCGAGCACATCTATCTCTGATTGAAGTCTCCGATCGGCCGTTTCTACTACCTCATTATCTAAACAATCGTCCGTTTACGATCGTCATGTCTCTGATTGAAGTCTCCGATCGACCGTTTTCACCAACTCATCATCAGAACGAGCGTCAGTTCGCGAGCCTCATCTCGATTATCTGTATGGCTGAGGTCCTGACCTTTGCCGGCCATGGTCTGGTTTAATTGGTGTAGTGCTGTCTCTCTCTGTCGCGTGGAATCGTTGTATATGTCTGTCTCTCTTGCACTCCCTTGTTGCGTGATATAGTGGAGCATTGTGGCCATCTTGGTGGTTTGTCTTTTTTGGCCCAAAGCGTATCAACATTCTTGGAGAAGGGCGAGACATGACTGAACCTATCTATTGGTTCTTGGTGGACTTTTTTCTTCTGTTTGGTTGGCTTTGGTTTTGTTTGTGTTTTTATTTTTAGATGGTTGGTACAGAGTTCAAAGGGAAGTTGTTTTTGAGTGATGTTGTATGTGGTTGATTCGACTACTGTGTTAGTAGGAATAAGTTGGATCTCAATTCTGGTGATAGTACCAACTAGAAAGATCAGAATATGGAAATAATTATTATATAATTATAATACTCATCACGTACTTATCATCTTCTCTTTAAAATCGCAATTATTTAATTGAAAATAGTAATTATTATGATCATAGTAGGCCTATATATCTATTTTCGATTAAATAAAATGAATAATGATAGGAATTACAATTAGATGGTAAATGGTATCCAGATTCATAAAAACAAACATGCTATAGTAGAAAAATATGTATTTAAAAATATGTAAAGCCTATTGTTTCGAGACCATGCCCCGCCCGTCCTATATTGTAACATTCACAACTTCATCAGACAAATGGTAGACATTCTATTTCCAACATTCTTACATCTTGGGAGACCCAATTAAAAAATACAATTATTGAATGGAATGCGATTCAAGTTTATATTACCGTAAAATCTTTTGATAGACAGAAAATAAATAACCGTATTCATTACTGAAAAGCAGTGATGTAACGTTCATTGTTGCTACAATGATTCTAAATTCAAACATTCCGTCATGAACGCAATATCCAATCATGGACTCATATTAGTAGATGTGTACCATTGTTGTATCAACTTATATGCATTGTTGTAAACACATCAATTTTGTATTCATTTGTACAGACCTACAACAAAGTGTATCATATTTTCACAATAGCTTTATTTCATACCAATATCTAATAACATAACTGATTTGAACTTGAATGGGTGGATCAGTCTCTATAGCACACATATACTTCATTCAGGAGACCGGGTTTTAGGACTCCTGTAATGATCCAGATCGACCGTCCTGACATAGGTGCATCAAGGCTCCTGTGTCTTTAATGTGCATTTACCAAACACTTACCAAACATCAGGCCATGAGCGTTTCTTTCTCACTGTCCAAGAACACCTGATAAAATGATCTTTTATCATCATTCAATGACGCCAATAGATCTTTGTCATCATTACAGTGCGTTCATAAGTCCAATATAAATAACTTGACAATTCTAAATGGCATTCAATTGTAACGTGAAATGAACAAAATATAAATAACTATAATTCAGGTGTGATTTATTGAAGGTGAAAATTATATATAAATACAAGGTAATGGCCGACCACATACTTATTTGAAATGGTTGGCCTTTAATTTATTATTGTATTTAATGAGACTGCCGTTTCATTAAAATTATTAAATTGACACTGTCCTGGGCTGTTGATATTGAGCGTAGTTGTGTAGAGGTTTTCGAGGCTAATTAAGTTGGAGTCTTGAAGATTTAATAGCAGCCGGTTCCACTAAAAAGAGTAACAAGTGCGATTAAAATCAACAAACAACCTAATATATAATAATCTCTAAATTGTTTGAAATGTTTTTTACGGTTTGATATGTATTTGTTGAAATAAATCGTAGACCTGTTTTCGAGACGTCTGTTACGAATCGGTGAACTATAAGAAATAATATTAATAAATCATACGATAACTTCATATTTTTTTATTTGGAATTTTTGATACTTGTAGGCCCTAATTAATATGAACAATTGAAAACTTTCCACAATCATTGCTGTTATGCAAACGGTGGCAAGTGAGGACCAGACAACTACTCATTAGCTCTACGTTGTGGAAATTATTTTCATGAATCCTATTCTCATTATCCAATGCACTGATAACTCAGGAGTAACGCCACTGTGTGTAGCCGTATCTAAGTGTGGCTCAGTGTTAGCGCTCAGTGGTTACTTCATGTAACCAAAAGATAAGGGCAGATTGTGCCCCGGTTCGATCCCTATGACCATCTATTTTCACACATTTTTTTCGTGGTTTCCTCTGTATCCTCTGTATGCCCGGATTGTCCTTCCCATAAATTACTTTCATCTCATTATCTGATTATTCATTCTTCCGACGCCAATAGATCTTATAGTTATCATCGCAGTAGGTCGTTGAAACCCAATATAAATAAATATATTCAGTATAATTTTAAATAAGCCGTAGTTAATCAAGCCAAGTTGTTTCTGAACAAGTTGACGACAGCCGGTACTGAAGATGCTGCTATGGCAACGAGTCAACAAATCATCTGTTAAACTGCTTGGTGTCAGGTTATAGTGTTGTGATTAACGCGGTCCGGATTAGTACAGCTACCAGCCGTGTGTGGCGCTAATGTCGTCTCGTTCAGCAGGACTTGCGCGGCGAGCGGTCGTCTAGGGGACCGTGGAGTGATTAAAACACGAGAATATTGAAACGTATTTTAACTGTGATATTTTATGATCTATAGCAGTTTTTCTGTTCATATTGGTGTTGCTCTGCATTCGACAGGAAAAGTAGCGGGTATACGCTGTCAGTGTTAAAAAATTAGAACCTTTGGAAAGTCACAAAATAGTGCGCGCACGCACATTTCAACAATGTGATTTAAAAATGTAACATTGTTGAGAGTTTATTTCTAACATATAGTTGGCCGTATTGGGATTTAGAAGCGCATCATGTTTTTACTTTTAGTGTCGAATATAGACTCAAAATGAAAAAATTTCAATATTGAAATATTACTAGTAAGACGCAGCATATTTGTTGTAAGATAAGGAAGATGAGCGTATATATATGTAGGTTATTTATGTGAAATATAATGGAGAGCTAGGTATAGGTCTATACACTCACCTTGATTGTGAAACCATTCAAGTCAAGGCATTCCTGTTATACTTTAAGCTCATTTTTTAAATCGTTTTAGATTCAGCATAGTTTGATCTTTTGATCTTCTTGAATTGGCAGATCTGAATTCACATATGAAACTTTGGAATAATCTGTGGGCCTATCACTCCTATGTTTAAATTCTGTGGAAATGTCAATTTATTCGAAGACATTTTTTTCCACACCCTTCGTGTTATTCTAATGAGACTTTCAAGCATTTCAGAATGTTTTTTCTCAAAGTTGGTGCAACCTATTGCGTTTCGAAACCATACAGTATTGAGATACGTACTGTACATGTAGGCCTATGTAACAAAATTTGTGCTTTCGTTTGACCTGATGAGCGCGAACGAGCAAAAAATATCGTTTTGTCCTAGTATAGGGTCAAATTGATCTTCACCTCGGTCATCGAAAAAATAGTGTATAAATGTTCATATTTGGTGACGAGACCGCCTCGAAGGCTTGAAAAAGTCGTAGGTTTGTCGCTTTTCAACGGTCTCAATAAATCATCCTGAACATTTATCGGTAAACAATTAGTGTATTTCAGTGATTCGATATCAATAAAAAAATATACAAATAAATATTCATATAAAATATCAAACATTATTGGATATAGGGATGACTTTATTCGATCCGAATCGGATGTGTCTCGGTTTTCTCGGTGCAGGCTCCACAGGTCGCTATAGCAAAATCATCTCAGGCAGAACTAATTGCCTCATTTAGAACGAAACGAAGATTGCATGCTTTTAGGTTACCATTATAAATATAAAATTTGACGTAATCAAACTAATAATGGAGAAGTTATTGGAGAACACAATTTGAGAGCATGTAGGTACATTCAGTTGAATAAAATTATTTATATTCGCAGTTTTTTTCCTCATCAAATTTACATATAAAAGTTTGTTTGAAAAACATGTTCATATTAGTCATATTTTATGAATGATATTTTCATCCCATTGAACAAAAAAAATGAGATTAATTTAGTTTTAATATTGAATTTATAGCGATAATGTTCGAAGATATTAAAGGTAGAGCCGCTTGTGAAATCAGCGGCGATGTTTTATAGCTCGGTATGAGGTCTTGGGTTGTGAATTAATGACGACAACTCAGAGGATCACGCTAGGATCTTGCAGCACATTCACATAACTCGTTCACATCAATACTTCGTTTCATAGTGGGCTTTCAGCACGAGAGTGTAAAAGATTAGGAAAAATATTTATATAATTAAAAAACGCATTATTCACCCTTGAGACACTTTTCACTCTGAAAATGGAGTGACGTATTCAAGGGGGTGCATGCACGGTGCTTTCGAAATAGATAATTCATGTTCACTAATTTTTCCCATGTTCATGAACTACTCTAACTGAATAAAAAGTATAATTTTAAGTATAATTGTATGCTGTGGGCTGTATGCCAAGATAACTGTATGCTCCTTGATCAATATGACATTCTATTTTTGTGAATTCAATCAGTTTTGAGATCGTCAATTGATAGGCCTACTAAGAATGTAATGAAATACATTGACATATTATATCAAAACTGATTGAATTCACAGAAATATAATGTCACATTAATTGAAAGGCATAACATTATCTTGGGGTTGATATACTTTTTATGCAATTGGGCTGGTTCGTGAAAAAAAATGAATTTCTATATTTTCATTAGCACCGTCCATGCACCGTCTTAACCGAAACCTCCAGATTCTACTGCAACTTACGGGATGCATTCCGAAACCTACTCCGAGTAATTAACCGAACGTTCCGGAACTCACCGCAGCAGTAAATTCTGCGTACTGGAAACAGTGGAAGTATTTGTCCCAGTAAACTCAGTAAACGTAATGGCGACCTCCCGTGAATGGTGTGTGATTACATTAGTTTGTTCACTGACCAATCGGAGTGTGAATATTGTGGTGAAGAAGGAAAATAAAATGCTTCTGGAGAGATGTTGGACTATTAAAAATGAACTGGAGATTGATTTGCGTATTCGTAACTCAACATTTTATTGAAAAACAATATACCGTTTATGTTTCTACTTTCAAATTGTACTGAGAGCGTTCCTTTACTGAGTATAAATAATTTCACTCCCAAGTAAGGCCAGTAACTTTCGGAATTTACCCATAATATTGAAAATATCAACCAAATAAAGTTTCTGGTGGAGGTGCCATGTTTTTTCGTATGAACACAATAAAACTGTCCCAAGACGTTCCAAACGTCCAATATTGTCTACTTCTTTGAATAAAAACTGATGCTATCGATTTTCGCCATTTTATTCTGAAAAAATTCATTAATATTATTCCGTGGATCATCATCAACAAACAGAATCTCAACTCGTCTATTTTCAAAATAGGAAAACGCAAGATAAGAAGTGGTGTATGATTAGTGGTATAAGCACATTCATATGAAAAGTAAAGAAAAGCTTTCCACACACATTGATTTTGAAATTGTGGTGTTACAGCCTCTCTTCCATTTCGTTGCATATTCAATTGTTCCACGATTTGATTGGTTGAACTTGTGATTACTTTTGATAGTTTTCTGAATACCTTCAATTGATTAAAAACAAAACTGTAAACATTATGATTTGTTTCTTCAAGATGACTGATCCGATTCGTGTGAAACTTTTGAATTATGTATAGGCCTATATCATTTAGGTGCTTTTATGTTCCTTGAAAATTCCAATGCATTACCTGATACTGCATTACTCGATAAATTATCTCTACTTTCTCCTCAGAGTTGGCCTATTTTTATGATGATTTTTAAAATTTCGAAATAGTTTTTCTCAGAAGCGGTCTAATTAACCGATTGCTTTTCAAAGCTATACAGTATCGAATTATATTATGATATATGAGTGTGTCAGGTTTCATCAGATAATTCTTCCGTTTGACCTGTGGAACGCAAACTAAGAAAAAAATCCTAGATACGATAAAATTAGGTCTCCCCTTAATTCATCAATTAAACTCGTTTATATTCATATTATCGCCCTTGTGAGATCACCCTTGTGTTGCCCCGTCCAAACCATCCTACCTTTCATCCTGAGCCTTAATTGGGGAACAATGATTTTGTATCAAGTTTTAATGTTATAAAATATATATATATATATATATATATATATATATATATATATATATATATATATAGGCCTATATATATATATATATATTATATACATTCGTCGGTGATTACAATCCTAACATTACCGTTCGCCGTCCATCAACAACTAACTATCCATCTTGACTCAACTTCCGCTAAAACAACCCGTTAATCCCATCTTTCAATATCAACTCTTCACACTGCAATCATCAATCACCTTCACGCTAATATCCTACAAAGCTCGAACACAGAAAAAAACAATTATCTCGTAAATACAGATGCGGCAATGGTTGGAAGATCCGAATCCAGCTGTAAGCATAGTTTTTATGAGATTTTTTCACCGATCCTCATTTCGTCGATTCATTAACACCTGTTTATTAACACCCCCATATAGTGTTAAATTCAGTGGGGTCTTTGCATCCATATTCTATATAGTATATTACTATATATATATATATATATATATATATATATATATATATATATATATATATATATATATATATATATATATATATATATATATATATGTATGTATATGTTTATATATAGATTTATATGTTATAATATTATGATTTTTTTATACAAATATTTAATGTAGCCCATAAAACCTGTTGGTCCATCCTGCCTTTTTTTCCCGGTTCGAACTCCCCGTTCGTTACCACTAAAACATTAATAAAACCATCGTTCGGTCCTTCACTTGAGATTAAACCGGTTCGAGACAGCCGTTCGGTGATGTTATACGATATGTAGAGACGGTAGGTCGAGACGTCATGCGGAGCAGTTAGCGGTAGGCGTTAGAAGGTAACCGGACGCAGCTAACGACAGCTATTGATAATACGCGGAGTCAACACAAACACGGTATCCCAGTAAGTAGCTGGTTTTTAGAACAAGTGATTAATGGTAGTGAGCTGAATGGAAGGAACACTTCTAAAGTCGTATCAGACTGGATGTTATAATTCTTGATTTTTTTGGAGCCATAGTTATTCATATTTATATTTTCATTACCGTATAGGCCTATTAGATATTGAAATATTTGAATATATATTCACTGAAATTATATTTTCAATATTTCACATGATGGGGACTTCCTCACGATCTTCAAAACACACACACACACATAATAAACAAACATACAAACAAACAAACGAAAAAATTGAGAAAAACCATTAGCTCCAAAAGAATATTTCCGCTATCGCTCATCCAGTGGTTTTTGAGAACCCCATCAACAGATAGGTTATATGGGCGCTCATTCAATAAACATAATAAAGATTTCCTCTCTTAACTCTCTTAACTTACATGCGTTTTTTTTTTCGTATTTCGAACAGCAAATGCACAATCAAATGGCTCGAAGGCTTTCAACCCAACCAACATCAACATGCGACGTACTCTCGACTTATCTGGTAAAAAAAAAATTCTTTCAAATTATATCTAAGATATAAAACTTTGAAAATCCCTTCCAGCGCACGAAGCCGAAGATATAAAAAAACAAGGCCCATTCACAATGCAAACCCATCCTCAAATCAGAGGGACGCAGGACAAATTGATGGGGGCTGTGAAGAGAAAAATTGACATGAAAGGAACCCCCAATTGCGTAGCTTTTGTAGGAGATTGTTGAGCGAACTATAATCATCATCAGTTGCTCCGATTGGCCGCTAATCTCTACTATGTCGATAATACATTGGAAGTTACTTATATCGACCTTTATGTAGGTGAAAAAAATTGTTCTGAAGTCCACTGATAGCGATGATAATAATTCGTGTAAAAAAAGATAAGTCTTGGAATGATTAATTTTTTTATTATATTATAAATTATTTTTATTATAAGAATTTCATTTTAATGATGAAGTTATGTTACAAAATCGTGAGGTTGTATTTCCATATGAAGACTGTGAATATGTACCGGTACTGAAATATATAATTTCGGAGACTTTTCTCAAAATTTGTAGGCCTATATCAAATTAATTGGTTTCGTATTAATTTGAGGCTAAGGCGAAGGAGGCAATGTGAATGAATACATACTCGTTGGAGAATTATCACAAAAGTTAAATGATACCTATCTGTGTTTTATTGGTTTGATTTCATAGATATTACTATAGTCAGTCTAGTATCAGAAAAAAACGTCTACTTTTTAACTATTTACAAGTTCTAGACATAAATCTCTAGCAAAACCGGACACCAGACAAAAATATTAAATCCAAGTTATTACACACAGCTAACTAGCGTTCCATTGTGAATGGGTCTTTAAGCCGTCCTCGAATAAAAATGCATCAACTCGTTCTCTTTCAAAAAGATCGACCATCATCACCGCCATCTCGTATGATTAATACCCTCTATGAAGTGTTGTTCTAAAACACGGCCCTCTGGATCAGCAGCTGTTGCCCACGCATGCGCACACGACATGCGCGCGCACGCACGCCTTACCGGCTACCGCTCAGAGAAATAGCTCGGGTCTTGGTCGGTAATTGGGTTTTATTTGGTCAGTAATTGTAGGGATTTGAACGATACGTGGATGTTACATAGGGGAACACGATTATGGTATATAAAGTTGGAAGAAAGAATGCTTAGATTTTTGTTTATGATTTATGGTAATCGAACGAAGGTCAAAACGATTAGAGAAACTATTCGAAAAGAGTTTTTAATTGTCTACAATTATTTTTGGAATTTAATTACAAAGTATTGCCGTCTTTGAGTTTGAAAAATGTATACAACTGAAATGCGTTATCTATAGAAATGAACAAATTGTAAAATTTTAACGGATACATCCCAATGGGCATATATTTAGTTTATGGGTGCTAATAACCGAACTATTCACTATATATTTCTTTTTAATATATATATATATATATATATATATATATATATATATATATATATATATATATATATATATAATATATGGGTGTGTGTGTGTGTGTATATTCATGTGATAAGTTCTGTTTCTTTGAGGTCACTATCTGTAGGTTGTATCCGCAAGTAATTTCTGAATAGGTTCCTGAAATTTTCCCAATAAATTGAATGACTGGCTTTTTTCAATTAATATGTTGAACTTGACTAAGTCATTGTTTCCCAATTGAAGTTGGAATGACAAGGTCTGATCTGATTCGGTTAGGGCGCCACTAGATCGATCTCACCAAATTAATTGTACTAATCAATTCCAATGCAACTCATTCAACAAACTACATATAACTCTAAATTGTGTTCTCCAAACTCAGCTTCAGTATTAGTGTGTTGCCTATAAGTTATAACCTTCCCAGAGCCGCCCTCGGTAACTCAGTCAGCTGAGGCTTCGCTTCAGAAACTGAAGTTACCGTTCGAGTCCCGCATAAGGCATGCGTTTTTGTTAACGTCCTTTCACCCGTCATCACTCATAGTGTCATAATCATCTGCTCATTCGTACCCCCGTATAACCTAGATGTTGGTGGGGTCCTTAAGCAAACAATAATAATCATCATCAACCTTCTCAGTTGCTATGGTAACCTGACTAACACGCGGTCTCCGCAGAGTTTCGTCCAATTTCTTCCAGTCATCACCACTATTAACTGCAATTCTGCCATCACGAGATTCATAAATATTTAAATACTTTTCTGTACAAAAAAATATGGTTTTATTTTTCGTACTTTATATAGCTTCTTACCATTCCACATTTTGGGCGGTTCCCCAATTTTATAATTGAAATTTTTACAATTTTTTTAAATAATTTTTTATCCAAAACTAATCTTTCAAAAGAGAAATAGCCCATCATCATTATCATGTACCAATCGCGTGCGGTGTTCCCCATCTGATCGTCTTTGCTCATTATTCAACACGTTAAGTAAGAATCCTCGACCGGAGGTCCCTCCAAATGTCTCGACAAGAACCACCTGTATCCACACAAGCTGACGTACCGAATCACCCGCTCGCTAGTGGTGTGATATAGGAAAGACAGTCGATCGGAATTTTCATCAATCGTGGATACAAGATACACACGAGAGATGAAGGGGCAAACCACACGTGCGCTAGTGGCGTAAGATAAGAGGAACGGTCGCTCGGAACCTTCAATTATCGTAGATATAAGTATATCGGTATCTGCCTACTCATGAAGTAGCGAACCACCCGTGCACTAATGATGTGGAATAGGAAATACGGTCGATCGGAACCTTCAATTATCGTGAATACAAATACATCACAGCCTGCCTGCTCGCATGTTGACCCCTCGGGCACGGAAGACGGTCATTTTCCTGCCCAACTCTTGACCCTTAATGCCCCTCCTCCTCCCTTCCCCCAGAGACCGTGCAGACCGCCGTGCCTCCGGTGTCAGTCGGTCTGATAACATGGAGAACCCGAATCACGCCACCCCCACCCCCCTCATCCCCACCCCCTCACCCCGCCCCTCATGGCCCTAATGAACTCGTCGCGGTACGGTGATTATCTGAGATGAAGTTATTTTAACTTTTAATACACGAATTTTATGACGTCTTAAAATATGATAAAATACGATCGTGAAAAAATAAAAGGTATGGTCTATGCGTATACTTGCGGTCACATAAAGTGACTGATTAATCAATATTAAAATTGATTTTTATAGGGAATATACTGTTTTTATATGCAATAAAATAAGAAATGTACATGCGCACTCCGAGTACAGTCTTTGAAAACAATAGCTGTAAATTATTTGTAGATTATATCCAAATTTTACTATTAATTTCGGAAAAGAACACTCAGTGTGACCACCAGTGTACATGTTTATGTAGAACAGTTTTGTATGATATATTTAGAGTGTTCGTGCAATACTTCTTCTTCTTCTTCTTCTTCTTCTTCTTCTTCTTCTTCTTCTCATTATCATTTTTCTCCTTTTTAAACAATTTGAGACACATTATTCTCTATGTGGTGGTAAAATGCCCCTATATAGTGTCAGGTCCGATCGCACTTGTCACCCTCAACCTCAATTGTTAGTTTGAAAATTACGGTCGTTACTGTTTACGGTGTGAAAGCTCACATTTATAAACTCCTCAAAAAATAAGATAAGGATCATCGAAAGTTAAACAGTGTTTCATAGCCTCTATACTTTGTTATTTTACCACTAATTCTCATTCGTATTTTTAGACGGGTGTTTTTTCAAATAATTAAACGTTCCTAATTTGAATGTTGATATCATTAATCTTCATCATAACGTAATGAGTTGTTTACATCTAGTAGCCATGGTAATACAAAGAGGTGGAAGTGTTTTTATAGACAGGTACACGAAAACAAATCATTCATCAAGTTTTGGGCGAAATTATCTTTCAATATAAGAGAAATTATATTTGATTTCCTATACTTATGAATGAGTTCGAAGGTATACATTTTTGCTATGGCAATTAACGTCTTTACCAACGATTCGCTTTTCGGGGGGTACGAATAAGCGCGTGGTCATGTAAAGATGAATTGCATGATGGAAGATGGAATTAGAACGTTTGCTAAAATCTATTATACTTAGCGGGATTCGAGCCCACGCCTCACTTGACTCTATTTTCCAGAGCTGAATGAACCACGGGGTCGTCTGAGGAAATAAATTGGTGGCTTCTGTCACAAACTTGAATTCATAATTTTATGTATTTGTGAAAGTGTCTTTTGCGCTAGTACATCAGAAGAACTATTTTTTATTTATTTTCATTATTCCAATGGTTAGGTCAGCAAATATGAGCCCATATATATTTTTCAAGTTGCCCGTATGGATTGGAAAATATTTTTGTATACTATTACCAATTCCCCATATATGTTAAATATTGGAACCATTTGAAACATTGAATATGACGCGTTTTTTTGCTATGCTCAAAAATTCAAAATGACGGAATGAAATTATACTCTATCACCACACAAGCAGTGCGTGTTTATCCATTCGTACGTACTTTTTTAGTTTCATAAAACGAATAATACCCACATTAGTTTCGTAAGATAAGTAATTAGAATTTTAGCTCGTCGTCTTCAAACTTTAATTACCATGTGTTTGAAGTATATTTCTTACTGATGCAAGTAAAGAAATGTTTGTTCTCAACCCGACAATCTGAAAACAACTTGCATCGAGTTATTGCATGCAATAAACATATCAACCAAGTTCACTCTCCCAAATGAATTGCTACGGTTACACATAAATCATTATCGTTCTACTAATAATATCAGACAACAAACTATGTAATTAAAATCTTCTGTTTCAATCTTTTAATTATTATTCAGTTGTCACTAGAATCACGTTGGCGGACCTGATTTATACAGTCACTTTTTTATTATTATTTTTAACCACCACTTTTCTGCGCAAGGGCCCCGAAGCAGGGTGGGTTCAACTTTATCAACCGAACCGTCCGGGTGCCAATTAGTTCACAAAGCCCTGGTCAACGAATTAGACTGTTCGACCAACCGACTCGTCGTAGTCCTTAACATTGTAACTCGTTGGTGTCGATACTTTATCGGTGGAATTGGTTGGGAGTTGATGTTTTCAGCAAACTGGTCAAGTCAATGTTATTATTTATCTGTAATGTAATCTATAACATATAGCTGTATGTTTTTATTTTTAGAATACGTTTTTGTATTTTGGGTGTGGCTTGTACTACGTACGATTACTATAATATTATTCGGTACGAATGTGAAAATAGATGGCCAATTATTTTGTTCGCTGTTTTGCATGACTGCTACGTCATCAAGTGGATTGAATTTGATTGGAAATGGTTTTCAATTATTCGATGTGGATGTCATTTCATGTTGAAATACAATTCTAATTAATCGTTGTTTGTGTGTTTACACGTATCGTCTATCTGAATGTCCTGCTTGTATAATAATGTGATTGGTTATCATTCAATACAAAAACAAAAACAGACATTGAAGAAAAAAATTGGTGTAGGCCTATATGTTTTGATCTATTCTGTTGTCATGATTTAGGTTTTTACATCATTTGATTATAATTATGTAAAAATGTCGGAAGAAAAGTGGACATAATTGTATTCTACATTTTCATTCCTCTCTTATTTCTTCTTCATTCCTCTTCCTCTCATCTCTTCATTCCTCTTTTCATTCCTCCATCTTTGGTACAAGACCACAAGAAACATACCTTGCGGGGTCCCGAAGCCTAAGCCGCTTCGATGTTCAGTACACTTAATTACACTTCATTTTTGGAAATGTCATGTTTGTTTTGGCTTCTATTAGGCGTGTAACACCTTGTTGTAATAACTTGACAACAGTGTCCTCTGAATTGTGCTCTTCCCACCACTTCGATATAAGTTTGTTTGTCCCCCACTATTGTAGTTGCTATATATATATGATAACTTGACAAACATCATATTTCAACGTAGACTACATGAATTTAATGTACTTGAAAATGTTATTATTTATTATAATCGTTGCTAATATTCCGTGTTTTGTCTCTTTCCAGAATTTCCGTGCCGAACGAATCGACGGTACTTCCCTGCCTCTGCTGACCGAAGAGCATCTCACGAATGTGATGAACATGAAACTCGGACCCGTTCTGAAACTCCGAGCTACCCTAGCCCGTCGCCTAGGCAACTGCACCGTCTGCTCGCATTGCCTTCATTGTCACTCGAGCAGCGAGCCTAGCGCTGTTTCCGCTACGCAAAGGCCTAGCAGTGCTGACAATTAGAACCATAACCCGCTCTTCAACTCCGAGCTACTCTCGCCCACAGTCAAATGTCCCGGCCGCTTGCATTTTCTTCGTTATCCCAAGAGCAGCAAGCCTAGCGCTGTTTCCGCTACGCAACGGCCTAGCAGAGCAGACCAACAGACCCGTTTCTTTGGTCAACATGTCAGCTCTGCAGATCCGTCGAAGAAGAGGATTTCAACGCTATGCAATTAAACAAAATCTTTGATATTGTCCATTCATTCCGCCGGCATATTTCGTAAACGATCAGTAGGAGAAATGGTTTAAAACCCCAAGTATTGAGAAAAATTAAGTTCTTCCGACCTACATGTGACCTTGTAACTAAGCAACCAAATAAGCAACTAAGTAACATGATGAGAAACTGAACAAATACGACATCATTGAATGGTTGAGGCGTTTTAACGCCTTTCGAAGCTGAGGAATTGCCTAGAATATGGCCTATATTCTGACAGTTCGTACATCTCTGGGTTTTCAATATTTTGCTCGGAGTTATTCAACTGTTGACTCGTTAACTTCCCTGGTTACCTGAATTATTCCATTTGATAATTAGTAGACGAGCCTCAGGGACTCAAACGTTATACTAGAAAAACGGGAGTCAGTGTTCTATAACATCAAATCATACACATCATACATCATCCTACGATCTACGAATGCTAATAATGAGTCCGTCCGTTCTGGAAGTCACTGCGCATACCGTTTGTACGAACTTTACCATACCTCGATATATCATATCATCTGGATGAATCACCATGATAAATGATAAACCATGACAAATGATACATACCCTATATGTTTGATTATGGTGACGATCTTTCATTGGTGCTCTGTTGAATAACGGTGTTCGGCTGATGTCCATGGATCGCAGATCACAACAAACATATTCTAAGTTCTCCATGTCAACAGCAAGACAGAGAATCCTAGAGATAAAAGTAGCAGAAACAATTCAGTCGCTTCGCTAAGACGGAAAACTGAACGATCTGATGGTTCGAGAACGCCCGTGGTGGTTTTTCTTCAGCCTGGTAGAGTTACCAACAATGATTGTCGATTGAAAACGGCAATGGTTCGGTGAATATAAATGGCGACTACTGTAATAATTGTTTTCACCGCTGATGTCTTGCTGACCCTGATATAGTTGATCCAGATTCTCAAAATAGTGGGCGGAGAAGTCGCTCGAACCGCTGTAGAGCGGAGTAAGAGTAGCGGAAATATCATTCCATTCCAACTCTCACAAGCGTTGAACATTGTAGGAAAAACATCTGATCTGATTGTGTTATGGTGAACTATCGTTTCAAAATCAATTCAGAAGGTCGTGTTAAAACCTAAAAATGATTTATCGATTTTCTTCATATCTGCACGATGACAACGACTCTTACCAACCTTATAAAATTGTATATTTACACTTGCGAGAAGACTTTGTGATATAGTTGAGTATTTATAGACGGATAATGGCAGCTTCTTCCAATTGTCACGTGGTATTGCCTAGTTGTTATGACAACTAGAACACGTGATGAGAAAATATGCATGCCAAGTGACAGGTCAAGACATTTTTTCAAATGACTTCAAGCAATAATGAGTGATGACCAAATACGAGCGAGTTCATATATTTTGACGAGGAGAAAGGATATGAGTAAAACCAATTGAAATATTGAAGAAGGTGACAAATGTGTGACAGTAACATTTCACATTATGATGTGGTTGACATTTAATGATGCAAACCAATTCATTGAGGTTATGTTCAATGAAATGAACAATTGTCACTTTGTTTATCATAATTTCTCCCTAATATTTCTTCATTTGATTTTTCTGTTGAAATGAAACGTCCAGAGTTATTCGAAATGATTCTTCTTATTAATTTTTCACTATAATATCTTGTTTGTGTTTATTGATATCATTTTGACGGAATAAATGATACATAAGAATAAATATTGGATTTGTCGATCGAATCTCGTAACGGAACAATCGATCGATTACGGCCAACATATCAATAGCTGTGATTTAACAAAATAATGATTCGATAATAATTATAGCAAAACGTTTGATTTTCACGATGTGTGCCTTTCTCGGTAACGAGAGACAGTTTCAAATTTAATAACCTTTCGAGAATAGAATTAGTTTGAAAAATCGAAAATGAAACAGCAATACTGAACAGAATAGAATAAGTCGAACTTCAATTAAGTTATAAAAATAGAAAATGCTCAATTGTCTTTTTTATCATTTGATGTGAATATTAACAAGGACAAATCCAGTAAACGATCAATAGGGGCCTACTGGCTAAGTTTATATTATTTTATTACCGGTATTGCATTGTAAATCTCGAAAAATAGATTGATGGTAGCTAGGTGGTGTATATATATATATATATATATATTCATTTATATACCATCTTCATATATTTATATATTTATATACTATCAATTCCGCCAATCATTTCTTCAGATGCTCAGAATACATACAATAATAAACAGAAATAGTATAAGTCATTCATAGACTCGCGTTTTTTTATGAATGTAAACGTTTAGTCTATCAAGTTCTTAGATTTTAGTTCTACTAGTTTTTAGATCTCGATTCCTTTAGATATATAATTGTTCTGATTATCTGTACTATCAGTATTTTAATCGACCTATAGAACTTATTCGAGATTTATAAGTTTTTAATAGGGAAATGTTACTTTAATTTAATCATATTTTATGAATGAATCGTTACAGATTAGTGTTCCATTATTGTTCCTCTATATTGTTCACCCACACACAACTATTAGTATAATACTATTATTATTATTATTATTATTATTATTATTATTTAATCATTCATGTTTATAGACCTAATATCTGGACATACCTATATTGGTATTGAGTTGATAAGGATAAGTTGTATAATAAAATGTACTTATTTATTTAGAATTTGATCGATTACTAATAAGATACTAAGAATTATAACTAAGATTGAATTATTATTGGTAGTTCTGACAACGCATTTATTTAGATTGTTTACTATTGTTTAGTGATGAAGCATTGTAAATCCTCGATTGTGCTCTTTCTTGTTTGTTTATTGTTTGATTCAGTAACTAGGCCTACTGTTGTTGGTGTAATGTATTTTAATTGTTAGTCAATTAATATGATTTCTAGTAATTAAAGTGATGATAATTCGAAAATTGAGTGATTTTGTTGAATCAATTTCTTCCCTTTTTTCCAATAAGTTGTCCCATCCTTGAGAAGTAATTGAATGAGTGTGCATGTACGGTTGCGGTCACTTAGAATGTTCGATCAAAGTACATTGACATGCATCTACAAGAAAATGTACCGATATGATACGCACTAAAACTAGAAGATAGTGAGCATACGAACTTCTCGCATAGTCTGTGGAAAAATTATCGGTTAAAATATCTATAGATTTTATTTATCAGAAAATATTATCTCATGTTATGACCGCAAGTGTACATGTATTTCAGGAAAATAATACATAATTTATTACCACATAATTCATAATATACTAATAATACATAATATAATAATAATTTTCGAAATGCACGAAAAAATCGACGAAAATATTCATGCATGGTTAAGACTATTTGTAATCGTAGTCGATTGGGGAAATTACCTTCAAATTCAAGCTAAACTATAAGAGTTGACAATTGAAAATATAGTTCACATAGCTTCATAATTACTACTCTCTTCATTTACTTTCAAGACCAATTATCAAAACTGCCTAAAGCAAACTGTAGCCAAGGAAATTAAACAATCAGAATAACAAATGGGAGTGCATGAATAATATTGTCAACAGTCTGATCAAGTGTATGGGGGAGAAGAGACACAAATGCGTGACCTTGCCTTTATTGACTCGAACCCACGCCCGACGTAACTTCAGTTTATTAACCAGTGCATTCGTTGATGAGGTACGTAGCGTATACGACTGCATTTGTATACGTTTGATTTACTCCATGGGAGTCGATTTAGCGGAAGATCAGGTTTTTGGTGATAACTTTTGAACGGTATGAGACATTCTGAAAACAAGGAAACACAGATATTTTCAATACCTTCCAGATGGTGTGAGTAATAACTATTTATCCGATATCGCATAATTGTCAGCCATATACGGTGAACAAAATTGTATTTTCAACCGTATACGAGTCACAATTGGGCGACTCGAGATGAAAAGTTATTGCTTACACCGTCTTGAAGGCATGGAAATTATCTGTTTCCTCTTATCAGAATTTCGATATCTCATATATCATTCAAAAGTTATCACCAAAAAACTGATGTTCCGCTAAAACGACTCGCATGGACTCTTCAACAATCACATTTCTCATAAAAAATATAAAACGGACTTTGCTCAGATGCATGCATTGCGGTACATGTGGTTACGTCGCGGCGTGTGTGCACGTGACATTGTAATAGAGTGAATCAGCTATTTGGCGCCGAGACGTTACTGATCCTGTCATCAAGATGGCTCTTGACCCTAGACGATGGATATATGGACAAAGCATACTCCTACGGAGTGAAGCCAACATGCTTGGTGGCTCGGGGTGAAGGTAAGTCACGTGATTAGGGCCTGATAGCCTGAATGCGAAATCTGTTGACACGATTTTCTTATGGCAGCGCTCGGAGTCAGACTAAATGAATGACTTCATTGATTTTTATGACTGACGTAGCAATTCTGATGATAAATCAACTCTATAATAATTAGCATATCTTTCTGTGTGTTTTTATGTGACTATAACACCCACGTTTTGTGTTTAGTAGTCTCTGAGCGTCAGAATGGCATGGTCTTGTGATGTGATAAACTGAAAAGAGAGATCAGATAAAAGTAGGGTTATAGGCCTATCACTCCACCTGTAAGTATTTTAGTTTTACTTGAATAACAATCAAGAATCAAGATGATTATAGTCATTGATACATTAACAGAATAATTTCAGACCATGGATGATCCAAGGAAGATATACACCTATCAATAACTTCAGTAAGATTATTTCTTGTTACAGTGTTGATGAAAATGAAATGAATTTAAAGTTAATGAATAATGTTACACTTGTATGTAGCCCATCTCTGTGAATATTCGTTCATATTTATGTATATATTTTTTTATATTTTAATAAAACTTCTTGTATACGATCCAATATCGAGATATTTAGGCGTGTCTCGATATTCAGTCGAGGCGTATCTTTTATGACATGAGTGACTACAACATACACGCATTGTACATGATATTCTATGATCAGACTTAAGACGTATTGGCGTCAGTGAATGATAAATGAGGTGATAGGAAGATGGGGTGGAAAGTTATTTTATTATTTGGTTTGGACGATGGAAAGGAAACGAGAAAAGGAGATAAACTTAATTCGTCATGAGGTGGGATTCGAACACCGTTCTCCTGAATGTCATTTTTAATGCCAATTATTGTTCCATTTCATTTAACATTCGTTTGAATTAGATGATGATTGTATAATGGAATGTAATACTGTATAATTGATTAGGCTCCATTTAATATCTACCGTAGCAAAATATGATGCATGAAAGATGCATTTTATACCTCGATTGATGATGGTTTGGGAGTGGAGTGAAAATGTCGAATAAACCAATGAAATTTCGAAAAATTCTGACAAGTGTTGATTTCGAGTCGGTATCATGAAGTCGACATGAGCGAATAATGATAGTCAGGAAAATAATAACGAAACTCCCGGTGGATCACTGATCAATTTAGTACATCTTATAAAGGAATTGAGTTTACTCAACCAATGTGTCAATTGGCATCTTCATGCTGTTTAGACTGCTTTTTCGTACGTAACGATTTAACGTTTTCTCCACTTGTTTTTCCAAAATCTCCTCGGAACCTTCTTGTCATTTAAAATGTGTAATACACTATTTTGAAATTGATACATCAATAAATAACAAAATATTAATTTTGATACATTTTTTAAGGTTTGTTCCCCGTAATCAGAGAAGAGCCGTTACTAAGAAAACGACAACATGATAAATATTTTGATTAATGTTATCAACAAACGAAACGATGAATAAAAAAAATGGATGAATTATAATATTCTTCAATAAACCAAAATTAAGACAACAAGATATTATTGTATTACTTAATTTGCCAGGTAACAAACATCAAGATTCATCATTTCGACAATAACTTTGAAAACTAAATTTTAAATTCCCTTTCTGAAAACCGAAATTCTATAAGTAGGCAAATTCAATTCAAGGCAAGTTTCACGAAAAAACTTGTTCAAGTTACTTTCAACAGGAAAACTCATTTCGATAACCAAATCTTAATTTTTGTCAGTCAATAACTTTGATGAAGAACTAATTCTACGTGGAAATATTTTCGCGGGAGAAATCAGCGAAGCAATTCAAATCGAATTGCTGCTACATGGATTTCTAAAATACCGTCTCGATTTTAATCGATACTGTTGAGATTCGATATCTCATCGAATCACTATGGCAGGTAAGGTTTATTCGATACTCGACAGAAGTATTTACTTTCTGTGGATATTTTCGGATGATTACTATTTGCATCCTGACGTAAGTACGATGTAGCAAATTCGGCCGTTGTTTGTTGTTGTTATTGTTATTTTGTTGAATAGTGCGCTCAACCCAAATTCAGGACACCAGCGTTCGATTCCTCATAAGGATCGATTATCCTGACAGAAGTGCATAGTGGTTTCCCTCAGTCATGAAAGACATAACTAGGATAGTTGAAGAGATTCCTTCCCTCTATTAAAAAAATATAAGAAATGAATACAACTCATCTCTGATCATCTTATTCATCATTAATCGACGCCGATAGATCAAGTCATCAGAGTGCATCATTTGAACAATATGAATAATTGAACTGTCAACGTGCCTTTCATTTCAATTTCAATTTGTATACTTTTCATTCACATACGAAACAAAATACATAAATACAAAATATTAATGCACATTTATTTGACTGAATTCCTTATGTATACCGGCTGAGAGAAAAGAAACAATATGATAATGAATTTTCGCAGTCGAACTTAATCTAAATATGTAATAACAAAAATGATATTTTCATTATGCTGGATATAGGCATACCATCACAGAATAGAATCTATGGCTTTTCAAGGGATATTATGGGTAGAAAAACTACATTCACTTCGTATTATTATACTAACCAGACTTTACTTGAATTGAAACAAAAATCTCGATCAAACTAGATTATTCATTCAATCATGTGTAATTTGGATTGTTTGTGAGGAGAATATGGAAGATTGCATCGAAGCATCCAATAATTGATTGCAGACAACAATGGTCTTTCAGATTCCATTTCTGCCATTGTAGTCAATATAATGGATGGAATTAGAGAAGAGTTTTTGTACCAGGTCTACATATCGTCATCTTTGAGTAGGTTAGTATAAATTGTCATGGATGATAATTCAATATATATGTGTACATATATATATATATAGAGAGAGAGAGAGAGAGAGAGATATGTTTATATTATATATGTATATATATATATATATATTTATGTCAGATATATTTATGCTGCATCTGCAATAAATGATAATTACCATGCCATAACATAATATGATCGCCGAAAACATGATGATATAGAAATGATTGCTATAAATTGTTTGATCATAAAGAAGAAGAATTGATGAAAAATCAATGGTTATGATGAAAAAATTCCTCTTAATAATGGTAATAGGGCCAATATTTCGAGAAAGTATTTGTATAAACAGCCACATAGTATAACTAACATAAAAATGCACGAATTATAATGCTATGTATGTGTGTATGAATGATTCCGTCCAAAGGATGACTGACGGTTCAGACTGTTTTAATATAGGTCCCTAGCAACCCCTTTTTTTATTCACAAACTTTTGGTGACGCCAATCGTTTGTGCTGGTTTACACCGTTGAAATTTTCGTTTGTGCCGCCCTCCTTCTGCCCCGAAATCGCATTTCAAAAAAAGGTGTGCTAGGAGTACGCCATCACCCCTTTAAACAAATTTGAAGATGCATCTATGCTGATCCTTTGTGCTACGTTTGTGCCGGATTGTGCCGTTGAAATTTCTGATTGTATGCTTTGTGCCCTTCTTTTGCCCCAAAGTCGCATTCCAAAAAGGGCTGCTATATTTTTGAAATGCTTTTTCGGGGCAGAAGGCACATCCGAAAATTTCAACGGCACAAACCAGCACAAACAGAGCACAAACAACTGTCGTGGTCAAATATTGAAATTTGTTAAAAGAGGGTGCTGGCGTACCCTTAGCAACCCTTTTTTTGGAATACGATTTTGGGGCGGAAGGAGGGCAGTACAAACAGAAATTTCAACGGCACAAACGTAGCATAAACGATAGCCATAGATGTATTTTCAAATTTGTTGAAAGGGAGTGCTGGCGTATCCTTGGCACCCCTTTTCTAAAATGCAATTTCAGGGCAGAAGGAGGGCAGCACAAACAAAAATTTCAACGGCACAAACCAGCACAAACGGTGCACAAACGATGGCGTCACCAAAAGTTTGTACACTGAGAAATTACAGTATTCAATTTGTCCTTCTGTTACAGGTGCCAATGGTGGAGGGTGTCCTTGTAATAACAATCCAAATGCGGTAAATTATTAATACACGAATAATTATTCCTAGAAGTGTTCACTATTGACCTATTATTAACCTAATATATGAATTCTATACAAAGTGGAAATTTTAAAATCCATCAGACGGAAAATTGAAAAATATTGGAACTTCTACAAATAGCAAGTTCCAATAATCAATTTTTCATTCTCGAATATCCATTTGCAACAATTCAATAAGAATCTTCATCTTTTTTAACAGCCATTTCGTAATTTAGCTCTTGAATATCATTCAGTAATTTCATCAAAACAATGATCATATTGATTAAATCAAATAGATTAATTTTCAATAATAATGTCATATAGTTTTGCAATTCTGGAACTGGACATTGAGGTCAAGTGGGGCTTGGGTTCAAGTCCCTCATAACTCATAAGGGGTATGTTCTTGTAGAGATGATTGATTTATCACTGTATACCCACATAACTCAACTGTTCCTGGGGTCGTTAGACAAACAGGAATAATTTCTTCTGCATGCCCGACTTTCAACTCTACCTATATAACCACAGGGCTGAATTTGTAAATGAAAAGGAACTGGAACGCACCTCTAAGTGAACCATCCCTTCTACCCCTCCCCCCCCCCCACCACCACCACCACCACCACCACTACAAAAATATCTTGGCAGAATGAAACAGATTAATTAATTAAAACGGATTTAAAAGATTCAAAATCATTTTCATCTCTATTGAACGATAGTTATTTATAACAAATGATAATAAGAACACATTCTCAGAAAAGGAAAGTATTTTATCTGTGAAAATGATATTGCATGGCAAAAGTATTGGTGAATGAATACAATTATTCACAGTGACAATTTTTCCTGGTATATTGTTTCCTGGGATATTTTTCAACCCAAAATTCTTGCATTTATCTACGGGATTATTTATTTTCAAGGAAATGTATGCATATACTTGAGGATATTTTTTCCTGAATTTCTTGGGATTTTTTTCTCAGATATTATTTCCAATTACCATTTTCTGGGGATATTCTCTCATCATTCCTAAAATCCTTGATAGGAATAACATCTTTATTTGACATCTATAATAACATCTTAATAACATCTATATATCTTTATTTTGTTTGACAGACAAGGCTTCCCGGGCCCCAGGCTCCGAGAGGAGCACAGAGGAATGTTCCCCCTGCAGGAGGTCCAGTCCCGCAAAGATACGCGGATCAGTTCCAACCTCCACAAGGTAAATATCAACTAATAGTGTATCCACGGGTTGAAAAGTCGTCTATCAACTGAATAATATTGCGGAAATATCAGTGAACAGAAAATGTCCTTGCAACTGCAAGAGTTTAACGCTTCATAAAGATGTAATCGCATTTGTTATATTGAACCTCTTCCTGGAAAGTAATATAACCCTAAAAATACCGTACTTGGACAAATATAACAGTGATATTTTTGTTTGTTCTGTTGGTAACGACCTTGTGCTTACACATTTACGGATTTAAGAATAAATATGGCATTCATCCGGAAGATTATATTTTCAAACGTTTCAAATGAGAAAAACTTTGTATCATGATTGAACAATTGACGTCAACAAAAATTCAAGTTGGAATTTCATTAATTGGCCTTATTCTTGGCCAATTGGCATCAATTGGTCTAACGACAGAATCGATGTCTTGATAGAATAGTACCCAATTGATTTCAAATTGAGAAAAATGCAAATTTGAATTCTCCACTTTATGAAAATATTAGTACAGTTTCTGTTACACTTATTTCGGTACAATTATTGGTACTGTACCATACTACTGCAACCATTGGTATTGTCTTAGGAAAACCATTTCCATTATATAATCATTGTTTTCGTAAAAATGGACGAATGTATCGGATTTTTTAAAAATCAATAGAATTCAAATTTTCAAGTTTCTCTTGAGGCAAAGATTATGAACTTGGTAATCAGTGGAATTGGTAATATAGAAGTACTCAGCTACAGTGGATTATTTTTTTTTCTCTCTGCTATGTCTATACATTTTCCATATTGCTCATGGAAAATATATTAAATAATTTATAATATATTTTTGAGAGAAGAAACATCAGGTCCGAGGCTTTTAACATGTTTTTTATTCATTTCCATGAAACGCAGGAGAGAAGGTGACTCCGCAAATAGCGGAAGGCTAGAAAATCATTTCAGTAAAATACATTTTTTGTTCCAACCTTGACTTTTCATAGTAATTCACATTGAATAATCAAGATAATATATCGATGAGAAGAGATTTTCGTTATATTTTAATTATTCTTTGGGGTGGTAAGATCGCCCTCGTGGTGCCCCGTTCAAACGATCTAATCTTCCACCCATAGCCTTAATTGGGGAACAATGATTTTGTATCAAGTTCCAATGTTATTAGAAAAAAAAATATATATATAAGGGTCTCCTTTTCACCTCGCATCAAATGCTGTATAAAATCACTGTTCAAACGCTGTTTAGTATTTTGAATATCAGTCATCAACATGTCAATAAGTCGCAAATGAGTCAAAAAGGTTGTAGATTCAAGCTATGGGTTTTTGTAATAGTAGCTTCGATATTTAGCACCACATCATCTCATTGTCTCCCCATTCATTCATATCCCCATCTGAGCTTACTTTTGGTTGGGTCGTCATTTACAGTAGAGAGTATTCAATTCGTTCTCTTGTTACAGGTGCCGTTGGTGGAGGGGGTCCTGTTAACAATAATCCTGTTCCTAATCTGGTAAATAATTAATATATAATTAATTATTCCTAGAAATGCTCCATTATTTCCTTTTAATTATACAAATCTAGATAAGTTGGTTATGGTAATAGTTGGGAACATTCGGATTTCAAGGAAGATTTAAGATTTACAGCTTGGGCTTAATTGGAAGATAAAATTTATCCTCCATAGTTGAAGCATCCATTGTCAATGGATGTCCCTCAAAAGGCATGAGTTCTTGTGAACGTCATTCACTCAATCGGTATACCCATTTAACCTAGACATTGGTGGGGTCATTAGGAAAATAATAATATATCCTCATGCATGCTCAACATTCAACTGGATGTAATAGCTATCGTAGCTATTTGTATGATGGCTAAAATCCGGTAAGCGAAAAAATATAATAGGGAAAAATATATCCCATAAAAATTATCCTGGAAGAAAATCCCCATGAATAATATCTTCAATAAATTTGACAGACAAGACTTCCTGGGCCCCAGGCTCCGAGAGGAGCACAGAGGAATGTTCCCCCTGCGGGAGGACCAGTCCCGCAAAGATATGCGGACCAGTTCCAACCTCCACAAGGTAAATATAAAATTATAGTGTATCCAAGGATGGAGAAGGCTGTCAAGCGACTGAAAAATGGTGAAACTTCAGTAATTGAAGAATATCAATGCAACTGCAAGGATTCTACGCTTCAGAAAGATGCATTTACGTTTCTTATCTTGAACCTCATCCTGAAAATCTTACTACTCTGGAAATACCAAAGCTGAACAAATTTAACGGTGATATTTGTGTTTGTTCTGTTGATAACGACTTGTGCTCTCGCTAATACAGATGTAAGAATAAATATGGGTTTCGTTTATAAGGTTGTATTTTCAAACGTTTCAAAATAGTAAAGTTATTTGTCACATTCAAAATCTGACGTAACGAAGAATTCAGAATGTAATTTTATCAGTTGGATTTATTTGAACGTAAAATATGCGTCCCATATAATATGCCTCATTTTCTCAGCAAAGGATTAGCGGCAGAATGAAGGTCTTGATGGAATAGTACCCAATTAATTTCAAAGAAAGATAATACAATTTTAAATTATCCAGTTCAGGTTATCCATATACTGGTATTCTAGAATCTCATACTAAAATCATTGGAATTGTCTGAGTATTACCATTAATATTGATATTATTGTTGACCCAAAAATTGATAGATGTATCACATTTAAAAAAAAATCTATAGAAATTGAACGACGAAGTTTCTCAAGGTGTAAAATATTATGAACTTGGCAATTAGTGAAATTAGTAATGAAAGGGCTCTGCTATAGTGAATGATCAAATGTTCTCGATTTTATGTGCTATTTCTAAATGTATAGTGCATTTCGATCATTGGAAATGTATTATGACTTTAATATATATTATTGGGAGAAGAAACATTGGGTCAGAGGTTTGTAGCATGTTTTTGATTTGTTTCCAGGAAATGCAGGAGGTAACGTGGTTCCACAAATAGAGGAAGGTTAGAAACAATTTTCACTAAGATACATTTTTCATCTCCACCTCCACTTTTTATAGTGATTATTATTGAAGAATCCAGAACTTAACGATGACAAGAGTTTTTCTCTATAATGATAAGGTTTGCCTTCTACCATGAGATAGAAAAAAATGAAGAATAGCAGCTACCAGCTACCTTTGTTATCAAAAATATTCAAATTCATCTTATTTTCTACATTTGTAAAAAATACCAAGATGAATCTTAATATTCTACATATTTATTGATATTTGGTGACAAGACCTCATCGAAGTCTTGAAACAAGTAAGAAGTGCCGCATCAAAGCAGTCTCTCATGAACAATATTTTGCCTTTATTTGGAAACAGTGATTGTATATCAAGATTCAATGCTGTTAAAATAAGAAGAAACTAAAAATTATATTCCTCATGGTCATGAGCGTGATTTAGCTCTAGTGTTTTCTCAGAAAAGTGATTCCAATAATGATGAAAGGACATGATCGTTTCCCTGCTGTTCAGAACAACCAATACAAAAATAACCTTCACTTTGATTTTTCTAATATTCCAATCTATCATTCAACAGTAAAAGTATCGCTAAAACTGCCACATAAAAAATCAATTAGTTTGGCATTTTGGCATACGATACCAAATGCATTGTCAAAGAATGCAATTCGAAAAATGTCAACATCTCATTACATAACATCCAATGATCGTTCAATTTTATAAATATCAAAAAGGTTTGTGGAATGAACATTATTGTGGTGTCACCATAATGAGAAAACACACATAGATAGTTCTAATAAAAAATAATATAGTATGCTCATTTTCTGTTGTTTAGTTGAAGAAGTTGAATATGAGTCTGACGAAGGAGAAGAAGGAGAAGGAAATGATGATGGAGGAGGAGATAATGATGGAGAAGGAGATGATGATGGAGAAGGAGATGATGATGGAGAAGGAGATGTCGGAGAAGTCGAAAATGAAGACGAAGCTGGAGACGTTCAAGAAGATTTAGGGGAAGAGATCGATGGCGATGCGAATATAGGTGATGAAACGTATAAAAGCCCAATATGCTCATTCCAATTGAACTTAACCGTAAGCTTAGAAACTTACAAATTGTTTGTCTTATGGCATTTCTCGTGTACGTTAACGATGACATTAAACTTAGTACTCAGCGGAAGCCGTAACGTAGAAGTTTGCAAACATCAAAATTAATCTTTTACGTTTGTTGGAAAGTGAAAACGTAGGAATCGACCCATCAACGTCCAGTTCAGAAATATTACCCGTCCATTACCATTTTGGCGAATGTGTTTATGTTCCATTGCTTGTTTACAACTGAGAACAACAATGGAAATAATACTTCATTCTGTGTGACAGAATTACATCATTTTCAAAATTACATTGATTCTATATTTTCTCATATTATATATTATATTTATAAACCATGCAGAAATAATTAAAAGCTCTCACTAGACAAGGAACAAAACTTCTAGGTAATGTTGCGGTTAGGTGACCGCTGATGAATAGAACTGTTTTAACCGGTTGGGGAAGCTAGACGTGAGAAGTGTGTCGTGAATGAGGTCAGTAAGTAAGTTAGTTTGTTAGTAAGTTAGCGGCCTTAAGTTAGCGGAAAGAGTTTAAGATTTAGTCTAATCATAAGTGAACCTTGAAGATAGCTATTTTTCTGACACTATAGGGGATGACAATGGTGAAGATATCGAGAGGAGGCCCGATGAAACGGACGAACAGTATCAAGCCAGGAGGATGAGACAAGTGCTACTTTTCCCCGAACTGCAAGGAATACAAGATATCGAGGAACAATGGATTGCACTCAATGCGGGTAAGAACCTCAAAATGGAGATAGCATTTCATCAGGTTACCATAGCAACTAGAAAAATCGGCGGCTAACCTACTATACTGTAATACCATCGTAATACTGAAGCTTGATTGGGCAGCACAATTTGAAGGGCATTCTTAATTGTTCACTTTATTGCCGCAATGTGTGTTCCCAAATAACCTAAGTGTTGGTGGATTCGAAATCACCTAATGATCAAATCATATACTTACTTTTAGAAAACAGAAAAATATTCATGGATCCACCCATCTAGCTCAGTCAGTCAAGGTACTACTTTAAAAACTGAAGACACATTAGGCGTGGTTCCCCGCATGAGGTATGAGTTCCTGTTAGCATTGTTCATCCATCGCTCACTCATTCGTACCCACAAATAAGCTAGCTGTTGGTGGGTTCGGTAACCAAGACAATTGTCTGATTTCAGCAATGATCGAGCAGATGCACAACCTGGACAATCAGGTGGACTACGATCAGCAGACGATACTCGACACAATCGCAGAGATATTACGACTGTACCAGGGCAGGAGGTGTGTGGTGTTACAGATGGCACTCCTGAGGAGGCAGAGAGGTGAGACTTGAAATTCAAACCCTAAATCGGTACAATAACTATGTTCATCAAACGTTTGGGAAACGCTTCAGCCGAATCAATTCAGCCTGTAACGGTTTGAAGGAAAACTACCCATAGCATAACATTTTCAGTGTCAGCGTGACATATAAACAATCGTAATGGCTTTTTGTCTGAACATATTGTGGTGAAATTGCTTTATAATACTGTATTCGGCAATGTATGTTATTTTTGTAATCTAACTGAACATCAACTGCTTGATGCTCAATTATTAGTTAGTACAACCAGCTCATATGTCTGAAATTATCATGTAGGGGATATTCGTGTTCCAGATACCAATCGCTGTTTTCCCTATCGTCCCAACGTGCCTCAGCCTGTCAACGGACCGATCGTGGACATACAACAACGTAATTATATCAACACAACATCTACCATGCATTAGTGTACATTTTCATCCACGAGATAAGAAGTTCTTTTTACAAATAATTGTTATCATGCATTTATTGTAGATTCAGTTTCAACTTCCTTTGAACAGATGATATTCTCAACAGATTTAATATATGGCAGCTAAAAGTGGTGAAAAAAATGAAACTGCAAATACATATGTTATTCAAAACTGTTGATTCAATTGGAACACAAGCTTTTGAGTGACTCTACCATTATTGAAGAATAGTGTCATGTCCCATAGGATTGAGCATGGGGACAAGCTCCTGCCTTATGACGTATCGTGTCGTAGTATGCAAATTTATTTATGTACAACCGAGCCATCTCAATGTTGAAAATGAAAATGTCTTCAATACTTTCTCGAGCAATCAGTTTTTATTATTATTATCTTATTATCTAATACAGAACTATTGATTCTTAGTGGCCGATTATGATAGAGAAAAATATGAATAGTTCAAGCATGTTGCTTTGCTATTATAAAAAACTTAGGTGATTGTGGACATAGATACTCGATTCAGATTCAATTCAATCATTATTTGAATTTAGATCACATCAAATTTTCCTGTAAACGAAATGTGTATGGTCATTGCGGGGTCTTTGATACGCAGGCGCAAACTCGAGTAACGAGTTGTGCAAATCATATTCTATCTGTATAAAATATCTAAAAAATCATTTTTCTTATTTTTTCGATCCATTATAAAAATTTGTTCACTTGCATCTTTTTCATGATAATAAACAAATTTGTTCACAATTCACTGGCCTTGACCGTTGGTGATACTCATTCTCATTTGTTTTCATATTTTGTATTCATTTACGATTTGTTAACATAGGAAAAATATATAAACAAGGTCAAGAGAAAAAAATAACATTCTGATTTTTTTTCCATTACCTTATATGATCCAATATCAGTTACGATACGCTGAATCATAATCTGAATGAATAAATAAATCAAAACCTGAATTCTCAATAAATGTGTCAGAATATACCTTACCGTATTGGTGTTACAGAAATCCAGGCGGTCATGGCAGAACTGATGGCGCAGGAGCTGTACGCGAGGAACGAAGTGGACGATCGTTTCGCCGACCTGCGTCGCTTAGTCGACGAGCGGAGGGTGTTGATCGAACAGGAGCGTGCTGATCACTTGGCTCAGGTCAACCAGGCGATGGAGATCGACCTGCTTCGAGGCCAAGATCTGCACATCGATGAACGAATAGCTCTGCTCAACGAACGTGAGAATATAGTTCGGTTTCAGTATAGAGAGAACCCTTGACCTTTACCTAATGAATTCCGTGCTATTTCTCCAAGAGCACTAGCACGGAAGCTCCAAGAGGCTAGGACTATGATTGGTCAACTTGTACTAGAAGAGTTGACTACCATGGCAACATATCCAGTCTATGTATTTCCACTGTTGTCAGCACTAAATCTTAGCCCTGCTTTTGAGGTGGGCTTTGAAATTTGATGAATTATTCAGTTTAAGAGCCCGTGAATTCGTTATTTCAATCTATTGTCATTGTAGGTAACTTTTTGGTAAAACATTCACCAGTCAAAGTCATAGCCTCTTAGAGTTAGACAGCACTGGTACGTTATTTCAAATGGTTAATTAGGTAAGGGTCCAGTAGTGTAAATCCTATATGTATACACATATGAAAAATATAACGACTTGCTGCAATTGTGAAATAAAATTTAACTACATGAGAATGTAGTCTTTGCTTTGACAATAATAGCATGAGTCAACAAGATTGCTGAGTCAACCACAACGCGTTTGCGGCTGCTACGTCTATACTTCTATCAAGTTGTTATCATCAATCACGTATCAGTGGTTATTAGCAACATCAGGTACACGCGCAGCTATTGTATTCCGATGCATGATGGGGTGGCATTATGGTGGTCTATGGTGGTATATATTATGGTGGTATATATTATGGGGGTGGTCGGTTTTTATATGGGACTAAAAGTGACCAATAGGAACACCAAGATTTGTGATGTCATGACTCGGTCACCGACCCAATGCTAGGTCAGGTTAAAGTAGAGTAGCACTATGCAAATCATACGTCACTGTGGCTTTACTATAAGTGAATCTACCTCCTATCCTCGGGGGTTTATGGTTCAATTCTCGACGCACTTACCTTTTTATCTAATAAAATAACTAAATGCAGTCTCGAGCGCAGGATTATGATTGAGGTTAATTTTATGAAAATTTGATCACAGAAACAAAAATATCTACATAATTATTGTTGTGATATTTAACTATTGTTTTTAGTCCCATTCAAAAACCGACTGGCAGACAAATTCTTGCTTCCTTGGCATTTTGAGACCAGTCCGCACCAGAGTCTTTGCGTCGCTCGTCCAGTAATGCGTGCTTGTTACCTGTTGTGTTCCAGAGATCCAGGCCACCGGTAACAACCTTCTAGACAACTTGGGGGTGGGCGTGGGCGATGCGCTGTGGGAGATAGACGGACTGTACGACGCGCGACGTGTCCTTCTGCACGAACGACAGAGAGAGAACGTGCCAGGTATTTATTCGAACCACATCAAATGATGCTTGCCAAAATTTGAATGTGGAATCTACGCATACTTCACAGCTAATTCATTGATTGACTGTGGAGAGAAAAATAACTTTATCGTCAGTTGTTCACAATAATTGTGACTGGCTCCTGTTTGGGGTCCAGCATAGTTTTCAATCTGAAATGCAATACAATAAAAAAATCACAAATATGGTTTCCACCCAAGTCATGAAATCTTGTCATTGTTGCAGGTGATCCACCGAGGAACGAAATACGCATGAATATGCAGAGACATCGCGATGAACCCATTGCTGACATCAACGCAGGTAAAATCTCTCTCTCTCTCTCTCTTTCAGTCTTTCTCTCTCTCTCTCTCTCTCTCTCTCTCTCTCTCTCTCTCTCTCTCTCTCTCTCTCTCTCTCTCTCTCATCATCGGATGAAGTTAATTTTATATGATCAAGGTGTGTAGAGTTTTCGATTATACTTTATATAGACATCTCGCTCATCTTACAACGCACATTCTGCGTTTGCCTAGTGTAGATAGAAGAAACGTTGCACGAAAAAATTACCTGCACACATATATTTGCCTTTCTAGTTTTATAAACGAAGAGGTTATGCCGGGACGTCGTTGGGATTTGTATATTTGGGGGATAGATTGAATATATAGATACATAGATATTATATACAGGGATAGATATACATAGATATACAGGGATAGATACATAGATTGAATGACCGCCCAGCTGGACACCAGCCGCACGCCAAGTGGGGGTCTGGAGCCCTGCAGTGAATGTGGTTAAATATGGTCATTTTTCAAGTGATTTTTGCGATTTACAATCAGTCTTGGAGTCTAGAATTGAACCATTATTGACATTTCCAAAATTCTTTGAAATATTTTGATATTTACGGAAACTTTTGAAGTTATTTTCGCGATTTCTCCCAGCAAAACATTTTATTGTATGTTTATTTGTAGGTCCAAATATATTTTTTAAAGAAGGATGAATTATTGGTGAGGCACAAATGTCGATTGGCGGGTCACGCGCCCCGCCAATCGACATCCCCTAAGATCCCCTAAGAACGTCCCTGATGTTATGAAGTACGTAATCTCAAATACACGTTGAATACCTAGTGTAATATTGAACAAAATATTGTGATTTGCACTACGTTAATGGCTCATATTTTATTTTTGATATTCATTAAGTTGGCCAGCTCTGAAATGCTCTTCCCTATCCATCGGTACAATACAATCATAATCCAATATGATATTCAACAAAGAATGAGAGGCAGGACGCATACACAAGTGTGTCCAACGTGTGCCCACGAGTGTTACACTTTGTGTTTCAGAAATGCTGGACCTGTTGAACATGCTGGCGACGCAGCCGCTTTACAACCCACATGAGCAGCGCCTTCGCATGCTGGCCATTGAGCGCCTGGGACACGAGCGCGCGAATGAGTTTGATAGGTTCACCGAGGATCACCTACTTGAGCTGGAAGTTGCGATGAACATGACGAATAGTAATGATCAGTATCAGACACTGGATGATAGGATAGCACGTTTGAGTGCTGGTTAGTACTTCATTATTTGTCGTTTGACTTTTCATCACATTACCTTACACTATTACAGGCAGCATAAAGGCAAGATTGATAAAAGACATACACAAATAGATAGACAAAAAGAAATAAAATTTCAATTCATCATATCATAGTCTCCACAAAAATTATGTCTTCAAATCTAGTGAATTAATATACATGAACATATAATACATATAAACATGTCCCAGTAGATATTTTTTGGGCGAATAAGTAAGGACTCGATGCCCTACAGGCCAACTCAAGCACACTTTCCAAACCTTACTCGACCTGCTAGGGTGACCATACGTCCCGGTTTTCCGGGATTGTCCTTGTTTTGAGCTTCCTGTCCCAGCATCCCGAGAAATATTCTCAGGACTAACAAATGACTCGGTTTTTCGGTAACGGAAGAAATATAAATAACTGGGTATTTTTAGTGCTCTAAAATTCATCTTCTCATACATCATCTTCGTTTGTAATTTAAAAAACTGCTTATTTTTGTTGAATCAATTTACAGTTGCACATCAAATTCAAACAGCAACTGTTTTTCTATCATTTACATATGTGGATCAACAAATGTCCCGGTTTTTCAGTAACGGAAGAAATATAAATAACTGGGTACTATTTTTCATACTCTAAAATTCATCTTTTCATAAATCATCTTTGTTTTAAATTTAAAAAACTGCTGATTTTTGATGAATACATTTTCAGTTGCACATCAAATTCAAATAACTGTCGCTCTATCATTAGCATGCATCTTCAGGCTACATCATCAGAGTATAAAGTTGTCTGCAATACTATATAGAAAAAATATATTCTTGATTTTACATGACTAGAAAATCACCCAAAAACTTCCCCTGCGGCGCTGTTGACACCTTCCCCCCTCTCCCTGAATACAATGATACAATTTGTAAGGAAGCACTAGCATTAGCTATAATTCACATTACAATACATTCATTACAAGTTATACATAATTATATATAGACTATACAATATTAATAATTAAAATAAATTTCTGGAATATCCCGTTAATTCAATTTTTGTCCTTGTTTGTTGGAAACAAGTTGCCTATATCTAATTATTTTAGTAGGCCTACACTCTCTTCTAAATTCTGCACTTGTTCTAACCTCTCCAATTTTTGCTGGAATTCTATTAAAAATTGTCATTCCATTGGTCAGATTGACTGATCACTTACTACAGTCATAATGCACAGGAATGAGACCCCAGGGTCATAACTCTATGACGTCACTCTCTATGATGACTCTATGACTATGAACTCTTCATGTAAGAGTTATAGAATAATGGCCCTGGTCTCTCATAAAACTGATTGTTCCATTCCAGAAATACATTATTCGCTGGATGGCGTTGCGAGTGACGTCGAGTATCATGAGGATAACTTGGCTGACGAGGAGTTCAGTATTCGCGAAGCGTACGATATGAGAAGAATACTTGTGCACGAGCGATATCGACAGCAGGAAATGGGTGTACTAATAGGTAATCTAATTATTTCAAGTTGGAGAGCAGGTATCCTTTGGTCTATGTAGAGAGCGTGTATATTATGAAAGAGAGTGGCCATACAATGAGTCTTTGGGGCAGAAACATGGCTGCTGCTTCATGTACATCTACTCTCTGTCATATATGAGTAAGTTGATGTGAGATTTATATGAAAATAATGATGTATTTCAAATTTGAGATTTGAATTTCTTGAACTTCAAAGATTTGTGATGATACATTTGAATCATTTGACTCATTTTCATTCATTATTCATTCATTATTGATCCCTGTTCATCTTTAACATCCTTCTGTTGAACAATTCTTCCACTTCATGTGGTATTTGAAGTAGTAGTTTCTATCCCACAAAATAACATCAACTTGGCGATACAATATCGCAATATACAATATTCAAAAGTCAGTGTATCAAGCAAAGCACCAAAACTATCAAGCATACCTTGAAACTAATAGCCTTCTTCATTCAGCCTTCAACCAAGTAACCTAATCTGTTGATCAACAGTTTACATACTTTGTACTGAGTGTTTGACGTTTTCCCAATATAATAGTACATTCTTTAGAAAACGATTAATCGTAATTTTTTAGAAACTTGGTAAAAACTTTTAGTAGATCAATATGAATATTCTGGAAATATTCCATCTCAAACAAATAAAAGTGAATTGAAAATTCGTGCTTTTGCTATTCTTTAGGATTTGAGGATTTTTCAATCTTTCTGAACATTTTCCGGTAAGTCTGTCGAAGTGATTCCGCTCCAAAAAAATCTCAACGTATTCTGTTATTACACCAATGTCCAGAAGAAATTTCAAGATGATTGATTATTTTTTCTGACCTGTATGCTGCGTCCAGAAAAGAATCCCAGTAGGCAAATCATCCGAATATTTTTTAATTTTAGTTCTGTTTCATCGATGTGGAATCAAAATTTTAGTTAGACTTTCAAAATTCAATATTGAGATTTCTTCTAGTATTCATATATCATACATTTTCAGTTTTCAATTCCGAATGTATGAATAATTCATTCACACTTTTGGAATTCATGCAGTAATTTTTAATTTTTAATATTTCTTATAATCATTGTGGGAATTGTGTTATTCGGATTCCAATGATATTGTTTTTATTGATTCTGACATTTTTACAAGTTCGAATACTTTTGAAAAAAACTTTTTAATCTATGTGAATAACCTCCACACATTACTTCGGCGAAAATCAAGTGTCTATGCCTAATACTATGTTCTGATTGGTTTAGGAAATCCACCAGTGGGCCAATTGGTCAACTATAACGACGTTGTGCCAGCTCTGGCCGTGGTCCACACAGGTAAATTATTTTAATATGAAAATGTCTTAATAAAACTGATAAAAATATCTCATATAAAGTAAACCCTCGTTAATCCGAAATGTAAGGGACCCAAAAAAAATGATTTCGATTTATGAAAATTGGATTAACCTAAAAGTCATTTTCCAGCTTAGAATATAGTCAACTTCGTATTGCGTGTGAGAGGAAGCTATGTCACCGGCTGAGACTATGTAATAGATCCGTTGCTAGAAGCCTCGCTGATTGTGTGTACTCGGCTAGCTCCGGCAACGCGCGGTCATCCTATGACCCGTTTCTATTGGTCAGCAGCCATCCCGAGCCAGACTAACGAGTGTTGCGAGCTCGAACTTTGTCAAGGTTGAATGCATTCAGTCGGATGGCACTCTAAGCATGGCATGGAAGAGCTTAGCGTGTTTCGACTCATTCTTACGCGTCAAATAAATAGGATGGAAATTCGGATGATAAATTCAAGGAATTTATTCAAACTACTGTATCTTGAATTATCCAATCCTAAATCAGTGTTGAAGTAATTGAAGGGACAAAATATTAGTTCGGATTACGGTTTAGCTGGAATTCGGATTAATCATATTAATTAACATTGAAATGCCTATACCTCCAGCTGTGGACCGATTTCAAGTTTGAAATACGTCAAATTTTGGATTAACCGAGTTTGGATTTATGAGGGCTTACTGTATATACCTAGTTTTGTGAATATACTCAATATGGGTCAATCAAATGGTACGTTCCACAGCAGTTGAGCAAACTTGAGATTTTCTGCAATAATTTGCTGGTACATACCACCAGATTACTGTAGGAGCCTCACTGGAAGAAACGTGAACTAAAGAAAGCAGCAACGACAATATATCAGTCAATAACATTACTGTATATTAGCCAACCGAGTGCCATATTTCACAATCTGTGGCTTCCCTTTATATAATTCTCAACTTCTGTATCCATCTTGACAATGTTTCTTGACAAATCTTATCAATTCATTGCTACTTATCAATCATTCAGTATTCAATTTACCTTGTTTTTCTTTCTTGTTGTTTTTTTTGTTATTATTATTATTATTATAATCAATTTTATTTATGGATAACTATAACTATGATTATATATTGCCGCCCTCGGTAGCTCAGTCAGCTGAGGCACGCTTCAGACACTGAAGCGAACCGTTGGGCGTGGGTTTGAATCTCGCATAAGGCATAGGTTTTTGTAAACGTCCTTTCACTCATCATCACTCCATAGTTTCATAATCACTCGCGCTTATTCGTACCACCGTATAACCCAGCTGTTGGTGGGGTCGTTAAGCAAACAATAATCATCATCATTATATATTACATTTTATAAGAAAACTGAGAGTGTAATAACAGAGATGAGAGCAAGGAGAATGCAGTGGATGGAAACTTCAACCGTTGAATAATTTTACCTTATTTTCTCTATCCCCTAAAGTCTTCTTTCCATCGCAATCAATGCAATTGAATGCAAATTAAATTGCAATCGAATGAAATCAATGCAATCCATCGCAATTGGTGCACACAATGATGTTTGTGTTTGTGTGGCATTGTTGATGGGCCATGAGCTATCAACAAAATAATTCTTATATGTGTGTTGGGTAGAAGGAAATTTCTATCTTTTTGAAATTTCTATCCTCTTGTTTTCGATTCTTCTTTGACTCTCTTACATTCACATCTGCCTAATTTATACTCTCAATAAACATATTATATATAATATATTATAATTATAATTCTATCAAATGAGCGCGCAGCACGAGTTGAGTAAGATCCCAGTCTCAAGGTCTGGTCGTGTCATAACAACAGCAGTTTACTGATTGACCCACGTAGCTAACGCGAGGACATTAATTGCTTCGCTGTTTCACCGTGAACGGAAGATATAATACCAAGATAGTTACCGAGAAGTATACAAAGCAAAAAAAATAATAACAATGATAAATCCCCATACACACCGCCATTTCCCTCGCCAACGTCTGCAATTAGTACCTATATGCTTGCCACTGAAGGAATAGCCCTGACACTATACCCGTGGGCAGCACAATCCATCATACCTGTAGCGCTTTCTAATGATCTGCATAGCCGTCCTCATAGCTCAGTCAACTTTCCCACATGCGCTAGGAACTGAAATCAGGTCAGGCGTGGGCTCGAGTCCTACATAAGGCATGGGTTCTTGTGAACGTCCTTTCAGCTATTATCACTTTATCGTTTCATTATCACCCGCTCTTTCGTACCCCCGTATAACCAAGTTGAGCAGCATTGAGATTGAAAATGCAAAGGTACCACAGGTGGAACAAGAAAGGGGATTTGAAGTGATTAATTTGTAACCATCAGTGGGGATAAAAGTGGGGGTCAGTTTTATTTCAACATTGAATAACATGTCTTCATAGGTATAGTATCATCAAAACTAGTGTTCGTTTTAATATGATTATTTCCCGCTCATGTCTGTCCAGCATTACAAGATGCAATGAACAACATAATCAGTCAGCCTACTTACTCGCCCAACGAATTGGATCAGCGCTTAAACGCGTTGTGGCTAGCGTTCAGCAACCGCGTAGAGGCCAACAATGTCGTCCGGGGCAATTTCAACCAAGGGATGCAACTCGTGCAGATGTTTCCTGAGGTCGTCAACAGTGAGCCGATACCTCCCGAAGAATTGACCCTGGACCAACTGTATATGATTCTTAACCAAGGTACCAAATGATCTAAGGTCATCGCTTATTTTCGTTTTCTTCCTCCTTTGATGTCACATAACTTGACCTACAATCAAGTGGGCTGATCATTACGGAGAATTTTCGAAATTTCCAATCAGGGTATCTCAAGTTGCATGGGTCTATGTGGCTGTATAATAAGCCACAACTATTGCTAGTCATTGATTGGGGCCACCTAGGATAAATTGCAGCATTATAGGGGCTTTCTTATCATTTATTTTTAAAAAAACTTTCTCACATAGAAAAAATGCACAAAAATCCGCTCGGTGGAATTTTTTATGGTGGGTGATTTGAAATACAAATTTGATGAAATTTAGTAATACTTTGAAGATTTCAAATACTGGTATCTTCAAACTAGTGATGTGTGGATTTGTTAACACTGGGCCTTCCAAAGAGTTTGCACTGGACCAATGCTTATAAGATGAGCATTAGCGAAGATTTTCATGCAACTCTTACCGACCTTTGTCTTTTTTTTTTTTTTTTTTTTTTTTTTTGTGGGCACTGCACAGGTCGCAGGGTTTGACCGATTGACATGGAACTTTTTTTTTATACGCAAACTCATCCAACTTGGAACCCTATAGTTTTTGAGTCAAATTGGTTCAACAATTTATCTGAAACATCTCAAAGTTTCTAAAAACCCCATAAGAGTAGGCTGAGTGGAAAAAATTGAATAATAAAATCTCACCAATATAATTCAAATTTTCCTCAAATGTGAAAACGAAAGTGATAGGCCTACACATAATTAAAAATTTGTATCCAATTCAGACAAGCCGTTTCGAAGAAAATAATGTAATACATGTTCTTTATTCATCGAATAGATAGATAATTATAACAGCATCTTTGTATCTTTAGTATCTTTGTTAATATTAACTAGGCAAACGCGGAATGTGCGTTGTAAGATGAGCGAAACTCTACACACCCTGATCATATAAAATGAACTTTATCCGATGCCAATGGATCTAGGAAGCCGTGAATTTAACAATGCAATAATTTTCCACTAATATTTCTATATTTTCTATAAATAAAAAACATGTATTAAATTATTTTCTTCGAAACGGCTGGTCCGAATTACACGTCAATTTGTATTAGTGTGTATTATTTCTGTGTTCACATTTGAGGAAAATTTAAATTATATTGGAGAGATTTTATATCTCAATTTTTTTCCGCCCAGCCTAATCTTATGGGGTTTTTAGAAACTTTGAAATGATGTTTTTCAAAAATTGACCAACCGATTTGACCCCAAAACTATAAAGTTCTGAGTTGGATGAGTTTGCGTTTTAAAAAAAGTCTCATGTCAATCGGTCAAACCCTGCGACCTGTGCAGTGCCCACAAACAAACAAACAAACGGACAGACAAAGCTCGCTACGAGTTGCATGGAAATCTTCGCTAACGCTCATCTAACCAGAATGGATAGTCATCGTCTTAATCAAATCTCGTAGTTAGAGTAAAAATCTTAGTTAGAAAAATCAGTTTGGCACTTTTCCAGAAAAATTACATTTAAAACCTGAAAATCATCGTAAGAATAGCATTGGGTTGTATTCACTATTTTCGTTTTTGCATTGTCTCCAATTGAAACAAAATTGTCAGAGAATGTTGATATTGTTCCAACACAAGTTTCTAGTTTTGTGAATAAGGGTCAGTCAATTCTCCAAGATTATTGAGTTTTATAATTATAAGAGATGATTCTCTGGATGTTCCATATGCAGGTAAGGCTGTAAAACAAAGGCAGTGATAAACTTGATAGTTTCAAAATCAATGTGTATTTATAGCTTTTGATTACATTTCCTGTGGTATCTCGCTCATTCTTGAACGAATATGCTAGGGTTTTCCAATAACTTTATACTTGTTAGACATTTTGACAATGTATTTTAACTTCAGTTACACTCACAGTTACTCACTCTAACCCAGAGTTATTGTTGATAACCACTTTGATTCTCACAACGCTCATCTGCCAATTATTCCCACGTTAACAATAATTCCTGCACTCAATAAATCGCTGTTTCTTCCACTTGATCAGCTCTATACAACATCCTCTACGAGAACATATACGACGTTCACAACTTGGACGAGGACAGAATGGATGATATAATGATGGATTTACGTCGTCTGTATAGCGGACGCAGGACACTAATGTTAGAGCGTCGGAGACTAAACATGGAAGGTGAAAACAGATTTTACTGTGTATTTGATATGTCTAATTTTATATTCAATTGCCTCGGGAGGTTCGATTTTGATTTTGCGGAATCATATTTTGTACGGTAACTATTGTCAAGATTCCAGCAGCCAAACATCAAAAATTCATAATATTGGTCATTTATTTGGTTTGTTTTCAGTTTTGCACATTTTTTTTTTGTAAATCAAGTAGGGCCCTATCACTTATTCACTGTAATAGTTACTCACCCTTTGCTCACCCTTACCACAAATCCCTGCCATGCTATTAGTATGGGAGTCGGTACACCTGCTTCATATTACGATAAAGTATGTTGGTATCACTACATCGTGGTCAAACATTGGCGTCTACTTCTTACATGAATTTTGTTTTTGGTAATATCATCTTGAAACGAGTGATGATATAATTACTCAGTTGCTATTCTGATCAGAGTCGATAAAGCAAGTCTACTTTTGTAATCGACCGTGTTCTTATGTGAGTTTTGTTCTGGGTTCCAGGAGAGCCTCCTAGAAATCAGGAGCGTCCGAACGACAACGATCAGGAGCCAGTCACTCCAGTGGAACTGCTGAACGCAGGTAAGAGTCTGATATTTCAAGCCAATGCCATGCCTAGGTCTATCTTTAGGTCGACTTGCGATCTATATGCCTAGGTCGGCTCTACGGTTTTAGGACTAGAAATGCCGGAGGGCGGACAAGAGATTACCAGAAATGCGACTCGATACGGGTTGCCAGGGGTGGGGGGGGGGGGGGGGATGGGTGAGACCCTGTTATCTTCCATTTCGAAACCTTTCTTCTGTTTTCTATCAATATTGATATTTTTCAATATTGGTATTTCCAAATAAAATGAACAAGAAAATGATATTTGGGGTAATAAAGTCGCAATCGTGATGCCCTGTCCAAACGATCCTACCCTTCATCCTCAGACTTGATTGGGAAACTTACGATATTGGTATAAAAAAAGGCGGTTGTACGAATTTACTTGTTGAATTAATTTTTGAGTTGACCACTTTGATAATGCTTGAAGACCCCACCAACAACTAAGCTATATAAGGGTACAAGAAAGCGAGTGAAATGATAAGATGGTGAAAGGTGAAAAGAAATATGTAAAAACTCATGTTTTACGTGGGATTCGAACCCACGCTCGTCCAGACTACATTTGCCTTGCCTAACTGAGCCATGGAGGGCGGCAACCTCACGCTCATATTTGGTTGATTACAGCACTATTGCCGCTCATCAATTTCCTCGTTGTCGAACCCAGCCTCAACAACCACCAATTTCGACTGCGCATGTTAGCAATTGCGGAGGCAGTCGAACTGCGTACAGAGCAGGTGCTGAATGACGCGGTGGAAAACCTAAATAACACGTTTGAAGTGGCAGAGGACATCGGAGACCGGATAAGAGTTTTGAATGAAGGTAAAGTGACTTTTAATTCTTCACGTTGTGTAACCTCACGACATTGAGTTTACAAATCAGAGACTCAAGGTGAAATCGAAATCGGAACCGAAATCAGAATTAATCGATATTTTTGAAGAAGCAAAATCCAAGTCAGTATTTTCATTTCTAGTCAACGAGAACCTATTCCTATCAACATTTCATTCCTAGTCAACGGGATCAAAATCCAATTCGATACTACTTCTTCAATAAAACAGAAATTGTTAGATGAGCGTAGCTAAGATTTTTATTCCATATACCGAACAAATTTGGGCTTGGTTTTTATGTTTTTGTTTTTGTTTTTTTTCTGTGTGTAATTTTGTACGCAGCATGCAGGTCAGGAAGAAAAATCAATCAACTCAAAACTTTTTCTTCATATTGGTGTCACACCAGAATAGATTGGGATTGTTTTTCAGAAAAATCGGTCAAACGGTTTTTCCGGAAAAAATTTGGAAAGTTCGGAAACTCCCCATGAGAATAACCCAGGGGGAAAATACTTCAAAAAAAAAATTTTTCAAAAGCTTTCAAATTCATACAGAATATGAAAACAACTATCATACACATTTACAAAAGTTTGTTGGACAATCAGATGAGACATAATGAAGAAAACGCAATAAAAGTATATATCTCATCAAATATCAGGATCAAAACATGTACAGTGAAACCTCTATCCATCGTTTTTCAAGGGACCAGGAAAATGAAACCATCCATGCAGCAAAACGATCCATCCAGGAAAATTTAACATTGATTACATGGGAGTGGGGTTGGAAATAATGAATGATACAACCAGGAAAACGATGGGTCCGGGAACGATGCATAGAGGTTTCACTGTAATGCAAAGTGTATTATGTGACAGGTTGCTCTATAAATAGCAACAAGTTGCAGGTAAGGTTTTTCAGCGTTTGAAGTAGTCCAAGGTTTGTAGATGTAGATTGAGCTGACAGAGTATTTTTCAATTCCACATTTCCATACGTCTACGCTCATCTCACAACGCACATTCTGCATTTTCCTAGTAATCAAAATAGATCATTCAATAAGTCATTTGATTCTCTGTTCTTATTTGTAGGGTACGAGAGTAGTAAATCTTGACATAGTGTGAATTAAAATATCTTTGGTTCTGTAATATTGTTAATGGGTAAAATAATCTACGTTTACGCCAAAACAGAATAGTGATAGAATAGCCTGGCTGCACTTGATTGACTATGCGAACGATTGGTTTCTTCTCTTTCGCCTAGCTGCTCCTTGTAGAAAGTGGTGGGAAAATATATGCTTGTAAGAATTCTGTGCGCATGCCCTCACTGCCTTCTCTACCGCAATCGTGCAGCCGAGATCGGTGATAATGCCTTCTGGGTATTTAAGCAGTGTTTCAAAAGTTTGTATACTAATCCACGGTATAGGAGGCAAATCATCACTAAGATATACAACTTGAATAATTATAAAAATCAATTCAATTCAATTTATATTCAGACACCTGGCAGTTTTGTTCTCTTTTTTCTACTTCTTAATCAATATTTAATAGGTCAATTAGTTTATACAGCTTATATGGTAGAACAGCCACTGTGAATCTACCTCGGTCTGATCATACGCTGAATACCGCCCTTTAATATTGTCTACTTTCATCATATATCATCATATCATTTGTTTCCACTTATAAACAATAAAGTATATTTTATTATTATATTATTATTATTTCTCATTTTACTTTGACAGTGTGTAAATCTCTTGGAATATAGTGAACATATCAATAGGGCTGTGCGTGTCTCAAAATTTTGAAGCAAATTCGAGACTCAAACTCGATCGAAAATATTTTTTTACAGATTCAAATTTTGAGTCTTGAAATACTTTCGGGTCTCAAACTAATGAACTTGTCATATTTTCATCACTTAACAGATTGGTATTAAAAATACAGTCTCTGAAACTTATGAAAAAGTTTTGTTTCTTCAAATCTCTATTTAATTTTGATTATGAACGTGCTGATTGATTACTTTACGAACCTAACCTTATCTAAATTGAAATTGAGAAAAATAATACCGGACTTTTCTGGCGAGATATATATACCATCTTCTACGGTACCGTATAAAGGTTTTCCCGTTATACCATAGAAACGATATTCGCGCCTGTAGGTCTGTCCTAATCATGATTTGGGTCCATAATCATATGTCATTTGTTCAGAGATACGGCGTCACACAAATGCCATGATGGACCGACATCGGCAGAACGACGCGGCATTCGCTGCTAATGCGGCGGAAATCAGACACATCTACAACGAGCGCCGAGACTTGGTCAGACAATGGGTCAACGAAAACAGACAAGGTAGGTAGACATGACTCATTTCACTATCAGCCATTACTGACTTTCAGAGCCAGTTGTACCAACTGATGATTAGCTAACTGGGTGATAATTAGCAAATGAACTTGTTATCATACGTTAATAGATATGTTATTTTCGTACCTCAACTGATGATAAATCAATTCAGACTAATTTAGAATTATTTACCGGCACATGCAGCGCAGTGGTCAACACGCTCGCTTCATGTGATCTGGGAGGCGAGGGGAATTTTGAACCCAGTTCGATCCCTACCGCCGTCTATCTTTACAGGGGTGTTTCATGGTTTCCCTCTGTAGTCTAGACTAATGCCGGGATAGTTCATACAATAAGTTGGCCATGACTGCTTCCTTCCCACCATCCTTCCCATTACTCAAGAACCTTTATCTCATCATCCCATCATCTCGTTGATCATCCATCCGACGTCATTAGATCTGATCGCCATTAGTGCGCCGTTGAACCCAATATAAACCAAAAAAAAATAGAATTAGACTTGGTTGGGTGTTACAGGTTGTAAAGTTCATACAATACAATTAATTCACTCATAGACCCACTGCATTCACACAACATGAAAGAGTGTTGATGGATATTATTATTGAATAACGTACCAAAATAAGCGTTGGTAACAGTTATAATTACAAGTTAATCCGACATTTATCGCACATTCCATAATTCATTTCCTGTAAAACTAGGCATAGTCATTTCAAATTCAGTTTAAGAAAGAAATTTATGTAATGATCTCATGATGAAAATGAAAATGAAAATCAAATATATAAGACAAATCAACAAGTATGGATCACTTTGGTTTTCTAGTATTCTTGACGTCACATAACATAACATCCAATCAAGTGGGATGTTTATCCGAGAAGGTTGTCGGAATGTCCAATCAGGGTATCCCAAGTTGCATTAATAAGTGGCCGATTACCAAGTTTACCAATTACCAAGTGGCCGATTAATAAGCCACACCTTTCACTTCTGGTTTTAATTGACATAAACAAATGAAACTTTAATTTATATAGACACATATATTTCTCATAAGCTATGTCTGTATGATTGTTGATAGAGACGTATAAAACTGTCACCAAACTGAGTTTGTTGAGTAACATACTGAGTAACGATTGTTGGTCACTTGTTAATTGATCGAAGGTTTCTTTCACGTGCTGCATCCAATTATCGAAGAGAAAGACAAACACAATTTTTGTCAACTGATATTTTCAACAAAATGATGATCTTCACCTAAATGTAGGGGAATATTATAGGAGTCCATTATCCATACATCCCATTCATTCATATATCCATTATCCACATTTATGATGTTTCCAAAAATATTCATTCAAACCGCGTCAGGATGCATGCAATTAAATTCTCACTGTGAAACATATTCTCATTGATAATAAATACTCAACAATCAGACATCAATTGTCCATGAATACTTCTTTGAATTAAATATTGTCAGATAACTCGAAACGAATCAGTGAACATTTCTGAATTTAACTGATTTATCTGATAATATATATTTATTCAATTATAATATGATTATATATAATTATTTGTATCGAAAAGAAGAAAGAGTGATAAAATGACCATACTGTCGGTGTCCCAAAAAAATCCCATACTCCGTCATCATCATCAACATAACGGTGTTCTTATGTTCATGTTTCAGGGGAACCCCACAGGAATGAGCCTCGACCAAACAACCCAGGGCCAGTTGACAACAATAACCGCATCGACGTTATAAACCGAGGTAAACAATCACGGAGACAGTCTCCAACAGAAGAACAGAATATTAAGATACACGATTGTTTTGACATAAGGCCCTACGAACAAAGGAGAAGACAGTTGTCTACTAACACGGACTTATACATACCTCAAATATATTTGTACATATCCAATAAAGGAGAAAAGTCCACAACCAACACCATCAACCACAACCACCACACAACCAACAACCAACAAGGGAAACATAAATATCAGATTTATAATTTCATATAAATTGGGTGAAAGGGAAAGAGAGAACAGCAGCTTACCGAGCTTCACAAGTAGATAGGTCCACTCAGGGTGGTGGACAGCCGTTGATAGAACACAGAGATGAAAAACACACGAGATTTTGTCTTGGTCACGATAGAGTATGTTACCTACTCTATTGTGACCAAAGCAACAGCCGAAACGTCTAAAATCTCTTGTGTGTTTCATCTCTGTGTTCTATCAATGGCTGTCCACCACCATAAGTAGGCCTATCTACTTGTGAACCTTGGTAAGCTTCTGTTCTCTCTGTCCCTTTCACCCAATTCATATATTAGGCCTCAGGCTATTTAACTATACACACCAAGACATCAATTTTGTAATGTACGATTTTTGAGATATTATAATCTTTATGTACGATATTCACGAGAAGAAATGGCACAGAATGCTTTAAATGCGTTGAATCTTTTATATTCATCAAATCTATATAGAAGTGACCGGAAGTACTTTGTCTGGTACACGGCTCGTCGCTGAGATAGACCTCCAAGAGTATACAACTCCATGGTTCGACAATCATGCAATATGAGTGAAATACAGTAAACCCTCGTTAATCCGAAATCAAAGCGATCCAAAATAATGATTTCGATTTATAAAATCAGTGTCAAAGCAATTGAAGGGACGGAATATTAGTTTGAATTATGGTTCACTGAAATACCTATACCTTCAGCTGGGTACCAATTTCAAGTTCGAAATACATCAAATTTCGGATTAACCAAGTTTGGATTAACGAGGATTTACTGTTGTTATAGTGTGTACAACTCCTTTTTCCAAAACTTGATAACACGTTACTACTACGTCTGTTTGTTCCTGCCAGAATTACTGGAGAACCTGAACATGCTGCGTACCGAACCTCTGCTCAACATGCAGGAGTTCGACCAGAGGCTCGTCGCCGTGGAGGCTCTGGTGAGGGAGCGCACTGATCTGACTCCTGAGGATCATGACGAAGAGGATTACGAGGAGCCCGATGATGAGGAAGATGGTGACGACGATGATGGTGGTAATAGTATATTCTTACCTGAGGCGTCCTCACAGTATCCACATTGCAAGAAGTTTCCCCAAGGATAATTTCACAGATATGAATGATCATACTTATTGAAACGGGCCAGATTAGTTTCACTTTTACGTGCAAACGGAGAGTCGTTGCAATCGTTCATATATAACATTGTCACTGAAAATTTAGTGCTAAGGGTAGGTCCTTAGCTATATTAGGATCTAAAAATATGAAATTCTAATTTGGATGAGTAGGCAGATTTTGAAAAATCTTGTCAATGGAACGAACCACATAGGCTAACTTGAGTAGCATAGGCCTATACAAAAAAACAGACGAAGAAACAATTATGAAGAAGCACCGCCGATTCAAACCAAATGAGTCTTCACTCACGATCACCCAATAAGTTTTAATACATTTTAAAATGGTAATTTTAATTTTCTGGCGGATTTTTGGATGAGCGAAGCGGAGACTCAATTTCACCATACTCGAAAAAGAAATACTTTTTTCTGTCCGTTGTTTTCTTTGTTTTTTGTTCGTGCTCGACAGGTAAAACAAAAACAAATTCAGTTGAAACTTGGCCAACTCAAGAGGCTTCATCTAAGTCAATACTGTGTAGTTTTAAGGCGCAATCGATTGCGCCACTTCTGAGAGAAACACTCATTCCAAAGTTTTTAAAAACTACATAAGAATAACCCAGAGAAGATGATTTGTAGAAATATTTCCTTCGTAAGAATTCAAAATTTCACGGAATTTCAAGATATTTCCGAACTTGATATACTAATTGAACTCAAGCAACAAGTATCACCAATTGAACAACTGAACAAGGCCTTCTTTATTACAAATAAATTAATAGAATGAGTAATGAATAAAGCAGGAGTGCAGTGACATAATTCTTTAGTTTTCATTACAAATCATTTAAGTAAAACTTGCAGATACGTGTCAATAGTAAACACTGGAACTTTGGAAAAGTAACAAAATAAAGTGCTCGCATATCTCAACAATGGCATTCATCAAAATATTACATTATTGACAGTTTATTTCGTCGGTCATATTGGCTGTTAGAAGCGCATTCTGTTGTTACTTTTTAGTGTCTAATATCGCTCATCCAACAAGGCATATGTTGCGTTTTTCTAGTTAATGTATTGAGTGTTCTCTGTTTTGTTTCACAAGGAGCGTTAAACGAAACTTATGACGATCTTGACGACGACGATGATGATCATGGTAATGGCGGTAAGTTTAATCTTCACATCAGTCAAACATTTATTTTGATAATACACCCCTACATTTCAGTTTTCAATTTTTACTCAGAATGTACCTCATCTCGTGTAGTCTATTAGTTATCACTTATCAGACTTTCCAAAACGTTTTTGTTGAGACAAAATTGAATTTTTTGGAAATGAGCATGCCAATTTTGAGTGAGCACCAAGACCCTACAGGAATATTATAGACCCAGGTTTTTCAACATGGCATTGTCTATATGGATATCAGGTTTGCTTTGACATCTCTCTTATTCCCAGTGGCTGAATCTATGGTATTCTATTATGAAGAATAAACTACAAAAAAGCTCTACCATCTCTACTCTCATATGAGCAATAAATAATTATATAGACCACAGTGAATCATAAAGTTGAATTGATAATCACTCTTCGTCATAGATGAAGTGGTCTCTAGATAGGCAATGCCAAGTGACGAGCCCATGACCATCAACAATCAAACAGTTAGTTGATCACAGCGTTCCTAGCAGCATTCACTCGCAACAGTGCTCTAGCAGATGGCATTTTCATGGTGGTGACAGCATTCATAGCAGGATTTAATATTAGCACAGTCTGTTAGACTGTGTAACTAGGGCTCTACCACTCTATCTCGTACAGATGTTATTTATTACTCAATGTATTTGTGACCATGATGGCATTGAGAAAACCACCAATTGTAAACTTCCTGTATCAACTTGAGCCGGTTTTGTTTTCGAATACAGTATCAGCATGTGTGTTTAACCGTAGCTACTCCAACAAAATATATTCATTATTATTATCTAATTCTGATTTCCGTGCAATACTTCGTAAAACTTCAATTTCTGCTGAATTCATCATGCTCTGATTAGTCACCTCGATCCATTTCCAACTCCAATTCATAGCTGTATATGTAACTGTCAATAAGAAAAATATGAAATATATATTGAAATTATCAAGAGTGAAGCACCGGCACATGCAGCGCAGTGGTCAACACTCTCGCTTCATGTGATCCGGTAGGTGAGGGAAATATTGTACCTGGTTTGATCCCCAACACTGTCCATCTTTACAGTTTTTTTTGCGGTTTCTCTCTGTAGTCTAGGCAATGCTGGAATGTTCCTACAATATGGGCGACGACTGCTTTCTCCCAACTATCATTCCCGTTACCTAAGAAACCTTCATCTCATCATCCAATCATCTCGTTAATCATTCATCCGACGCCAATTGATCTTTGTTATCATTACAGGGCATCGTTAAAACTCACTAGAAATGAGTAAAGTGATGCACATAAATATAAAAATCACCATGATTCATATATTCCCTACTTATTCTAATCAATTTGAGTGAATTTGTAAAATGATAATGTCAGTATATTTTACTGGTTGATTACTAATTTGCATGTATTCTATGATAGGAGGAGGGTTGAACGCAACTTATGACCAAGTCGATGACAACGACGATGTTGGTGATGATGATCATGGTAAGTTGATAGTAAAATCTTGAAGATGATTCTTATACTTGTCCCCACAATAGAAGAGAACCACTTTAATGAAAACAAATTCATATTTTCACATCTGTGATAATTTCAGTTGATCATTTATTGACAAACACCTTTCTTGTGTCATTATTCAAAATGAACATTCATTAATGCCTATCTGGAACATGTGAACTTGACTGTGGACATGTATCACGAATGTATAATGAACATGGATGTTTCATATTGCAGAAGGAGGTATTTACCAACCTGATGACGAAGCCGAGAATTCACCGCCGAGAGGGGGTAAGTTCACAGGACGAAGGGGTAATACGTTGAGCCGAATTGGGTATACATATGGCCTGCCACTTTGTTAAGTTTTTTCATAATATAAGTCGTAGAAAAGGTTTGTTTTCGTAGGATTTAGCAACCGATTTTGGAATAATTATACATTTTCTTTCCCTGCTACTGCCTCAGCTGTTGTTGAAACAATGACTATCTCAGAATTTAGAAACTGAGACTGCAAATTTCGAAGTATGTACGAGGGGGCAAGAGTGAGCCGTGGACTTGTATTCACAAAAGAAGAGAGTAGTCTACCATGATGTTGAAAAAAAAATCACAATTATATTTTCACATCTGTAATATTTTCACTTTTTGATTATGATTTTCCAGGTGACTATAAGAACCGCAACTAAATCTTACAAATCGTTGAATCCTCAAAATTACAACCCAAATCTGTAATTGACGTGTGTAATTGACGTAATTGAGATGACCTTCTCCTTACAGCCTACAATAAAAAATTATAATATTTTATTTCAAAGTCCAAACGATCCTACTTTCATCCTTAACCTTAATAAGGGAACAATGATTGTGTATCAAGTTTTGATGTTATTAAAAAAAATATATTATTGACATAACTCATTTTTCAGTGTCGTTATGTAAAACGAACATTCACTAATGCCTATCTGGAACATGTGAACAGGTGAACAAGCATCAGGAATGTAAAATAAACATGGTTGTCTCATTTTGCAGGAGGAGGTATTTACCAACCTGATGACGCAGACGCTATTTCACCGCCTAGAGGGGGTAAGTTCAGAGGACGAAGGGGTAATATGTTGGTCCAAATTGAGTATTACATATGGCCTACTTTTTGTTTGGTTTTTTGATAATATGAGTTGAGGGAAAGATTCGTTTTCGTTTTCAGCAACCAATTTTGGAATGGTTTCGTATTTTATTTCCACGCTACTACCTCAGGCGTAGTTGAAACGACTATGTCTCAGAATTTAGAAACTGAGACAAAAAAATTCAAAGTACGCACAAGGGAGCAGGAGTGAGGCGGAATACGCAGCATGCTTGCATTAGTTCTATTGTTTTTTTTTATGATAATCCGCAAATAAAAATTGATGAGTCTGGTTGTATTTCTAATTTTTTATAAAATCTGATAGTTCGGCAATTGATTGAGAAATTAACTATCTTGACATTTGCTTGCCCGCCTGCGTCCGTATATTATTTGTATCAAAAGCTAAAGCACAATGTTCGTAAACAAAGGTAAATGAACCAATAACTGAGTATTCAAATGGTGCCTCAAACATAAGGTTATGGAGGAAACGTTTTTTTTTTTCATAGATAATCTGCATACAATTTTGTTAATATCAATGTTTCCTTTCTGACATGAACTCAGATAGTCGAGTAGTTGTTATGGTAATCTGACAAACATGCTGTCTGGCTGTACTAATATCGTGTTCAATTTTCCATTGTTGAAGGTGCAAATTTGAATGCCACCTTCCGAGCAAAACCACCAAAATCGGATACATCGGTAAAACAAGGTGAGTTCAGTCATTTTATACCAATTTTTAATTTTAATTTGATTACTGCGAAATCACTCCACTCACCATAACGGTTGAGCATATTATTGTGTCCCAACAACATCGTGAAATTTCAAATTTTCAAAAACAACACTTTTTCTTCATGTTTTTCCCAAGGATCTTGTAAACATTTTCTCAATTTCTATAATTGGCGCGACTGAATGCTACCTGAAACCTCAGTTTGAGTGAAGATGAGTAATACCATACTATGAAGAGTTGAGAAAGAATATTGAAGTTAATTCTCTTTTTCTTTGTCTTGAAGATTAGTGGTGTGGTTCATATTTATTCTCTGTATCGCTAGAATCGCCACACATCCGAATCCTTTCGTTAACGGCTTTTGTGCGAACAATTCAAATTAGTATATTACTCTCAGTGAGGTACTTTCAGTCAACATACGAGATAATTTTTTTTCTGGTAACATAACTGAAATTACACTGCATAAAAGCCGTACGCAAACCTCTTGTCTTTATGAATTTTAAAATGTGTCTCAAGATTCCCTTTTTTTGGAAGCGCAACAATAGTATGACAAATGATGCACGTACATTTGTCGCGAATCACCGTGAAAAAATATTCTTCTTCTCACTCATTGTGGAAGTGTTGAGTTTTGCTTTTTTTACTGACCAACATAATCTTCATAATATTTTCTTCTGTCACATTAAATATTTAAAAACGTTGAGAATTGATTTAAATTCCATCAAGATTTGGTCGAAACCAATATTTCAAAAACAAAAGATTTCAAAGATTTTTCAATGAAATATATATTGATATTCCAATCATTTTCAATACAAAATTGTATACAATAGATTGACAGGATCGACTAGAAAAAACGTTGCGATCGACCCCTGGCCTATATTCCATGCGAATACATGAAACAAGTTTCGGCTTTGGTTTGTTATCTGTGAAGCACTGGCCAATGGCAATAAGAATAGCAACTACTCGATTTAGACTGAATGGATGTCTTCACAACCTCTCATCCAATAATCACTTGATTCCAGTACTAGCGGTGAATCCTCGTTTCGACGTCAACGTCAATGCTAGTCCGTCAAGATCCTCCAGAACTGTCCGCTTCGACCGCGACAATCCCGACGGCTCCCGTACCTCTGTGGAAGTCAGTCTCACACCCAACGCCAGCTCCACCTCGATCGTCGCCCCCAATCTCGTCCGCACCACCACCGTCACAAACTCTCCCACCCGTCGCGTCACCAAAACATCCACCGCCCCCGCAGACTCGTCGTTCACCATTCCAACACCTTCAGACAGAAACGTCCTCAATCAATCCTACACCGTAGTCAGGGAAACACCGACGGCCACTATAACAGTGACCACCTCACTCGCTAATCCGGCTGGTGGCTTGAATCCTCAGAATAATCTCAGTCAAAATTATAATTTGAATGCTACTACTGGATCTGGAATCAGTCGAAACAGTCTCGTCTCGAATACTTCGGAACGGGACCAAATGAATTATAGCGCTACCCAAATTTCGGGGAATAAGACGGGCTCGCCTGAATTGGCGTTAACTCATAGAAGTACGACATTAACTCCTAAAAGTACAATAACAACTGAAGTTTATTCTCCAAAAAGTGGGAATAGAAGTTCCAGATCGAATACATCACACAATGTCAGTAATAGAAGTTTGAATACGTCAATTAATGATAGTAGTAGAAGTTTGAATACGTCTGGTAGTGGATCGAATAGAAGGATACAAAGTGTCTCCTATAGTCGTATAGAATCGACTCCAACACGTAGGGTGACGAAGACAATCAAAACTACTCCTCCATCATTCAGCCCATTGTTGAATTCAACTATGATACAGGAAACTCCTGATAGAAATACAAGCTCAACTTCGCATAACAAACCTCGTCATATTAGTAAAGTATCTTACAGTCGTTCTGAAATAACCCCGAACAAAAGGGTAACCAAAACAACTACATCCACACCTCCTTCGAGGAGTTCTAGTGTGACTTCAAACAAAAGTAGTCCTGATTTGAATAGAAGTGTTACCTCGACCGGGCCTCCGAAATATTCGTATACTACTATACGGAATACGCCGAAGCATATTATAATGACGACGGCGACTCGAGGAGGTGTTATAAGCGAAAAGCCGGAAGTGCCTATGACGACTGATGCTGTGGTGGGCGGAAAAAATCCGGATTATTCGTGTACTACTATAATACAAACACCGACAAGGAGGGTGACGACGACGGCAGCCACGAGTCCTGGTAAGAGAGGAAATCAGTCGTCGAGTAAGGGAGGAAGTTCGGGCAAGCACAATACTTCGAGTAAGTTTTTTCTATTCGTGATACGTACTTTTATTTGAATTGGGATTCTATTTATATTGGTACTGATGACTATATGGACTATCCGTAAATATATGATAACTATTCGATCTATTGATTACAGTGAATGATGAATTAGACGATGGGATAATAAGATGAATAGGTTATTATATTGGGTGTTTTTTGGATATTATTGGAGAGGGGTCGGGAGTGACCTGATGTTGATGAACCACGCAATATCAACCTGATCGACAGAGGAAAACCACGGGAAACGTGTAGTCGATCATGGTGAGAATGGAACCCCGCTCTCCAAATGATGGTTCAGTGAGATCTATGAATGCTGTAGCAATACTATTTTAACTCTTCTATAAGATGGAGTTTCATTTCATATTGTAAACCTCGTTTTGTAAGATTGAAAAACTATAATTCTATGTAAAATGCTGCTGCTTTTTGCTATTTGCTAAATATTACTGCTATTTTATAGTAGGCCTTATAACGAGTTCGGTGTTTGTAATGTTTGTAGACGAACTTCTCCTCTCGTAGATTAAAAAGAAATTGTTGGGGAGTGTGCCATACCTACTACATACGTGAATGTATGGGGTAATCAAACTATTACATTTCAGTGATTTCACATGCCATGTCACACAGTCATACAGTATACAGTCATACTCATACCTAATGGCCAGTAATGGGTCACCTAATATAAACAGCAAACCAATCAATGCTGGGATAACAATCAACTTCAATATTAGACATGGAGAAAATGAATCTCCGATCTACTTATTGACTTTGTTTTGGCAAATTTCTTGCTGTTGGCTTACTAACACTCTTGCTAGGAAAGTGTTAGTAAACAGGAAAGTAGGGCAGATCGAGTCTCCGTTCGGCACCAGAGTATTTGTGGTTTTCCTCTCTAGTTAAGTAAATGCCGGGATGGTTCCTAAAATATATGCCATGACCGCTTTCTTCTCGCTGTATTATCCATTACCTAAGAAAGCTTCATCTCATTGATAATTCATCCGATGTTGAAATATCATAGTTATCATCACAGTGCGTCATTGAACCAAACATGAATGAACAATTGCATAAATATATCTGCGACTTATATTCTTTCAAGTTTTCATTCATTTTTGTATTTAGTGTAAACGTTGGACATATTGTCAAGTTATCTTCTGCTCCCGTGTCTAGGTGCTAGTCGCCATGGTTCCACCTCAGCCAGTTCGGCCAGACGTTCGTCAAACCGCTCAACGGCGCCATCCAAGAGGGGATGTCCGTGCATCAACAAGGGGGCATAACTACCGACAATGCTCGGGCGGTAAGTGGAATTTGTTTCGATTTTAAATTTCATAAGTTATTAGCTAGCGGTGGGCATAAAAAAACGAAATACAATTTACAAGAAAAGTTTTTCAACTTCAGAAATTTCACGGTAATCTATGATTTTCTCCATGAAGAATGCGTTGAAAGTATTCTGTGTATTATTTCCTTTGACCTGCAGATGAAGTGATTTTATGAGTTGAAAATTATTAGATAACTTACTTGATGCATTTTAGAATTCACGTGTTGATCAATTTACTGAACTCGTATGCTGGACCCTTGACACAACATCCTAAAACATTGTCTTATATCTCTCAAGCTTCAAGTGACTATCACTTTGATTAGGAAATATTTTTTCCCCTACTAAGGCCCATTGTAAGTTATTGCTGTCTGCCACAGGTCTGCTTCAAAAAATGAAGTCTCGTCGGACGTGGGTTCGAGTCCTGCGTAAGTCATGGGTATAGGGTATTGAAAACGTTATCAATATATCAGCTGTCCATTCGTACCCTCAAGTTGTTCAGCTGTTGGTGGGATCATGAAGCAATCAATAATCATCATAATCTTGAGAATCTTCATTTTTGTTCTCATTGCGTTTCTCGTTTTCTTGCATTTTCCGTTCATTGATTTGATTATATTTTCTATTTTCACTATTCAACTCCTATCCCTATGAAATCCCTCTTCCTATACCATCTCAATGCTCGTCTTGATCCTGATGTATCTGATCCTAGACGCATGAGAATCCTGCCACTATAACATCCCAATAGAGCTCCCGAGGGATTAAGAAGACATCCGCAATGCAACGAAGTAGTTTCATTTGCTTCCTGGAATACAGGAAGAAACGACGAAGAGAACCTGATAAGAGGATTGGAATATTCATGCACATGAACTATGATATTAGTCAGCTCTGTATATCAGTTATGTGGAATAAATATTCATACGTATACAATAACAATACTTTCTTGTATGTATGTATATTATTTTTATATAATCAGGAAAAAAACTTTCAAATATTGAATTTTTATTTTTACTCAACACTTCTGACTCTGAAATAAAGTTGGAATTTGAAATTAAAATGGAAACACGTATCCAGAAATTGTTTGACATATAGAACAAAACTATTTTTTCGAGATTATTTGGAACACATTTCGATGTATTCATCAAGAGATTTCTTGTATTCATGTTGACTTTATTGCATACAACTAGTAGAATATGAGTTCATCAAATCATTTAAATTTCAGTTCAATTTTCAATATCACCATCCACATATTCTGACACGACATTTTCCATTATTAACATCCAAAATTATCAGAAATATGATAGTCTCTCTTGGTAATTTGAAATTGCATCTAATTTACTTCTAAGGAGAACCCTCCCTCAGATAAGTATCAAATTTGTTGTTATTTAGGCCTATTTATATATCAATGTTGAAATACTTTATTAAAAAAAAAAAAATGGAAAAAGTTGTGAATTCCGAGAAAACATTGGAAAAACTAGATGAAAAATATGTTTATTGATCAATGTTGAAATAGGCCTACTATATTAAAAAATAAAAACGGAATAAAGTTGTAAATTCCAAGAAAACGTTGGACAAACTAGTTGAAAAATACGTTGAACCGGTACATACAAGAAAACCAGTAGGTGTAGTTCGCATGAAGATAAGAATTGTTAAAATGGGCGAGTCAATCTTCCTCTATCAGATAAACTAGATTCCATGAGATCAATAGGGATTTGTACACGATATAGTATGTCAAGAAGTGATAGTGTATATGTGAAGCGAGATGCATGTTTTGTGACCCATCAACGAAATTTTTTCAGTGTCAACATGAAACATAATCGATCGTAATGGCTTCCCGGATGACCATATTGTTGTGAAACTGCCGTATTCCCTGCAGAGAAGTATCGGTACCTTCTGGAGAATTGTCGATCCATAATAAACATTCACAATATGTGACGTTTTATTTGTATGTAACTCACTCTGGTGGGAACTTTTTGCCCTATAGAGACTGGGGACACCTTAAGACTCAGAAAGTTTAGTTAGCCTCTATGTGAGAAAATGTGAAAACAAATAGCCTGGGTAACCATTGTGATATAAACTTCAAATTGCTAGTTGGAGCTACTACCAGTTGTAATTTGTTCACAATTTCAGAATTCCACAAGGATTTGTTAACTAGGCACTGCTTCAGAAACTGAAGTCACCGTTGGGCATAGGTTCGAATCCCATATAAAGCATGGGTTAACAAGATACTTTCACCGATCATCAGTGATTCATCAAATCATATAATCACGTGCTCATTCGTAGCAGCTTAAATACTAGCGGTTGTTGGGGTCGTTAAGCAACAGTTGAAAAACCGATATAATTGTTGTCCGTACGATCCTATACTCGTCATACTCTGCCCTAATTGGTGAAAAATGAATCTGAGTAAAATTATACATCCTGATGAGAAAAAAACATGATATATTTGATGTAATTGGTGATTGAGAATCATTTCTGTAAATGATTTTTACTATAGCATATCAATATCCATAGAAACAAAATAACAACAGGCAGTATTATTCAAACAATGTGATTCACATAAATAATGATACGTTTCCAAATTTGTTTTGTTATCTTCAAACATTCCATATCTGCACCTATTTTGACTATGTTGCCAGGCAATTGATATCAAAATCAAATTTTGCTTAATTTTCTCATACTCTTTTTTAAAACATTAAAATCATTCGAAATTTTTAATTTTTAATGCATCAATAAATGCTTACTCCAGTTTACACAGAATCTTTGAAACATCCCGTTTATTATTTAGAATCAAAATTTGAGCTAGAAATTTTCGTGTTCTTGTGAATGAAGTATGTGATAAGATCATTGTAATAAATCTGAAGATGGTATAGAAAATTCATTTCGTTATGTTGGCCAACAAAAAATTGGAACAACAAGAATAATGGTGCATGCAGAAAAAGGATTGTGGAGCTGTGAATAAAATATCTATAATCGAAATAATATTCACATAAGTCGATAACATACTGATCAAAGATGTCAGGTTAGTGAGAAAACTATTGAGTACTGTAGGGTACAAAGTCACGTCCGTTTTGCAGTAATACCGAATTGTCGAAAAAACAAATCATTGGAGTTTCGGCAAAGCGAACTTTGAACAGTTTTCTACAGAACGGTTTTTCAACAGTTTGATTTTCTCATCAAACGGGGGTAACGATCACATAACATTTTTTTTTTTTACTGATCTTTTCTGACAGTTTGGTAATTCAACGATTCGGCCGTCTGCAAATTTAGTACCAATTTATTAGTCCCATATATGATATTCAATATACAGAATGAATATAATATAGAATATTTACTTGATATTCTTAATGTACTAAAGACCAACTTCACTAAAAAACAACTGTAATTAGAACTTCTTTAGCAACCTATAGAGGAGTTGAAGTGAGCTGCCCTTGGTCGGTAACCACTCCTGTTTTGATTTCAGATAGTCCACGTTCTCCGCTGATAGAGTTCCCCGAAACACCGGTATCAGAGGCACGAGGACAACGGTCACCAGGGCAACAGTCAGGAGCCAGAAGTTCAGGTTAATAAGTTTCAGATAATCAAGCAATCAATCTGTCCTATAGAGTGCATTCCGTTGCAATTTCGTCCGAAAACATTCAGAAATGTAATTTTTTGAAAAGTGGTGAAACCGATAACTTCCCAAAACGATACAGTTCTAAGTTGGATAAGTATGTCTGTACATGAATAAATCCTAATGATCGAAAAAAATTACGACCTGTGAAGCATATAAAAAAAAGGAGAAAGATACATCTTGGACCCAGTGGAAGTCTTCACTTACGCTCATCCAATTGGATTTACTTGAAAAAATGTTGTGTATATTTCTTAAAATTTATGTATAAAGAGAAAGTTAGCAATGAGGATATTTTCTAAATGAGCTGTTTCATACTGAAGTTTATTGATAATTATTACGTTGTAATTCCAGGTTGTCCGTGCACCACTGGAAGTGGACCTGATGGTGAGTGAATGCTTCTATTGTTCTTTTTTCTTTAATACTGCTTAACGACCCCACCAATAGCTAGGTTAAACGGGGGTACAAATGAGGGGGTGATAATAAAACCATGAAGTGATAATAGGTAAAAGGACGTTTACAAAAACGCATGCCTTATGCGAGACTTCAGTTTCTACCGCTAGTAATAATTGACTGAGCCGCAGGAGGGGTGCTCGTATTGTTATCAATTTTAGAATCCTACTGATCCGAAATCGTTGTACTGATACAGCATGTTTATCAGGCTTCCCTTAGCAACTAGATAATCTGGGGCAAACAAACAAACATTGAAGTTGTGATTTGAGATCTCATGAATTGGGATGTTTTGTTGTCCAATTATTACAACAATGTGTGATATCTCTTGTAAGTTGGAATGATGAACTGGTACACTGTCCACCTATCAAAAATACCACAACCTGATCAAACGTGGTTCAGAAATCAAAATTTGATCAGGATTTGGCAGTTTTAAACATTTTTGACAGGTTGACAGTACGGCAGTAGGCATTGTGCTAGCATGCAGCATCCTTACCTAATAAACCACTAAGAATAACGTGGTGATATTGTGTTTCCATAGTGGCACGTTTGGTACACAATATACAATCAGAATATCAGTTTCTTGGAGTAGGCCAATTCTCAGTGATTATTTAGATATGGTGAGAAACAGACAGATCACTATTCCTGTTTTAATTCCAGGCAGTCAACGTTCTCCGCTGATAGAATTCCCCGAAACACCAGCATCGGAGTCACGAGGACAACGGCCAGGGGACAGAAATGCATCAATGAACCAGAGTAGTGGGCTCAACAGGTCCGCGATGTCGAGATCGTTGAGCTCCCGCCGCGGACCCCGCAGTCCGGTAGGAGGCAGCGTGGCGAAGGTCGGCGCGAATCGACGCGCACAATTTCCCCCAAATGTCGAGAATGTCGAGCAACCCAGTAAGTACAGTACAATCAGTACAGTAAGTCTCTCTCTCTCTCTCTCTCTCTCTCTCTCTCTCTCTCTCTCTCTCTCTCTCTCTCTTTCTCTCTCTTTCTTTCTCTCTTTCTCTCTTTTCTTCTCTCTCTTTCTCTCTCTTTCATCCTCTCTTCCTCTTTCTCTCTCTCTTTTTTCTCTCTCTTTCTGTCTTTCTCTATATGGGTTTGTCATGACAGGTTCGTCATGACAACTAATTACCAATGACCACTAGTCATCAACGACCAAGGTAACAGGTAGGATGTGTGTCAACCGCTGATCATAGACTATGACGTTTTTGTTTCAAGTCGTATGCCCATGTCCTCAACCACGTTCACCGCCAGTTGGAGACGAGAGACGAGCCGTTGTACCCGCTCAGCAGAATATGCTACGACACCAGTACTGGGTCTCCGGACTGGAGAGACGTAAGATTCACTGATTTTATTTATTCTGATGCTGCTTAATGACCCCAACAACAGCAAGGTTATGCGGGTGTAGGAATGAGCGGAAGACTATGAAACTATGAAATGATGATAGGTTAAAGGACGTTTACAAAAACTCGTGCCTTATGCGGGACTCGAACCCACGCCCGACCTGACTTCAGTTTCTAACGCTAGCAATTGTTGAGTGAGCCACGGGACGGATGTATCTACCGAAACCAATTCATCTTAGACATCAGTACAGTGAGTCGATGAGTCGTTAAGTACACAATATATAGAAATAATATGTCGAGAATTTGCAATTCCTCTTTTGAAGATGATTATCCAGTTTTCGTCTAGTATCTGTGTGGAAATCATTATGTCGATAGTTGGTCTGCCATTTTACGCTTACGCCAAGAATTGAAGGAAAAATCGAGAAACAAAAGAATTAAGAAAGTAAAAATTCTATCTCCAATATAATGTGTATTGCTATTACCACTCTAAATTAATTATGTTGTATTTCACAACTCATTTTTTAAAAAATTGAATTAGTTCTTTGGTGCACATATTATTAGTACCGGTATATACCTATAAAAACGGTCATTGGTGTGCTGATGGAATTTAGCTCAGCTGATGGAGGAAGGTCTACTTACATAAATATTCAATAAGAAGACAAGACCACCTGAAAGTCCTAAAAGTCTTGAACAACCAAGAGGTGCTGACTGTGAATGGGTTCACCCTTTGCTTTGATTGGGAATCTATGAAAATTGTAACATAAAAATGACGATGTTACTAAAAAATTGAGAAAATTTAACCAAAATGAATGTATTAGACCATTGTCTGAGATACGTTTCTGTTCCAGGAATGGAAACCATACGCAACAACCTGGTTGGTCGTCCGGAAATGTACCAGGACGTGTTTGACGTGATCGAAAGTATTATACGGGCCTACAAGGACCGACGAGACGTCTACGAAATGCACGCTGAACATCAGCAAGCTGGACGCACAAGACCAGATGGTTAGTATGAGCACATTTCTTTGTATTATTGGATGGTCCATGGATAGTGGATATGGCACTGATGGATAGGCAATAGAGTTTCAGAGCTGTGCAACCAGTATATTATTATGAAATTCAAAACGTGCTGTTACCGCGGTACAAATTACACTATTTTAATATATTTTGTACTATGCATTTATTGTATAGTTGAAGTTGTATTCTTTGAAATCTTTTCAATTATTAAAACAGAAAAGGAAATATATGTGCTTGCATATTTTTTTTGTGAAGCATTTCTTCTGTCTATATTGACCTCTCCTTGTAGAACCTATCTTGCAATAAATGGAAGTGAACAGTCCACTGCTTGATCAAGTAATTGTTGCATATCACAATAATCTGAATCAAAATTCAATTTGAATTTTATTCGCAATTCAAAACCAAAAGTAGCTCTGGAGAGAGTCTGCAATAGAAATAGGCATCAGTTCTGTATCTATAACCTGTATGGAAATTCAATTTAGACGTAGAAGTACTTGAAAATATAATTTGCGGAAATTTCATTCATGAAATATCACAATTTTCCAGGATCAAGCTCAAGTTGAGAAAAGTAAACGCAGCATTCAAAAGCGTTGGATTCTTGTCTGTGTCTTTCCAATTATAGTCTTCTGTTTCTGTAGCAATTTCAATTATATTCTGATGCTTTTCAGATGTCCTATTGCCGTGGAGATACCAGCAATCAAGTGAACCTGTACCTTGCGCCGGAAATGAAGCAGTGCGAGGACTCCAAGGAGGTAAAACTTGGACCACACTTTATTCTATATGCTTTCTTTAAAATGCTTCACATTATTGAAAAAGACATATTAGAATATCTTTAAGTGGTGTTCAACCAACCACAGTCGTCGACAATTCACCAGCTCGCTGTGTTGCTAGGGTGAAGGTTGTGGTCATTGGTTTTTGACAGAAGCCTATATGCTTCTCTCAAACTAGTCACACTTCGTTGTGATTGTGGACAGTAATGTCCGGCAAACTATTGTCTTCAATCACAACTTAATTTCAATTAGTTGGCCACCACTTCTCTGGTTAATGCGGTAACCTGACAAGCATACTCTATTGCAATTTGTGTTACCCTTCGATTTTGATCTCTTGAGATTTCGATTCAATATGGAATTGGAATACTCAATATTCGATTGATCCAATATCGATATCAAACGCGATTGTCAGAGATTGTTTCATCTTAAAAAGAATTTACCAACATTGGATTCAAATAAAGTTTAGAATATCATTTTGAAATAAGTGGTAAATAAACTGATCAAGAATCATGACTTCCAAACACCCATTTTTTCTCATTTGATATTTTCATTCGATTATTTTCATTTGACTTGATAACAAATGAAATTTGAAAAGAAAATGAATTTCGATCGGTATTCGATATGATGGTTTTGTTTGCGATTTTCATATCGTACAGCAACTCTAATTGAAATCTATATTGGTTTTCCATGTCGGACATAATGAACGAGAAATGAAAAAGCGTAGTATCAAGCTTTGAGTATGATAATTAGTTAATAATCAATCAATGCACTCAGGGCCGGCTCGTGGGTGGGGCGACCCGGGCGGGAGCCCGGGGCGCAAAATGTTTGGGGCGCTACATTTTTTTTTTTTTTAATAAACGAACATGGAATACTTGATACGAAATTATTGTTAATATGCGATTACGAAGTGATAAGGAGGTCCGTTTGAAAGGTGACATGTCGTCAGTTGAGTTCTTAAATCTATATTATAGAAATGACTAAAAAACCAAAGTATACGGAAGTAACAATGATTCTTCTCTTCCTATTCAACTCTTATTTTCTCCATATAATCTTCATTTATAATGTTCTTTGCATTTGCGCTTGCGCATCAAATGATCATAATTGTTTATGAGCGCTTCACGGCCTATTGACGGTTGAAGGGTGAACATATGGGATGAAAATTGGATGACCTCGCGCAGTATTCATCAGCCCAATAATTATTTTCCTTGGATCAACGGAAGGGTAAGAATGTTTTATACATCCAGAGAGTTTCTATAATATGTTTTAAAATCAGTTTAAAATGTTCAAAAAGCCAAATTTTTCGCCTCCGGCGGCTGGGGCTGCCCCGTCCAGGATCTTTGAAAACATTTTAAGTAGTGTCTTAGGGCTCGCCCAGGGCGCCAAAATCCCACGAGCCGGCCCTGAATGCATTCGAAATAATCAGTCAATTAAAAAATATACCTGGAAAAATTGAAGAGAAAAGAGTCAAAAGAGACGAATATTCATAAGAAGATCAAAGCACAAAGATACCTTTTTCCAACACCATTGAAGTTGAATTGTTTTCTAAACTTGAAAATATTTGCTCACTATTCACAGTTGATGCACGATTCACAGTTGGTTGAATGTTTCACCACTACAATTATTTGTTTTTTTGGCGGTGCAATGATTGCCCTCGTGGATCACCAAGTTTGTCAAGTCCTGACGATCCTACCTTGTCATCCATAGTCTCAATTAACCACATTCGTTTCTCCGCCTCTCTTACGTCACGAAGCTTAACATCCTATCACATGGACATTTGACCAAGAGAGATTTTGAATGTAACCTATCAGGGTATCGCTATTATTGTTCACTTAAGATAGTCAATTAAGAAGTGACGCCTATCTCTGGTTGTTAATTTGGGAACAATGACTGGCAATCTGGAGATCCGGGTTCAAGTCTCGGGGGAGGTTGTTATTTTTGAATAGTTTTAAATCGTATCATTTTAATAACTACTGGTGGTTAATCAGAAAGTTGTTGAAATAATATGATCCTGACGGCTGGGTTAGCTGAGACATGTTGCTCGAACAGTACAATTCCCTGTCCATTTGAGGTACAATCCTTGAGTCTAGAAATTTGTGACTGTACGAAAGATATGAAAAATCAAAACTGTTCAAGAAGACCTTCCTCTCTGGCGTAATGGGTAGCGCGTCAGACCGGCAATCTGGAGATCCGGGTTCAAGTTCCGGTATCATACATCATATACCGTGTCATATATATATGTATGTATATATTTGTTTTGTATCTACATTGAAAGCTTGAAATAGGACCATTCTTTCACAATTAAGGCAATGCGCGGATTATTAGAACCTCTTTAAAGAGGCATCTCTCAGTTGTATAAGACTCCGTGGCAGTCTTAACTGTCAATAAATCAATATAAATTAATTCAATATAATTGTTTCAGGTATTCACCGTAGATTCACACAAATTCTAGAAACTCATGACATGACAGACGAAGAATTACAACCAATATTTGAAGAATTAGCTAATATCATTTACAACCTATTGACCGAATTGGGTCTGCCGACAGTAAACGATGAAGATTTCGCACAAGCAGATAATGCCGGCGACGCAAGTGGTAGTGATGGCGACGCAAGTGGTAGTGAAGGCGACGCAAGTGGTAGTGACGTCTCAGTTGTGGACGAATCAAGTGGTGATGAAACACTTGCCAGTGAAGGGTCAAATGCTAGTGAAACTGATCAAGACATATCAATCGCATCAACTGCCGACGTATCAGCATACGAAACAGCTGCTAGTGACGTGTCAACTGCTAACGAAACAGATCACGACGAATCAGGTCACGTATCAACTGCTGGAGAAACAGATCATGATGCATCAACTGCTGGAGAAACAGATCATGATGCATCAACTGCTGACGAAGCAGCTGCCGGTGACGTAACAGGTAACAATGTGTCAGTCAGACGTGACGACGAAGCAAATGAAGCAAATGGAGGCCAAGCTTCCGAACTTTGGGTAGCTGAACTCCATAATCGCGCAGTTCAATTATTGCCACAATTATTATCACTCCGTGACGAAGATAAGAGTAGAACGTTCATAGAAGAACTTTACACTATCGTGAAATTTCTATTGGAAAAGGAACGTCCAACAATTGAAAATGCTAGAATGTACAGAGCAGGTATTGATATAGCTCAAATCATCTACGATGGCCTCAAATGTTTGGAAAGAGAATGTGGCGAACACGCTAATACGGATATAAAATGGAATAATAGAATATGGACGGCGATGCATCATTCAAAGTATGCAGAATTATTATTGAAAATCGTCACGTTGAGAAAAAAGAGTCTGAGAGACAAACGATCAGAGGAAGTGAAACGTCGGCTAAGATTATTAATAGCATCTCCTCCGGAACTGGATGTCGTAAATCATGTTGAAGAAAACTATCAAACATTTGCAGCAATGGTGGAGGAGGATTTGCGGAGGAATGAAAGTGATGATGAGGAGGGCGAGGAGGATGTGGAGGGGAGTGGTGAAGATGAGGACGATCGTGATGAAGATGGAGAGGAAAGTGATGGAGGTAGTGAAACGAGTGGAAGAGCAAGTAGTCGAGCTACAACAACTGATGAGAGTGAAGGCGAGGAGGAAACGGAAGTCGAGTATCAGGCGATGTTGGAGAATGTATATGGCTATACCGAATTGGCCGGGAAACGAGCAGCTCCATTGGATGAAAAGATAAGGATACTCAATAAAGGTGAGTTGTAAAATGTATCCACGAAAATAGGAGGTTCTTACTGGGTCTTACTATGCTTGGAAAAAACTTTTGTTTTTGGCGCGCTCCACAGGTTAAAACAGAAGCACAAGATTGTTGAAACTTGGGATACAAATGTGTCATCATCCAACTCGATACTTTCTAGTTTTAAAATGCAATCGGTTGTACCACTTTTGAGAACAAACATTTTGAAATATTCGGAATTCTCGTGAAGATAATATGAACGAGTGGGGAAACAGTTTTATTCGAATGAATTGAAGAGCCGTTGTTTCATTGAACAAAATTAAAATGTAGTATTTTCAGATCAATTAAAAATTGATAAGACGATCAAATTGTTACCGAAATTGAATAGTTGAACGTTTTGAGAAATAAGCAAAGAGTAGAACAGAAAGGACGTGATGAACGGTTTGAAATCAAGGTGTGTCTATATAGTGTCATATCAAATTTCACATAAATAGGCCTATATCGCCCATCTTACTACGCGTGTCTCGTTTTCCGTGTTTTCATATCTACAGTTTTGTTGATTGAATTGAAATATAATTGACCATTCCTTTCGGGATGGTATAATATCATCACTTCATACTCATAGTGTCATATGTGACAAAATTGTGTCTTTGAGCTATCTCATAAGATTTTACACTTTATTTTGGTTGCAATGTCAGATGTGCTAGAAAACTATTGTATTCAACCTTGAACTTCTTTGTGGGACAATGACTGAGACCTGCTATTACTAAGTCCAGTTGGCTTTTTTCTCTGAGTTAAAGGAGACAAATAACATGGTCAACTATATTGATAACAGCTTAAAACTTCCAGCTAGAGCCACTTACATGTCGGTAATTCCTGACATGACTTTCAAACGTAATAATGAATTAATGGTACAATCCTAAACTGGAGTTTTCATTGATTGGAATATTTCAGAAATCGTGACCCTGACTGACAAAATGTTCAAAACGTCAACTTATAATGACAACACATTGAAGGAGGATATTGAGAGGTTGCTCCGTCTTTATCGGGGGCGACGTCTCCTCTTTGTTTACCGCGAAGAGAAGTCACGGCAAACAGGTAACATGAATAATTCCTTTAAGGATATTCTAAGTTATCAGACCCAAAATATCAACAGATGAAATTTATATCATGTATCCACAACTGAAGTTTTTATAATTATTATTTTGTTGGCGGACGACCCTCTTTTTTCAAGGATAAAAGGTTCAAGAAAAGTTCCAAGATGATTGGTTACTCTGGCTATGCCGCATACAAAAATGAATAAAAATAAATGAAGAATATCGGCACTTGGAACGGAAGTCTTATATTTCTACATTCATCTAATTATTTACTAGCTATGGATAAAATATCATTTCTGCAAACTCTTCGCCCGAGTCATTTCATGGACAGTTGGTTTTAAGGCAAATAGGCATATGTATCTTTTAAATTCCATCTATTAAAATTGATATTTTTTAATTCCGAGAGAATATTTTCAAAGAATTGTCAAAGAAAATAATTTTCAAAGAATATTTTCAAAGAAATTTGAACATGATTATCTAGATAAGTGATACAGTATTAGGAATTAATTTATTATCTAGATGAAGGTACAGTTATTCATGGCGTTTATTGAATTGAAAAATTCTCAACTTCAACTGGAATTAAAACAGTCTGCAATTAGTATTGAACTATTCTTGTTCCATTCAAGTGCAAAGTTAGAGTATTTTGCATTTATTAATGTTTCAGGGTTAATAAAATTTAGTATTGTTACCCATGCTAAGATAGTCAAGTTACTGGTTCAGAAACTGAAGAAAAGTCGGCCGTAAATTTGAGTTCCTAATGCACAGATTTTTTTGTATATAACGTAGATTTCACTTGCTTATTTATCCCGAAATAAGCTTACTGTAGCTGAGGTAGTTCAGACATAAATGTTGAATAAATTCAAACGTATTTTATTCCAGATATGGGCACAGCTCCTGCTAATCTAAAACGGTCGACTAGTCCTGGACCGCAAACCGGGCCACTTGCAAAATTGAATGAAGGTAAGTTAGTTCAACTAGTAGTAGTAGTAGTTCATTTTTTCAATGTTGTAACTTGTGAGATTAGCGATCGGATTGATTCAAATTCGTTTAATTTTGTAAGATTGAGTATTGTATGAACTTCACACCCTGGTTTCGAAAACTTGTACTAGGTGTATTATTCTTGGATTTCATTCGAATTCTATGCTTCCACATCGTATATATTGTTCTTTTGTCCAGATTTGCGAACGGCTCTAAACGTGTTGAGCACAGAGACCATGCTGTCGCCTGAAAGCCTGAAGGCGCGTATAGCCACCCTTGAGAAACTGGTCAAAGAGAAAGTACGACTATCAGCCCGAGGAAATACCGGTTGTCCGTGTCAAGATGACGGTAAGGCCTTGACGATGTTTTGCTAGGGGGCAAAATAATACCTAACTGGTCAAATAGACATTATCATTATTATCATTATTATTCTTTATTAAAACCGATTTGTATATACAATACAGTGTCCGAGTTTCTCTTCTCAGCAGTTAAGACTAATTATAACTAATATGGCTAAGGAAATAATAGAGATAACAATTAACAATAGGCCTACATAATAGAATAACTATGATAGAATAATATGTCTAATATAGTTTTATGTCTTAATTTCATGAGCTCAACTTTAAAAATATTTCAACTTAACTTAACTCGGTCTCTGAATGCCTTTACACTAGGCAATGGCAACTTGAAAACCTCAGGACTTGATGCGTTCCACTCTAATATCCCTCGTCCCAGTAAGGAATAATTGCCCTGCATTGTCTTCAGAGCTCTTCTGAATATCTTGAACTCGTGGTCCTTCCTTCCCCAATACCCATCCATTTTTAGCTTGTCTTTAACATCCTTCCATGCCTTGTTACCTGACAGTGCCCTATATATATTTGTTACTCTCGCTACTTTCCTTCTAACACTCATTTTCTCCCATCCTAAATCTCTTACCATTCCTGCCACAGATATGTAATTATATTTTGTAATCAATATATTTCCTTCTCCATCTAGCTCATCATTTGTTAATATGTTTTTTAATCTACTCTTTTTTCCTCCTTATTTCCTTTCTCTACTATTTGTCTCTTCTTCAACTCTCCTTTTAATTCTTCTAATTTTAAATCATTTAAATGCTTCCTTATCTCTGTTTTTATTGCAACTCTACCGCCCTTCACATACCTTGCTGCCAGTCTTTGTACCTTTTCTAATTCTAACTCTCCTCTATTCCCAATGGGTTCCCATACACCTGCTGCATACTCTAATATTGGTCTTACCAGTGACTTGTATGCTAACTCTTTTGCTTTTCTACTACCTCCTTTCAGCACCCTCATCACAAAGTGCAGTCTCTTTATACTCTTTGATACGGTATTCCCTATCTGCTCCTTCTATGTCAATTTACTGTCGATGGTCAATCCTAGATATTTGACACTTTTTTGGGGTTTGAGTAGCTCTCCCCCTATGATATACTCGCATTTCCCTCCGTCATCTTTGCCTCCAACCTTTAGATATTCACATTTGCTTCTGTTTATCTCTAATCCTCTACTAGTCAACCACTCATATATTCTATTAATATCACACTGCAATTGTACACTGTCTGGCACACTCTCTATCTTACTATATACAACACAATCATCAGCAAATAACCTAATCTTACTCTTAATATCTAGTGGCATATTATTAACAAATATTATAGAAAGTAACGGCCCCAGTACACTGCCCTGCGGTACTCCCGAGACTATTTGTACTTCATCCGAGTATTCCCCGTTTAGTTGTACCACCTGTGTTCTTCCTGTTAAAAATTCCTTTACCCAATTGATCACTCGTACATCTACCTCTAGCTTGGCCAACTCTTTAATGACACCTCTGTGGCTCACTGTGTCGAAAGCCTTTTTTATATCGATAAAAATTGCATCCGTCCTACTTCCTGCCTCGATATTTTCTACCATGTCCCGCACCAACCCTGTCAGTTGCGACTCACAAGAGTGCCCCCTCCTAAATCCATGTTGTGCTACACCAAATACATTTTTCTCTTCACAATCATCAGTTATATTGATATAATTACATGATATCTTTTCAAACACCCTACATACTACTGACGTCAGGCTATTTGGCTAATTGGTATAACCGCAGTAGCTTCCGCTAGTTCCACTCAAAGCGTACTGGAGAAGGCGCTCGTCTATAATGCGAGAGGGTCGAGTTTGTTTTCCGATCCATGCTTTATTCATTTATATTTTTGATTTATATCGTGTTTATCGAATTACATTGGCAATGAATGATGAATGATGGACGTGAACAAAATATTTGCTTCCATTTGACCTGTGGAGCACAAAAAAAAATCATTTTCATTCGAGTAGAGTCAAATTGAATCTCCAGTTCACTCGTCCAACACCAGTATGTGTGTCCTCATTTTCAAAATCCTATCCTCTCACATCACCAGGAACACGACAATATATATATATATATATATATATATATATATCTTTTGATTCTGCATAGGTCAACAACCAAGTACCAGCAAGGCCAGTGACTCCAAGTCAGACAATCAACGCATCGAACACATCTCTCAAGGTAACTACTCAAATGCTATTTTTGTCAACTCTTGATGTGAAATCATCGTTATTCGAGCAAGGATATGGATAGAAGGTAGGATCGTTCAGATGGGCATCCACAAGGGTGATATTACGTTCCCGAATAATAACTAGTAATAATATAACTCATTCAACAAACAAGAAATCTTGAGGCGATACATCTTAGCACCATTGATAAAGCACCATTTAAACTTGAATTGTGATGCAGACTGTCTCCAGAGCTTTGCAAGGATTGTTGACTCTTTTATTTTTCTGTGATGATTGAGGTTGAAATATATCGTTCATGGAATATTCTGATTCTCGACATTTTCTTATTGAGGGTTATACTGGTTTTCCAATTTGTGCTAGAAATGTTCTACAGAGATGATTTTATGTAGACAAAGAAAAATGCTGCGCAAAAAAGTTACGTGCTTACGTATTTTTGCTATTATATTTTTATGCATAAGAAAATGATGAAGTATATAATTTAAACTGAATTTTAGTCACGTTGATCAATATTCAATATGGAAGAAAGTAGTAATTTGTATTGTGGTAGCAACGTATTTTTGTTTAATGTTCTAGCAAATGCCCATACCCGTCGGTTCGATAGAAATCCAACAATCGAACAATCCAAACACAAAATAATGTATCTTGGCCATTCTCATTTGCCTTTATCTTTATTCTCTTTGATTCTTTGTGTATCCTCTGTTCTTTGAAATCTTGGTGTCTTCTACTTCTTCCATGATATATGTACCTTGAAATTTTGTTATAAGCCTATTTCATCAATCTTTGTTCAATCATTGGTTCTTGCCTGTTTATACATCACAATTCTAATTGTATGATTCTTTACTTCTATCATTCCAGAAATAGCCTCAGTTATGAGTGCAATGGCACAGTCCCAGTGCACCACAGGCAGAGTAACAATTCCCGAGAACCTAGACAGACTACTCCTCCTCCAGCGGCGACGTCTCGAGCTGCTACGTAGCGTGCGCAATGGCACAGACCAGACTGCAGCGGGAACCAGTGGAAGTCCAAAAGCGTCCAGGAGTTCTCCAGATAATCGAGTCGTTGCTACGAGGGGCGTTTCATCGGCTGTGTCCATCGGAAGTGGTACGTGACTGATCGTATTCCATTTGTGTATCGTTTGGGTTTTGGTTTGAATATTTTCAAAAAATAATATAGAAGCAATGAAAATATGAGAGATATTATTATTCCCAACTCACAGAAATGATATATATATATATATATAAAAAAAATATCATAAAGTGGATTAAAATCAATTATGAAGGTCGACACAAATCAAACACAGATCGGAGATCGGAGTTTTCCTCAAAACAAAAACGAGGAAAATACTTATTTTTTGAGTAGTTTGTTGAAAATTAATCATCATCTGTCAATATGTCACCACCCATGGTTGACTGTATTCTATTGACTAAAAACTAATTATTCGATTAATCTAATGGACTCCTAGCGGACTATTGTGAAAGCGGACCTAGATAAATAAAGTAATAAAGTTTCGGAAAGATCACTGATCAATGATCACTGATTCATTGATTTGAATAATTCAACTAATTCAACGGAGGAATTCAATAAGTAGGCCTAGAGACCGTTGAGAAAAGTTAGAAATCCAAGAAAAAGATGACTGATGGGTAAACTAGAGGATGTAGAAAAAATGAGCAAATTGCAAATGAGTAGATGGAAAAGATTGAAGGAAATGGAAACAAATAGTTGGACGCAGAGAAGATGTAAACGAAATGGCTACGCAACAAAAGTGTAAGGAGTTATATTAATATTCACCTTTTAACTTTGAATTTACAAAAAACAATATTTATAATTTTTTCTTGCTATGACTGTGCAGTAGCCAATCGTATAAAACTTGAAATGCATGATATAAACTGTAATCCGAATGATCAACCATGCAATTGTTATAATTTAACTAAATTAGTTTCAACTAAATATCTCGGAGTAATTATTGATGAACACTTAAGCTGGAGAACTCATCTAAATTCTATTATAGACGAATTGAGGGCTATTAGTTACAAATTTTTTAGACTCGCACCCATTTTAACAAAGGAAAATGTAAGACTTATATACTTTTCGTTTGTGCCACCTTATTTTCTCTATGGCATTCTAGGATGGGGAGGAGCACTAGAAACACATCTCAAACCACTAGAAATCATGCAAAACTCAATCTTGAAAACTATTCATAAACGACCCAGAGATTACTCTTCCGAACGTCTATTTGCTGTAGCGAAGTTTGCTGTAATCTTGAAGAATAATTGTATCTGTATTATTTATTATATTTGTATCACTATATATACCATTCACCCCATCTTGCGATAATTTATGTATTTTCCCGATAGCTCCTTTCCCACACACAAGCCTTGGCTTATGTGGGTTTTATTATTTTCAATATTATTCACATGTAAATAATGTAAGGTCACTGACTTGAAATTTCTTTGCATACTATTAATGAAACTTGTGTATTATTAACTTGTGTATTATTAATATGTATGTTTTTTTTCCATCATTATATTATGTATTCATTTATATGTATTGAGAATGATACTAATGAAATAAAATGAAAGAATGAAATAAAAATATGATATACCACGGTGAAGTAATGGAATCGTCGCAACGAAACGAAGTTGGGCAGCTTTGATTTTGTTCAATAGTTTTAGAATAACGGCCCCAAATAATGGAAATGATGAAGAAACAGAAAAACCAGCAACTGGCATTCACCGAAAAAAGACTGCTCTGGATCTGGTGGATGAAAAGCATTAAAAACCTCCTGCTCCAATAATGAAAAATTATCCAAGATCAGAATAACAGTTAATTTCGAGATATCACAATTCCAGGATATCTTTTTAAATCTGATTGAAACATGAAACTTCCTGCAAGTCCGTATAGATTGTTATCGATATTCATTTTGTTTCATCGTTCTATTTCAGCTTCACCTGACAACGCCACATCCAGTACGAATGACAAGAACACATTCACATTAAATCAAAAAGAAGTAAGACTCGAAGACCTCCACGCTGACGGCTCCCGTACCACAACTCAGGTCCGTCGTACAAGTGGCACCCGTGTAGTCCAAACCGGGGATGATGGTAGTCAAAGTCCCAGCAATACCAACCAGTGTCCTTGCAGAATTGATAAAAGTCCCGCCCGAAGAGCTGTGTTGGAGGCAGGCCAGACTCACATCCCAAATGCAAAGAGCACTACAGTAAACAGCCGCAACACATTCACTGCTAACGATCACAGTGGACGGATACCTTCTGGTAGGAGTATGAGTGGACCGCCGACAATGCAGAGAACTATGACAACGAAGGACCACACATTGAAAAGAGTTTCTCGGGCAAAGTCGGTAAGTCCACAAGCCGCACCAGATAAATCTTGCCATTGTTCTAAAAACAAATCAGAATCACCAAGACCAAGAACCTCTGGAGGTTCTACCGGAGGTAGTTCAGCAGGTTCTGCTGGAAAAAAGAGTCCTAGAAAACAATCAAGATCTCCTCAGAGAAAAAGCTCCTCCGGGTGTCCTTGTCCAAGTACTTCTGGCACTTCACAAAACCGAAAATCAAAGTCTGGAAAGAGTCCTCAAAGTGGCGGTGGAACTGCTGGGGGCCGCAACGTTCCTATACAACAGACCGGACAAGTATTTCGAGATCAAATACCATCGGGAAGAAACGGACAAGTACAAGAAGTATTATCCCCTGGATGTCCTTGCCCAACTTCCTCCGCCACGTCCCCGAAGCGTGGATCTACATCCAGAAAGAGTCCACAAAGTGGCGAAGGACGTATCATTCCAATGCAACAAACAGGGCAAGTCCATCGTAGTCGGAGTCCTTCTGGAAGAAAAGAACTGGTCATTCACCCGTCAAGACCTTTCGAACATAATGGGTGGAAAGGAACTACGAGCGGATTTGAATTACACTTGGAAGGTATGCTCTCATGTCTATAAATATATCTTGGCTTTTCAATCATTCTTACGATCAGTGGTTAACCGCAGTGTGTAGACTTCTTCTGACTGACATGTTGAGTCTTTTTGCCATAAAAACATTAGAAAATGATTGATAAAACTGAACCTGGTCACCAAACCTGAAGTTAAGTAGGGCGAGGGTAGAAGTCCTGATTAGGTCATGTATTTGTGAACATTATTCATTTATCACTAGCTTATTTGCACCTTTGAATAATATCTTTGTGTTTGTGGTCGTTTATCTCATTGCCTGAACATAGCATCATCAATGAAAATATTGATTGTAATTTCTGTTCACACACTAAGATAAGATTCTCCAATCTACGGAATCATGTCGCACAAAATCAAACTCATCTACCTGAGACTCTCTTGATCTTGCGAGAAGCAAAGTGCAAGAATCAGAATTCCCCAATAAGTTATTTCTGCAGGTTCTTCTGGAAGGCAAAGTCCTCGAAAACAATCAAGATCTCCTCAGATAAAAAGCTCTTCCGGGTGTCCTTGTCCAAGTACTTCTGGCACTTCACAAAACCGTGCATCAAAGTCTGGAAAGAGTCCTCAAAGTGGCGGTGGAACTGCTGGGGGCCGCAACGTTCCAATACAACAGACCGGACAAGTATTTCGAGATCAAAGACCATCGGGAAGAAACGGACAAGTACAAGAAGTATTATCCCCTGGATGTCCTTGCCCAACTTCCTCCGCCACGTCCCCGAAGCGTGGATCTACATCCAAAAAGAGTCCACAAAGTGGCGAAGGACGTATCATTCCAATGCAACAAACAGGGCAAGTACATCGTAGTCGGAGTCCTTCTGGGAGAAAAGAACTGATCATTCACCCGTCAAGACCTTTCGAACATAACGGGTGGAAAGGAACTACGAGCGGATTTGAATTACACTTGGAAGGTATGTTCTCAGTTTATGAATAAATTTCAGTCTACCAATCATTCTTACGATCAGTTGTTCAGTTTGTAGGCTTCTTTTAACTGAAATGGTTGTTACTTTTTGCCATAAAAACTTGAGAAAATGATTGATGAAACTGAACCTGGCCATCAAACCTGAAGTTGAGTAGGGCGAGGGTAGAAGTCCTGATTAGGTCATGTATTTGTGAACATTATTTATCTATCGCTAGCTTATTTGCACCTTTGAATAATATCTTTGTTCAAGTGGTCGTTTATCTCATCGCCTTAACATAGCATCATCAATGAAAATATTGATTGTAATTTCTGTTCACACACTAAGATTCATTTTTCATTCATTCATTTTATTTCACCTTTGATCTGTACATGATACAAATATAGGCTTAATAGATACTTCAATATTATATCAAATAGGAACTTAGGTAAAATATAAAATAAGTACAACAATAATTAAATTCTATGGGAAGGTGAGGTATTCATTGATATTATAGTAGGGGTTAGTACTGAGGAATTTATTAAGTGATGATTTGAAAGAACTAATTGAGGGGGAGGACTTTATTGAGGCTGGTAGGTTATTGAAAAGAGTGGAGCATAGACATTAGGGGCATTTAGAAGATAGAGTGGATGTTATGAGTTGTGATGAAAATGTTCGATTTAGTTCTGGTGGAGTGAGAGTGTATCGAGGAGTTTGGGAGAAAAATTTCGGGATGCAGCCAGACATATATTGCTGCTGCTTGAATTAAGGCCGAGGGAAGTGTGAGGATGCCGAGAGAAATGGAGTATGGTTTACATGATTGGCGACGTGATAAACCTGCCAGTATTCTAATGGCTCGTTTCTGGAGGATGAAGATGCGATTGGATTGTGATGAGGATCCGCAGAATATGATGCCATACAAGATGAGAGAGTGAATGTGGGCGTGGTAGACAGAAAGGAGTGTAGGGAGATTGACAAGGAGTTTCAGTTTACGAAGCATGAAGCAACCACTGATAATTTTTGATATGATTCTATCTACGGAATCATGTCGTACAAAATCTTTCTGATGTACCTGAGACTCTCTTGATCTTGCGAGAAGCAAAGTGCAAGAATCAGAATTCCCTAATAAGTTATTTCCGCAGGTTCTTCTGGAAGGCAAAGTCCTCGGAACCAATCAAGATCTCCTCAGAGAAAAAGCTCTTCCGGGTGTCCTTGTCCAAGTACTTCTGGCACTTCACAAAACCGTGCAATTAGGTCTGGAAAGAGTCCTCAAAGTGGCGGCGGAACTGCTGGGGGACGCAACGTTCCAATACAACAGACCGGACAAGTATTTCGAGATCAAAGACCATCGGGAAGGAACGTACAAGTACAAGAAGTATTATCCCCTGGATGTCCTTGCCCAACTTCCTCCGCCACGTCCCCGAAGCGTGGATCTACATCCAAAAAGAGTCCACAAAGTGGCGAAGGACGTATCATTCCAATGCAACAAACAGGGCAAGTCCATCGTAGTCGGAGTCCTTCTGGGAGAAAAGAACTGGTCATTCACCCAGCAAGACCTTTTGAACATAACGGGTGGAAAGGAACTACGAGCGGATTTGAATTACACTTGGAAGGTATGTTCTTAGTTTATGAATAAATTTCAGTCTACCAATCATTCTTACGATCAGTTGTTCAGTTTGTAGGCTTCTTTTAACTGAAATGGTTGTGACTTTTTGCCATAAAAACTTGAGAAACTTACAAAATCTTTCTGATCTACCTGAGACTCTCTTGATCTTGCGAGAAGCAAAGTGCAAGAATCAGAATTCCCTAATAAGTTATTTCCGCAGGTTCTTCTGGAAGGCAAAGTCCTCGAAAACAATCAAGATCTCCTCAGAGAAAAAGCTCCTCCGGGTGTCCTTGTCCAAGTACTTCTGGCACGTCACAAAAACGTGCATCAAAGTCTGGAAAGAGTCCTCAAAGTAGCGGTGTAACTGCTGCAGGCCACAACGTTCCAATACAACAGACTGGACGAATATTTCAAAATCAAAGATCCTTTGGAAAGAACGGACAAGTACAAGAAGTAGTATCCCCTGGATGTCCTTGCCCAACTTCCTCCGCCACGTCCCCAAAGCGTGGATCTACATCCAAAAAGAGTCCACAAAGTGGCGAAGGACGTATCATTCCAATACAACAAACTGAGCAAGCCCATCGTAGTCGGAGTCCTTCTGGAAGAAAAGAACTGGTCATTCACCCGTCAAGACCTTTCGAACATAACGGGTGGAAAGGAACTACGAGCGGATTTGAATTACACTTGGAAGGTATGCTCTCATGTCTATAAATATATCTAAGCTTTTTAGTCATTCTTACAATCAATGGTTAACCGCAGTGTGTAGGCTTCTTTTGACTGACATGTTGTGTCTTTTTGCCATAAAAACATTAGAAAATGATTAATAAAACTGTACCTCGCCTCTGAGCCTGAAGTTGAGTAGGGCGAGGGTTTAAGTCCTGATCAGGTCATGTATTTGTGAACATTATTCATCTATCACTATCTCATATGCAACTTCGAATAATATTTCTGTTCGTGTGGTCGTTTATCTTATCGCCTGAACATAGAATCATAAGTGAAAATATTAATTGTAACTTCTGTTTACACACTGTGAGACAATTCTCCAATCTTTGGAATCAACTTACGGAATGATACAGAATCATCTCCAATCATCTCATACAAAATCAGTCTCATCTACAAGAGAATCTTTCGATCTTACTAGAAAAAAAGTGGAAAAGTCAGAATATTCCAGTAAGTCTTTTCCGCAGGTTCTTCTGGAAGGCAAAGTCCTCGAAAACAATCAAGATCTCTGCAGGGAAAAAGCTCCTCCGTGTGTCCTTGTCCTAGTACTTCGGGTACGTCACAAAATCGTGCATCAAAGTCTGGAAAGAGTCCTCAAAGTAGCGGTGGAACTGCGGTAGGACGCGAAATTGGAATACGACAAACGGGACAACTATTCAATGATAAAAAATCGCCGGGAAGGAACGAACAAATACACGGAGTATCTTCCCAGGGATGTCCTTGCCCAACTTCCTCCGCTACATCTCCGAAGCGTGCATCTACGTCCAGAAAGAGTCCACAAAATACCAATAAAACAGTTGAAGGAAGGAACGTTCCAATACAACAAACAGGGCAAGCATATCGTGGCCAGAGTCCTGCCGGAAGAAATACTGCTGTTGGGAAAGCGATGGTCGGAGGCTCTGCATTGAACATACAAGGTATGATCTCAGTTTGTATATAGTCTTTACTCATAACCAGCTGCAATTCCCAAAAGAAAATTCGAATGAATGTATGGCGCAAACAAGATTGTGTTCTCAATGACAGTTGTTAAACATTGGAGTCAGCCCATTTATGTAGGCGTATATAATTTCAATATATTTATATTATTTTTGGTCTCTTATTTTTCGATTTTTTGTTGAGTATGTATTTGAATTGATGTATGTTTGTGTGATGATTGTATGTTTTATGACCATTTCTGACTCCTTACAGAGTTGCATTGTAATATGTAAAATCCCGTGGAATAATTAAAATATTTATGACCAAATATAAGTTTGATACAATAGTAGAATACAAATTTTATTGCATTTTGAATTCCCATTTTTTCGAATTATCGATTATTTCTGTTTGTTTCAGGAGATGGGGATGAATATGATTTCTACCTAGTAATTCCAGGTAAATATATATACAGTAATATATATATATATATATATTGTGGATTATTGGCGACTGCTAGGTGTGGAAGCTTTCAAGCCATGACCTCTCATAGCTAGAATTTTGATTGACTATGCGATCGATTGATTTTGTCTCGTTCGCCAGTTCAGTTTGGCATTCAGTTTGTTCAGTTCAGTTTTCATTTCCAGGAATGAAAACTTTCTTGTCATGAATTCTAATGACCATATTTCGTTAATAGTTGATTAAATTTTTAGCATTTTGTTACATACCAACATGATTAAGCTAGGTTACTCAGTAGAAAAGGAACCTGATATTGCAGGATGCTGGATCTAGAATAAATTTACAGATAAATTTACAGAATACTAATTTACCAATGACCAATCAAGTCCTACTTTCTAATAATGACATCGCACTCAAGAATTTCATTTGGTGTGATGATAACAAAACAATACTGCAGAATCAACTATATCACAGTATACAGGAAAACTTGTAAGGAAGAAAGTGAATCATTGTCAATAACAGTGTCAATAACATCATTATCTCAATATACATCTTCATCAAAGTATAATTTTCAATCAATCTTGTCAATTTAGGTGAATTTTTGGAAAGGTCTGGATGGAATATCACAATAATGTTGTATAATATTGTGAATCTGACGTTTTTTGTTAATTTAATTGTTTCAAGCGGAGAGAGATGAAATACAATAAATTTCTGAAGACTCAATCTAGGTTGAATACATTTGAACACAATTGAATACATATCATACTTAACCAAGTCCGATTGTGATTGGCTTTCTCTCGACTGCCTCACGCTCATATGCGGTCAACTCCTTGTTCCTCCTTGCAACTGGATACTTGAATAATGATGAAATCTGATGTTTCCAGTTTGTACAAGTTTTAATTTGAAATAAAATTGTTTCAATAGTATTTCTTCAAAACGAAAAAGTTATGATAACATTAATAAAATGAGATGACTATACGAACACATTACTCGCATATCAGTGTGCGTCACAATGGGAACGAATTCAAAGTTTCACAAACTGAAATTCCCAATTTGAATTAATCATAGTCAGTTCCATGCACCTTATAAACTATCCCATTTTCAACACCATGCGGTGAAAAATATTCGTACCCACAGCAACATATTTTAGTTAGTTTTTGTAATGCCCTTCGACCTAACTAGTTATAAACTGTAATTATATACCTAGTTATAGTTATACCAGTAAATGTGATGAAACAAATTAAAACACATGAAAAAATTATGTGTTATTCATTTGTTGAATATTCATTATGTTCATCTTCGTCACAGGAAGATCTGGAAAGAGCCCTAGCCATGGTTCCAGTCGTCAGTCAAGTCCTAGCAAAGGTTCCAGTCGTAAGTCCAGCCCTAGCAAAGGTTCCAGCCCCAAGTCCAGCCCTAGCAAAGGTTCCAGTCGTAAATCCAGCCGCAGCCGCACTTCTAGTTCGAAGTCCATCCCTAGTCGCTCGTCCTCTCCTAGTCGTAGAAGCAGTTCTAAGAGCAGAGATAAAGGAGATGACGAAGGTTGCCCGTGCCCTCAAAACAAATGTAAGATAATCTGTACCATTAGTGACCGCCGTCTGAGGACATGACTACCCTGAAACTAGGTTTCGATGAATAATGACGATAAGCATTTCACTAATAGAAAAACTGGAAATCATCATCTCAATTTCGGAATGTATAAATAATCTAATTTTGTCCTCCCGAGGCAATGAGTCTCAACGTAGGCATTGTTGATTCTGTATAGAAAGATAAACAGAATATAGTAGTCCTAATGTCTACATCACTATACTTAGAAAAAAGGACGGATCCTGAAGGACAAAATTTTAATTTTTAAATTAAGATTATGATTTCTAGTTTTCCATGGAATTAGGAAAATAGACAGTGTCATTATTTATTCAAATCTAGTTTCAGGGTTGTGATGTTCTTTAAGATGCCTTGGAAGCTGAAGTCAAGTCGGATGTGGGTTCGAGGCCCGCTTATGACATGAGTTTTTATAGGCAACATGCCTATACATTTTAGAATTTTAGAATCAGGTCCAATACATATAAAACTAATGATATTTTCACCTGATTCAATAATATGGCAGCCAAGAAAGTTGTAAATATTCAACAATGCCTGTGGCATTGAAAATTCGTAACTCATTTGAAATAGGATCATTTGAGTACAATATGTGCTTTGGAGAGTCTATATTGATGACTACAGTTTAGGCTCATAATATTGAGCTGCTATAAGATCAAAGTATCATTTTATAAAGCGTAGTTGTATACTGGAAAGGAGTCAGTCGTGGTATATTGTGGAAGAACTACCCCGTTACGAACTTAGACGATAGAGAGAAACCTCGAAAAAATTCTGTCAGGACGGTAGGGATTGAACCCCGGTCTCGTGAATGACGGTTCGGTGTGCAAGCCACTCTCACTCTCAGTTGCGTAACTAAACTCTAATCAATAGATTATCAAGACGCATATAAATATAATATTAATATAGAAATATTCAAACTATATTCCATACATAATAGAGATGTTCTTCTTAAAATAGATTCACTGGTACAAAATATCGAATAAGGATAAAAAAACTGGGATCGATTGAATTCATGAACACATATGAATATATTATAAGATGAGTTTTTTTCTGATTTCAGCCAAGTCCAACGATTTAGGATGGTTCAAAGACACCCTTACATACGAGAGAGCTGGCCTCGACGTGCCAGGTAAAATCACATAAAGACCACAGACAAATAAGGAGTAGCGCATACAGTGATAGATAGACAAAAGAGTTAATTCAAGTTCAACTCATGTATGCATGATTACCAATCTATTTGTATCAATCAAAAGAATATGTATGTTTTTGATAATAAATAATATTTCTTGGAGACTTGTTCTTATACATTGATTTAAAAAATTATGAAAGTAGACCTGACGACAGAACAATATCAAATTGTGTGACTCAATCAGAGCTATGACCAATGATATTGACTAGTAATTGAATGAATATAATGAATGATTCATTTGTTTAAGAGCTAGGTAGTGGAATTCATGCGAAGCAAGTTTTTTCCTATCGAAATCAAAACTTGATACAAAATCATGGTTCCCAAATTAAGGCTAAAAATAGACCACAGGGGTGATCTTAATCATTGTACCACCCCAAAATTAATAATTAAATTCAAAGTACAGTGAGTCATTTAACAATTACAATACATTTCAACATTATAATTTCAGAGATATTGAACAATTTAAATATTTTCATCAGGAAGAAAAAAGCTTGAATCTTCTTGCTGTCTTGGTATTCTCTCTCTTCCTTTCTCTTCAATTTCATTCAAAATTCTCTCCCATTCATTGCACTATTGGAAATTCGTGAACAATGCAATTTTTAGGAAGTTATCACATTAATACAACAAACTGAAATAAATGTTCAACTCAGCAATTGCAGCACTGTGAGTATAGTATTATTAAATATTTGAATTGACTGTTTCAACAAAATTAATCAATTGAAATGTTCTTCTCCATATTTCATCATAATAATAGAATAAAAAAGACCATCAAAACGAATGGAATAAATTGAAATAAAACTGATAAATATGTACACTTGTCTTTAGCTCATGACAGTAATCCGCTCAGAAGTCGTCAACCTGGACAAAAAACACGGACTGTCAGCCCGCCAGCGACTCGCCCTGAAAATAAAACAAGAAGTGTTGATGCTGGAACCATCCCTGGCAGAAGCGACAGAAGTAATAGCGCTGGAGGCAAGACTACACCAACCGTTGGAGTTAACTCACCTCGTAGATGCTCTGGTTCTGTGGAAGGATCATGTCCTGGATATCAAAAGAGTCCCTTCAGTCGTCCCCGAGCTAATAGTGAACATAGGCCCTCATCAAGAAGTAGCAGCGCTGAGGCCAGACCTGTAAGAAGCTCCAGCGTTGGAGGTCGGCCTGGAAATAGCTCCAACACTGGAACAAGACCTGGAAGTAGATCCAGCACTGCACGAATTGTTGGCAATAACTCCAACACCTCACCACGTAGATGCTCTGGATCTGTAAATGGATCGTGTCCTGGAGTTGACAGAAGTCCCTCCAGGAGTTCTGGAGGAAACATGTCAAGAAGTATGAGTACTGGAGGCAGTAGGTCCAGTGCTGATAGCAGGCCTGATAGTAGATCCAGAAGCAATAGCGCTAGGGACAACACTGGGCAGAGAAACTCGAAGTCCTGGTTGGAAGAGTCTCTCCAGGATTCTGAGAAACATGCAGAAGTATGTACTGGAGGCATAGTGCCAAGCTGGTAGCAGGTCCTGAGATCCTTGAATAGCGCTAGGGACACACTGGGCAGACTTAGAAGCCTGGGAGGTCCGATGACACTCATACAGTAGATGCTCTGGACTGAAGTACGTGTCCTGAGTTGAAGAAGTCCTGCCAGTAGCTGGAGGAATGTCAGAAGCATAGTACTGAGGCATAGCCAGTGCTGATAGCAGGCCTGATAGTAGATCCAGAAGCAATAGCGCTAGGGACAACACTGGGACAGAACTTAGGAAAGCACTGGGAGAGTGGTTCTCTGATGACGACTCATCACGTAGATGCTCTGGATCTGTGAACGGATCGTGTCCTGGAGTTGACAGAAGTCCCTCCAGGAGTTCTGGAGGAAATATGTCAAGAAGTATGAGTACTGGAGGCAGTAGGTCCAGTGCTGATAGCAGGCCTGATAGTAGATCCATAAGCAATAGCGCTAGGGACAACACTGGGACAGAACTTAGGAAAGCACTGGGAGAGTGGTTCTCTGATGACGACTCATCACGTAGATGCTCTGGATCTGTGAACGGATCGTGTCCTGGAGTTGACAGAAGTCCCTCCAGGAGTTCTGGAGGAAATATGTCAAGAAGTATGAGTACTGGAGGCAGTAGGTCCAGTGCTGATAGCAGGCCTGATAGTAGATCCAGAAGCAATAGCGCTAGGGACAACACTGGGACAGAACTTAGGAAAGCACTGGGAGAGTGGTTCTCTGATGACGACTCATCACGTAGATGCTCTGGATCTGTGAACGGATCGTGTCCTGGAGTTGAAAGAAGTCCCGCCAGGAGTTCTGGAGGAAATATGTCAAGAAGTATGAGTACTGGAGGCAGTAGGTCCAGTGCTGATAGCAGGCCTGATAGTAGATCCAGAAGCAATAGCGCTAGGGACAACACTGGGACAGAGGACAGATCGAGTCCTGGAGTTGAAAGAAGTCCCTCCAGGAGTTCTGGAGGAAATACATCAAGAAGTATGAGTACTGGAGGCAGTAGGTCCAGTGCTGATAGCAGGCCTGATAGTAGATCCTGAGCAATAGCGCTAGGGACAACACTGGGACAGAGGATAGATCGAGTCCTGGAGTTGAAAGAAGTCCCTCCAGGAGTTCTGGAGGAAATACATCAAGAAGTATGAGTACTGGAGGCAGTAGGTCCAGTGCTGATAGCAGGCCTGATAGTAGATCCTTAAGCAATAGCGCTAGGGACAACACTGGGACAGAGGATAGATCGAGTCCTGGAGTTGGAAGAAGTCCCTCCAGGAGTTCTGGAGGAAATACATCAAGAAGTATGAGTACTGGAGGCCGGAATAGGTCCAGTGCTGGTAGCAGGCCTGATAGTAGATCTGGAAGTAATAGCTCTAGGTACAGCCCTAGGACAGCTCTTAGGAGAGGACTGGAACAGTTATGCTCTGGATCTGTTAACGGATATTGTCCTGGACCATACAAATATTTTACACCTGAGAATGCTGACGAATCGCCAGATTACATTTTTGCAAACCAAATGCGTTATCGACCGGATATGCTGGGCTCTCCGTGGCCGGGGTATCCTTGTAAGTAAACTTGTATTCATTGCTCGAAATTAGCGGTAACTTGTCAGCGTGAGGCTATTGTTGTTGTTGACAAGCTGTCAAAATATCATTCTTCCAAGTACCTTGTCAGAGGCTTTTAAGAAAATGTAATGCTAATTAATTGATTTATATATCGAACGCAATATAATGATGAAAATTCATAATGTGAATCGAAATCATGAGAATTTTAATAGATCATTTCTCAAATTTGATGATTCAACCTCTAAAATCTACGAGAGTTTCCAATAATTGATAATTTTTTCATTGTTGTTTTTCACATTCATAGTCAATTAATTAAGCACGGTTCGGTGACTGAGTCATGACATCACAAATGTTGGCGTTCCCATTGGTCACTTTTGGTCCAATTTAAAAACCGACTTGCAGAAAAATTCTCTCTGCCGGCTTATGCGCACAATAATCATCTTCATCGCTAAGTTTAATTATTCCTTTTTCTTCCAGCTCCTCAAGATCATGATTTCAATTATTATATATCAGAAACAGGCGATTACCAACTGTCCGACGACACGGTTAGAAGGAGGCTCTCCTACGACGAATAAATATGCTTTCTAGAAGATAACTGACTTCCTAGAAGTTTCAAGGAAAAATTTAATGTAAATCTTATAGTTCATCTGATCGGATTGTTCATATCTGTATTTCTGACAAGATTGTTTGACAATAACATTGTTTCAAAGAAAAATATTTTGAAATACTTGGATACAGATTTATGAATAATTAGAATTTGTTGATTGCGCTGATGATCAATAATTGGAGTGCAAAAGTAGTATCGGTAACCGAGAGTTAAATCCGGATCCAAGTGAGTCCATTTATTATTGCTTGATCATCATTCGTGAAACCATACCTCAAAATTATAAATTTGTGTTTCACTCAATTTGTAGTATTTTTTAAAAAATCATTATTCCATATGAAGTTGTATGTGAGCCCTCCCTCAGTGGCTATGTCAGTGTCAAGAGTAAGACAGACACAAGTCATGCAGGTTCAAGATACAGCTTCAGAAACCAAAGGTAAGATGGCGTGGGTTCCAAGCCCGCATATGGCACGAGGTTTTGTTAAAATAATATTCATCATCAGTTTATGTACCCCCAAACAACATAGTTGTTGGTTGGGTTGATAATCGAATAATAATCCTCAATTATTGCATAGCGTTATTATTCAATTCAGATTGGATTATCATTTTAAATAATCACATATGTTTTAAATTTCAAATAATCACATATGTTTTAAATTTCGAATATTGGAGATTAAAAAATGTATCAATTCCTTCATTAATGCATCATTTTTTTTCTTCCTGAACTTTGAATAGTACGGGTCATTCAAATCACAATTTATTTTAGGGTTGATGTTTCATTCTTTTTTTCGCTTAATTGTTCGTTCAACAAGTGCGGCTTCGAAATGGTCTTACTAATTCATCTTGAACCCTATTGGGAAAAAATGTATAAAGCATCACTGAAGAAATCATTATCTTCATCATTTTCTTCATTTGGATTCCGATGTTAGTGATGAAACATATTTGTTTACCGAGATTAAACAATCAATGAAAAATCAACAATGGAAACAAAAGTGAATATGGTAATAATATTATTTCTATAGAAATTAAATTTGTATATGTAAAATAAGCATTTGTGAAATTATTGTTCAGTCCCATAGTATACATTACTTCAAATTCAAATTTCGATTTTTTTAAGGCAACAGGATACAAACAAATGTTCACGATATATTGATTACATGTTGAATCTCAAATTAAGCATATGGTATGTATCATTGGATGAGAGTATGCAACGAATCCACCGAGTCGCTCACAGTACTTGCTGCTTTGTTCCTACTTCAGGCTCTCAGTATGTTGTCATTCAATGTGAAGTGCCTGTTTTGCCTAGATAGTCAAGGCTCTACTTTGTAAACTTGAGCCTCTAAAGTCACTGATATGAGTTCCCAGATTAGGCATAGGTTCTGTCAACGTCTTCTTTGTCATCACTTTATACTTTATAGTCACATTATCACTGGCGATAATCTCTCATCGTCTCATCTCACTCTCTCATTCATACTCACATTCAACCAAGCTGATGTTTGAGTAGTTGAGCTGAAATTATTATATGAATATATATGTACAGTACTATAATTGAACTTATTGTATACAATCCAATATCGAGATACGTTAGATATATTTGTCAATTTTTTTTTAAATGATATAAGTCATGATTTGTAAAATATATATATATATATATATATATATATATATAGGCCTATATATAAACATATTTATAATATATGAATCAAAATTCGATTTTATTGAAAGATATAACATTACGATTTTGAAGAGCACCTATCGACTTGACAGCGAAATCGTCTTGAGCCTAATTTTGAAATAATTATCAAACTTTACAGACCCCGTCCTCGACAATACCCTGAGCAAATGAGCGCTGAGCGAAGATGCACTGCAGAGCCAAGAAAATCTCCAAAGCCGAGGCGGAGGCGCTAGTGCGCAGCCTGAATGTGCAACTAATGAGCGGACAATACTTGCCCGCCGACGCGCAGTCGTCCGATCAAGACGTGGCACGGAAACCAAGAACGAGCCTCAAGAAGAGATTAAGTAGTGAGGAGGATTTATTATAATTAATTCCGAATGTATTGATGTTTCATATTTTCGAATATCACTTATTTATAATGATGAAATTTCAACAACAGTTTACATTTTCTTTCAATGAAATTCAAAATATTATACTTGCATCCATGAGAGGAGAATGACGTCTACCAACGTAACAACCACTGATTTCTTAGCTATAATTTTCTGTAGTATTTTAGCTGTAGTATTTTTAGGGTATTATGATTTTTTAGAATGATGTGTAAGATAAGAAACGCAAGCAAATTACAGGAACGTTGAAACAATGACGTTGCAGCTGGATTATCTATTTATCAAAGTTTCATAATTATTCAGTTGGTAGACAATTTTTTTCTTTTGCAAATGAAAGTATATGAAAAATCACGAACTCTGTGTCAATCGAATGAAATTTAGGTTGAGAGCAGGGCTGAGGAAATTATTTTTGCCAAACAGATCTACCTAAATGACTTGTTTTTCCTTTCCTTCTATTACACCTGATTTCAGTTTTTGTCAACTGGGATAGAAAAAATAAAGACAAGAGAGTTGGATCAGTAGCCTCAGTGCAGGAAGAAGCAGCAGAAGAACCAGGTATGTGAAATACTACCACTTAATATTATCAATACGAATATAAATCACCTGGAAAAAATATACGGATCCATTCACTATCTAACATATTTTAAACTATATTTCACTAAATACGAATCCATTCACTATCCAACCTACTTTCAACTATATTTCAATAACAATAAGAATATATTAATCATTATTCATTCATGATACATATATTCTTAGTCTTATTGAATGATAACGATCATATGAATGAAACATTGAAAAATCTTTGTTTTCCAAGTATTTCTCCCCTGGCTTATTCTTATGGGGATTTTCTATACTTTCCAATTTTTTTCCGGAAAAAACGTTTGACCGATTTATCTGTAAAACGATCCCAACCTATTCTGCTGTGATACCAATTTGAAAAAAAAGTTTCGAGTTGATTGATTATTTTTCCTGGCCTGTATGCTGCGTAAAAAATTACATACAAACAACAACAAAAAAAACATAAAAACCAAGCTCAAAATTTTTCGGTATATGGAATGAAAATCTTTGCTACGCTCATATAATAACAAGAAATATATGGAGTATTTAATCACTTTTCCAGAATACTACGAAAACATCGCCTGGACTTACAGGACACCACCAAAATCCCCAAACAGAGCTGAACAAGCCCAACAGAGACACGGTGAGTGTAATTTAGGGTTGCAGTTTGATTTTGATATTTTCGAACGATTCGATAAGTAAGGCCTTTTTTCGTTATCGATTTCGTTTATTCAGTATTCGATTATAATGATATCAAAATGATGATCGATAGAATTAAAAAATCGTCAATAGCTTAAATACGTAACAAGTCAAATAATTAAGTGACAAATAAAAGTGGAAGAGTGATAGTACCCAACGAAAAGTGAATAAAATGAATAATAAAGGCTTTACCCACCGTTTCTCGTCAAAACATGGAACTATGAAACATGGAACTATTTTATGCATATTGCTATGACTGAATTAAAAAAACATAATGTAAGAAAGTATCAGCTAACCCTTTTATACAGTTCAGTACGTAGTTTACTGTATAACCTCGTAGGTAGTTCTCCTTCAGTATACATTTAACCTGTTATGTTTAGTAAGATTGGTCCCAAGATCTCGTCCATATGCTCTATCATAATGAATAGTTTCTCTAGTTTTATAGTTTTTCACTTCGGTAAATTTTTTTAGTCTGGTCACCTGAAAAACGTAGTAAAGAGTCTCTGCTCCTACACGATAGTTTTTATCAGTCTAAACTTGCTATCCCATGTATTCTAATGAAAACAATCGGAACAGAAATCGAAATTAATGATATCTTTAATTTCAGCTCTGCATGATCGTCACTATGATGTCCCTAGAAAAAACGGTACGTAATACTGATTGGATGAGCGAAGCGAACCTTTTCGACCTACTCGAAAAAACGGACATTCATTTTTCGCACTACACAGGTCAAACGAAAGTACACATTTTGTTGAAACTGGAATTACAGATGTCTTTATCCAACTCGGTACTGCACAGTTTTGAGGCTCTATTAGTTGCACCACTTCTAAGAAAAAAATATTTCGAAATGTTTAAAAAAAATAACAAAAATAACCCAAGAGAAGAAATTTAGGAGAGAATATTCTCTTCGAATGAATTCAAATTTGGGAGGAATTTGAATAGAATAATGGTACACATTAATCCGTAGTTTAGTTTTACATAGATCGGATCAGCTGTTTTGCACGATGAGAAAAATGAATGTAATTATTGTTTTACATCAATTAAAGCAATAAAGAAACCAAGAAGCAACAGGTTTAAGCAGTTGAATATTGTGGAATGTAAAAATAGTAAAAATTATAGTGATAAGTTGAGAAATGAAAGAAAATGCAAAATTCGCGTTGAGGAAAAAGTTTCCAATCTTCTTCCTGAATACATTTTTTTTCCTTCGATATTTCTTCTTCAGCTACTTTTCTTCCAAATCTTCTTCACTTGAAAAAATTACTCATTGTAGTGTATTTTCTATTTTCTCTTCTAGCGACGCAGAGATACGACGTACCACGTGGGCTGAGAGAGGCGAGATTCAATGCAAGTAAGCAAACTTACGATTAAATTCAAGATGGCGGACATTGCACGTGTAGGTGATAAAGTGAAGATAAGTAATACTGAAAAAGTAAAGGATAAATGCAGAATAAATTGAAAATTTGTTCATTATTTGATCAGTAGTTTGATAACTCGTCTGCATGTTTTAGTTCCTGGAACAGGGGTGATGACCTATGATGACTTCTACGGCGGCTCAGTTGATGATAATCCTACCTATCCGTATGCACAAAACGAGACGTTCCCATCTCCCACACAAAACGATCTCACACGAAGTTTCAAGAGTAAGTCTCACGCTGATAAAGTAGTCAGAAAATATATTGCATTTGAGTATGATAATATATTCTTTCTCATCATATCTCAAATTTCACGATTTTTCTAAAAATAATGGAAATATTATTTATATAATAGCCTAATAATCAGAAAAAAGATGGAATTTCGGCCATTGCACGATATTCTATGTTCTGCTTGATAAAGGGTCGACATAAAGCCAAGAGAGTCTGTGTATCTCTGTCAGTTGAAACATTCACGAGTGATAACGAGTGATAGATCAAGTCGGGCTTGGGTTCGAATCCTGCGTAAGACAGTCTAGTTCTAAATTAACTCCACGGTAACAACGCTAAGGCGACGTCAACTTTTTGGCCAAAACCCTCTGTTGTGGTTCAGGTTCACATAAAGACGGCATTGAGTGGAAAAAATCTCCTTTTTCAGGAAAAATACTTTTGATGACTCGTGAGTGATCATTCACTCTCATAATTTCAATTTCCCATTCATCAATAATAAATTCGTTCATCAAATAGGAGAGAAAAATTGTACAAGATTGTGCTTTATATTCAATAAATTCACTCTACTGAATACTGCAACATCTAATTATTCACTCTTCTATATAATATATAGGTCACATTAGGTTGTGTGTGAAATCTATTCATCAATAGGATAATTAAGATGACAGTTAGGTCAAATGATCGCTTACGACAGTCGGGACATATAGGAATGAGGCCGTTGGTATACTCTGCACTGGTATAACATCTATATTGGTCCTGACTTCAGAAGTGAACAAGAAACAATCCATATTCAGGATGTGAAAAATAGAATGAAAAATAATCTAATTATTTGAGAAGTACATACAAATGCATGAACTTCGTCTGTGCTCACTCAACAAATCCATAACATATAGCTAGTGTACAAGCCATTCATGTACCACCCTTTCAACTTTTTCAGATCATTCAAACCCCCAAATAACCATCTGTTGGTGGGATTGTGCAGAAAAAAATAATCATTCATGCTAATCTTGAAAAATCTTGATTTCCAGCCCTGGATGAATTAGGATACGATGTGCCTCGTCGCGCTGATGAGCCGGTTATGGGAAGAACTGGAGGTAAGAAGGAAGAGACACATTTCCCAACACTGATAAGATGTTCTTCAAAATACCAGTACTGTTTTATGAAACACATCTCCACTGTTTTGAAGCGCACAGGAATCGATTCAGCGAGATAATTTTTTGATGATAGTTGATAGCTATTGAACGGTATCCCGTATGTACGATATTCAAATTTTAATACAAGAAAAACAGATATTTTCAATACCTTCATTAGATAGTTACTATAGTAACTATCGAAATTATGTGCATAATTCTCACAGGTATACAGCTGAACTTTTTATCTTAGCTGTATAGGCCTACACGTGGAAATATCAGAATTCAACTTGAAATCTGAATTTCTATGCAATTTGAAATTTCATATATCATTGAAATTCTATGAATCATTGAGAATACCTCAGCAAAACAAATAATTATAATATTGATATTTGTGTTTATCACATTGATAGACTACCTTCTTCTTTTGTGGATATAAGGTATACTCTGTTTTTATTGTTGGAACGGAAACTGGGGAGGTTATCACGCATTTAGACTTGAAGTAATGAGTACTGTCGGTTAAGAGTGCATGGAAGTCGATTTTGTGTTATACCGGGTATATTGTGAATAACGTCCGAATGGCATGAGGTATCGATATTGTAATGCGGCAGGAATACAGATATTTTAATACCTTCAAGATGGTATGAATAGATCTATATCAATGCTGTAGGTAAAAACTATTCACCTCATACCACTGAATTGTAAAACGATTAGGCTTACAGTTTTAAAAACACATCTTTCAGCTTCAAATGAAGATGTGAAATATACTTGTACCACCATCTAGAAGGCATTTGAAAAATATGTGCATTTCCCCCATATTAGAATTTTGATGTATCAAACCATTCAAAAGTTGTCACCAAAGAACTGAGACTCTTATTAATGATAGTCTTTAACTTTTCTTCTCAGCGGAGTTCGGGTATGATGTACCGAGAAGAATTGGTGGTCGCACTCATCATAGACATCCAAAAGGTGAACTATCGAATTGCCGAAATCAATTGAATGCAAGTACAGTAAAACCTCTGGGAATCGTTCCCGGATCCATTGTTTTCCCGCTTGTATCATTCATTTTATCCCATCCTACTTTCATATAACCAAAGTTGAATTTTCCTGGATGAATCGTTTTCCTGCAAGGATGGTTTAATTTATCTGATCCCTTGAGAAACAATGGATGGAGGTTTCTCTGTATACCTATCAATAACTAAATTATTAGTACAGTAATATGATATTGAAACACAACATGACGTGGGGAGAGCTCCAAATACCAGTAATGAAAAAATATATTTGAATGAAACAATATGATGAAGCATGAAAAATGATATAATTGAAAAGCAACAGAATTTCCTTGAAAACAGAATGAAAACCACAAAACATCTATTTAGACCTGATGAATTCAGAGATGAGAAATATCATCGATTTACCAAAGAAAACAGCAGTAACAAAAATTAATGTAGAAAATGTTTTTAAAAAAGTACCAATCAAAATCGTTTCAAAATAAAAATGTAGTTGCCTGTTTTTGGAAGTCAGATAAATCAGAAAGACAAATGAGAAGAGGTACCTGATCGTAAAAGAGTGATCTCTCTCTGAATTTTTTGGCATTATAGCCTTGAATATGTGCTACTTTGACAGAAATTACAAAAAATATATTCGATCACCGATTAGTGATCTCTCTCTCTCTCTCTCTCTCTCTCTCTCTCTCTCTCTCTCTCTCTCTCTCTCTCTCTCTCTCTCTCTCTCTCTCTCTCTCTCTCTCTCTCTCTCTCTCTCTCTCTCTCTCTCTCTCTCTCTCTCTGTTATTTTTCAGATTATTTTATAACTTCTTTTCTTTCAACGTACCATAATAATGTATGAGTGTAACCATGAATAAATTACACAAAAATTATGTGATTATGTGACATGTAAGTGTAAGTGTGAATTGTTTGTTACAGATCCACTACCGATCGCGCCGGTCGCCGACCGCTCGCTCCAAAGGATGGCGGCCATTTTTGACGACGTCAACATGACCACTTACGAAGGTGAGTAGATTCTAGATACAGTAGACGAAAGATATACTACAAAGACAATTTACTCTTATGAAGGAACTAGAATAAATTCCCGAGCACCCCTTCATTGGCCTCGCCTATTTCTGCAATCACCAAATACCAAAAAAAAATATATACCTATGCTTGCCACTGAGGGACTGGCCCTTGTGAGTGCTCGATAGCAGTACAATCCAGCATACCTGTAGTCAGGGCTAAATTTGTAAATGAAAAGGAACGCATCTCCAAGTGAACAATCCACCTACAGAGCCTACGAGCCACCTACATACACTTCCACACACCCACGTAAATACTCAGTCACATACATACAGTCACTCTGTACCTTAGATATATTCACATCCGTTGTTTCAGAACTTCTGTCTTTCAACAACCGTGGCATCAGTGTAGGGAACACCTCTGGGCGAAGTTCCAGTAGAAGTCCTGGACAAAGTTCTGATAGCGGTCATAAGCGAAGCTCGCCGGGCAGTTCAGGGCGCAGTTCTGGACGCAGTTCTGGGCACAGATCTGGGCGCAGTTCTGGGCGCAGTTCTGGGAGCAGATCTGGGCGCAGTTCTGGGCACAGCTCTGTGAGCCCGTCGATGAGGGCCTCCACTCCTAAGAGTGATTGTAAATGTCAACGATATGAGAGCAGGGGTAAGTAATTTCAATACTTGAACGCGAAGGTTTTTGTATGTAACTGAATATATTGCACAGATTTTTCCGTCACGGTAAATCCGTCACCGGTCAGAGAATCTACATCAAGTGGGACTGAATTCAATGGATTACCGTGTCAATATAAATCGAGCTTTACTTGACTCCCCCCTATTATATGGATTCAAAATCACTCAGAATTTCCATCGATCCTAAATATTGAATTTTTAGAATTTGACTTTGACAATTTCATTTTTTCACAGTGCATCTCTTGAATATTTATGTATGTTTGTACATATCTGATATATTGTACATAGATTTATAGTTGTATATTATAAAAATATAGGATCAGGTTGATTAATATAATTACAGAGAGATTCGATACATATGATTCAAATTCATTTTACATACAACGCTTTTAAATAATTATTCATCAGAGACATATCATTCTGGCTTACACTCGAGATTGTTTATAACACAGAATAAATATCAATAAATAAAAATAAAAAAAATTACAATGATAATATACTTGAAAGGATGAAATAACAATAGAACAAGAAACAGAATATAACACTAAATGAATGTATGAATATTGAATATTATATTAACGTACAAATGTCATTACAATTACATACGGTACATTCATTAAAAATCACTGGATACAAGTCATTGAAAATTATTAGATACAAATCATTGAAAATCATTAGATACAAGTCATTAGTACAGGTACTACAAATCATTTGAAACAAATCAATTTATTTGAAAATTATCAATCCGAATGTTCATTTTCAGCAATCAACGACAACGAGCTGTCGACTCAGATGTAAGTTACTCATGGCAGGTGACTTCACTGGATTGACTCACTGAAATTAGTGACTTCTGAGAGAACCTTTCAAGTCAGCTCATCAAGATAATATCACGTGTTGGTGGCTATACTAGTTGCAACTTAGACTCTACAATACCAAAGAAATGAACCTGAAAGACTGATATAAAAATAGGAAATTCAATATAGTACAAGGAGAATAGAATTATGAAAATTATGAATACAAAAATATATATCATAAAATGAATTTGTATGGTATTTTGAGCCCTCAGTATATACTCACTTTATTTCACTTTAGTTAACAAGTTCACTCGCTTTGGTGAGAGCCGTTGATAAGAACAGTTTTCGTGTATGAAAACAATCTGTGCTTAACTCGTCTTGAGGAAGAATGATGTTATTAAATTCTTGTAACTTACTTTCTATCATTTACTTGTATGGATTCTATCTCACAAAATATAAAGTTGTATGGAATTAAATAGGCCATATAGAAAATAATATAGTCGTGATTTTATATCAGTCTTAACAGAATACATTTACCATCTTACCTTGTGGTCATATGAACATCTATGACATAAATGAATTTCATACTTTAAGTAGTGAATCGATTAATGTATTAGTGAAGGGCATGATTTTATTTGACTAAAATCTTCAAGTTAATATTACATTAGTTACTAATGTATTAGTATATGGCATGATCTTGATCAACTCAAATCATTGACTGAAGATAAACGCAAGGCGTCCCATTCAAGTCACTTGCCGAGAATGGAAAATCTTTCATCCTCACCCAAAGTTGCTACGGTCATCGCTACTCATTCTAAAGCGCTGCTTGCACTCAAGTTGAAGATTTGTTGAACAACCATGGCAAACATCCAGCGTACCTTCGACTGAAGCATAATCACCAGAACAATTTTGAGCATTCTTAGCGGTGAACGACGGTATACTACAGGATAAGGGGTGTGGGAGGGTTGAGGCAAAGGAGTGGGGATAAGAGTGGGGATGGATTTTAATTTAACGTTGGGTGAATTGTCTTTGTATATCTTCAGTCCATGCTAAAATCTTCAAGTTATGGTAATATTACATTACTTCAGCATATGCATATTTGTATTGATATCATCTTTAATACTTTTTTATTAACAATATTAACAACTGAGTACGTATGTGAATATGAATATGTGTTATGATATACAACACAATGAATGATTGTTCATGTGAATTTGAATGATTGTGTAATTGTTTTGAACTACGTGATTGTATACTTGTTCTGAACCATGTGATTGTATTAAAATATCGATTGACTCTCCAAGAATTTTTCATTATGAATCATTCAAATGTATATTTCTGTGGAATAGAATAAAATAATAATATATATATATATATATATATATATATATATATGTGTATTTAAATAATACCTTGCCTCCTACTGCCTTTGTTTGCCATGTATCCCAGTTGAACTTCTCATCAATTTACACGCTGCACGGGCTTACAGCACTTCCAACAGCCATATGTTTGCCATGTACTCCAGTTTGATTTTTAATCAGTTTACACGTTGACTGCACAGGCTTATAACTAATTTTCTAGAGCTTTTTGTTTGCCACATACTCCAGTTCGAATTTTCTCCATCAATTTACTTACCGCCTGCGCGAGATTATAGTCGACTTTCTTTTTTTTTTCTTTCTTACTTCATCTCTAAAAGTTGATGTTCATCAGGAAAGCAGAGGCATTGAGGAGGGTCTACACAATTTAGTTCACGTTGATATAACTCTCATTGTAAGTAATTGTTTTGAAGAATTGACCAAGTGATTATTGTAGCTTCTTCTGTTTGCCTGATACAAACTTATCTAAAACTACCCATTATTAAACTTTTACATGTTTTGATGTCATTTCATTCAAGTGATAATAAGACTTCTAATCAGTAGGAAAGAAGTAGGATAAGAAAAATGGATTTATAGAAATCACAAGATATATGTATTATACTCAGACACTTTACCACTCTGTACCAATTAATAAAAATAAAATTATAAAAATAATTAGAAATCATATTAAAAAATTAAAATTAAAAAATATCAACTGATAATTAGAGTAAAGAAATTAAAGAAAATATATTTTTATGATCTACAATGATATTAGGAGTTCAAAATGTATATCTTCAATTGCAATATGTGATTTGTTTACTTCATTGCACAGAATAAATTTAACTGGTACACCACGATTAAGTATTTAATTTTTATTGCTCCCCAATGAGATAATCTCACTGTGAGCTCAATTACTTATGTGATCATTGTATTGATTTGCTGTGAATGATGAAATGTGTAATAAAATAAAACACAAATTCTTATTCGTGAGACAAAAATTTAAAACAATTTTTTTTTAATTAGCACAGTCAGGCAAGCTGCTCCCGACCTGCTCTGAAGGAACAACGTCCGACCATCTTTGATTACGGCCTTCTTGACACCACCGTGTTTGACAGTTTGGTGTCATAATAAATATGTTTATGACAGGTGCATCAAGATTGAATGAATTTCCAATGATAGTTTCAAATTGCATATTTAAAACACAGAAATTAATTAATCGAGCTGTGAGGTTGTCAAATACGATTGCTACAGTTGTTTTCAAGACCTTTCTTGTTATTATTGAATGCTATTATACATAAACATAGGCCTACGCCTGGATGTAGCCCTAGTGAGTGATGTAGTGGCATTAAGTATTATAGTGGCCTGGATACCTGGATTCGTATGCCAATAATAATGTGAGTATTCTAGTGACTGAATGTGTCTGGTTTCAACCCTACTAAAACGTAGGCATATTGCATTTATTGCTTGAAAATTCACCAAGTTCCATCAGTGAAGTGGTAGGAGCATGTAACATTTGTACATCAACTAATGACAGATCATCTTTAACCCAACTTTTTTATATGCCTAGGCCTAGGCCTACATCTTGTGGTCGTGCTTAACTAGGTCATTGACTTTATAATATCTACCAACTCGATGATTATAGATCAACCCCACCAACAGCTAGGTTATATGAAGGTAGATGAATGAATAATGTCATAATTAATAAACTCGGACTCTCAATATATTATGTTGTAAATGAACCACACATTGTCACTCCTCACTCTTCAGTATCAATGTAGAGGCATTAAGTATATAGTTTGTTAGTGGTAGGCGTACAGGTCATTGTGGGCATTGAATTTGTAGTGTTTACTTCCATCTTTGGGTACTCTTAGTCAGTAGCCTAGATTAGTCGAAAATGGAGCCAGGACAGGTTGAAGAGTTAACCCTCCGCTATCTGCCGGAATTGCCCAAGCAGGGTCTTCAGTTCATTTGGTTATTTTTTATGTTCACTTAGCCGGAATTTTCTCAATTTTAGAAGCAGTAATTGATTTATGATCTAGAGGAATAACCCTTGATCGAATACCATTATTTGTTTGGGCTGCACGGGGGACTGACATGAAAGGGGGAAAACTCTCTTGCCTATGTCGAAATGTCTCTTTTGAATTTTCTCTACAAAACACTCCTTTTACTTGAACATTGTGAAGTAATTGAGTAAAATGGGTGAAAGACGACTCTGCCGTAACATAGGATATTGATCATTCTTTCGAAGTGTTTATTTATACAGTTTATAAGTGATTCTAATTCATTGTCATTTTTACAGTTGACAGTTTTTTCAATCCAATGCATGAAAGTGAGATGGAAGTTGGAGAGAAACAAATGGGAGACAGGATGAAGGGAGAGAGCAGGTCGAGTGACAAGGGGAAAGAGGAGTGAAGGAGAAGAGGAAGTCCGGGACGTATCAGCGATACATCGTGGCTGGTGAGTACTAGTAGCGTAATTTTGTAGACGTAGGCCTACATGTAAAGCTCATACAGTCGTACTCTACTGTAAAGTAATCTTTTTGTTGAATTTCTTAGTTCTGTTGTAATCTATGAACTCAAATCTGGTCTCAGTTGCAAAGTAGAGTTCAATTTAAAGATTTGAGCTCCAAAAATGACTTGATACCAGTATATTTCTCATATTTGAAATTTACAAATGCATCCGCCACAACGACAGAGGAAAAACACGGTGTAACTCAGTCAGATGGTTGACCATTGCGGGAATCGAACCTCAGTCTCCTGAATGACGACCCAGCGTTCTAGCCACTGGAGACGTATGCTGTGATGTATACGAGATAACATATATACTTTGTACTATAGTATTGGTTTGGTTTCTTTCTCATATAGCTAGGTCTCTACAGCCACATGACAGGCATATAGAAGGAAGGACGGAAGGAGAAGAAGAAGGAGAGGAAAAACTACAGACTTATCATCACGTTACACAAGTAACATCACAAAAAACTAAGAAGACATTTAAATGGAGGCTATCGTCGAGTTAATGGAGAGTTCAAAACGGCTTGATTACCAAGTGCAGGGAGCGGCAGCTGCAGCGACCACGACCACTACGAGCGGCAGCGACCACTGGTGAGTATGTGTACTTCTAATACGAATACGTTCAACTGGCAGCCGGTGACCTGTATAATGAGATATGCAGAGCCACATATAAAACACATTAAATTGAACTAACGAAGGCGTGCAGAAATGTTTCACGACTAGAAAACTAGACGCAATCTCTTCTTTCATATCCACATTTAAATCCTGGCATTAGTTTTCATTCATGGCCCAACTAAATTGGGTAAATATTCTCATTAAAAAATACTATAACAACCTATAGGCCTAGATCTCATTAGTTGCAAAAGGTCAAAAACCTTTTTTCTTTAATTTTCATGTGTCGGAAAACTTTTTTTCAATTTATTAGTTAGCTGCGTGATATATGTGCGGGGAAATTAAATTGAAATTTAAATCAGATAGGCCTATCAAGATGGCATATCAGGCGACTACAGCAGAAAGTGCCATTTGAAACACGAAGTCATTCACAATGTAAGAGGTTCCCTTTTAGGTTGACCATATTATATATAGATTGAATAAAACGAAGCATGTTTAATACAACCATAATGTAGAACGACATACAAATGAACAAAGTTCACAAACTGACAAAGTTTGAATCAAATTATGTCTGACAGAAAAATACGTGAAATGTAACAATAGATCTCATCAACACATGAACGCAACACAAGTTGCCTACCACCTAGGCAATATACCTTTACTTCTGTGATGGATTAATGCTGGGAAAACGGAGTAGGCCAAACGCAGTAGGCCTATGTGTTGTGAGATGACCTTATAAGTATGGAAATCTAGAATGAAAAATATTCTGTCAGCTCAATCTACATCTAGGCCTACATACTTTGGATTACTTCAAACATTTAAAACACTCCAGTTCTAAGAAACTTTTCGACGCCACCTACATACACTATCGACGCCACCTGGATCGCCCATATAATCTAGCTACAGGCTCTATAGGGCCTGAGTAGTGAATGTAGAATTGAAACATCACTGCCTTGATAGACTTAAAATTAGCTCAATGCCTGATCTTGGTGGCTTATTTAATTGGTTCTCATAGATCCAGAACTGTGTTGAGCTCAGTTGCATACCCATCGTAGATAGCTATTGTCCTCTAGGGTATATTCATTGTGCAAAACCTGTTGATCCTAGTATTCAATTGAATGTATATTTTTATTTTGTTTTCTTCGTTATTTCTCATCTGACTGTTGTGAAAATCACTGAAAATATGTATGATAGTTCTTTGTATATTCAGTAAAAATGTTGGAGTTTTGAAGAATTCTTGTTTTTTAAGTATTTTTCCTCCTGGTCATTCTTATGGGGATTTTCCAAACTTTCATAATTTTCTCCGGAAAAAATGCTGAACAGACTTTTTGAAAAACATCCTATCCTAAGAAGGTGTGACACCAATCTACAGAAAAAATTCAGGTTGATTAGTGTTTTTTCCTGACCTGTATGCCGCACACAAAATTACAAACAACAAAAAAACATAAAAACGAGGCACAACTTTTTTCATATTTAAATGGAAGTCTTCGCTACGCTGATCTAATTACCCTCTTGCTGTTAGTTCTTACTAAAATGGTGGTACGTTCGTGATTGATAATCATTTCGGAGACTGCCGTCAGATTATTTGTTCTAGTTACAAATACATTCTAATGAAAAAACCTGTTGAATTCGCATAAACAGTGATGTATCAATTATTTGTCTGTTGAAAGACAACGTTTATCGAATAGAAAATCAAATGAACATACTTTATCACACAATGCCATTTGCTGATTTTCAACCAACTGTAACTATCGAAACCTGTTACAAAATCCCGTTGAAGGTCAAGTATGAGGGGTAGGATCATTCAGAAGGGGCAGCATGAGGGTGATCTTACCAGCCAAAAAACTACCTATCAACATCTAGGCCTAAACAAGGAAAATTTTGTATCCAGTGAAGAAAGTCTTATTTTGTGATTACAACTTGACTTTGTTGATATAATATACTAATTATTCTCTTCTTTACAGTCGGTGGTATTTACGGTCCAGTGCATGGAGAATCGGATGTTGAAGAGAAGTAGAGGGGAGAACGGATGAAAGAAAAAGGAGGGGAAAGGAAGAAGAGGAAGGCATCAGCGGAGCATCGTGACAGGTGTGTACCGTTACTATTGTAGGCCTATGATTGCACTCTGATTTTGATTATTGTTAGCTTAGCAACCCCACCAACAGCTTCGTTATTTGGGCATTGAAATGAGCAGGTGATAATGAAATGAAAAATGAAGTGATAGTGAAATGACATTTACAAAAGCCCATGCCTTGCGCGGTACTCAAACTCATGTCCAACGGTTCCTTCAGTTTTTAAGCTACGGATGGCAACGAACTAAAATGTCAGTTGGGAAATTCTATTGTAAAAATGTAGGAATAATGACTCAGTTCGGGTCACAGTTTCGAATTTGAGTATAATTTGTAGATTTTAGATCAAAAAATAACTTGGTATTTTTTGCCATGTTAGGGCCCATATAGAAACTTAAAATCCTTGTAATTACTTGAAAAAAAAGAAAATAGGAAAAATGTCAATGAATTTGTTCTTTTGGAATGCCCTTTCGTCATCGTACTAAATTTTAGACGAATAAAAAATCATGATTTTTGGCCTTTTTCACTTTTTTCAAATTTTATTTCTGAGATCAATTTTGGTTTTAAAATTTTCCAAAGATATTTTCTTCTTCAGAATTGAATCTTCTTACTGGATATGTAAACATAATTGGACAATTGACGTTATTTCAAAAGACCGTTCTGAAAGTTGGCTGAAAATGTCCGTTTTTTGATAAATCAGCGACGTTTTTCTTGGCAACCGCTAGGGCAATCCTAATGGAACTTTCTTATGATTTGAAGATCCCAAAGTTATGGTCTTAAAAAAATACTAGAACATCATAGGTCTCACCAGTTCATGGGAATTAATTGCGAAAGGTCAAAAACGAGCTTACTTACCCCTGTGCTTTTTGGTGATTTTTTTTGGGGGTTTGAAATTTTTGGTTGTATTTTCCAGTTCTATTGTCATGTATGTGTAATGTGCTCAATTTGGAACACAAATCTGGTCTCCGTTTCAAAATTGAGTTCAATTTGAAGATTTTAGAGCGAAAAATAACTTGGTATTATTTGCCATGTTAGGGCCCATATATAAATTTAGAATCCTTGTAATTACTTGAAAAAAAAGAAAATTGGAAAAATGTCAATGGATTTGTTTTTTTAGAATGCCCTTTCGTCATTGTACAAAATTTGAGACAAATCAAAAATCATGATTTTTGGCCTATTTCACTTTTTTTCAAATTTGATTTCTGAGATCAATTTTGGTTTTAAAATTTTCCAAAAGATATTTTCTTCTCTAGAATTGAATCTTCTTACTGGATATGTAAACCTAATTGGACAATTGTCGTTATTTCAAAAGACCGTTCTGAAAGTTGGCTGAAAATGTCAGTTTTTTGATAAATCAGCGACGTTTTTCTTGGCAACCGCTAGGGCAATCCTAATGGAATTCTCTTATGATTTAAAGATCCCAAAGTTATGGTCTTAAAAAAATACTAGAACATCATAGGTCTCACCAGTTCATGGGAATTAATTGCGAAAGGTCAAAAACGAGCTTACTTACCCCTGTGCTTTTTGGTGATTTTTTTTGGGGGTTTGAAATTTTTGGTTAAATTTCCCAGTTTTATTGTCATGTATGTGTAATGTGATCAATTTGGAACACAAATCTGGTCTCCGTTTCAAAATTGAGTTCAATTTGAAGATTTTAGAGCCAAAAATAACTTGGTATTATTTGCCATGTTAGGGCCCATATATAAATTTAGAATCCTTGTAATTACTTGAAAAAAAAGAAAATTGGAAAAATGTCAATGGATTTGTTTTTTTAGAATGCCCTTTCGTCATTGTACAAAATTTGAGACAAATAAAAAATCATGATTTTTGGCCTTTTTCACTTTTTTCAAATTTGATTTCTGAGATCAATTTTGGTTTTAAAATTTTCCAAAAGATATTTTCTTCTCTAGAATTGAATCTTCTTACTGGATATGTAAACATAATTGGACAATTGTCGTTATTTCAAAAGACCGTTCTGAAAGTTGGCTGAAAATGTCAGTTTTTTGATAAATCAGCGTCGTTTTTCTTGGCAACCGCTAGGGCAATCCTAATGGAACTTTCTTATGATTTAAAGATCCCAAAGTTATGGTCTTAAAAAAATACTAGAACATCATAGGTCTCACCAGTTCATGGGAATTAATTGCGAAAGGTCAAAAACGAGCTTACTTACCCCTGTGCTTTTTGGTGATTTTTTTTGGGGGTTTGAAATTTTTGGTTAAATTTCCCAGTTTTATTGTCATGTATGTGTAATGTGATCAATTTGGAACACAAATCTGGTCTCCGTTTCAAAATTGAGTTCAATTTAAAGATTTTAGAGAGAAAAATAACTTGGTATTATTTGCCATGTTAGGGCCCACATATAAATTTAGAATCCTTGTAATTACTTGAAAAAAAAGAAAATTGGAAAAATGTCAGTGGATTTGTTTTTTTAGAATGCCCTTTCGTCATTGTACAAAATTTGAGACAAATGAAAAATCATGATTTTTGGCCTTTTTCACTTTTTTCAAATTTGATTTCTGAGATCAATTTTGGTTTTAAAATTTTACAAAAGATATTTTCTTCTCTAGAATTGAATCTTCTTACTGGATATGTAAACATAATTGGACAATTGTCGTTATTTCAAAAGACCGTTCTGAAAGTTGGCTGAAAATGTCAGTTTTTTGATAAATCAGCGACGTTTTTCTTGGCAACCGCTAGGGCAATCCTAATGGAACTTTCTTATGATTTAAAGATCCCAAAGTTATGGTCTTAAAAAAATACTAGAACATCATAGGTCTCACCAGTTCATGGGAATTAATTGCGAAAGGTCAAAAACGAGCTTACTTACCCCTGTGCTTTTTGGTGATTTTTTTTGGGGGTTTGAAATTTTTGGTTGAATTTCCCAGTTTTATTGTCATGTATGTGTAATGTGATCAATTTGGAACACAAATCTGGTCTCCGTTTCAAAATTGAGTTCAATTTAAAGATTTTAGAGCCAAAAATAACTTGGTATTATTTGCCATGTTAGGGCCCATATATAAATTTAGAATCCTTGTAATTACTTGAAAAAAAAGAAAATTGGAAAAATGTCAATGGATTTGTTTTTTTAGAATGCCCTTTCGTCATTGTACAAAATTTGAGACAAATCAAAAATCATGATTTTTGGCCTTTTTCACTTTTTTTCAAATTTGATTTCTGAGATCAATTTTGGTTTTAAAATTTTCCAAAAGATATTTTCTTGTTTAGAATTGAATCTTCTTACTGGATATGTAAACATAATTGGACAATTGTCGTTATTTCAAAAGACCGTTCTGAAAGTTGGCTGAAAATGTCAGTTTTTTGATAAATCAGCTACGTTTTTCTTGGCAACCGCTAGGGCAATCCTAAGGGAACTTTCTTATGATTTAAAGATCCCAAAGTAATGGTCTTGAAAAAATACTAGAACATCATAGGTCTCACCAGTTCATGGGAATTAATTGCGAAAGGTCAAAAACGAGCTTACTTACCCCTGTGCTTTTTGGTGATTTTTTTTGGGGGTTTGAAATTTTTGGTTAAATTTCCCAGTTTTATTGTCATGTATGTGTAATGTGATCAATTTGGAACACAAATCTGGTCTCCGTTTCAAAATTGAGTTCAATTTAAAGATTTTAGAGAGAAAAATAACTTGGTATTATTTGCCATGTTAGGGCCCATATATAAATTTAGAATCCTTGTAATTACTTGAAAAAAAAGAAAATTGGAAAAATGTCAGTGGATTTGTTTTTTTAGAATGCCCTTTCGTCATTGTACAAAATTTGAGACAAATCAAAAATCATGATTTTTGGCCTTTTTCACTTTTTTCAAATTTGATTTCTGAGATCAATTTTGGTTTTAAAATTTTCCAAAAGATATTTTCTTCTCTAGAATTGAATCTTCTTACTGGATATGTAAACATAATTGGACAATTGTCGTTATTTCAAAAGACCGTTCTGAAAGTTGGCTGAAAATGTCAGTTTTTTGATAAATCAGCGACGTTTTTCTTGGCAACCGCTGGGGCAATCCTAATGGAACTTTCTTATGATTTAAAGATCCCAAAGTTATGGTCTTAAAAAAATACTAGAACATCATAGGTCTCACCAGTTCATGGGAATTAATTGCGAAAGGTCAAAAACGAGCTTACTTACCCCTGTGCTTTTTGGTGATTTTTTTTGGGGGTTTGAAATTTTTGGTTGAATTTCCCAGTTCTATTGTCATGTATGTGTAATGTGATCAATTTGGAACACAAATCTGGTCTCAGTTTCAAAATTGAATCAAATTTAAAGATTTTAGAGCAAAAAATAACTTACAGAATTTTTCAATTTCCAAAATTCGATTTGTCTCAAATTTGCTGTGAACATAGAGTAGCCCTTTGTAATGAATAATCGTTCGATATTTCTGTAATCAATTGCATTTGAAGCAAGTTATTCACGTTTATTAAATCCTCTTTCCTGTTTGTAGGCTGCAGCTTACCTTGAAGACTCCCTCCTTGGATCATCGTGGCGACTACAAGATAGCAGGTAATGCACCGTCATGTGCCTAATCTGACCCGTGTGCCGCCTGCACCCCCAGGTATGATTCAGCCTATTGTAAAATGATCCCCGAGCCGGGTAGGCCAGCCCAGAGTGGTTTGATCAGCACCCCATTGGCTCAAAACCAAGCTGATTAAAGCTCCACGACAGGAAATCATCTCCTCGAGCTTAAGCAATCGATGCCACACCCGAGCACGTGAATAAAAGGCTCACGGCGGTGAGGGGATTGATCTGGATCGCTCTTGGGTGAGACGTGCTACTTTTGCGTGTGAGATAGACTCGCATGAGCCTGCCTTGCATTCAAGGGTACATTGTCATACATCCAACCACCATCTAAGATTAGCTGTAGGGGTGTGGTGGAGACCTTGGATTCGACCGTGCACGAGAGACTTGCGTAGCTTTCTCGGAAGCTACACGAGCCTCTCTGCATGGAATATTTCAAGGTCGAGCCTCTATACTTGTACACAATCCCGCCACCGCCACCGCTGCGGGCGGCACGCGGAATACTAGGAGCCACGGGATAATCACACAAGTGAGAACACATTATGTCATTGTAACATATCATCAATATATTATCACATATTCTGTACAAGTTATATCAATAAATTATACAATCACAAGATATTTTCTTGTCTCAATCCATTCACAATGCAGCAAGTCTTGTGATCAGCAATCCACGTGGTGACCTTGACAGCAAGCTGACCTCAACAGCTGCTCGAACCGACTGACGTCACGCCGCTACTTGCTGTGATGCGGTAGACTCAAGGCTCGGACAGCTGTGTTGTAATTGCTTCCAAAGCCTGCAACAATAGGAAATAAATCTGTTAGTGACATACCAGACAATGTAGCACTTGCATTCTCGTAGCGTCAGTCTCATTGGGGGGACTAGTGCATTGGCCTGCTCAGTAATATCAGATTAAAACCATTCGTGATGATAGCAACAATCACGGCTTGCTCGATGCACAAACAAATTAGTTAGGCCTACACATTTCATTGTTCACTTTTGTTTCCCAGTGTACAAAAAGCCACCAATTAATGTGTGAACTAAGATTGTTGCTAAGATCTGCAACCTGTTGCTGAACTTGAAAGATCTAAGGCCCAGTCACAACATAAATTAGGAGTTAACTTAGCTTAATGTAATTATTCACAACAGTTTAGCATTAAAGGAAACAGCCAATGAGAAGGCTTGTTTACATCAGCTGTTTATTCTGCTTATACTGGATCAGCTGTCACCTTCCTTTATGCAATTGTGTCTAGTTTTTAGGTTAGTGCACGTGTAGTAGGACCTAATATCATTCACTCCCTCTAAACTAGATTGTAATAATATGGTTTCAATTCAAATTCCCAATGCTGTGTCACAATCATGGTTGCATGCACATATTTGCTTCAAGACCGCAAATTAAAAGGGGGCGTGTTCAAACTAGTACTCAAGGCAGCCTGCTAGACATCATCCAAACGATAGAAGCTCTGGCCAACGTTTACTCAAATCTGATGATCAGTGCTTGCAGAATTAACAGCAAGGTTTGAAGTTTGCACGTAAGAAATTAAGTTTTGAGTTTGCTATTGTTAAGCATATAGTTTATTGCTATAGTAATGATAGCGAAGATCTATTGGCATCAGATGGATGATTAATGAGATGATGGTTTCTTGGGTAATGGGAGGGAAGCGGTCATGCCTTTACTGTGGAAACCATCCCGGCATTAGCCTAGACTACAGAGGGACTACAGGGAGCTATCGGTATCAGGCCTATAGGAAAATATGAATTACCAGAGTTTGAGCAAACGAGAGTTTATTGTGGACGTATTATTGCGGACGTATTATTGCAATTTGAATCTGACAGAAACATAATTGCATAAGTGATCTATTGTTGCTATTCTTTATATCCTAAATAGTTCAATTGAAGTTTTACATAGATTTCATAGGTCAACTGTTTGCTTGGGAAATCAATAAAATCATGATAATCAACATTTTTTGACTAATTTTCAATTCAGATTTTTTCTAAAATATAATTATATGATAGGCCTATATGAACATATTTATGTCAAATATTGAAGGATAAGTATATTGAATCACCTTTAATTCTTTATATTTAAAATTATATTAGGTTCAAGGGCATAGGCCTACTTTAATATGTTGAAAATCTAATGGCGTGAATGCTTGACTTAGATGCCACGATGGGATAATGCGTTGAAGGTTTCTTAGATAGTGGGAAGGAAGCGGTCGTGGCAACCATCTCAGATACCTGGCTACAGAAGGAAACCACAAAGAACCTCTGTAAAAATGGACGACCATACTTTGTCTAGCATTGTTAGAATACTGTCTGCTATATTCAATAACGAGATGGAGTACGGGCTTACCAGTGAATACCATCGTGATATGAAGTTACAGCGAGCCAATCATGAGCCAGCGTGCTGTTTGTGATGTCAGCCAGCCAATGAGAAGCCAGCGTTGTTGTTTGACGAGCGTCCGTAGTGGTGGTATGGTGTGAAGTGCTCGTGCAAGCTGTAACATTAAAAATAGTTTGGTAATTTATCTTGAAGTCTATTACAGTTCATCTATTCATTTTATCAATTTTAGATTCTTTATTTGTTCAACGACCCCACCAATAGCTAGGATATACGGGGGTACGAATGAGCAAGTAATGATAGGAGAAAGGATGTTTACAAAAACTCGTGCCTTATGCGGGGCTCGAACCCACGCCCAACAGTGACTCCATTTCCCAACACAGTGCGCGTTAGTCGACTGAGCCACGGGGACAGTTGATTTTATCAAGTAGGCCTATATTCAAGTGCCCAAGGTCTATATACTTCATTTATATTTATTGGGCTTAACAACACATTGAACTGATGACCAAGATCTATTGGCATCAGTGAATGATTATATGAGATGATGGGATGATGAGATGGAAGGTTATTCCATAATGTATTTATGGATAGTGTGAAGGAGTCAGTCATGGTCTGTTGTTGAGATAACCATGCAAGTATAAACCTGAATGAGGGGAAACCCTTAAAAAAACTCTCAGTGGCGGGAATCGAATCCCGGGCTCCTGAATGACGGTTCATTGTGCTAGCTACTCAACCACACATCTCAGTTATTTTGTTTTATATTGGGTTCCACAATGCACTGCAATGATGACTCAAGAGCTATTGGTGTCAATGGATGAAGGATGACGGTGGGAAGATCAGACGACAGGTTATTTTATTGGATATTTTTGGATAGTGAAGGAAGTGGTCACGGCCTGTTGTCACGTTACCATCTCAGTATGAACTTGACAGAAAAGAATCACAAAACACAGTCAGGATGGTCGACAACAATGGGAATCGAACCCCAGTCTTCTGAATTATTCTTCAATTATGATAATTTAAGACTTGAGAGTAGGCGTAGGCCAACTAAGCCAGCAATCCAGAAGGGCATAGGCAGAAGCTACTACTATGTAGCCATGAGGTACGAACATAGGCCTGCATGACTTTTCAGCCAGGACCTAGGCAGCAATCAACGGCAAGTATTCTTGTTCATGTACCGGCCTACCGCCTACTCAGTGATCACATATTGGTAGTCATAGGTATCAGGGTGAGAAATCAGCAAGTTCTGGCCTAGGCCTATTGACCTAGGCCAACTTACAAATTCAATGCCTAGGCCTATCCCAAAACAATAAAAATCACGAAACTCTACATCTAGGTACCAGCTATTACTTAGGTTGAGTCTCAGAAAAATTTACACGTTGAAATCAAGTGACTATGTTCGCAAAGTAAAAAATTTAAAGAATTAGAAGCTTACGCCTAGGCCTACGTCCAAGGCCATGGCCCATCACGGCAAGGCGAAGTTGTAGGCTAGGCCTAAATGGAAAAGATATTAATTTCGCAATTTCCCTTGTCAGTATGATCATTGTTCGTTCATTCACTAGATTTTAAACCACTATTGATGAAAATCCATAATAACTAATTATGCATGCGGAGTAACATACGACAGTAAATGCTGAAAAAGTTTACCTTCGACATCACCTAATCTCGGAAGCCATCTTGGATGCGATCAGATTGTGCGTTCAGAAGTTCAGAAAGACATGCTTTCATTGCTATGCATGCTGGGTATTATGACGTAAAAATCACGGGACATACGAGTTAAGTCGAAAATCAAATGTTATTAATTTCAGTCATAGATTTCAGGTAGAGTTTTGACAAAAATATAAGATGATTTGTTTATATCAATCAAAGCTATTGAGGAACCCATTAAGAATCCAAGCAACAAGTTAAACCATTAACCAATGAAATTGTACAACGATTAAAATTAATAATGATTAAAACATAGGGTGACCATAAGTGGGAAAAAAAAACTGGGACAAAAAAAAATATGAGAGAATATACCGCGAGGCCGGTGACCATGGGGGGGGGGGGGGGGGGGGGTAAGGTCATCCTCAATATACCACGCAGGGATTTTTTATAAAAAGGTGTTTCATATGTGTTGTAGTGAGTGGAATGGCATTGGCAGAATGGCAGGGGATAAAAAATACAAAATGGCAAACATTTAATAATATCAAATAATATGGTATATGTTTTGGCATCTGTTCTTTGTTAATCCATGGTTCCACACGTGATCACATCAAAATACACCCAAAGAGTGGCTAAATCAAACCGACACTGAGCCGCACTGAATAAGAACTAAATTAAGTAATAAATAAATGTTTTGATTCCTGTGCACACAGTGTATGTAGTGTGTCACAGACCCACAGGTCCAGACATGTCACCAACGAGGGGGGTAGTCTCTATATTCACTTGGGTGGTTATGATTTTTCTGACAGTCGTATAGCCTGCCGCGCTCGCGCGGTAAGTTATAAAGGGAATGAAACAGCGTTGAAAACTTTTCTCGGTATCGTATTCGTACAGCTATAGCAAATACATTTATTTGTGGCTTAAGAACAAAAATTCCCCATTTTACGAGAATTATTAACTCAATGATTGGGAATTTCGTTCTATTACCGAAACCGGGACAAATGTGTGTCCCAAAATACATTTTCGGGACACCGGGGCAAGAGATGAAAATCCGGGACAATCCCGGTTTTACGGGACGGATGGTCACCCTATTAAAAAAATTATTTTGAATACAAAGTGCATAATAGCTCTCCATTACATTTCATATCAATTTTTCTACATCGCTCAACGCATATTATGTTGCGTTTTCCTAGTCTATTACCAATACTTGACGTAGACCACATCATCTTTATTTTCCGCTTCCGTCTTTCTCTCCCACTACTAGTCTTGAAGTTAAAAGAGCAAGATTTTAATAATTCTGAAGGAATAAGTGGTGTCATAATATTAAATGATGTCAAAACCCATTTGTTTGCTATTTATAGACCTCCAGATAATGGAAAAATTAATAACTATATTGATGAAATTTACTGAGGTGATAATGAAACAATGAAGTGGTGATAAGTGAAAAGACATTTACTAAAAGCCATGCCTTATGCCGAACTCGAACCCACGCCCAACGGTGACATCAGTATTTTATGTTGTCACAATTATATTGTTGACATCCGGTTTTTTGCTGATGTGTCGTAATTAGTAATTAATCTTAGAGCTGGTATCTAAATCATAATTCAGTTACATTATCATTAACCTCTTTGTATCTCGAAGAGCTCATCATTTGTATCAATTCGTCACATTATACTTGACAGTCATATGTTGCTGCAAGGTTCGCGATTTTGGTACTTTCAAGTGTTTATTTTGGCTCAAGACCGGTCCTACCTGGTCTTTACAAATAGGTACTTGGTGTTATCAGTAATATATATGTACATATATAATTAATGTATATATATATATATATATATACATGTATGTATATATATATATATATATATACTGGGTTTAACGACGCACTATTATGATAACTGAGATCTAATGTCGTCGGATGGATGATTAATGAGATGATGGGATGACGTGATGAAGGTTCTTGGGTAATAAGAAGGATAGTGGGAAGGAAGTGGTCATGGCCGACTTATTGTAGGAACCATCCCGGCAAAGCCTATAGACTACAGAGGGAAACCATGAAAAACCTCTGTAAAGATGGTCGGCGGCGGGGATCGAAGTGGGTTCGGAAGTATCCTCGCCTCCCGGATCACATGAAGCGAGCGTGTTAAGCGCAGTGGTTAACACTGCGGTTAACCGCATGCATGTGCCGGTATGTATATATATATATATATATATATATATATATATATATATATATATATATATATATATATATATATATCCCTACCGTATATATATATATATATATATATATATATATATATATATATATATATATATATATATATATATATATGTATAATAAACATATTGTTTGGTTATCTCTAAACTTGGTAGAAACACATGTAGGCCTATTAGAATATAACTCTACATTTGGTGAAGATTCAACTTCGGTAAATTGGATATCGTACAAAGTAAAAATGTCCCTGAATGTTGATCTTATGGAGATTTCCAACTTTTCAATACATATCTTTTTCAGAAAAGTGCGGCACCAATTTGGTTCAAAAACACCAATGCTCGAAAAATTTGTCAAAAGATTGGTCAACTTACCTTACTGACTTGTATGCTGATTAGAAAAATTAATAAAAGCAATTTTTTTTTTTCAGTAGGTCTATCTGAAATGGAACCACCGCTCCACTCATCTAACAAATTTGAAAGTGGAACAAAAATTAAAACATGTTTTTCTCTGTAGAAGTGTATGTATATATATATATTTTTTCTACAAACAATTTGTACAACCTCTAATATTTGTTTTCATCGAGTATTGACAATAATTTCAGTTTACATCGTTCCTGAATGAGTATTTATATTTTCATTATCAACAAAACTATTTTACACATCACGTATAACTATAAACACAATATATTATTCAACGAAATTAAAAAGTACATTTGCAATTTGTATACATTTCAATATTTACACGTGATATGATACTGTACAAGGAGACAACTTTGGCGATATTTTGCTTCAAGAAAACATATACAGGTACGGTACCTAATATTCAGTTTAAACTTCATATTTACAAGGCAAAATCAGTACCTAGTTTCAACTACAGTCGTAATATTATTACATCTACATACTGTAACTGTAATTTAATTAGAAATTAAAATTACACTTGAAACAATATATACTACTTGTCTCCACGAAAGAATGAGGTTTCGATCGAGTGTCTTCCGTTCAAGGCATCATCTTTCGTTTAGACAAGTATAGGGAAGCACAACAAATATCTAGATGGCAGTGAATCATACAGGTTGGTTGATTATAAGTTTGGTGATCATGCTGATCATCATAAAGAATCAACATACAACTTTCAGTATTACCTAAAGTACCCTAAGCGTTTTGATCAGCTACCCGGATATATATTTGAGCGCTGTGGCTCCTAATAAGATCAGTGACCCCGTTGATCATCAGAAAACAACTAACAGCTGAACTTTAGTATCACCCAAACTGAGCAAAATTTAATTACGGTTTTAATTAGTACGGTATTTGATTGCTATGGCTACCAATACGGTCTTGGGTTACTTTGGTTGTCTTTTAAATCATCAAAAAAATATTTGTTCTTTGCAACGGAGCAAGTACAGAACTAAATTGGTTGGCCAGTCCTTCTGGTGCTTCAAATTCCATCTCATGTTGGTTCCATTTTCATTAGTACTGTCCTTGATCCTACAAGCCACTACTCTACCTAGTGTACGATTTGAAACTATATATTTGTGGGCCAAGTTTGTTCCTTGTTCAAGCATCGCTAACAGATAACTCGCAATTGGTTGACGCAAATATGTCAATGATAAATTAATATGTTAAACCTAAAGAGCACCTAAAGAGACAGGCCAAACCAATGCAACCAAAATACATCTAGGTCTACATAATTAACTAGCTGTCTCAAAAAAATAATTGAATACCTCGGTGAAATCATCACTATTCAACGTACCGTATGTTCGTAACAAATGTCGTCATAATGAAGATGCAACTTTGTCTGGAAAAAAAAACCCAAAACGGTGTCTCCTCGCACAGTATCCAACATGTTATGAACTCAAGCTCTACTTACATCTACAAGAGTACGATGTTGTCGACCAACATAACAAACACAAATATCACCATAATATTCGTACAGCTGTCGATGATTTTTCAGGACGAGATTTACAATTGGTAACACATATACATCTTTCTGTTCAAAGAAGAAGCAAGTTTCCATAAAATTACTGAAATGTTATCAATTTAGTTGGTAGAGTACTTTCAACTCTTGTGAATACAAGTACAGTACTGTATGTACATATATCCCATCATATAAATTGTATTACTATATTGTATTTTCTATTACATCTTCTTACATCACTTTGGGTTCATTTCAATTTTTTTTCATGTAACTTTTTCGATAAAAATTCTAGATTACGTAAGTCATATATTGTTATAATTACATCCTGAAGTCACATCTATATAATTATTATATATGCAAGATAGTTCAGATTATTGTCTTGTTCACGAAGAAGAAATTATATGGAAAAGAAACACATTGAATACGTTCATCACACGATTGGGAAATGCCTTGCTGAATTGATTTAGCCTGAACGGTTCAAATATTTGACATTCATCACAATATCTTGAATCGTATTGATCAAAACAGTCTTAATTACTAATTCACCTTTAGCCTCAATCAGGAAACAATGATTGTATATCAAGATCTCGATGTTGAATACAAAATATATGTATATATGTGTGTAGTTTTCACACCACCTTAATATTGGCTACAGTTGCAGGCTTGCCCCTCCAAACCATTTAGCCTGTTCATTACATATTTCAGCTGCGTTTTGCAGTGCCAATTTAGCAATGTTTAACCTTGGTAAACTCAATTGGTTTTTCACTCAAATCGACGTATATTTTCGCATGTTTCAACCGTTTCAGGCTAAACCGCTCAAGCTATACAGCTTCTCGACAATGTGATGAACGTCGTCATAGATCACGTCTAGTCTCTAGCAAAACACTATGATAAACAACCATTGTCATAGATATAAAATTGTATAACGGGTTTAAGTATACAACAAATAAGTGAAAATGAATTAATTTAGTATCGAGAGATCGAGGATGTCTATCGTTATCATTTCAATTAAATTAGCTGATTTCTAATTAAAATATACTATGGACTACCGTAAGAGGGCACGGGAGTGAATTCAGCAAAATATCAAGTGTTTTGGTGATAACTTGTGAACATTGATAGATATCAAAATTCTCATAAAGACAAAAGACGGGTATATTCAGTACATTCAACATGGTATAAAAAAAACTTTTGAACTCAAATTGCATAGTTTATGCAAGTAGGCCTACCTGTGGAAGTTCAGCAATATAAAATGAATGGTTCTCACATACACCATCTCCAAGGTACCGGTATAGAAAATAACGGTGTTTCTATCCTATTAGAATTTAGATATCTCATACCACTCATAAGCTATCACCAAAAAACCTGCGATTTCACTACAGCCACTCCATACACTCTTAATGATCATATTTATAATCTTTAGAGATGACGCCAATCATCGATTAATCAAATGGTAATCTGTAATATTACTAATCGTCTAATCGATAATCATTAATCAATCATCATTTATTGGATTATCCATCAAAGTTCTGAAACAAAATGACCACTACGCATAGAGTTCAATTGACATATTGACATATTTTGACATATAACATAAGACATATTGAAAATGATATTCAGATATCATATTTTTCTTGTCATTCATATTTGTGAAATATTTCCCAGATTGTTTCAATCTAGTCGTAAATTATCCAGGCATCATTAAAAATTAGCATCATCAATGTCACGTTCACCGAACGGTAACCCGAAAGATGTTGATACTTTTTTCCACAAAAATGAAATGAAATGAGACAACCAAATGCTGATTCTCCTCTCGCATCCCGTCACAAATCTATTTTGCAACCCCTGTTGATGGGGTGGTTACGCACCACAGGAATAAATCGAGCACTAGTGTTTTCTCACGTAATAATAGGCCTACTCAAAATAAACATACATTAGTTAATAATTAATATTAACAGTTACATTCAGTTTCGTGCTCAGTGGCCATTTTGTTTTCTCTAGTTTGAATAAAAATATATTTTGCTAAACTTGTTCTATTCATTGCGCATTACTACAAAGCCACAGGCCACAGCCTTCTCAAAATGCAACCAGGTCAGGCTATGAAGTTAGAGCCTTCACAAAATGCATCAGTCTAGGCAAGGTCTCCTCCTCGATCTCCGCCAAGTGGTTATGGCTTTTTGCCAATTTCAAGTCGTAGCATACTAATCTTAATTTTGTATCCCAATTCGCATAAAATTTAGGGTAGTATAAAAACCCAAGACTTACAGCTACGTGCGATCAGTTATAAAATATTCCTGTCGACACAATGACACCTGGCCATTCATCTGTTATTACAGGAACTGTTCTTTAAAGTATGTTCAAAAATGCTGAAACTTCACTCGTGCAACGACCCCTGGTGCATGGGAGGGGGGGGGGGTTGCTACGCAGAGATTGAGGGGACCTTGAGGTCAAGGCCATGGAGTCATAGCCTTCTGGGAACGCATCGAGTCAGGCCGCGAGGGCGCAAGGAAAATAAAGATTCAACAATTGAGATTTTCTCGTAATGAAACTAAACAGAATGATTATAGTAATGGAATTCCTTCAGATTCGACAATACTTATAATAACAGGCTGCCAAGTGACATCACTTAGTCTTGAAAAAGACAGATAACAAGGTCTGCCAATTGATATAAACCAATCACAATTGTTTTTTACTTCCTAATATACTCTGTTGCTATGGTAACGACCGTTAGTCTTCTGTTTTCAGGACAGAAGCCTATGCATACAAAGTATGTACAAACTACAAACACAAACAAAAAAACACAAAGTCCCATGAGAGTGGATGGAAGTCTTCGCTATTTCTATCACTAATTGATAATCCATTATATTTTGTAAGAGAATATTACATAAAACTGGCAATATATTACAGAAAGTGGACCTTAAAAAGTGGCAACCACGTTTTTGCCCCCAAAACTCACCGTATGGCCACTGTCTTTCATACTTTACAGGCTCTCTAACTGTAGGCTGTTTAGAATAAAAGACAATTAAAACCAATATTGAGAATGCCTTGCCAATCTATAAATTGAATTATCAGTGTTACCGACCCATGATGAACCCTCTCCCGCCCCAAAGAAAAACGTATAATAACCCGTTACCTCTAATACACGCGTATACTTTACACGATATACGCTAGAAGCTAATCTATGTAGGTTCAAACTAAGTGCAAATGCTCACCAGTTTTTAAGCTCATTTAAGTGTGTGGTACGTAATACTAGACATGTGTCACATGTGTGATAATCTATATATACAATACGTACAAATCTATTGTACTATGTGCGCGCGGCCCGCCTATCACATCTATCTGTGCATCTATCGGCTATTGCATCTATCGTATCAATGTTCGTTTATTACAGGTCGGAGTAAGGACGCGTCTGAAAGCTGATCATCGTTATATAAACATCATTTTTGTTGAAATCACGAACTAGTTCATAATATTGAATTATTATTGGCTTATATTCAGAGAAATGTACAAATCTTGAATCTTAAAGTAATTCAATTGAAACACGTTTTTTTTTTATATTTCTTCAGAACACATGATGTTGTTTGATCGTTTCTCTGATAACGCAACAAAGTGCTATAAATGCCTCATTTCGCTGTGCTCTCAACACATTAGCAAAATAAAGCAATCTACAGATGAAAGCGTTATAGACCGATGTTTTTCTGGAAATTATCCTCAACGATTTGTGGTGTAAAAAGATGAAGTTAGTTGGTAAATTTGGAAGACCAAAGTGCAGCTCGAAATACTTGTGACAGATGTGATGTAGGTTTAACCTACTGGTGGGTGCCATTTTGAAGAAAATATCAATCAAGATCTCATGTATGCGTTCTTATATACGGTAATAGTTTTACTGATACCGTACTACAGAACACGGTGTTTTAAAATAATAGCCATATCAAAGTGCTACTTTTCAAACTCTAAATCCAATTGAAAATAAGAAATGGGAACTATTTTTACATGTCTCTACAGATATCTAATAAAACAAATCTGAATGAACAATTACGCTGGCAAACGTCAAAACCGTTCAATTTCCATCACAAGTGCAATATAAGCAGTTTTGAAAGTTCCTGCATGACCCATTTTCCTGAGAGGACGGTATTTTCCCTGGTCCCTTGAAGTTGAAAGGTGATAGTTTTACTGTATCATAATATTTCCAAGTAGGCCTAATTACCATAATAGCAGACAAGTGTGCTCTTTCGATAATCATCGTTATCGTTTTCGGATTCATTCTCATTACAACCTTTCGTAAATCATTTCTGAGGCCACTAGAACGATCGACGTCAAAACAAGCATTATAACGATGATCACCGCATTCAGACAACCCTACAACGGATTTTGATATGATTCCAGTGTCTTCAAATACTTCATTCAATCCACTTTCGTTAGCCATTTGTCGTGACGTACCGTGAAAAGCACGGATTTTCGTTCTAATTGTCGCTCGCATTCAATCACAAATTACCTTTACGTACGAATATCACTAGGCCTACAGTCTGTCTATATATTTAATCATATTCCTATTGTCATTCATTCAAATATCAAACCAATAAAAAAATGGAATCTATCAGTAAAAATCGATTAGGCCTATAAATGATTTTTAAATTCGGAAACGTACAAAAACGAAAAGAAAACGCCAACTGACTAGGACTCGTTAATCGTGTTTTGATTGGACACGATTATTACATTGTGTAAAATTCTCATTAAAAAAAAAAATTCTAACGGAATCTACCATTTTTATTAGTTTATATTCAATCATTTAATTTCATAACATAAAACACCCAAAAATCTTACTCCAAGTGAGACTAAAAACAGTCAAAAAATATGTCAAGAGGTAAATGCTACATTCAGATGAACAGTTTGTTCAATTATTTTCAATGGACTTCAATAGGCCTACCGAATGAAAAATTGAAACGCAAAAATAAACAGAAACACACTGGAATCAAGTCAAGTCTGAGTAACATTGGACGTCTCAACGCGTAGAGCCCATTTAATATATTTATCATATTATCTTTTTTCATACAAAACGCACATTACGTCACTTAAATTATATCCAAGTCTACTCTCTTCCACAAATCATTCTCTTTGTACAAACATTCAACGTCCTGAATTTACTCTCTTAATTATACACGATTGAAAACTTACTTCTAAAAACCAGTGAATTGCGTCTTTGATTCGCTTCTTCTTCGGATAATTGACTACGGTTATCTCCACATCATCACTGCGTTCAATATGAAATCATCCTGGGCCATAGGCAACATGCATGTTATTACAGAATCATATTGAAAAGAAATAATTGAAGACATTTTACAACGAGACCGACAATCCATTCTTAAAGATGGAAAATCGTTGTTGGATTAATTAGGTTGCAGCATACGGATTAACAAGTTTTTCTATGTTGATCCAGTTGAAATACATAATTGGATTGGATGTACAAATAATTGTTGACCTTCTCAAAAAACTTTCCAGGGGCCTTATTCCTGCACGTTATGACTGGCGTACTCGTAAGTGATCACTTAAACTGACTGTCGTACCTTCATTTTCTATTATTGAATATGAAGTAAGCCTGTCAGGTAAAATTTACGTCGTAGTATATACTATATAGTGAAGAATTTTACACTCCTATGTTTTTGTAAATAGGACATTGAAGAGACAACAGTTGAAGTAATGCTCACCTACGACAGTCACAATTTACAAGAATTAGGCACATCACTAATTCTTGTATAGCACCGAAGTTAAGTATAATACGCTGCTGAGTAGGTAGTCTCAAACAGACATTTGACTGCTCAGAACATTCTATAAGTCAGAGCGTTTTGACGCGGCTAGGTCGTAGAATAAACGCCCCCTACCTTCAACGGGACACCTTAATAAGTATTTGAATAACCTTGGGGCCTACCTTAATAGTTAATTCCATGCATGTTTTACGACCAGTATTCTCTATTTCATCTCTCTCTTTCTATATACCGCATGTATAAAGGTATATATACTTACTTACTATACTATATATATACATAAGTAAGACTTCCAGAACCCCTGATCTAATAATGTTGTATCTAAACTATCGTGCGTACCTTATTTTTTCCAACATCTAATGCTAAAATCTAACTTAGTAAAGCTCCATTATATTGATTATTTTCTTGTTAAGTATCGTCATACCGTAGCTACGTACACAGCCTGTACGTACATAGATTCATTCCATGTTTGTGAGATTCAGCAAGTCCACATCTTGGACATGTTTCCTAATCATTTATATATAAATTTATTTATATTATATTCTTTTATAGGTACATATTATAATTTATAATCAATGTGACCTAATTATAATTAGGATTTACTTGACATTTGAAACATTTAAATTGAACTGACTGTTTTGTTTGCAATTTGAAGATGTTATAATCGATCAATAAAATAGCGCGAATGAAATGTATGATTGAAAATCGAAATGTATAATTGAATGAATGATGAATGGATGCGAGACCGAGGTATGGTCGTGTAAAGTCCGATGCAATTAGAATCGCAGTCTCATGACAGAAATTCTATCACTAATTTCAATATTAGAAAAGAGAAAAGCGTCGTCTATTTAGCTGTCAGTTTGATTCAAAATTTCATCACCGTCATTAAAATCTCATCTCTTGGAGTTTACGTTTTACCAAAAATATCGCGATACAAGTTTTCGATTTTATAACTTTCAATCGATTATCCAACGATTTCTTGCTGATTCACTGTCACAAGTTCTCAATCTCGGCTCTGATAACAATTAACTGCCTAGAATTACCGATATTTGGACTTCTGTTTCACACGCATTGCACGATGCCCTTCCTTAATGCCTGGCAAAGGAAAAAACACATCAACCAAAACTAAAAGACAAGAACTATGAAAACCAATACAAACATCTACGCCTACAGTTTAGAACAAAATGATGAAATATTTTTCACAAAGAAGAAATACGGTAATAAAGATCTAGAAATAGGGTAATTACTTCATAGATCTGTACTACATGTAGGTACTGCAATTATCTTTGTTACGACCATAGTTTATTTATGCTACATCACAATGACGTCAAGATTGATACTATCCAGATTCTTGAAGGCATTCAACATTTCTGTGTTGCCCCTATATTAGAGTTTGAAATCTCGTATCGTTCAAAAGTTCTGGTCGTGAAAATGATCCCGTTAGTATAGCGTTTGATTATTAAGGAGTCGACGATGCAATTCTCTCACATTAAGCGAATTTTCTATAAACCTACACAAACTTAGTGGATACAAAGGCCAACTTCTTACCAAACACGCTGTGAATCAAACCATTACCGTAAGTAATAAGATACGTATGAGGTGGAACATTTATCACGAGGGCAGTAATCAGAATCATATTTTGCCTGTTATGTTGGCAAAAGTGCCGACACATATTGTGAAATAAAAGCGTCGGAACGTAAAAATAGTAATAACCATCACGAGCATTGCACGCATGAGATTTCTTTTCCAACCATCTGTTATGGTACATCTACCTTATATTTATAAAACTATTGAAAAACCAAAGGAATCGACTTTCGAATCAAGTTATTACTGAGAACTTCGCTTAGATTCAGAGTGATATATCAATTGCATGAGGTTTCATGTTACTAATTCAATAAAATAACAATTTATAGTAATAATGTGGATAATAATCATAACAATAAAAATAATAACAATGTAGGCCTATTTATAATAACGAGGCATAATGATAATAATAGGCCTAATAATAAAAAACGATAACACTCATTGATGATCCTAAAGTCGCTCCTGAAATCTTATCGCTACCGCTAGATGAAGCATAAGTAATGGATGCATCAATACGAATACGAGTTCATACTCTTCTTTTAAATCTACCCTTTCAGTATCAAAAAGAAGCAGAGATTTTCTTTTTCAAATCATCGCTGCCATCGAGAGTTAATGTAATGATAAAAGATTCAATTTGAAAAAGTCAGTCGTTACAGGCAAGATCAAGGTGAGACAGTACCGGTACGTAGAACAACCATTCTATTTCAGAATACAAACGCCACCAGATAACACAGCTGCTGGTGGGGACATCAATCCATTGAATAATATATTTCCACGGGTACCTAAAACGCCATAATTCCACGGTTACCGCTAACTGTGACAAGTAGCGTAAAAACAACTCGAACAAAAAACAACGTACTAAAAACAACGAACATAAACGGACATCGTTACAGTCGATTGATAACAGTTTTAAGAAATATTTCAGTCCTAGTCTTAGTACAACTTCTTCTAATTCTCTTTCGAATATAGAAAATGACAGTTCTAGCAGCAATAGAACTAGGACTAGGACTAAACTTGACCAAACTGTTTAAAACAACCGCAAATTGACCTTCGCTGTTCAACTGATTTCCAGACTCGATAGAAAACTTTTTGCAAAGCGTTAGGGCCTACTCGTTATTCAGCCTCGTCGTCATGATCTGATTAATTTTTGGTTTGAATGGAAGTTGTTTCAACTCTTATGAAAAGTAATGAAAGTAGTGTTAGGCCCATGTTACTAACGAAAGAACATTACCTTAAGAACTAACGTTACTAAGGTATGTACGAGATTCTCTCTATATGAATTACTCCCAATTCAACAGCAAGATCCACCAACTACATCAATTCCTTGATAATATGTACTCACTTGACCATATACTTGTTATCGAAGAATGAAGCTGGTCGTCTACCAATATAATAAACACAACCATCACCCGATATATTGTAGGGCCTACAGCCGTTGCATATTTATGGTACATTGAAACCACTGTACATCGTTCTTGGATCCATCTAATTCCCCCTTCCACGATATTTGTACCAAATGTACTCCCATATTTCACCAACATTGAATTTTCCTGGATTGATCATTTTTCTGCATGGATGTTTTTTTTAAAAAACTGTTGAAAAACGATGAAGGTTTCAGGGTATCAACATTTTCCGAGACGATGTCTACGATAAGTAGGCCTAATGCAGTTGCTTCTTTCTGAAGCGTTGAGCGTGTGAACCTGCCGCAAGTTTCTCTACGATCAACAAATGATTTCACCATTTTTTGTAGGTAGACGACCACCTTACACTTACGTGGATACAAATTTAATGTCGAGAAAGAATCATTGAATTATTACGCTAGCAAACGTCGAAAAAAAAAAAGAAGTAATAAAAAGAACAATTTTCCGGAGATAGGGCTTATATGAATGATGTGATTACCAGCCCGAAGACGGAGATCGAAGCACCTCCGGAATATCGTTGTTTGCAGTTGACAATTTTTATATTTTCGAAGTTTACCAGCACAATAATAGAATTGGCTAAGTTTGCTTGCATTAAATATATTCTCTCGAATATATTTTTCTCCGTTAGTGTTGCCGTTCGATGAATAAATGTCAAACGATATTGTACGGTCAAGACATCGGAATTTTAAATTTACAATAGATATCAAAGTGAATCGAATCAAATCGAGAAAAAATGGTCTAAAACAGAATGGAACCTGACCAATAAACACTGTTCTTTCTGTCTTTCATGAGAGTTGGCGAGTAAGGCCGGAGTTTCTCTCGCGCCGTCCAAAATTCCTGGCAAGCGCTCACTTTTCATTCAATTAAATATTTAATATTGATATCAATCACTGTTTCAATATCTAATCCATCAAAAACCGAATATCGCATTCTGATGTCGAATCAAAGATATAAAACACTAATCGATCGAAAATATTGAAATCCAATGGCAACCCTACTCTTCGTTTAAGTATAATATTGCTTGCCAACTAATTGACGAATAATTATAGGCGTGGCTTATCAATTGGCCAGTTGGGTCTAACTAAACTGTGGTCTCCAAGGGATATCCTAATTGGATGTGAAATTTACCACAGTTTGAACAGCCCACTTGATTGGATGTCACGTTTGACGACGTCAATGGTGAGGGAAACAAAAGTCGCCAATCAAACTAATTAATTATGCGCCGCGCGTTTACCGCTCATGTAGCCGATCCACCTCTCTGCCGTAGTCGTCAATATAGGATCGCGGTCGATTGTCGCTAAGAGCAGTAGCTGGTTGACGTGGGTGGCGTGGTAGTCCCAGCGCGCCAGGTTGGGGGCGGCGCCGAGCGTGAAGTGGCGCAGGTCGTAGACGGTGCCCGACCCCGTGTCGTATAGCAAGAGGAGCTTCTTCAGTGACGCCATGCCTGCGGGCAGAGAGATTGTTCAACTCTGAAGCAGAGTCGATTATGATTTCTCACGATTCCGATTGATGCATTGATTGATGTTGGGGTTCAGAGGCACGTAGACAGCGTGGTCAATTACGCCTATACTGTATCAACCCTTTGATTGGACTGAAGATTTTACCCATCTTACCAACGTCAACTGTTTTTTCATAATAGCATCTCCTTTTAACCGAGGGTTGACTTTAGTAAACCAGGTACACTTCCAGTCTTTCCAGGGTTGAATCGAGTTGATTTGTGTCCGACAACTTTTCAACAGTTGTCAACGTATGTGGATGTTTTAAGCATATGGGGTGAGCGGGCAAGAAAGAGAAAAGGAAGACGATGAGGACAGAAGTGAGAAAAGAAGACAACGCTCAGTACTCCCTCCATATACTCCGGTTACCATAAGAGTTCCACTAGACCCTCACTCCAGACCCTATTGACGTGGGTGATTCCAATTCTGAATAGGCAATATAGATATCTAGATGCATACAATTCAATTCAAATTTAGTGTCAATCAAAGGTAGGTAGGTACATAAAACGAATGATTTTGTCAACAATAAGTCAATAACACAACATGACAGCCAAAATTAAAAAAATAGAAAGGTCATTGAAAATATGGACAGATGATTTTCATAACAGTTTATCGAAAGTTGATTGACAGTTCATCTTCTGGACAGTTGATTTTTACGATATGGTAGTTAATGTTTAGGACAATTGGTTTTCAGGACAATTGATCACCAGTTGGTTTTAAGGACTGAAAATATTGGAAACGGTTAGTTTTTAGGACAGTTGATTGACAGTTGAACTTTAGGACAGTTGATATCGAGGACACTTGGTTGTAGCGTACCTGCATCGAAGAGCTCGGTGGCCAGTACGGCGGAGTCAGGTGGTGCAATGGTTTTCAGGTCGTAGAGACCGAGCAACGAGTAGATGAACCCGTTGAGCACAAAGGAAGCCGGTCGAGTAGGATACTCCTCGTACCTGCAGACCAAACACAATATATCATTTGTTCGTTCATTTTTATTTATATTGGGTTCAACGGCGACTGTACTGATGACTAGACCCGCGATCTATTGACTTCAACGTTAATTTTGTTGAATATTTATGGGGTATATTGAGAATACGACTAGTGATGCCTTCGGGTACCCGGGTCGGGTGCGGAAAATCCATTACTCAGGTATTATTCTACTATCTAGGAATGCGCAATATGGAAAAATATTGTGTATAAATTGCGCAAATCAGTGTCGTTTCAACAGCGCATACTTATTAGCACCTTCCTATCCAAACCTTCTATAACTCGTATTGATTGAACGTATGAAGAATTTTATAGGCCATGTTGCATTTGCTTTGCTTATTCTTGAAGGTTAGTCGTATAGATCAACATCCAATTTCTGTATCGCTAGAGTCGCCGCACGTCTGAATCCTTTGACGACTTTTCGTGCACAATCAAATGAGTACGCCTACATACATTCAACAAACAAGAATGAGAGAGGAACAGAGCAATATAAATCAGATTTTCTACAATAGCGCTGCGTACATGTAAGATGTTGAACTACAGCTTATCCGGAGACGCCCGTCGCCTATTTCGCCAGCAGTTGGCCCAAAAGCAATCAAGTTCTTTCCCAACTCTTTATTCCATGCCGTTACCATTACCCATGACCTTGACCAGTCACGCCGTTCTCCGGTCACTTACCACACGTATTCGTCTAGGAAGGAAGCCTGAACACCGCCCAGGGAGCTGGCAACGCTGAACGGTTTGAGTCCGGCGATGGCTGCGTCCAGGTAGTGGCGCTCTCCGTTCGAGTGGTGATAGGCGCGAGCCAACACCGATATGGCGTGGCCTTGCCCCATAGCCGAATACCTGGACACACAATAGTGATTCAAATTTCCAATGATTAACAAACTACCGTATTTACACGCATATAAGACGCACCGGCTTATAAGACGCACCCCTACTTTTCAGGTTCCATTTTTGGAAACCTTTTTGTTTACTCATATAAGACGCAGTATCATATTCCCAATATTTGGTGTCATAAACATGATTCAGGAGACCTTGTAACCACAAAAGAAGGTTCTAGTCCCTTTACCCTATACCAGAGCCACTCTATTAGACAATAAGCAATATTGATAATATATCTTCCAAGTTTAGATTCATTTTTATCCATCCTATAGTGTTGAAAGAGTAGCGCCCTATAGACTCAGTTATCAGTTTATCACCCATATAGCACACTTTGAGGCAAGTATTGTTGATTGATGATAAACAGATGTGTCAAAGTGTGTGTCTTGGTATTCAGTGTAACACGATCCAGAGTCTGACCTCCTGACCTCTAATGGAGGAAAAAGGCATAAGGATATTTTATGAGTATGTTTGTTATCATTTGTTGACACATTTACGACAGTATTATATCCTGACAATTGACAATTGGGGTTCTGCCATATGCTTTAATATCAACGACCATCGGTGCATACAATCTGACGACGATTGTGGGTTCGCCCTATGCTTTAACACTGGACGACCGGCAGTGTTTCACGGGAACTGTTTTTGCGATGTTTTTACATCAGAGAGAAACAGTTTTCAGCGAGCGCGGGTAAATATAGCGCAAAATGTGACAGTTTTTTGGTCACTTACCTTTATAAGACGCATGTGACTTTTTGATGACTTGAAAATGGAAAAAAAGTGCGTCTTATATGCGTGTAAATACGGTATTACTGTTAACCCTCGTTAATATTCAAATTAGCTCGAATTCAAATAATGGTTTAGGTCTTAACAGAGTTTTGGGCAACAAGACTCATTGATGATAGAACTTGACAGGTTACTTAGAAACTTTCAATTGTTTACCATCAATGGCAATCTTTGTGTACATTCACGATGACATTAAACTTAGTGTACCTAGGAGTAGCCGTAAGGTAGAAGTTTGCAAACATAGAACTTAATGTCTTACGTTTATAGAAAACATTAGTTTGCTCCAAACTTATTTACTTTCATCACCACTAGGTGAGTAATAATTGGTAGGCTAAAAGATATCATAAACAGGCACATACTTTTGACGTCTCAGGACAGTTGGGAAATTGAACCACCACAAGAGACTGGTCGACCCAGACACCTTTTGGACCAGGTAGGATCGTTCAGCCGGAACGCGAAGGGCACTTACCAGCCGGGCTCCAGGTCGAGCATGCCCGCCGTGACGTGGCGCTTGACGGGGTTGGCCCAGCCGCCCGTCTCCGGGTCCTGGTGCGTTACGAACCACGCGGCCGCGTCGTAGAACTGCAACAGGTGCTCGCTGGACGACAGCGTCAGGTTGTCCACCGCGCCCGAGCCGCGGAACGTCACGCCCACCACCTGAGACATGGACAGCGACGACAAATCAAGCCACATGCAGAACTAAACAGTTCAATAGGATTCTCACTTGAAGTTTTGGGGCCTACCGGTATTACCATATTTTAGTATAGGCCTACTAGGCAAACGCAGAATGTGCGTTGTGTGATGTGCGAGATATCTAGAACGTAAAATCTAAAACCCTACATACCTTGATCACATAACATGAACTTTATTCGGTACCAACGAATCTAGAGAGCCGTGAATTAACAATGCAACATTTTTCTGCTATTATTTCTATCTAGCCTATTCAATGAATAAAAAAACATGTATTACATTATTTTCTTCGAAACGGCTGCTCCGAATTGCATACAAATTTCTGATTAGGTGCATAATTTCCGTGTTTACATTTGTGGAAAATTTGAATTATATTGGAGAAATTTTATTTTTCAATTTTTTCAGCCTGGCCTAATCTTATGGGATTTTTAGAAACTTCTAGATAATGTTTCTCAAAAATAGTCCAACTGATTTGACCCAAAAACTACAGGGTTCTAATTTGGATAAGTTTGCGTATAAAAAAAATTTCATGTCGATCGGTCAAACCCTGCGACCTGTGCAGTGCTTACAAATAAACAAACGTAAAAAAAAAACACAGACAAAGCTTCGTGAGAGTTGAGTAGAAATCTTCGCTAACGCTCATCTAACGAGGTTATATTCGTTTTTCAAAGGTTATTATATGTATGTTTTATACTGTAAATAGTTGGGTTAAATTATAATTATAATTAGGTTTAAGACAAATATATACCCATCCCCAATAACGGTTCACCATACCTTCAGCTTGGACCTGGATATCTTCCTCTTCTTGTTCTGGTAGAGTAGCCCCTTCTGGAGGTCGACGATCAGGTCCCGCGTTATCCGCCTGAAGCCAACGCTCTCCCCGATGCCGTGATACGTGTGGTGGTCCTGGGCTGACACGAACAAGTCCGAAGTCACGTAGTGGAGGTGGTGCGTCTCACGCTTCTCACGACTCTGGAGCGTTACCGTGAAGCTCCCGTTGCCAGCCAGACGCAGGTTTAGCGACAGCACGAAGTCCAGTACATGGTCGAGTTTCATCGAGACGCCGCTCGTCTGGGACTCTGGGTGACGGACGAGAAAAAACGTGAGGAAAATTTAGGAAAAGATGAAACTCTGAGAATTTGATACCGTAGATGCGAGCATAGAATAAAGAGTGAGTGAATATTATAGCCAGTGTTACAATTTCTTTGCGTTTTCGACGGTTATTGGTAGGCAATGGGTCAACATCCAATCTCAGTTTATTGAAAATATATATGAAAATATTATAGAGGCCTAGGTCAGCTGCTTCTGAACCAAAACAAAGCAATTCTAAGAAACCCTTAATTCTCAAGTCAGCTCAAAGTCAAGTTCAAAACTCAAGTCAAGGACTGCCCAACCCCAATTGCAAAATATTGTTTTCAGATCAATTAAAAGCTCCAAATCGAGGCCAGATCAATTGAATCGTTGAACTATTTAAAAAGTAGGCCTAAGCAACAAGTAGAGCAGGAAGGTGGGGCATCAAAAGTTTTAAAATCAGGTATATAGTTTTCCATTCCATTACACACGAATGGGCCACACAATACACTATAATGCTGCGTTTACCCAGGGCTACTGGTGTGTACTAAAAACAAATGCATACTGTGTTACATAGGGCCTACATAGGCCTAAGTCTGTTCCATTTCCAAAGATGAATATATGAAGCATTACCATAAGAATCGGGAACTAGATAAAATGTCACATAGTCACTTTTCTCTTGTTTGTAATGGGGAAAATCTACCAAAGATTTGATTTAGACCACAAAAATGTCCAAAATACCCATCGAATTTCAATACCGGTATCATCATTTCGATTCAATATCGAATGGACTTCCCAATTATTCATCATTTTCGATATGGCACATGCAATATCGTAAACAAATTCTTGAGCCAACAGCAATACTGAATATAACAAGAGTTGAATTTTTCTATATGCCTAAGACTTAGTTTTACTACATATATATGAATAATTTGTATTACACAGGCATATATTTTCCCTGTTTTCTTGAATACTGATAGCTAGATATTTCACCGCATTCCGCAACAACATACCAGGGCTGTCGAACTGCAGCACGTGACTATTGACGGTCTCGTCAAACACTCGTGTGAGCGCTGCTCCGGTGGGCACGATCCACCGGGCCGTCTCCTTATCCCCGTCTTCCAGCAACCTGCGCCGCGGCTCCGGCTCCGTCAGGTTCTTGCTGTAGTGCGATAGGCCGAACTGGGCGATCTGTGTCGGGTAGTAATACCCCTGGCTCTCCCACTGCAGCGACACGGGTACTCCTGATACAGGGGCGGAGAAGGTAATGATTATTGTTTGTTGAAAGTGTATCTGTCGTTAAGTCAGCAGAGCAGGAATTGATATTATAAAAGTATTCTACTATTGAGAAATTCAAGTTACACATTATTCAACAGTAGGCCTACTGGTATATTAGTGAATTGAAAATGCATCAGAAACACTGACATAGGCCTATATTGCTGAAGTGACAACACTTTAAAGAAATATTAAAGTTCTTGCTAAATGGCTTAATATTGATGAAGAATCTGAAGATAATGAGTGTAATTCGAAAATGTGGCTACCTACATTCATTTTCACATGATTCTATTCATGAATAATATCATCATCTACGCATAACATAATCTTTTTTTTTCATTTATTGGCATTGCTTCAAGTAGGCTAGGCCTATAAGCCTACTATTTGAATTGTCTGTTCAATTAAAAAAGCGCATGAAATTTGAAGGTTGCACGTTGAATGATAGCCAAATATCCAGAATTTAATTTAATAGACCTATAGCCTGGCTATAGGGCCCATCTTAAAAAGTTACGAGCAACCATCTCCTCCATCTCACACCACCAGCGCATGGATGGTTCAAGCCGTCATCTCTGTTAGGCCTATCCAAAAGAAATGAAGATTCCGATCAACTGTCCCCGAAAAATAGTGATGTAGAATAAAATGTTAGACCTAAATGAGTTGAAATATCATGAAACATGAAGAAAATTTAATTCCTGCTGAATTCTTACCGGTCCATCTCTATTTAGACCTATTAGGCCTACCTACACCTACTCAATTTTTTTATCTCATCGCATGAATTCTATTTACCAAGTATGAATAACGTACGAAAGTTTACCTGCAATTCCACTGACACATTTCACTCGTTCTCGTACTTCGACATTATAATTCTCGAAATACATATAAACACCTCTCGGATCGTACTTCCCCTTCGGATAATAAACTTTCGAGTAGCTGTGTGACCACTCAAACCTTTCATACCCGTCGTAAGTAGCCAACTTTCCGTAGACATCGAAATACTTCCTCAGGAAGGAAAATGGCAGATAAATTTCACCGCCCTCTTTTCGACAACCGATACTGTATTCACTGTTGATATTGCAATCAATTTCTTCATAACCTTGTACATCATTACTCGCTACGACGGCTGCGTCATTCGAAAATGGTCCTCCAGGAAGACTTGGTGACTTTTTTGCTTCCCAATCGGATTTCAAACTACCGGTGCGGGATAAAACTACCTCACCGCATCGTGTCCATAAAGATAACGTTACAAATATTACGGTAATGCACATCAACAGCAGCACAACCTTGAAGTTCACACGAATCATGACGACAAGAATCTGAAAACCGGAGAATAAACACTATAAAATACATTTTCTCAAATATAAATTTAAAAAACATTGAGGTTAGGTTAATAGTCTTGGAGTACAGGCAGTATCATAGGCCTATTGAATTATGTGCCTAGGCCCTATACCAAAACATTGTATCAGGTTATGAGCAATACATCCCTTAAGAACTATGAATAATATCGATAAGTTTCGATTTGATAACAAAAACCTATGAATAAAGTAATCCAAAATCAGGGGCTTACCTGTTTATGATAATATTTTCCACACCCACTTGTCTGTGGAATCCCATTAGGGCTGTCAAGTTGTTTCATTGGTTAATTACATATCTGATTATGTATATTCATTTATCTATATGGAAACAGATAATTTCTAATCATAACTAACACAAACACATAATTTAACTATGATATAAACTGAAAATAAGAAATATTCTCCAAGTCCGACATGTCAATATTATTACGACTCTGAAGTTAGCCGTGGCCCGTTCTGACATAAGGAAGTGAGGTATACAAAACACGGGAAGAAACACCAACGTGACGGATACTTGCTAGGAGAAGGAAGTAGGGATATCGTATCATGCATATACCGATAAGCTAGCGCTGTTGGTAGTGTTAGTGTGGTGTGAGCACATTCTTGTTCGGTCTCTATTGTTGCCAATCTGACGTAATTCATCAACCGAGTCGATAAAATAGTTCTACCTTATAGCTACTTGTTCGACTGGTTATAATTAGACCTCCATATGGACCACGTCCGTGATATGGACAAAATATGATCCTTATTGATACTTTCTTTTTCTAATTGTCATGAAATACATATAATTAATTCATCTTCATTAATATTCGATGTTTTTGTTCCAAGACTTGCAATGATAAAAGTCGGTGCTGTGACTTATACATAAAAATATGAACTATGGAGATACTTATCTGAATCAATGATCTAGAGATTTTTTCCCAAATTTAAAACATAACTAATATTACTGCAAGTTTTCTCAAAAACCCAACAAATTTGCAAGGAACAAAAATTAATGCCGATTAACATTTAACACACTCGCTCCTTGTGACGGGATGAGGGTACATCGGGCCTCGGTTCGATCCCACTGTCCATGTTGACAGAAGTTTTTCGTGGTTTAAATGTCTAACATTTGGCTAAAGCAAGGATGGACATTGGTCCCTACAATATAGGCCACGACTGCTTCTTTCCCACTATTCTTCCAAATACCCAAGCAACCTTCATCATCCCATCGTCTCAATTATCATTAATTATCCCACTTACATTGATGCGCCGTTTGATGCTGTTATTTCGTAACGCTGCAAGTTCCCACTAGCAGTTCCAAAAAGCACTACAATACAACTGTCGATAACACTCGCATCTGTCAACTGAGCATGTTTTCTGTCGATGTAAAGAAATTTGAAACAATGCTCCTTTGATCGTAAGAGTACGCGTTCAATCAAATGTTCCGAGCAACCGTTTTCACTATCCCACAACACTGACACACGGGTGGTTCGAGTCTTCATATCTCGTCAATAGACGCGTAAGCTTATTCATATCCACGACATATGAATGTTTCGAGCGACCGTCTTCACGAACCCACAACAATGATGCACGGGTGGTTCGAGTCTTCATATCGCGTCAATAAACGCGTATACTTATATCCACGACGGATGAAGGTTCCGAGCGACCGTCTCACGTATGCCACAACACTGACACACAGGTGGTGCGAGCCTGCATATACATTTTGTGGTCCAAAGGGGTGACGGTCAATCATTATTTTGCCTCTATAGTTGTCATTTATCAACTCGAATTTCTGTCACTGAATGTGTATATATATTATGTCATTCATTATCATCGACGCGGCATAAATTTGATGACTGCGGACCATTGTAAAGTGATCAAGATGGTGCGTTAATTTGATTTGATTAAAAAACGTGATAATTATGTTGAGATAATATTTCTTCTTTGACAGCGACTGTCGGTGTCAGGAGACGTAAATTCAAGCTAGGAGACTCCTCTCTTATGAAGTATCATGATATAATTTGAATGCGAATATTTGATTCTCATTTTGATGATCACTTTTTTTTCAATTCAATATTAATCAATTCATTTTAATTTATATTCTCTGGTCTATGGTCAAATTGAGTCTTTGCATCGCTCATCCATTTAACATTTCTGGAATTGAGCTAATTTCTAATGTTTTGTATAAAATTAGAGATGAAAATAGCGTAATTATTCATTCAAATCTGGCCCCAGGGTGGTGATATCATTCAAGACTATGCATGGATGGTAGATAATGGCTATAGATAAAGACATACTTCTACTATATGGTTATTCTGACAGTTAGTGGGAACGAATATCGTGGATAACTATTGGTAAACAAGATCAATAAGTCACTGTCAGTTAGAGATAGCCACTTAGAGCGAACTTAAAAAATCAAGGAATTAGATATTTACATGCAACAAAAGAGCTCAGAATATTCAATCAATTATGCTATTCTCAAGTGCTTCACAAATTACACATTTGATGTATTAATTCTGGTCTATATTCAGAATAGGAACACATTTACTAATTTTAATTTGGCATATTTAGTTCTTTAAAGTAATGTCACACATTTTTTAACTAGAATTATGTTTTAAATCACAACTGTAGTATTAATTTGTTGTATGAATTGGTATGATTGGTATGATTGGTATGAATAGCCAGTTTGACAATATTTTATGACGAATAAATAAGAACGACATTTTACATGAATTATTTATCAATAAAAATATGAAGACTCTGCCTTCACAACAAAGGTTGCCTATCAGACGCAGAATAACAAAGAAAAACAATGATTATAAGAAATCAGTGGATGGTACAAATAATAATAATAATATTGAGCTAAAGTCAAGTAAACATAATTTTGTAGTTGATCACTGAGAACAGGGAAAAGTAGGCTGATTTTCGAATGAGTCGATGCAGATATGTATAATCAAGTTCAAGGTATTATTATTTTCTGATGAAAATAGTCTCGGTCCTGTAGGGAAGATGGAAAATGATCTGACAGCTAGTCACGGAGACCAATTTTTACTTGGCAAAGGTCAGTTACTGGTTTTGTTTTCATTCATATTTATATTGCATTGAACTACACAATGTAGTGATGACTAAGGTCTATTCCGTTTGGCTTTTGTGAATGAAGAATGAGATAATAATAATAATAATAATAATAATAATAATAATAATAATAATAATAATAATAATAAATTGCATTTTTTTGTTGGGTTTTAGTAATATTAAAGATACAATAGGATGAATAATAATGATAAAAATAATGGTGATAGATAAATAACAATACATTAAAACCGCAAAAACTGCGATATTCAGTGTAGGATAGAATTTCCTAGGGTCGACTGGTCTATCATATAACCTTGTTAATAAAAATAATGATAGATCATGAGAAGATGAGATAAATGTTACTGTCATAAGGTATTTTTGAATTGTGGGAAGAAGTCGATCAAGGCCTGTTGCTGAGGAACCATACCAGTATCAACCTAAGCGAGTAAACTTCTGCCATGATGGTCGAACACCGCAGAAATTGAACCAATTGAACCACGGTCTCCTGAATGACAGCTCAGCATGCTAGCCACGCCATTTCACCACACATCAGATACAGATACAGCCATTACAGCTGTGAGTTGTATATATTCATATGTGTGCTGTCAACAGACTCTCTGTGATAATGTGATGAGCAGCTCCACTTATATCTCAAGGTAAGCTGCTGGTCTTTATCATCTTTTCACCCCACCCATTCAATATCTAGCCTCAGGCTACTTTTTCATTCACTCAGTCATGGTTAGGTTTGATTGAATTTTGGTGATTAATATCAACAACTGAGAACACTTTAATGAGAATCAGTTTGATCACAGGTGAATATATTACCAACAGTATAAGTCCATGGTTGAATCAACTGCCCACGCACTAATGTGCTGCGCCTGACCAAACTGCCCTTGTCCTCTCAGAAAAAAATCATCTCATCCCATAACCTTTAGCCAAAAGCTTATAAATAATATTTAAAAAGTGAAAGTAAAAGTAGGTAAGGTTGGACTCGAACCATGCCCGTTACCACAGTAGCCGGACACCTTACCGCTGAGCTACCCACACGCTTCAATCTTCTGATGATTATAAAAATATTTGAAAGATACCATTCTGATGTATATGGGGGTACGAATGAGCAGATGATTATCAAGCAGATAACTATGAAGTGATGATAAGTGAAAGGACGTTTACAAATACCCACGCCTTATGCGGGACTCGAACCCACACCCGACGACGACTTCAGTATCTGAAGCGAAGCCTCAGCTGACTGAGCTACCGAGGGCGGCTGAGTTATAAGAATGAGATGAGTAACATGGCGCTTCTTCGAACAATACAGACTTCCTCCAATAATTCCATTTTTGAAGTGGCCTTCTTATTTCGTCCAGTGTGATCGGCTCTTAACAAGAAGATAAAAATACCTGAGGGGCTTACAACTCGCAAATTTTGTGTACACCTGATTTCAGATTTCAGGGATTTCAGGTGATTTCAAGGATTTCAAGAGATTCCAAGGATTTCAAGAGATTCCAAGGATTTCAGGGATTTCAAGAGATTTCAAGAGATTTCAAGAGATTTCAAGAGATTTCAAGGGATTTCAGGGATTTCAAGGGATTTCGGTTGATTTCAGGGATTTCAAGGTGATTTCTTGGCAAGTGTACACCGGATTTCAGGAGTTGTTAACCCCTCGAAAATACCTTTATGTTTCCCTATTATGACACAACAGTTAAGGAGATACACTGATAGTAATAGTTCAATTTGTATTGTTATTGTTGTGCAAACGACTGGTGGCAAACATCGAGAGGGTCGGCAGTTGACATTCCATCCGCATTTGACCCCAGAAAAGAACCACCGTAGCAAGACTGACGAGCGACATACTATAATGCACGGATGAAGAGAGAGTAGGATGAGTTATGGTTTCAAGAGGGGAAGGTGGATGGGGAGGGGTGGAGGGGAGGGGGTTGACTTTTGGGTAACAGGGGCACAGGTAAACTAGCTCGTTTATTTGTGCCAAGACGTGGAAGAGGATGGATGGGACTCAAGCAGGGATTGTAAGATGTGAGTTATTAGTTTTGTTGTATGTATATTTGTTTTCCTGTATTGTTGTGGACTAATGATTACAGAGGTTATTATCATTGACTTATTCAGAGTATTGTTGGGCATAAATATTGTGATACGGATTAATATTATGGTTGAATAATTCCCTGAATGTTTGGGGAGGAATAATCGACAAAAAATATTATTTTGACTCATTCAGAGTACTTTTGGAGGCAAATATTGTTTTACGGGTTAATATCAGGCCTTTTGTTCCAAGTTGTAGTCCAAGTCCAAGTTGTAACTGAGACATGTGGTCGAGTGAGTACACTGAACTATCATTCAGGAGACCGGGGTTTGATTCCCTCCGTGGCCGACCATCCTACCAGGTTTTTCGCGGTTTTCCTCTGTCGTTCAGTTCTATACCGGTAATGGGATGGTTTCTTAAGAACAGGTCACGACTAACTCTTTCCAACTATACAAAAACACCTAATAAGATAATCTTCCGTTTCATCCATCATCCCATCATCTCTCGCATACCATTCACCGACGCCAATAGATCGTAGTGATCAGTACAGTGCGTCGTTAAACCCAATATAAATAAAAAGAATTAATTAATTTAGTGTCGGGGAACCATTCTCGTTACCTGGCTATCTAAGTAAATTCCGTTGGTGGTGGAGGTTGGGAAAAAAAAACACAAGTAGGCGTGCTCATGCAGTGTCTCTGTGATTTTACCAAAATTAGTGTTACACCAGAATAGGATTGGATTGTTTTTTTCGGAAAATCGGTTGAACAGGTTTCTCAGAATATAAACATCGACAATATTTTATGACAATAATTTTTGCAGGCCGCGGATTGTTGTATAATATACAACAAACAGGACATCAAATAGTACAATAATTGAATTATCAATAATTTTTCTTGTATTTTTGAGTAATACAATTTCTGTTGCTAGGTAACGAGAAAACGAATATTTTTTAAACATGTTTCAATCATCTAAATTATTAGTACAGTTGCATAACCAAACATTTAACAATTGAAATTTTCGTCAACCCAAATCTTAAATACTATATCTCATTAGTACCAGTACTGAAATATTTTTTCATCATGGGTATGTATCTATACATTGATTATTTCGTAAAGTACTCACAGCTTTTATGTACTTCAAATTTGAATAAACGAATGATTATTACGTTTTAAAGGCGCGTCGAGAGCGAGGTCATTTTGCGCTAGTTTGCCAGAAGAGTGTAGGTTCGTGCCCCTCTGAAAGTGCAATCATTGTCAAAGTCCTTTCACCTTTCATTATTGAATTTCATAATCCCCCGTTCATTTGTAGGCCTACCCCCATATAGGTTAACCTAGCTGTTTGCGAAGTGGTTGATAGCACCATTGAAAAAGATGAACTTTCACGAAAATAATAAACATCAAACAAATGTTCCTCCCCCAACCAATTGTTGAACAGTTCTTCATTCCTTAAATTTATAAGTTTCACACTTTATTGTGAGTTAATGAGTTAACTTTAATGAGTTGAAAATAATAATACTAACAATTTCTTTGGGGTGATAAAATCGCCCTTGTGGTGCCCCGTTCAAATTCTGCTTCTCATCTTCAGCCTCAATTAGGAAACAAAATTCGTATCAACAATAACTTCAAGGCCTGTATAATATCTAATATCCTCTTTTCAGATGGAAATAATGCTCATCCTCAATTAGAAAACGACGATTTGTATCAGATTTCGATGTTGATTGAGAGAGTGTAGACATATTATCAATTATTATCATCTTTCTAGACGAAACATCTCGGATCGAGTTTGAGTTATTCAAGAGCATGCCTCACGCCAACCGGGAGCACGCTCTGTCCAAGATGAAGAAAGTCCGGGATTCCAAGGACAGGAACAGTATCCAGGGCCAGAGGCTCGCCACGCAGTACAGCTTGATGATGAGGGTCCACAAGGAGCAGGGTCCTGATGCAGGTACAAATCAACGACCAACGAGAAACTCAGTAGGGACGAACTGGGAGTAAAAGGGGCACGGGCGGGGATTACATTTTCAAAATTGCATATTTGAGTAATATACTCTATCAAAATCTCTGTTTGGACTGCAAATTTCATGTATAAATTACTGAATTTTAAACTCAGGTAATCCATCTCAATATATGGTTTCTCAATTCGGCCAGCTTGTCGCGCTATCTAGCGTGCGGAAAGTCATACTAATTGCAGAAATGGGTGAGGGGCTTGGAGATTTGTACGGGAAATTGATTCTCGTTTTCAGATGAGCGTTAGCTGTCTTGGAAATATGCCTTTTGTCTATGGCAGGGGTCTCCAAACTACGGCCAGCGGGCCAACACCGGCACGTGGGCCATAGTTTGGAGACCCCTGGCATAGTTTGTTTTGATAACATTTTGGTAATGAGAATGATAATATTTTTATTACAATGTGGTCATACGTAGATGATACAAAATAATAATCAGATGTTTTCATTGAAATATCAATTAAGAAACAACGTAACTGACTTTTACATGAAATTGAATATTTCAACTGGAACCAATGATATGAGATTTATCTTAAAATCTTAAAAAAGTGACATAATTCACATTATGAAATTCAACATCAAAAATGATTGGTGAGACATATGCAGCTCTCTACAAGATGGCGATGTACTACTGTTTGCCCTTAATTGGGAGTTAGTGGAGGAATCACTGTGACCCTTAATTAGGCTAAACAGTTTGGAGACGCCTGTGTGACACAATCTCAATAGAAATGAATGAACTAAGTAAACGTAGCATATTCGTGGTTGGATGAGCGAGATATTCATACAAAGTGCACTCGGAAGTTATACAATTTTTAAAACCTTGATTTTGAAAAACTATTAAACGATTCTTACAGTACTAAGTCTTCTTTATTCCGTGGCAACTTATTGATTTTTTTTGACAAACTTCAAACTCAATGTTTGACATCGTTGCAATGTAACAATTTTTTTTTCTCGAAGACTATAGGCCTACCGATCCAAAATTCTTGAAAAACCTGTAGTAGAACAAACATTCTGTAAAAAGTCAAGAGTATTTTCTAAAATTTCTGTTTTTCTCCGAATAAATGGTTGGACCGATCTTATTAAAAAATAGTGAAATCCATTCTGGTATGACACCAATGTCCGGAAAGAGTTTTAATACAATTGGTTATTTTGCCTGACCTGTTGTGTATCGCGTTGAAAAATACGAAGTCTGATTTTTTCGGTATGTGAAAACAGGATCTTCGCCCATCTAATACATTATTTGATATTACAGTAAAGGAGAAGATCAACTCTGACCTGGCTGCATCTAGGAGGCTGGCCCCTTCAACACTCAAAGCTATTCCAGCATACAAAAAGGTATTGCTAAGTTGGATTATAGACTTCGTACTGATGGATAGGCAACAGCGTTCTAGATCTGTACAACCAACTAAGCCAAATATGTGCTGACATTACGTTATGCTACAATACCACTTCCTCGTATATTGCAAATCGCATTCAACGTATACTTGACATTTATATAACTTTCATATACCTTTTAGGTTATACAATCTTTTCATTCATAAGAACCGAATACCAAATATACGTGAACCGGTAAACGTAATTTTTCCGCGCAGCATATCTTCTCTCTACATTGAAGTATTCTATATAGAAGGTATCTTGTACAAATTGGAAGAAAAAAACAGGACGCTATACTCAATTAAGAGGACGTTGAGAATAATAGTAATTCGATTCACAATATAATCCGATTATCAATCACCACGCAAAACATTGAACAATTCACTCTCATGTTTTCCAACTCTGGAGCTAGTCTGTATCAGGAATTATCATGGTGCGTATCTATATAGATTTAACACATTACAAGATGCTACCAATTATCTAACCAATTTATTTTCTTCTTGTATTTTTTCAAGTTAGGTGAACCCACGCAAAAACATGTTTAAAATATTTAGTTATTCATTGATGTATCAAAGTTGAAATAGTATATTACAAATCTTAGATAATAATAAAAAAATAGTTTGATAATTCTGAGAAAATTCAGGAAAAACTAGTTGAAAAATACGCTGAACCGTTACATACACTAGCCCCAGTAGATATTCAGCATGGAAACGACAATTGCATAATTGGTTGAGTCTAACCTTTCTCTAGCAGGTGAGCTAAATTTCATCAGTATATCTATAACCGTCTCGATACAAATAATTAGTTTCTGTCACCTTGATTTACAACAAAAAAGGGGTGACTTTCCCTGGTCATTCATGCCAAACACATGCGGTTAAGATATTTACTTTTAGTTCAGCCTGAAGTCAGTTATTTTACGAACACTTCAATACCGAACACGATAAAATACCTCAAGAATTAATCATACGGTGTATGTAACGCGAGATGCATGTTTTATGATCATTTTCATTGTCAACTAAAGCATTCTATAGTTGCTTAGTTAGATTTCAGGATGAACGTATTGTTGTGAAACTTCTCCACACCGTGCAGAGAAGTACCTCCCAAAATACGGGAGATCCATAATAAACATTTACAGTATTTAAAAAAGAATCACCCTGGTTGGAACTTTTAGCCCTAAAGATTGGGGACGCCTTAATAAAATACAAAAATAAAATGTACCCTCTCATGGGCTATAATGAGTTTACTTTTACTTTTTACAGCCCAGTACCGGGTGCCCTTGCCCTCCACAAACACCGACACAATCACCGACACGTCGTCGAGAAACAGAGAAAGACGCACGTGCAAGAGGTTGGCAATTATCTAGATATAATCAGTAATCACTACCTATTAGAGTCCATGCATGGACATGAGAGTCAAGTCAGATTGATGTTACTATTGAGTGGTATAAGATATCGAAATTCTGAAAACAAGGAAACACAGATATTTCCAATATCTTCAAGATGGTGTAAGATTGTAAGTGATAATTATTTATCTCATATCGCATTGTCCAGCGTTTACGGTTGAATATTTTTTCAACCGTATACGCTTGACAACCAGGCGGTTTGAGATGAATAGTTATTACTTATACTCCGTCTTCGAGGTATCAAGCATATTATTTCGAGGTATTAAAAACGAATAGTTGATTTAATTAACTTGTTATCTGATTTTTTACTGATTCATTTGAGGTTTCTATTTATTTCTCTGAAAATAAAAAATGAACGGAACGAATAAATAAATAAATCGAGAGAAATAAAATGAATACAATAATAACGGATGAATGAAATGACGAGAAAAATCGGAACAAAAATGGCTCATATCATAATAAATGCAGGACAAAATACATATTTAAGATGAATCGGAAAAGATTCGATGAGAAATATCACTATAATTACATTGATTTTTTTTCTCCAATGCAAAATGATCGAATCGTTTATCATCCCTGAAATATTCACCCCAAGACTATTATTGTTCGTGGAATGGGTTATATTATCATGAATAATTCTTTGTCGCCATCGTGACGCCCCGTCCAAAAGATCCTACCTTCCATCCTCATCCTTCAATGAGGAACAACGCTTTCGTATCAAGTTCCCATGTTGATTGAATAAACAAGTATTCCAATATTTTTTCTTCATAATGCATACTACAGACAAGCCTCTGAGAGCTTTGCGGAAGACCGTTTATTTTGTCTCTAATATATGTATTATTCAGTTTATTTGTCTGTGTTATGTATAGTCAAGTTTATTTCGATTAAAAAAATCCCTTTTCCAGCGTTGAGTTCGGCCAAGAAACATGCCGATGAGTTCAAGACATTGCCCAGTGCCTATCGGCAGAAAATTTTGACCCGGATGCAGGATAAAATTCGCACGGTTGACTTGAATACGAAAGAGGGAAAGGATCTCGTCACGGAGTACAATGGGATGAAGAGAATGCATGCGGAATTGGAGGCATCGAAACGACCAAGATCGTCACCACCTGCACAAAGTACCTCGAGACGAGAAAGAGTAATTTGGTTCATCTATTTTCATTTTTGTATTCATTTTTGTATTTTTTCATCACGTTTCATTTTTGGTATTATTATCCTTAAAAAGAGCCATGTGAGTCGATTTAGCAAGAAGGTGACAAGATCGCATTGAAGTCTTGGAAGCTGTACTTTTTAGATGTATAATTACGAAGATGTAAAGTTCTAACGTTTGAAATAGATCTTTTTCTAAATTCAATGCGCAGGCGCTTACTGCTTTCCAGTGGTCAAAATAACTGCAAATTGCTTTCTAGGGTGTTTTAGTACTCTCGAAAATGTCGAACTGCTTATCCACAGGGTGAAAACAAAACGCAAATATATATAAGTCGCATTATCTATCATTTTACTCACTCTGACAGCAGTGCATGTGTACATCCCTTGGAATGTAGTAAGCGTAATAATGTTGAAACTTCTATCATATCATAAGTAAATATGTTCACTGTATAACGCACAATAATATATATCATTCGTGCTTTCGTGCATTGGCGACTTTCAAACGCGCGTACCAACAACCCGCTCAACTTTAAACGTCCTCGCTACTTGGGGTCCATTTATTTTACGTCATTTTGAAGATTTGAAGGGACCTGTGTTCGTTCCCTATCAGAATTTTGGATGTTCATACCGTTTAAAAGTCATCACCAAAAACAGATATCTCGTTAAATCGACTCCCATGCACTCATAAATGTTAATGGAAACAATGAAACACAAACCATTTCCTATACGGACTATTAGTAAAGTGTTTTTATCACTGTGGCAGGATAAATCTGGATGCCGTTGTCCCAAGACTTCTCCACAGCCAGATCCAGAAGAAGTCGCTAAAGGTGAGAGTTTTTCGATGAATCTACTACTCGTTCTCTGTATATGCCTGTATAGGTATTCAGGCAAACTCTTCTATCATTTATCAGTTGATAATTTTATATTTTAAAGTGCCCAAGTTACCAGCGTGGTGGTGGCTTCAATCAAGAGAGAATTGGGAGAAAAAGACACGATTGGCAATTCAAAATAGAGTCCCGGAGGGATAAAAGTATCCATATAAGTGAATAACAAATAAATAAACGTCTATCCCAGATTCCAAATGATGGTCAGGGGGTGGAATGAATCTCACCAAATACTAGGGCCCCGGATCTCCATGAAACAAGCTGGCCAGGCCTGTTTCATCATCTTCTTCATTTTCATCCTTTCTTCCCTTTTTCCTCACCAACTCCCTACACCTTGTTCTGTCTTTCCACAATCTTGCTTCTTCCACTGCATTCCATATTTCTTCTCTTGCAGCAGCATTCTCCTTGATCGATCCACTCCTCTTCTTTCTTGGCCTTCCCACCCTTCTTTTCCCACGCAATGTGGTTTCAAATTCACGCCTCGGAATTCTAGTCACATTCATCATTTTCATGTGACCAAACTACCGTAGTCTCTCTCCACACCAATTTTCTTAAACAAAAATGAATTAAATTATTTTCAGGAGAGTCATTTTTATAATGAATATTTCATGTATGCTAGATGTATTCATTATATTATATTCACAGCAGAATATGAAACTTCTTTGCTTTCTATAAAAGAATGAATTTTTCTGAATTTTCAGCCTCCTCAGCCTTTTATTTGATTGTCATGAAATGTCATTAAATGGCAACATGAGCAAATTCAAGCCTCCAAGATAGAGCTTCCCCATTAATAGAACAATTAACCTTTTTTCACGATCATGCTATATTTATTTTAATTATAATTACAGCTTTGGTAAGTTATTTATAAGTTATGCCTATCGCCAAATAACACGTATTGTCTCAACATAAGATTTTCGTCTTGTTTTTTTGTATTAAACTCGATTGAGTACATTCTATATAAATATCAAGCTCATCTTACAATGCATACGTTCCCAATACTCATAACTTATAGAAATGTGAATGTTCAATCCTGTTCAGGTTCTTTCGAAAAAATACCATTGAACTTGTCGACGTCACAAAAATAAATGATTTCAAATGTGATTGAATCATCGTTAAAAAATGTTATGCAAAGTGGTTCTATAGATCCACAGTGTTTTATGAGATACTTATCTGAATGGTATGAAGTAGTTTAACTATAATATGTTCAAACGGAAGTCACTACGATCGTTTACATGTTACGTTGCCACTGACATTGTTACGGTATTGGTAGGTCCATCTCATTAAATATAGGCCTGATTTTATCTACAAATAAAGAAGGATCTCAGATTAATTGTATCACAAGTGAAGAATGTCTTTTTACCATCCAAATGATAATAGTAATGAATTTGGTGACAACATCCCCTTAGGCTTACTGCAACTTTGAGAATATTAAGCTTCTGAAAGATGTAGTGACGTTTCTTATAGTGATCCTCGACCTGAAAAATCGTAATGAGCTCAATATACCGCAGTTATACAAATATAACTGTTATATTTATGTTTGTTATGTTGGTAAACAACCTCCTGCTATCGCGGATACAGCTATATTATATTGTCCGTAATAATAACAAAACGCTTGTACTATCCGTTATTTTCAGTTTTGAAAGAGTTCAAGGGAAAATTGGAAGAATACAAGACACTTGTGAGCAAAAGTCGGAAGAGCATTCTTTCATCGTTGAAAAATAAAATAGCATCATCTGATAAGTATTCGAAAGAGGGTAGGATCTACATAATCCACTATGCTGCACTGAAACAGGCGCATTATGAAGTAGAGGATTCCAAACGCCGGTCTAGGTCGCCACCACCTAGATCATCACGAGCTAGATCATCTCGACCTAGTGCATCGCAACATAAATCATCGCGTCCTAGTTCATCACGACCTAAATCGTCACCCCCTAGTTCATCACGACCTAAATCGTCACCCCCTTCTTCACGCAGTACCGCAGGACAGGTAAAATGTATTTAATTTATTTAATTTTTATATTTCAATTTTGTTTTTTTATATAGACCTAATCGATTCTATAAGGGATACAAGTGGTAGTTATATATTTTTATTAATTTTATTGGAGACAATTAAGACCACATTGAAATCTTGGAACAATCAAGAGATGCGTATTCTAAGCGGACGCACTCATTTTTATTCAGCGTTGATTAGGAAACAATTATCGTATGTAGAGATTCCGATATTGATGAGAAAAAAATATATAATGGTGCCTTACGACCCCACCAACAGCAAATTGAATGGGGGTACGAATGATCGAGTGTTATTGTATATTTGTAACTATATGAATTGATGATTTTTGAAAATACTTTAACAAAAACCTATGCCTTATTCGAGACCACAGTTTATGAAGCCGTGCCTTAGCTGACTGAGTGTTTGGCTGACTGAGTTGTGAGCTGACTGACTGGCAGATTTGTTTTACTAATTCAATTCAATTTTGTGTATCATATTCAGTTTTGTATTGCGCTCATTGTATTTTGTTTCCGTTTCTGGATCGCTGAGCGAAGAATAAAAGAGTAGAATTCTTTGAGAAGTCGGACCAAGATATATTGATTGATGCTTTTGTTGGTCCACCGTTCTCTTACATCAGATAACGTCAATTTCAAATATGAATATGAATTTGCAATGGTGTGGTCTTGTGGTCTGTCTCGCCCATCTGGAGCAGTGGTCGGAAATTTTTGCGATGAGTTTGGTATGTTAACATGTCAGCCATCTGTACAGACTTCATTGGACTCGTTCACTATTGTATTGTTTTTGCAAAATGAAATCAAGTTGACTAAAATCTAAATAAGACTTCGAAAAATCAAATGATAAATCATTCTAATGAGCAATTTAGGATCGTCGCAATCCTTACCTTGTCATAAACGTGTACTTAAAACGCAGACCAGAATTGAGTTCTTCTGTTACTGTTGAGTTATAATTGACATGCTTAACTTCTTAGCAGTTGAATCAATCTGATCGAAGGTACATGCAACAATCGCTAAAATTCGTTGAGGCAGTCTATAATATAACCACTCCTTCAAATGTACACAACTTGAAACAACCTCGCTGCTTTTCAGGCCTTCAACAGCGATCCTGCAGCATTGGAAATAAAACGAAAACAAGAAGCAGCACAACTTGCAGCAAATCAGGAGAGAGAGGCGGAAAGAATGGAACAAAGACAATTGAAAGAAGCTAAAGAACTGGAGGCGAAACAATGGGAGGAGTCGAAAAGATTAGAAGCTAAACAATTGAAAGAGGCCGAAGAATTGGAAGCAAGGAAACGAAAAGAAGCGAGAGAACAAGCAGAGCGGCAAAGACGTGAGAAGGAATTACAGAGAGTGAAGGAAACGAAAAATATGGCAGAGAGGGAACGTAAACAGGATGCAGATTTTGAAGCACTTGCGTTCAAAGGAACGTCAAAAGAAGGACATAGAAAAGAGAATCAAAGCAGCAAATCTAGTAAGTAAGATTTTTATTTGAATTGACTCGTACCCGAGAATTTAAGACTCAATAGACTCATTGTATTAATTCACGATTGAACTTGACAGTAAACTTGGAAACTTGAAAATGGTTTCACTTGATTGTTGTTGCTCAACGACTCCACAAGTAGTCAGGTTAAATGGGAGGGGGGGGGACATTGCGACATTTTGGAACTGTAGGTCTATTCATTCGGGTCGTTTTGCATATTATCTATTCAGGATTACAGTTCATTCAAAGCTTTCCTCCGTGCTTGAGTCAACAAAGCCAACTCTTTAGGAACAGAACTGAACGTTGGACGTGAGTTCGACTCTCGCATAAGATATGGCTTTCAGTGAATTTCTTTATTCAATATTCACTCCGCAGTTTCATTATCACATGTCAATTTGTAACTTCAAAATAATCTAGCTGTTTTGACCGCACCGGTTGTTAACGGTGATTCATTGTTACTGGTAGGTTAACGATAGAATAATGATAGATTCACTCAAATCTCAGGTACTGCTGGTGTGAAAGAAGATCAAGCTTTACCAGTGAATAGAAGGCTGGTAATGGACGAATCTCCAGTACGGCCATCAGGAAAATCAGCTTCCAATAAATCCTGTCCGTGTTCGGAGGAGCGTAGAAATTCTCCAGGCCGGAGTTCGCCAGATACAACTGGAAGTTCAATGAAGAGTGCACTAGATACCACCGCCTCTTCGTATCACACGGCCAATGATTCATCGTTTTTCACTGCGAACGACTCATCGTTCAAGAGCTCGCCAAACCGATCTAGTTCAGTACCTAAGAGTTCTCCAAAACGTCCAAGTTCAGCGTCTAAGAGTTCTCCAAAACGTTCAAGCTCAGCGCCTAAGAGTTCTCCAAAACGTTCAAGTTCTTCGCATAAGAGTTCTTCGAAACGTTCAAGTTCTTCGCATAAGAGTTCTTCGAAACGTTCAAGTTCTTCGCATAAGAGTTCTCCAAAACGTTCAAGTTCTTCGCATAAGAGTTCTTCAAAACGTTCAAGTTCTTCGCATAAAGGTTCTTCAAAGCGTGCAAGTTCTTCACGTAGGAGTTCATCAAAACCTGCGAGCTCATCCAAATCGAAACGAGAAAGTCGTTCTCCGTCCCACACTCGTTCGTCTACCTCTCGTCGGGACAAGTCTGGTGGTTGTCCATGTCCGAAAAGTCGCAAAAGCTCATCTCGGTCTAACTTGAACACTACCAGTTCAAAAAATTCATCACGTTCCAACAAGTCAGCCACTTCGCGACCTGCTTCCAGTCGTCCAAAGACGTCAGTACGATCGAAAACACCTCCCAGTGCGAAATCACCTTCACGCCCGTCAACGTCAACCCAACGAGACGTAGCTAAACCCACCGCTCGTAAGAGTGCTTACCCGAGTGATCTCCCACCTAAAGAACGGCGTCCCATTGGCAGTAAAATCGGTAACTGGAAAACGTTTGAATTAGGCAGAGTCCTACCAAGTCCACCGCGGTCTCCGCCGCAAGCGAAACGGCCAGTGACCCCACCGAGCTTGACCAGCCGAGATACCCATTATTCTCCGGCTCAACGACCCTATAAAAGATGGTCGCTGAGCAATATTTCACCTCCGCATAGCAAAGTTCTGATACCACACCCGCCTGCTGTTTATTTGGAGAATGGAGAGCCCGACGAAATTGTGGTATTGGAATGGATGCTCACGCTGACCGTGGACGAAATGGATGAATACCTTAGACAAAATATACATATCTTGGATGAGAAGGATTTAGAAAGAATTAGAAACTTATAGAAACATCAAGGTCTAAATATCGAAGACAAAGTAAGTACATGTCCACCAACGATGACGCAAAGTGATACCGCTTATCAAAGTCTCACCATTATAATTTCATTTTTAAAGTATATTATTTGTATAGTATATCAAAATTATAGTAATCTCCGTCCGTCAATTGGATCCGATATCGATTGGGTCTGTGTTGGATAATAATGGTAGAACAAATGATGAGCTAACTGGACTACATTTTGAGATACGATAATTCAGATAATGAAATATATGTATAGACCTATATACATATATATATATATATATATATATATATATATATATATATATATATATATATATATATATATATATAGCGATTAGCTCATCATTTCATCTCCTATTATTTCATCCAGCACATTATAAAGAATCCGCATCATCAAACATGCAGCTTCCAAATTGCACCCTTTTTTATTATTCAACAGACCGAAATATACGGTACTAAATGTAATTCAATTCAATTCATTAACTGGTTTCATCTTGAATGGAGATATTATGAATTGGATAATGCAAAAATAATCATAGGTAACGGTTCTCATTCTCAAATTACACTCTATTTAAATGGACAAATAATTCATTTTTCACCTAAATGCAATAATACTATATATTACTTTGAATGCTGTAACTCCGTCGATCACATTTAATGATTCTGTTACTGGTGCAATTTCTATTCAATACTCTATTTGTTCAATAATACTCGACTTGAATTTCTCCGAAAGTCGATTCATTTTCGAAACTATTTTTTGCCTGCTGAAAAAAAGATGTAAAGACTTCAAATATTGAACAGGCAATGTGTTCACTAAAATCACTGCGAACCACAATGATTTCTTGTCCCAAAAGTGTAATATAATATAACTATATAGGCTACTCACGTTTCAAGATGATGATTTTGATTATTTTCAGAAAATTGGAATCAACGCGAATTGTATCATAGAATCATCAGTCTCCAATATAAACACGAAGAATTCTTGTAATTAAATTTTTAACTATTGTATTTTATATTATCAGACAGATTCTCGTTTATTTCTTATATCAATAAATCTATTACTGTCAAAGATTATTCCTGTGAAATTATCATATCTAATTGAATCACCTTCTCTCTTCATCTAGCTCTCACTTCCTCTGTGTATATATTGATCGATTTTGGATCGTATCCAAGAAGTTTAATGATCCTATATATATATATATATATATATATATATATATATATATATATATATATATATATATATATATATATATATGTGGATATTTTAGCCATGTCGTAAAAGATACGTCTCGACCGGGAATTGAACCCGGGACCTTCAGATTGCCGGTCCGCTGCTCTTCCACTGAGCTACCGGTATCCTTCCCATTACTCAAGAATCGTCATCTCATCATTCCATCATCTCATTAATCATCCATCCGACGCCATCAGATTTGCGCTATCATAGCAGTGCGCCGTTAAACCCAATATATATACATATATTGAAAAACAATCTTGAATTTCGGCTCGAACACAATAGCACATTATTTCTTTTTTCAATTTTCCAAATTGATCACCCCATTTCCTCAATTCACTTGCTCTTTCTTCAAATTTTTTTGGACACATACTCAAAAAAGTGCCCAATTCAAGCTCCAATATTGGTATTTGCAATCGACATTGTATGTCTCATTAAATCTTCCTTTACCATAACGAATACATATGAACAATACATACTTTTATTTCGAAGAATAGAAATCCTATTTCTATGTAAAAATAAAATATTGCTATGAAACGCAAACGAATTTCCAAAAAAATCATTCAGAACGAGAAATCAAAATTTTAGCATATTTTTCGATCACAAAATTTAACTGATGACAAACTGTATCAACAACATTTTTGGACTATCAAAATTAACCATTTTGTGACCACTTCCTCAATATAGGTATGTTATAAATAACGTTTCATATCTAAGAAAATGACAAATTTATATTTTAATGACGTTAATCAGGTCATCCACGTTGGTGACTTGTATCTCGTTGTTAACTAGTGACACTTTTTGTGATGAATTACGAGAAAACCTCCGGTGAATCTCCTGGGCGCGAGAATTTTTATGCAAGTCAGTTTCTAAATGGACCGGAAACTAAACGTTGACAGTTGTAGTTAACAGTCACAACATAAGTGTATATAGTTCCGTTTCTGTTAAAAAATTGAAAAACACGATCCTTGACCATTACTCTGTGCTCGAGACAACATTCATTAGCTATTTTGTATATAAAAGTGACTGCCCCGAGAGTCAAACCATGGACTCTGAGAACGTGAGGCAGCGATACTAATCATATCGCTACAGCGACGTTACTCGAGAAACTGCTACTTGCTGCTTGAGTAAACTGCTACTATATTTTATCGTAGCACGGGTAGGTAACAGCGTCAAGACATCACAAATCTAAGCATTCCCATTTTTTTGAGTTCCATTGAAAAACCGACTTGCAGAAAAAATCTTGCCAAATAGGTCTCAACTCAATGACAGAGCTTATTTCAATTTTTTCTAAATTAACAGTAAATATAACTTTTTCTTAAAAGTGTGAACCTTCTTTGACCAATTCTTAACAGAATATAAGAAGGATATATGAAGAATACAAAACCTTATCAATTCTCCAAAATAGTAACGCATGCGGCAATATTACTTTATGACAAACGCAGCATGTGCGTTGTAAGATGGGCGAGAACAAAAAGAAACACAGACAAAGCTTCGTAATTGTAGGATGTAGGTCTTCGCTAACGATCATCTATCAATTTAGTATTATAGAAAACGAAGCGGTCTGCTAGAAATTCATCGAAAACATTATTTCATGAAAACACAAAAGTTGTGTACAGCGAGATTCGACCTAGCAACCTTCAGATCTGAAAGCGAGCGTGCTATCCTGTCTCCTCTGTGCGCAGTGACGTTGCGCATGTAAAAACAGTGCCGACCAAATTTGGTCATCAAATGTATTTCCTGGTATTATATGGTCCTGGTTTATAGTTTGAACATTCAATCAAATTCAATATTCGAGAATTAAGGCCATGTTTCTCAAAAACAGACCGTTTAACTTTATTGTGATAAATCATTTTTATAAAAAAATACAGTGTCAATTATCGTGTGGCCGAGTGGTTAATACACTGAACCGTCATTCAGGAGACCGGGGTCCGATTCCCCTATGGTCGGCCATCCTAACAGAGTTTTTTCGTGGTTTCCCTCTGTCTTTCAGGTCAATACTGAGATGGTTCCTTAACAACAGGCCACGACCGATTCTTTCCCACTATCCGAAACCTTATAAAATAATCTTTCAACTCATTATCCCATCATCTCATATATCATTCAACGACGCCAATGGATCGTGGTCATCAGTAGAATGCGTCGTTGAACCCAATATGAATAAATAATGAAAACAAAATGATGCTGGTAATATCACAGTTTATTTTATACGTGGTTTTATTCGTTTTTCACGTATTGAACGAAGGTTTATTACATGTACCGTATGATTGGGTTTTAGACATGTATATCCTACATATGCATCACGTATGTTCAGGCCTGCATAATTTCTCTTCATTCCCTATGGTATAATCTCGATCATTACGGAACATATTTGCAGCGTTTTCCTACATAATAATAATCATATTCATGTGACAAATGTAGTTATAGATCTAAAGTACTACTCGATCCTGTAACGCTATCAAAAATCTTGCAGCTGTCGTCTCCAGAAAGTATGTCCCATCCAGGAAGAGAAGGAAGTCCAGGAAGACAGTCTGGTACAGGCAGACACTCTACAAGTTCACAAAGATCTGGCGGTGGGGTAAGTATGTCTAGAATAGTTTTCATGTTGCATGGATTTAATATTCACTTCAAAACCAGTATTGAACTTGTATTGTTGTAGGTCGAGAAGCCAACTTCGAAAATATATAAATACTATATATTGAGAGCGCATCAGAGTTGATAAAGCAAAAAATCAGATTTTGATAATGACTTTCGATAGGTATTTGAATTTAAAAAAATCTTATACGGGAGAAACACATACACGTACAAAACACATACACAACACATATACACAACACATACATTTCTGATTATCTTCGAGAATATACAAGAAGATTGTAAATACTATCGAGCCTATGTTGCATAATTTCCAAGGAAAACAGCTAAAAAACACATTTTTAGCTTTGTACCTGTGAAAATGTTGGAATCCTGGGCAACTAATTGTATCCCACATTATTTTGAAGATATTGAAGAAATGGATCTCCCATATTTGAATTTTGAATTTTGATATCTTATACCGTTTGAAAGATATCCTAAAAGAATGATATCTCCCTAAATTGAATCCCATGAACTCTCGAACGAAATTATTTTACTGAATAGCGTGATTATGAAACTCATTTATACAATATTTAATAATGAGTGCTATATAGAAAATACAATAGTTTGGATTTGATATAAGTGAGATCAAGTTATCTAAGTAAGATCAGATACGGCAGTGACTGTGACAAGGTACAGGAATGAGCCCCAGGCCCGATTCAATTCATTCATGCTCTTCTTGAAACTGTTTCAGTCAGTTTCCCCTCGAGGGGGCGGCGCTGCGGAGGGGGGAGGATGTCCGTGTCCTCCGCGATCAGACTCGTCGCTTATCCAGTACTACCTCGAAGATGAGAATGCAGAATTGACAAAAGAGGACCAAGAAAAATGGTACGTTCAAAATAAAATGATATCATACGTTAAAGATATATGTTACTGATATATGACTGTAAATAATATGTTTTACACGATTAATAAAGACTTTCTATTATTATTATTGTATAATAACACATTATAGTCGATTTAACGACATCATTTTTAGGTCGATAACATTTTTTAACGGTAAGATATATTATTATTCTAATACAGAGGAAACAAATATTTTTCCGATACCTTCAAGATGGTATGAGTGAAAACTAGTCAACTTATATCGGATGATTGACGAAGGTATACACAGCTAAAAACATACGTTTCACATGTATATTTGTGAGAATTACACAATCCAAGATTGATTGTTCTATTTTAGATCGTTTTGACGGTTTTGACGTTATTACAAATATTTATGTTTCTGCCGTATGCCCCTTTCAAACGTTCCCCTTTCAAACGATCTCATCTTTCATCCATAGCTTTAATCGGGGAACAATGATTTTGTTTCAAGTTTCGATGTTATTAGAAGAAACAAAATCAAGACTTCAATGTCAATATTGATAAAAAGAAATAAAGAATCTTTACAGTCCATGAAATATTCCACTAAAAGTTACTAGAAAATGACTAATTTGTTGAAAACAAGCATCAATTTAATGTCAATACATAGGGAAAAACAAGGCACGGAGATACCCGACGACAATCCCGAACCGATCGACATGGAGGAAGTCCTGAGACGATTCAAAAACATAGAAGACAAGATCAAGAGAGAAGACGAAAGGTGGAAAAAAGAACAAGAAGATAGGAAGCAATATCAACTTCGTGTAGCAGAAAGGAAGAAGATGAGAGAAGCGAGGGGATTCCCACTCCGTAGTGAACGTAAGGGACAGCTTGTTAATTGTTAGTCTTAATTACCCAGATCATTCGATTAGAGCTGTCGTACAGAAAAATAACTAATTATCTATATATAAATATCTTTATTATTAAGACTCTGCCATTACAAAGCCTCTCTTTGCTACACAGAATAATGGAGCAATTGATATAATAATAATAGAAAGAATGGTAATAAATGGAGAAAATATATGTAATTGTGAAATAACAACCAAAAACCTACAGCTATAAGGAAGTAAAATGAGAAATTTGTTATGAACTAAGCCATGTAGAGGTGTAAATAAAAATCTTATAGAAGTTATATACAAAACAAGGGAGAGGGGGAAAAATACAGATTAATGAATTATATATGAATTGTTTTTTAAAATTTGTTTTGATGTTTAAAAAATGTCTACAACAATGGAATCTATACATTTTTGGGCAAATTATTTTTAGATGAGCGTAGCGAAGATTTTCATTCCATATACCGAAAAATTTTGGGCTTGGTTTTTATGTTTTTTTTTTTTTTTTTTTTTTTTTTTGTGTGTAATTTGTACGCGGCATACAGGTCAGGAAAAAGTTTCAATCAACTCGAAACTTTTTTTACAAATTGGTGTTATACCAGAATAGGTTGGGATTGTTTTTCAGAAAAATCGGTCAAACGGATTTTCCGCAAAAAAATCGGAAAGTATGGAAATTCCCCATAAGAATAGGCCAGGGGAGAAATACTTGGAATTTTATTTTTTTCAAAATCTCTCAAATTTAAACTGAGTGTGGGAAGAACTATCATACACATATTAAGCGACTTATGGAACAATCGAATGTGAAACAACGAAGAAAACTCATTTTTAATGTACTTTTTTACACATCAATAAAAGCAATTAAGAAAAGCAATTAAGAAACTATTAAATGTGAGCAACAAGTGTCACCAATAATTTTTAACAACATTCTTCAAAAAAAGCGGAATGTTTTCTCTTTATCCTAACATTAGACCCACTATTCCGATAGAAAGTACGTCGTAATATTTCTAATATTCCGAAATTTGTATTGAAATCTTTGCGTTTGGTGTCTATACTGGATTGGGAAGTTGCACACCGGAAGTGTAATCGAATACGTGTTGATTCCAGGCGGACCTCTCCACGACTACGAAGTTGTATATATTCCGGTGACAAAAGAGTCGCTGGGTCGACTGTTCGACATCCTCAACGCCATGGATCCGGGGCCATTACGGGACAATTGGGCTAAACTCTGCGCAAAGAAGCAACACCAGTTGGATTACGGACTTCCGCCGACGCCACGTGGATTCTACGAGTTCAATGTAAGAATAGATCGACGATATACTAACAATATATCAGTCTTTATGTCAAACAATGTCTAAATAAAACTGATCCTCGCATTTAACCTCACAAATTTATATCCTTCTTTCATCAGTGAGCTCAAGTCAGAGTTCTAAGTCCATCAAGACGGAGCTGAGATAAGAGAAGATTTATTAGATTTACAATTAATAAATCTGGGTGTTATTTATATAATTGCTCAATACATATTCATTATAATCAACAATATTGGTCCAGCTCATGGCAGACTGATTTATAAAAATTATCAATCATATAAATAACACCCACATTTATTATATTCTTAATCTAATAAACCTCAATTTATCTCAGCTTCATCTTGATGGACTTAGGCCCGGTATTACCAAGGTGAGTTAGCTTTTATCTGAGAGTTGGCGGAAACAAATAGCATGGGTCACCATGGTGATAACAACTCTAAACTGCCAGTTAGAGCTACTCCCTTGTTGGTAATACCGTACCCTAGAACCATAGAGCTACACATCTAACTCACTCATCTCGACACTTTTATTACCTATGCAAATCAGTGAAGAGCGTTACAGGCATGCTGGATTGTGCTGCTGCCGAGCAGTCACCAGCGCAATTCCTTCAGTGGTGAACCTAGTCACTAATGCAGACCTAGGGAGGTGTAGTGGAGGTGTGCACGGGAATTTATTCTTGTTCAGTGTTAAGAATTAATTGTCTTGGTAGTATAACTTTCGTTCATGTTTAGAATCATCAGAATCATCAACACTCTAACCCGTGGTCAGACCAGCATTTCGTCTAGCAATTTATATATTATTCCAATATATTTTTTAAAATTGTCGTTTGAAAAGTTTTGTTGATATTTAGAAAATTTGTTGCAAAAGTTATCGGTTGGTAGTTGAAATTTAGGTTTGAATTTGCAATAACAGTTACTATAGTGGAATTGTTCATATTCGATTATAAATTTTGGAACATTTATAATTTGGGAATTTTGAAATTCTAGGAAACGTGTTACAGGTTCAGTTGGAAAGTTGGATCATTTTGATGAATAATATCCAATATCCTAATTTATAATTTATAAAAATGTAGATTCAAATTTTACCACAACTTATTTTTCATTCTCTCCAAGGTCTTGTACTTGACACAGTGTCATCATTCCACGAATAAGACTATAAATATGACAAGACAAGAACTTTGAGAGTGCCCAATCAAGAGATCGTGTCCAGTAAAAACAGCAAAGAGTTATAGTGTTAACGTCTATATAGCACAAGGATAATCTTATCACCCCCCCCCCCCAAACCAAAAAAAAATACAGAACAGTCCGAGTTTGTTGAATCCACTCTTCGTATGATAGATGCATTCTATGTGTAGAATATAAAAAGTGAAGCTCAAAAAGAAATATGTCTTTGTGAAAGATCCATAAAGAGATAACTGTATTTCATAATATCTACTCGAAGTGTGCTTGTGGGAAAGCGGCACCAGAAAAAGGGATGACGGAAAATAAAGGAACTAATTCAAGTAACGAGGAAAATGAAAAATAAAATAAGAAAAATAATAAATCTCACCAAAAAATGGAAATAATTAACATTAAAATTTAGGTCACAGAACTGACTTGTTCAATAATGGTCATGCGATGTCATATTTAGCTTCAATTGGGGTATAATAGCTCACATTTTATTCAGAAATAGGGTTGCTCCTCAATGGAACTGTTCAAATAGATTCGAAATTTTCATTTGATGGAACTATTCAATTTTTTTAAATCGAATATCATTAGATATGACTGACAGATTTTTAATAGAAATTATTCACTAGTATTATTAAGAATAAGAATTGAGAATGGCAGCAGGATATAATTTCGGAAATTCTCAATTGTTTTAATCAATATCAATTGATCTCATACAATACTGAATATTCCATACGGATATTTGATTGGAGTACCAAAAAAATTGAATCGATCGAAAATATCGTAATCGAAAGCCAAACCCGAGTAAAAAACATATTTCTACATGGTATTCCAGGTTGGCCAACATATTGACGATCCAGAACCATTGGGAGTTCTGAAACCCAGAGGACATCCCGATCGGTATCCCAGCCCAGCCACACAGAAGAAGCAGCGTGAACAAAGAGAAAGGAAAGAAAGACGACAATTGAATAAAGGAATGGCGATGGAAGCTAAACAATGGAAGCCAAACAAACAATTGAACTCGTCAGGTAGAGGCTCGTTCACAATTAGCGTTGCCCTTCCATAAAAATGTGTAGGATACCTTCCTCATTTCATCTCTAATCACGTCATCGTTTCATTATCACCTGCCAGCTGCCTTCCGTATATCAGTCAACTAAGGCATCGCTTAACAAACCGGAGTTAGGTTGGGTGTGAGTCTAATTCCCGTATCAGGCATGTATTTTTGTGAGCGACCTTCCACTTATCATCACCTTTTGGTTTAGTTATCAACTCATACGAACTTCAATGTGATAGTTGTTATTGAGTTTGTTATATAGCATTATCGAGAAGGTACCAACTGTAATAAAAACAAACTGTCCTAAAAATCAACTGTACCAACAATCAACTGATCAGAAAACCAACTGTACTAAACACCAACTGACCTTGACTTCTACTTATTGAGCAACCTGTATACAGAAGTTGAAGTGGGAGGTTTGACTTGTCCCTTCAGAAATTTCATTCCACAAACCTTCGCAAAACTCAACCATCACTGAAGCCATTTGATGGGTGGTAACTATTTCTGAAGGCCAAACTTCTCAATTTCACGTCTGCACATGTTGTTCAAGAAATATAAGTTTGGGGCAGTTGGTTTAGGACAGTTAGTTTTTAGTACAGTTGGGTTTTATTACAGTTCGTCGTTTTTTAGATCAGTTTGTTTTTAGTACAGTTGTGTTTCAGTACACTTGACCAATCTACAACATTATCATGAAATATTTTCCTGATACTCATTCATACTCCCATATAACGTAATTGTTATGATGTCGGTAGTCACTATCACAAAAATGTAATTGATTGTCATATTGTTGCAAATGTCTCAGGAGGCCAAACCTCAGGACGCCAAACGGACAAACCTCTCGCATGTCCATGTTCTCCAAGCCGCAGAGAATCGTCTCGGGGGTCGTTAGCGAGAAAAAGTTCTGCCCCTCACAGTTCACCAAGACTCGACAGTTCCAAGTCTCGCATGAATTCTGCTCTTGGCAGTACACCTAAACGTGTCAGTTCCAAGCCTCGCACGAATTCTGTCCTCGGCAGTACACCTAAACGTGGCGGTTCTAAGGTTCGCAGAATTCTTCCGCGTGCTCGAATAAGAAGGATATTAGATCTAACGCCCGATGACTCTAATTATTTATTGCCAAGTCCAAGTCCGACTCCGAAAACCAAGGCACGTAGACGTTTACGAGATCTCCTAGTAGCTGGACAAGATGAATATGAAACTCCACCTTGGGGAAGAATAAATCGTCGTGCAAAATCTTCTGATCATGTCAAGACTCCCGTAAAAGTCAAAGATTGCCCATGTTCTAAGAATCTTCGTCTTCCAACAATAAGGCAGCCGAGCCCATTGAATAAAAGATCTATTCCCATGGCTCTTTCTGAACGAGACGTCGCCACACCAAAAGCTTCTACCAATGTTTGTCCATGTCCAGAGAGACGTAAAAGTCCATCTCCACTGAACGAGAGGCCAATAAGAGAACAAGCTTCCGCCATTGTTTGTCCATGTCCAGAGAGTCGTAAGAGTCCATCTCCACTCAACGAGAGGCGTCCATCTCCACTCAACGAGAGGCGTCCATCTCCACTCAACGAGAGGCGTAAGAGTCCATCTCCACTCAACGAGAGGCCAATAAGAGAACAAGCTTCCGCCATTGTTTGTCCATGTCCCGAGAGTCGTAAGAGTCCATCTCCACTCAATGAGAGGCGTCCATCTCCACTCAACGAGAGGCGTAAGAGTCCATCTCCACTCAACGAGAGGCCAAAAAGAGAACAAGCTTCCGCCATTGTTTGTCCATGTCCCGAGAGTCGTAAGAGTCCATCTCCACTCAATGAGAGGCGTCCATCTCCACTCAACGAGAGGCGTAAGAGTCCATCTCCACTCAACGAGAGGCCAATAAGAGAACAAGCTTCCGCCATTGTTTGTCCATGTCCCGAGAGTCGTAAGAGTCCATCTCCACTCAACGAGAGGCGTAAGAGTCCATCTCCACTCAACGAGAGGCCAATAAGAGAACAAGCTTCCGACATTGTTTGTCCGTGTCCGGAGAGTCGTAAGAGTCCGTCCCCAGCTAACGAAAGGACAATAAGTCAGAGACTGGGTCTCGGGTCTCCGAAAGACTTCTTTACACCTCGTGGAGAGAGGTCAGCGAATGCACCTCCAATAGAGTATCCACCAACTCCACCTATATCGAGAGTAGCGTTACGTTCAATATCTCCAAAACGTTCTGAATCTCGTTCCCCTCCGAAAAGTGCGTCTCGTTCGAAATCTCGTAGTCCAGCCAATGATTGCCCATGTCCTCCGAGTCGTAAAAGTTCTCCCAAAGACAAAACAAGTGAACTGATTCGTCCATTTATTGTTATGGTTAAATCTGCTACAAAACCTGAGAAAACAAAAAGTCATATGCCAAAAACCTCCATACCAGTACGTTCCACATCCAATATACCTGTCACAAAGAAGCCAGTACGTCCAAAAACACCTCTGAGTAAAGGACCACCTCCCCCATTCCGTGGAACTTCACTCTCCAAGAAAAGTTTGATACCAGTTCCCCAAGCCCGTGAGATAGTACCTCCACAAGTCCGTTCGAAAACGAAATCTCAGGTGCGTGCGAAGACTCCACCTCGACCAGAACAGCAGAATCGCGGAAAAACTTCTCTCCGTGCAAAAGCACCTCCTTCCCGTGCCCGAGTACCCCCGCCAGCTCGTAAAGCTACACCTCCACCAGCTCGGAAAGCTGCACCTCCGCCATCACGAATACCTACACTTGAAACGAGGTCTCGTGCAAGTCGCGGTGACTGTCCCTGTCCTCCTAGCCGACAGAATCCGGCCTCTCGTTCCAACAGAGCTGGAACTAGAGCGCCTCCTGCCGCGACTGATGGGGATGAAGATCTGATCGCTGTATATGATTGGATATTGTCGATGGGCCCAGACGACTTGGATAAATTTGTGAAACGAGGTCATGATTCATCATCATCATCGCCATGATAGTTCCATCCACGTCAACTAGAAGAATGCGTTCAAGGTCGAATATAACGTGAGTATAATAGTAAGAGACGGATATGCGTCAAGAGTACATAGGAGTTGATTTAGCGAAATATCATATTTTTTACTAATTTTCTGTATTAATTTATTTTGAGCTCAACGACGCACTGTAATCAAGTAAGATCTATTGGCTTCGGATGAATAATCAGTGAGAAGATGGATGATGTCATGCAGGTTATGTAGGTAATGGGGTAGTGGCAAGGAAGTAGAAGTGACCTATATTATGGGAACCGTCCCGGCATTAGCCTAGACTACATAGGGAAACCTCGAAAAACCACTGCGAAGATGTACGGTGGAGGGGATCGAACTAAAATTGAACTAACATTGAAGCCAATAGACTGAACCTCGCTTTTTTATATTTTCATTTAAATAAAGACCTCAATCAATCAAAACTCGAAATGCATCTCACCTCTCGGATCACTTGAAGTGAGCTCGTTAGCAAATGATCCACATGTGCCGGTAAACATAAGATTTTGTGAAGAAAACTTTTTAATAGTGTAAGATATCAACATTCTATAACGGAAGAAACATGAATATGTCCACGTACCTTCAAGATGGTATAAGTTGAAACTATTCAACTTACATCGCATGCGTTTAAATGAGTCAAATGATTTCAATTTACATTCAAATGCTGGGCCGGATAATTATTGTTTTGAGTATATAGGCAAGTTATTTATATAATTTAGGTGTTGCATGATGAGGGCTTATCAATAATGTATATATATATATATATATATATATATATATATATATATATATATATATATATATATATATATATATATATATATATATATATACCTATATTGGTGTTGATTATTTAGATTATATAGGCCTAGATTATGTTATATATTATGATTAGATCAATATAATATGTCTTATCAATGTACTCACAGTGTAGAATATTATTTTTGCAGTAATTTGCCTGTTCTTACAGATTATTGGAGTTTGGACTTGGACTAACAGATGATACACTTTGACTTGTCAATTCAAGACCGCCTCCTACAAGAATATATTTAGAACAATTAAATTTTATTAGATGCCTTTGCTTCTATGAAGGGTCTGCGTCCCGTAATAAAGTATGTGAACATTGTAATCATCATTCACGTCTCAGTGTTATTTCCAGATGTATTGAATTGCATAGTTGATGTTGATTTGGTCAAAAGATGAAAATACAATGTATGAATGTATACAGATCGAGCCTCTGAACCAGCAAAGAGAGTCCGTTTTCTTCTCGTCTATATTGTAAAATCTAAGCCGGGAAGAATAATAACTTTCACATCCGATTCAAACTAGATTCAGAATCAATTTACTCAAATCGATTGTATATATTTTTTCACGAAGTTCAATTACCTCAGATTTGTCAGATTTAGCTTTATTAATTCATTAAATCTCAATGTCCTTCTAATTCAAAAGAGAACATCAGAAAAAATAATTGCCAATTATAGGCTGCCATTTTGGTGGAGACTACTACAGGTAAACCTATGACATCTGCATATATGCTGCTAGTACCCGAAGAACTGAAGAATGAGAAACAAGTCATCTGATACTGTCAATTATTGCATTGCCAACGAAATTACAGCTTCCAACTCGAAAGATTTACAGCAGCACTGTATCGTGCTCTAAACCTGAAAATATATTTGTAAAATCTTCTCTTTCTAGAATCTAGAGAAACATTTTTTCTCAGGAGAGCACTCTGTTTTTTCTTTCATTTATCAACATCGAAATCTTCGATACGAAGCCATTGTTCCCCCAAGGTAAAAAATGATAGTTTCGGATCGCTTAAACGGGGTCACCACAAGGGCGATTCTTCTACCTCAACGCAATAGTTAAATATAGTATAGCTCATTCAACACATTGTTCAAATTATGATGATAATCAGATGAGCGTAGCGAAGATTTTCATTCCATATACCAAAAAATTTTGGGCTTGGTTTTTATTTTTTTTTATTTTTTATTTTTTATTTTTTTGTATGTAAATTTGTACGCGGCATACAGGTCAGGAAAAAGTTTCAATCAACTCGAAACTTTGGTGTTATACTAGAATAGGTTGGGATTGTTTTTCAGAAAAATCGGTCGAACGGTTTTTCCGGAAATATTTGGAAAGTATGGAAATTCCCCATAAGAATAGGCCGGGGGAGAAATACTTGAAAAACCAAAATTTTCCAAAAGCTTTCAAATTCATACTGAATGTGGGAAGAACTATTATACATATTTTAAGCGATTTATGGAACAATCGGATGTGAAATAACGAATAAAAGGCATTTTGAATGAACTTTTTCACACATCAATAAAAGCAATTAAGACAGCAATTAAGGAACTATCAAATGTGAGCAACAAGTGTCACCAATAAATTAAAACGATTAGAATCTGTGATGGGTATCAAGAAGGCACTGGTACCATTGTTGGGAAACCAAGATCCATATACCAACAGACAGCCGCGGTTTTTAAGCCTCTGAAGTGATCCATGGCCTGTATATATGTACATTGAGCTGACCAGATGTTCTTAATTCTACATTTCCATACTTCTAAGATCATCTCACAACGCATATAAGGCGTTTTCCTAGTTTAATAAATGAAGAACAATTCAAAAGTCTCGTGGGGAAAAGTTTCAATCTCATTTCTGAAAATATCTTCACTTCATCTTATTTTTTCTCTTCTGAACCTTCCCTGTCTCTTCCATTAAAAATGCACCAGTTATAAGGAAATAAACTACAGCATTTTCTTCGAAATCATTTTTATTTTCTATGAATCATCTGCGTCTTCTTGAGAAAAAATTCATTCCCCGTCCATTTGTTATTCATTTGTATTTAATTCATTTTATGTATACAAAATGTTCGAATGATCATTTTTACTTATCATTAACAGTATTCTCTGAATATATCGTCTGGTCTGCATAGTTCTATATGAACCACCTTGAAGTTAATACAAATATCCTAGTTTTGTTATGTCATACCGTTCCATAGATATCACGCATATGAATCGATTTACCAAAATATCAGTCTTTTTGTTCAATTCTCAAAAGATGAGAGATATAAAAAATGCGATATGTGTTACGTAGGTTCCACAATATCATCTTGAAAGTATTAAAAACACGCGTTTTCGCATTATCATATTTCTCATATCTTTTTATACCGTTAAAAGTTATCACCATACACTTATATTTCGCTAAATCTACTTTTACCGCTAATCATCGAGTTGACTCCTATACACACTTTCACTATTATTGTATTGTCTTAGTGCTTAAACACGAATCATAGTAAGTGATATTCATACATATCAGATTCTGATTTAACCCACACAATTTCCTACATTTCACGTTCATACATCCATACATACTTTTATACATTTCAGATTCAGTTTTCACCTTACAATACGAATGATATTTTCATTGGATTCAATAATATGACAGCCAAAAAGGTTTCAAATATTATCAATAGGCTTCAAACGGTATTCAAAATATGTGAATCATTTAAAACCTGTTGATTCGAACAGGAGCAAGCTTTTGAGAGTCTATCGACATTGATAACGAATGCTTCAGAAACTGAAGTATAGTTGGGCGTGGGTTCGAGTCCCACATAAGGCATGTTTTTTTTGTGAACGTCTTTTCACTTATTATCAATCCATAGTTTCATAACCACCTGCTCATTCGTACCCCCGTATAACCTATATGTTGGTGGGGTCGTTAAGCAAACAAGCAATATACATGGCCCATAAGTTTAGTCCGGAAGATTTCTGTCTCATGACGAATAATGATGGGCATGAAATGTCCATGCCCATGTCCATGTTGAAATGGGGTATTTCTTTCATAATTTCTTGGACAGTTAGTTTTCATTGGACATTGGGAAATCAGAAGAGTCCATTGTTATTCAGTTGCTGATCATTACATAAATATAATAATAATTCTTAGTGCATCCAAAAACCTATTTTAGGTTATATTGGAATTTGATTAATGATTTACCAAATGGGTTACCATGGTCACCAAGATTAGGATCATGCAAACGTCATGATCCACTGCCATCTATATTTGTTACACCAACCATAAAATAGATTCATTAGAAGTAAAATATTAATACATCTAAAGGTCTATTGATTTGAATAACGTGGTGACATCATGGTCAAATGGAGATTCGGTTTCGGTTGTTTGATGTTTAATTGATTATTAATTGGATGTAATATTTTAACTGATAAAATCTAGATATCAATTGAGCTGAAACAATGGATATTGCTAGATCGCATCTAATATTAACATGTATAAGATCTGGATCACACCATATTTTAGAGCTGGGTATTACATATAATAGAAGTTGGGTTAAATACTATTGATAAGGTTCATGAGAAAACAACTAGTATATATTTGGAACTCGTATCCACGATAAGAAGATGGCCTAACACAGCAAACTCCATTATTAAAACTGTATTTGTATAATCAAGAGATTTTTTTTTGTTCCGTGATTCATGATTTTTAACACATCCACATACTTCAAAAGCGTTGAATATTCATATTTGAACTATTGTGTCTCCGGTTTGGGACTAAATACCCAATTGTTGGACCGAGTATCTCGATCTACAACATCTGAAGGCATTTAGAGTTTTCCTTTTGAATCGACAAATTCACATTTTTAGAGATAGAAATACACCTCGAAATGGCATTTACATAAACTGGCGCTGGTAGCTCAGTGCTGAAGCATTTGCTCTATGTGACTGGGTGCGAGTATTTATTTTCACAAACAGCTGAAGTATTATGCTGAGAATGAAAATATAAATATGAACATAACATAAACATAAATATAGAAATATATACTATTCATTTTTTAAAGGTGCTCGAACCTGGGGTCTCGGGAAAGGTTGAACAAGTTGGTTGACTTGCATAACGCATGAAATTAAAACCCTATTATTTTCGATATTAGCACGGTATTTGACTTCGCTATGCTCGTATGATAATTTTTTCAAGTATTTTTCAAATATTCTTCAATTAGTACCATTTCACAGGTTATAGAGTCTTGATGGATACATACAAAAACATACATTCTGAATACTATAACTTTGATCTTGAATATAGATATACATAATATTCGATATATAAACCGAGTATATTTCAACGACATAAACTATGCAAAAAATAGAAAAATGAAGCTCAATGTATCAATCTGTTAAAGTCTCCATTCTCTCCTAAATTATTTATTGAATATGAACATCATCACTCCAATACCTGGTAATACAATTTCTTTCGCATACAAAAAACTTATCCATCTAAACTTTTACAAAAACACGATTTTAATTTTATTATAAAGACAAATTCAGCAAATCGTATATTTTCTTGTAAATACCTTATTTACTAAATGTAAATGCTTTGATGATGTAAAACTATGTGAACAATGTGCTTAGGTGTTATTGGTATTGTTATTATGATTATTTAATCAATAAAATTAGAGTTCGATGACCTTCAATTACGATTACGCATGTTTTTCTGTTTTTATTATTATTACACATCCTTATCATTGAAACGCTGGCAATAACTTACAATGCTGGAATTATCAAATAATTTTGATATTGTTTTGACAGTTATTATTTTGTGAATTATATTAATTTTCCATTCTGTTATTCAACGAATGACAATTTTGTTGATTATACAGTAGACAAAACAGAGTTCTGGGTTGGTAAAGTGAAATAGAATTATTGGAAGACGACTGAAAGAGTGATTTCGATAGATCGATATTTACCCTCAAATAGTTTATTGAAATAGGGTTAGGGTTGTATGCCACGATAATTTTTTTTTATTCAGCTATGGTTTGTTCCATCATTTTTCAGATTTTGAATTTAATTCCAATACAATTGAATTTTGAATTCAAAAATAAATTGAATTTCAATTTAAATCTAGTTGGTAATTTCGATTCTTAATTTCAGAATCAGATTTAATTTTCATTTTCATTTGAATTTCAATCTCAATTGTAATTTCAATGTTGATTGTATATATCTTCAGTCTCAATTCTGATTCTGATTTCAATTTCATTTTCGATTACAATTTATTTCAATTCGATTCAATTTTCTATTTTAAAATTCAATCCGATTTAATTTAATTTTTAATTTCAAACATATTCCATCTTCATAATTCATGTTTCATGTCTCAGGTTCTCATGAATATTGTGATATGTAAGGACAACGTCAAAGAGGAGAAACAAAAGTGATTTTTTATTTATCTCGTCTTCAAATTTCATCGAAATAATGTTGTTTTCGACGTTTATATAATTATTTGGTTGATAGACGAACATTTTCCTTGGAGCTTACAAGTAACAAATAAAAACGTTTCTTTCTAGTGAGAAAAACAAAATAGAAAAATATGTTTCCAAAGAATAACAGCGATCGGAAAGTACGTTTACTCGTTCATAATAAATATTTTTTATTACAATTGTATTCGCCCATAACGCAGCACTTTATATCACCTTCAGAACTCATTAAGGCGCGAAATACCCTACCGTCCGTGTTAAGACATAGGGAACACGGTCGATCGTGGCCTTCATCAAATGAGACAATGTCATATATAATGAGCAATATTTATTGGTGTCAATGCAATGTGTTGATGTGTGGTCCATTAGTCTGCTCTTGAGGTGGGGTGCTGAACCATGTAGTCTGACTATAAGCCGTGACAATACTAGCTAAAAACTACCATAAAAATGAATCTAAGTATAGACTAGAGTCAACTGCCATTTCCAAAGACAGTAAAGATCTGGCGAATTATTATTACTTCATTATTGTTATGTATGAATAGCTAGAACTTTTGATTTTAAGGTGAAGTAAATAAATGCAGTATTCTTATCACTGCCATTATAGGAGACAGTCATGATCTGATGGATATTTTTACCTGATTATGAATATAGCATAAACTAGATTGGTACAAGGTTTTTATTACTGCCGTTTTAGAAAACAAATAAGATCTTCTGTAATTGTATCAGTAATGAGGAAGAAGAGGGGTTGTAGTCATCAGCTATGCTAATTTAAAATGTATAGCTGATTATTATTGTACAGTAATCATCAGTTACCATTTTACTGGTAACTGACTGACAATACTATATAGACTATGCCTATAATACATCTACCATTCTACCATACACACACACACAGATATATATATATATATATATATATATATATATATATATATATATATATATATATATATATATTAATAACATCGAAACTTGATACAAAATCACTATGGGGAAAAATGAGAAAAACTTATAGAAAAATGAATTTTAAAATATGTATTTCTGCCTACACCCTCCTATTGAGCTGTGAACATTTATCCAATAAAATATTCAACCGATTGTTTATTCAATCATTGTTTAATTATTTGTTAGTATAGAAACAGCGATAATAATTTTTTCAGAAAAACAAGTATTTATCCGTCCGTTCCTGGCTACAGATCGATTATATTGAATGGTATCACCGATGTAATTTGTTGCTTGAAATGAATATTTGATGAAAATGGTTATTTCGTGAACTGATGTTCCTTCATCATTTGATTGTCATATTGTTGTTAAGTCCAGCGGGCGAGTACATCCTTCCAGATTACATCATGAGTGAGTGATTGACTTATTCTATCATTATTTACATTCGGTGGTATACAAGCGAAGCAACGATAACTGAGATCTATCGGGGCGAATGAATGATGAATGAGATGAAAGATTAATTCATCAGGTGTTTCGGAAAGTTAGGATTAATGAAAGAATAAGATTGGTATACAAGATGGTCAGAAACGGCAGCACGAACTTGAAGAGAAATCCATTTAATTGAAGGCTGTTCATGCACACATGAGTAACCACATGGATTCAGTGAGCTACTCGATAAACAAAATATATAATACATAATGAGATAATTTAGAGATTAAAGATGAAACATATAATTGATTTCACGAATTTAACAATCGAAATTCAAATGAAATGAAATGAATGGTTGAATATGAATTACGTTGAACCAAATTATTTAAGGTCTATTATCGAAATGATTTTAAAGAATTCTCAATGAGAATTCTCATAACATAAATGGTGATGTTGTCTGAATAGTATAGCTGTTCGGGCTCCTAGAATTCAGGCCAAGAGCATCCCAGTAGTCCTCCTTGATATCACATCATCCTGATAGATCAGGAATACAAAATAAGTAGTGGCTAATTTTATCCTCGTTCACTTCTTCTGCCTAATACCGGTACATCTTGAAGGGAATCGTTAAATCTGGAATTTGTGTTTTTTCATGTCATTTCCAATGGCCATTTTATCTCCCATCTTTATAGATCCATTGAACGACATGCAAGACACATACAGCTTTTAATATACCTCCCAACCCCTATGTTCGAACGCATCGGCTATACCAACTTACTTATGTTATGGTGCATGTTATTTTTAACCGGCTCACTTTTGAGTCACTGGAGAACACCTGGTAGTTTTTTTGCACTCGTCAACACGTCGAAATGAGGTCGCTGGTGTTTTCGACTGACCTACACCTCTTCATATATCTCCTAACCCTTATGTTAACTACAACATACAACATGACATACAATGTATGACATACAACTTTTTATGTACCTCCCAACTCCTATGTTCGAACGCATCGGCTATATCAACTTTCTTATGTTATGGTGCATGTTATTTTTAACCGGCTCACTTTTGAGCCACTGGAGAACACGTGGTAGTTTTTTTGTACTCGTCAATACGTCGAAGTGCGGTACTGCTGTTCTCGACTGACCTTTCTGGCAAGGCGCGTATTGCTGCAGGATTCACAGACATCTTGGTGCAATTTGTTCATTTAGATGATGAAAGCGAGGGGTTTACGACTCGGAAATTTGGTGTACACCTGATTTCAGATTTCAAGATTTCAGGGGATTTCAGGGGATTTCAGGTGATTTCTGGGATTTCAGGTGATTTCAGGGATTTCAGATGATTTCAGGAATTTCAGGGATTTCAGGTGATTTCAGAGATTTCAGATGATTTCAGCGATTCCAAGAGATTCCAGGTGATTTCAGGTGATTTCAGGTGATTTCAGGTGATTACAGGTGATTAAAGGTGATTTCAGCTGATTTCAGCTGATTTCAGGGATTTCAGCTGATTTCAGGGATTTCAGGTGATTTCAGGGATTTCAAGGGGATTTCAGGGATTTCAGGTGATTTCAGGGATTTCAAGGGGATTTCAGGGATTTCAAGGGGATTTCATGGCAAGTGTACTCCTGATTTTAGGAGTTGTTAACAACTCGGATGAAAGTTCTAATTTCATGTGTAGCCATTTGTTCTTCGTACAGCTTAACATCCCGTCTTTTGTGAGGGAGATCAACACAAGCTTCAAACGATTTCTGTCTCTACGTCGCTTGTTGTATGTATCCTCCTTGGTGTATGGTGGTTGATATCAGTGTCATCACTTACAAATATTCACGTCCAGCTATTTCTTCCTCTAATTTTCGTACAAAATGAAGGGAATGAGTCAACCACAAAAAATTATTCTTCACAAATGTTGAAGTTTTGAAACAAAGTAGAAGAAGGTTGAGGAAACCAATTCCTTGTCAACCTGAAGATTGACTAAATTGCTATTGGTAACTTAATATTTTCTCTCTTTTTTTTTATCCCTCTCTCACTTTCTCTCTGTCTCTTTCCTTCTATTTTTCTCTTTATCTCAATCTCTATATCTCTCTCCCAGCCTTGTACTCTCTCTCTCTCTCTCTTCCTTTTCTCTCTCTCTTTCAACAACCTGCCACAAGTCTATTAAAGAAGCTCTTCAAGATACTGACGTATGTTGACCCAACAATTCTTATCTCTTTATCGTATTACGTCAAATCCTTGTTTTAACAACTTTCGTATTCATCTGCAGGTGCTGATTACGTGCTATCATACCAATGCCAATTGAGGAGATAGTGGATTATATTGCCATATCACGTGTTGATTTTCACCGGATCAATTTCAATTTGAATTAATTGTATATACATTTTAATAACTTGCATGCACAGTTGTCGATCATAAATCTGAAATGGACCTCAAATCCTGAATCAACTTTTACATGTTAATTAGAGAATTGATATATTTTTCCACACTTTTTGTATAGACAAACTGAGAACCTGAATTATCAACGTTGTAGTAGCTCTAACTAGCAGCTTGAAGTTGTTATTTGCTTTCACCAACTCTGAGATAAATACTGACCAGACTTGTGGTAGTACTGGACCTTAGATAATTATCACTCAATTAGATACTTTGAACTGAACAAATGTCGTATTGGACATACATTAGGGAATACCAAATTCATATTTAAATGAATTTTATTATTAATTCATTTGCTATTGCTAATTGTACAGTTATGATCTATATCGATTGGATGAGCGAAGCGACACTCAATTCAACCGTTTTCGAAAAAATGAACATTTTTGTTTGCGCTCCACAGGTCGGAGGAAAGTACAAATCCTGTTGAAACTTGGCAAACACAAGTGCCCACATCCAATTCGATACAGTGCAGTTTTGAGACGTATTAGGTTGCACCTCATCTTAGAAAACGTAATTTCAAAAATTTCAGAAACCTGATTAGAGAAACCCAGAGGAGAAAATGTAGAAAAGTATTATCTTGGAATGTATTCCAAACTCATGGAAATTCAATATAATAAAGACACACATCATTCTGAAGTTCAACATAATTCGGATCAGCCGTTTTGATACAAAATTATCATAATGTAATTTTCCACAATATCGGAGCTATAAAGGAACCCATGATACATATAAAAGAGTGGTGTGATAATTAAATTGAGAAAGGAAAAGGTAGTGACACATTTGTTCATTATTTTTTAAATTTTCAATGTTAGTTAACACGACCCCACCAACAGCTAGATTATGCGGGGTTACGAATGAGCGGGTAATATTGAAACTAAGAAGTGATTATAGGTGAAAGAACATTCACAAACACCCATGCCTTGTGCGGGACTTGAAAACACGCTCGACCTAACTTCAGATTCTACCGCTAGCGATAGTTGACTGTGCTACGGAGGAGTCTTATTCGCTTTAAACTCAATGTGCATAATATATAGCTTACAAACACATTTTATCTAAATATAACTATATCGCTCATCCATATTAACTCATATGTTTCGTTTCTACAGTGTGCAGGTAGTGAGGCACATGGTGTTAAGTGAATAGTGGACATGGATAGTGAAGTGAGTTCCATATTGTTATTCAAAATTTTATACATTACGAAGCTAGAAGTTGAGCAGAATGCCTCGATAATGTTTCAAATAAATACAAATGTCTTTGGATTCTGTTTAATGAGTGACTTAAACAAACAAACAAACAAAAAACCGGATGGATATCTTCGCTATTATTTCCACAATGAAAACCAGCAAATGATATAATTTGTTTTTTCAAATATCAAATCTTTTCATAACATTATTTAAATTCATATCACTCCATTTTCATATTCATATTTGTAAATCTCAATATTCATGATTTCCTAATACATTCATATCCGCATTCATTTTTAATTTCATATTCATATCCATATCCTGATGGATATTCATTTGGTACAGCTACATACAACCAATACTATAGACTACCAAGATGCTCCACTAAAGTGAAAACTCGGACCGCAATTTCGTCACATTAATCAATGCATTAATGTAAACACGGGATTACTGTTATAAAGATTTGATGCATCATCCAATACACGAGAGCATCCGCTAACACACACACATGTATATATATATATATATATATATATATATATATATATATATATATATATACATATAAATATATGTATTATATATTTTTATCTCGAAGTTATTCTCTCTTTTCACTATATATTCCAGTACTATTAAGTGAGCAGGCTACTTATGGTATCTTATCTGAATTTTTATCGAGCGATTAATTGGTACATTGCATTATTAAAATTGGTAAGAATTATATAAGTGTGCTGCTCAGAATGTTTTTTGAACTTCTATATATAAATCAAGGACGTCTCAATATGACAATTATGATAAAATAAAAACGCATTAAGAGGTATACAATTGAATAGTACAGATAGGAGTATAGTATATTATCATATAATAGGTTGCTTATTACAAATTCCACTATCTCCATTATGCATCTGTAGTACGTTCAACGTAATTTTTAAGGGATCTGAATTGTGCATACATTGTTTGATGTTTGTTTGCGAAACGGACCTCACCAATAGCTAGGTTATATTGAAGATATACTTGACAAAACATATTTTTCTAGTTTGCAACATTAATTTGAGAGATAATCGTTCAGTTTATAACTGTTTACCGCTGGGATGAGTGAGTGCCCACTAGAATCCAACGTAGCCTACTCAGAATTCAGTTCACGAAAACCTAACACTGTTCTCCAATGACGTATGGCAGATTTGAAGGAAATATGTAGGCATATATATATATATATATATATATATATATATATATATATATATATATATATGATAATTAAACTTCTTGGATACGATCCAATATCGAGGTATGTGGGATCTTTAAGTCATGTCGTAAAAGATGAAAGGTATAAAGGTATATTTGAAGGTATATACATTTTATTTTTTGCGTGGCATTTCTTCTGCCTACATCCAATTCTTCTTTGTAGGTAGAACACATCTTTCACAAATCGAAAAAGTAGTACATTAGGCACACAAGTGAACGTTGAGGATCACTACAATCCAATTCAAAGTATAATTTTAACTTCAATCTCCCCTCAAAACTGAAATATCTAACAATTCACCCTCGCGTTTCTTCGTTCTGGAGAGAGTCTGCATCATAAGCGTGAGCTGCGTATCCATCGATACGATAAGTGTGATATAATCAACAGGTGACATTGTGTGACCTTCCACATGACATTGGCCACCATTGTAATTCATTATGCATTTATATAATATACCGGTATATTGGAATTACATTAATAGAATATTTGTTAAATAACCTTTCCTTCAACTCAGCGATAAGCCGGGTACGTTTGCGGTCACATTAAATCACACCAGAATGGGCTGGTATTGTTTTTCAGTAAAAAATGATCAAACGGTTAATCCGGAAAAAATTTGGAATGCAAAATGCATCCTGATGAAAATAATGTTAGTATAGGCACTGCAACTAGAAGACAGTATACATACGTACTCCATGCATAGTCTAGGAAAACAGCAGTTAATGTATTAAAAATTTTAATTTCGGATTAAATGGTGTGTACGGAAGTGTACTTTTATTGTTTCGAGTGGCGTGCCGCTAAACGTGATGGTCACTACCACGTGATTCGAATAGCCAGTTATGAACACGTTTCTATTTTTTAACTTGAATTAACAATTGAATGCAACACTTTGTTAATACAGATCAGTTTATTAATAGTTAAAATCGTTGCTACTTACACACTGCTTATATCCAGCTAGAAATGGTGAATAATTTATAAAAATACAATAATGGCTGAATATATATTTCATCCAGCAATTTATGCAGTTGATTCATTCAGTAGTTGATGAGGTTGTCAAGACTGATTATTATTCACCTATCATGCGCTCAATCGTGACCCCAAATTCGGTTCGCTATTTAGATGAGTGAAGCGAAGAATGCCAATTTGCATATCCAAAAAACTTACCGAAAGCTCTTGGTTTTTTTGCGGCATAGTGATCAGATTAATCAATCAATCGATCCGCAACTTTTTGGGGCCTTGGTATCATACGAGAATAGTTTGGTGCTGTTTTCTACCATAATCATTTTTTTCGGAGAAAATGAGGGAAATTTGGATAATGGAAAATCCTCTCAAGAATGGCATTGGGCATAATTTTGATTTATTTCTCGATTTCATCCGATTGGATGAAATTAACATTGTTCTAATCGTAATGTTTCTGTCAAGTTTGAAGAGATGTTCGTTGTTCGTTCTCGAGAAATTAAATCATCATTTGGGGAAAATGTCAAATATTGAGTTCGAAGTACGATTAGAATCAAATGTTTGCATGGAATTGAGAACACTAGGAATTTTAGGTATGAAATGATAATGAATGAAAGAAACACTGGATCAATAAATGAACTGATGAGGATGACTCTTGATAGGCCTAGTTCAAAAATCAAGGTGTGTTTATTATTTTCTAGTACATTTCATTCATATATGCCACTATGCAATGCACCATTTTCCATTCATTAACACTAATTACATTCTAAACACCCTGTACAATAATTCAATATAATTCAATATCTTATTTATAGAATTTCATCAATTCACAGTTACAAACAGGCTTATTAAGACACACTTAAATGACATACATAGTACGTATTTGTACGAGGTATAGCTATAGTTCATGTTGGTGTATTATGTATGGGTATGTAGGTACTATGTATCAATGTTTAAAGGTTACGTATTTCGTATTTTAATCGGATCAAAAGCTAGAGAAGCATAAGTGAAGATCGGATGAATCGGATGAAGTGATTAAGTGGGAATTGTAAAGATAAGAATGATGTCTGCAGATGACACGGCATTTGTTCGTTATAGCTATAATAATTTTTTGGTGAAAGAAGTGTATATATCTATATATATATATACACATATATAGGCCTATGAGTGAAAGTAATGGAGATTTAAAATATTCCATTATATGATAAGCACACATTTTGCGATAAAAAATACCATAACGGTATACTATGTAAGCCCATCAGATTATTGCCCTCTATTGAACCAACACAATTATTGTTTTCCATTGTGTCTCTACATTCAGCAATGTTGTTCAAGTGTTATTCTTCCATGCATACAATTAGTAATGTATTACCAAACTACTTGTGCTTTGCAATGTTATCATCGACATATCTCCAAACATAAAATGTAAACACTTCAATACCTTCGAAAACAAATTGTCATAATATGTATCAAACTATTTCCACAAAAAAATAATTGTACCACCAATATCATTCATCTTATTTTTGGCATTCGCAATCTTTGCCGATATCTTATCATAGAAGTTTCTCAATATTTTTCGAGATATACGATTTAAATCCAAACATTCGATAATCTCAGAGTGCCAACTTGTGAGGGGAAGGAGGGGATCAGATAATTAATTAATAATATATACTTTATCCTCACTTGAAATACACATAACTCCTCCCACTCACACATTCTGCATAGCCGGTGTTTAATGGGAGGTGACAAAAGACTATTAGCTTATTGTTTGTATGAATTAAGTGACATTGACTTGGATATTGTTCTCGAGTACTTAGGCAAGGTAATTGCAAGTAGCTAGCCAGTTACGTGTGGGTGATTGAGATGGCATCACGTAATTCGTTTGTTTGGCTTTTTGCCGGTGCTTTAATTGTTGCGGTTTGTGCGAAAAATGTTCCCGACTGGCAACATTTGATGGAGCAAGAAGGTGAGAAAATTCATGTCTATATCAAATGTGTTGGGTTGATTAAGTTGTTCTTAACAGATATATGATAATTATATATCCATGATGATCAAATCATTATCATATCCATGATAATTTTAAGCTTTTGAATCAATAGGTTATTGATTATCAAGTTATTAGTATTTTATGAACTATTAACTAATTATCAGAATTACCGCTCATCCTGAGATATTTTCGCTGAGCACAACTCTGTGTTTGTGGATGTTCAACGTCATCAAATCGGAAGGAATAATTGGTTCAACGGAAATAATTTTGAGATATTCAGCTTCAAAGTTCGTGAATTATTATTGATTGATACATCGATACGATTGTTTCTTCAATTCAATTATTTTTGTGATTTTTGTGAGAGTGACATTTTTCAGAAAATCTATATTTTAATTCGTCAATCATCACTGCAAACAAACAGAAACAAAACAACCCTGACGTTGTCAACAATATTGTCAACAATGTCGATTTAGAGCCGAAAGTTGATCCAAATCAGCAAATAATTATAAGTTCATTTGTGAGCAATCTAATTGAATCACTTATCCGAGAACGGGCATTAGTTCTAGATGGCGAAATTTGAGTTGAGACTCGGAAAAATTAATTCATATATGGACCTACCAATTTACTGAGTGAAGGCGTCAGTCCAACGCGTACACTGAGCTATACTGTAACGGTCTAAAGTTTTCTGTTTTTATTTGAGAAATGACATCAGTCCAGGTTTTTCCAGTTTTTTCAGTCCAGTTTTTTTCTTTTTATGATTGTCTCAAAACTTATGGAAATGACAAAATGCCCAACGTGATTCAATTAGGAAAATCATCATGATTTATACATGATGAATATGAGTTACGAAGGTCTTTCATATCCAAAAACAATACTTTTCCACCCGTTTCAGTGATAATTTACCTTAAATTATTTGAGATAGTTGGATAAGAGTAGCATTTGTATCGACTGTATAATCGTGATCAAGTTGTAAGATATGTGCGGATGGCGTTTCTTCCATCAAAGCACTCAAATACTGAATACGTACATTGCACAAATATAAGTTTATAGAACTAAGTGTATATACAAAATAGAAGTAAATACATTAAATTCATGAATAATACATGAAGTGGTAAACATGATTACTCGGACATATTTAATAAGACCTTCTTTTATAACAAAAAGTATTCTTATTGGTGTATTGGTGTATGTTGTGATTTTTGTTGAGCAAAATGGATTGAAAGAATATCTGGAGTGTTTTTGAAATAATGGAAATTACAAAGTTACTCGGAAACAATTCGGAAACTCGGGACATTTTCCATTTGAATAGTACGTTCTTTTCAATTCTAATTTATTTTCAAATTTCACTTGACACAGAACGTTGACATTGTGAGCCTATAGTGATCAATATTTCTACTGAGTTTGAAAAAAATTGGATATCGCTTTCTATAAAATGAATTATTACATCTAAAAAATGTCTGATATTGCGATTTAAGTTTGTCTATGTAACAAAAAATTTTGTATTTAAAAAGTTATTGCCCCATAATAATGACAAACTATTTCCCTCATTATTTATTTATCATAATAAATTATTGACAATAAAAAAGTTCCTTGTTTCAAGTTTCAATGCTATTTTTAATGGTAATGTTATTGTTTTTGGTGTTTTTATTTCATTGTCCTAAGTTTTCATGGTTCACTAGATTCCGATACACAATGTGTTAACAATGAGAAAAATTGAACTGAAATTCCGATTGAGCAATAATAATAATAATAATAATAATGATACTGATTATAATAATTATTATTATTATGATTTCAATCATAATATTCATTCATAACAATTAATATTGCTGTAGAATACGTCATTCTTTCGCTGTCGTGCTTATATATCCAAAATATTTGTATATTTTCCAAGAGCCAACATTGAACTTTTTCCAGACGGCAGTAACAGTTTACATAATATCGGTGCATCGCAAAGAAAACACGTCCCATGTGGCTCATCGACAATGATCTATCCAATCAGAACCATTCTATGTTGAATTATATTTCATTCTTACTTTCATTATTTCTAATTTAATTGTTTCAAAATGATATCCAGATCCTCATAAGTTGACAGATGACAGCAAGTGAGGATGTTTGTATGAAGTGTACTGCTTGTTTTGTTTCAGATGACAGCCGCATGCACCCCGTTCACTCTCGGAAAGAAAGAAGTACTAGATTTGCAGAGGAGGAACTCCGTAAGTGAGACACAATATACAATTATACATACAGACCTGCCTATGTCAGTCTCCTTTCCCTCTTGGTGCGTAGCCATCGGGACCGTAGGCAACAGCGTGCGAGTACTAAACAACCAGACATGTACTAAAATTGTGCTGTTAGCGTGGTACACATTATACTAGTATCTTCTTTATTGCATTACACATCTAAAGTTCAGATTCATTCATAAACTTTATAATATTTATATGAATAAGAACAGTGGAGCAAATATGCGTGCTTACTTAATTCCTTGTATCTACTGAGAAGTTTCCAGTGTAGAACGTTTCTCGCACAAATTTCAAAAACCAGCAGATTATACTCGACCACGTAAACGTCGAAGATTGTGATAATACGATTCAAAATATAATTTAAACTCTATTTACGATGTAAACTGAGAACACACAGTTAACTCTCATGTTTCCCAGCCCTGAAAAGCTTGCATTGAGAATGAGCATGAGTTTCTCATCTATATATCTTTATTTCAAGTCTACTACTTCTACACGAATTTTGAGCTCATTTGGGCAGATATCCCATCATTTCATAGGAATATGGCACAAACTGTTTTTCGTTCGACATGCTTTTTAAATGAAATACTCTATTCCATATGAGCTATCAATCCAAACTGTAGCTCATATCGTTTGGCTGCAAAAGATGCTCAAATATATGCTGAATTAATAATTCCATCTCAAATCAACACAGCCGATTACAAAACACACCTAACATCACCGATGTTGATGCCATTTTGTATAACAATTGAAGTTGATATTCAGACGAATCGTGCAAAATTTTAGCTTCCCTGATCGAACTGGTTCTGGGTTACCGATTTAAAAAATTGATCCCAATTTCCAAATGTATGTGCCCACGCGTTTGTAATAGTCGATCTAACTATTTTTCTAATAAACATTAAGAGTTGGGAAAAGAATAGCTTCAAAGCACTGAGTGAGCGCTTTCGAAAAGAATTAAACACATTTACACGTTAGACACATTTTTGAATCAAATTTTTGAATAATACGATTTAGTTCTGTAATTCTTATAGTATTGTGAATATATTATAGTCCTATTCACAAGTTCTGAAATATGATATAATATAATAATAAACTATGTTATTATACTTAAAATGGCTTCCGTGTTAGTATATATACACACAAAATTTCAACGTTGCACATTGATTATTCTGTACTTGTCTATATTATCTCATTGAGATACCCTTCATACAAACACATATTCGATCATCAATTCCAACCCGTTTATGATGCTAAACCTTCTGCTACCTTACCTACAGGTATTCGTTTGTCTCGTCTTTTAGTTGACTTTGAATTAATTCTACCCGCTGTCTACCCAACCAGATCCAGCATTACTGCTCCCTGGCTGGTGCAAAGGCCTCAAATTAATACCCAACTCACAAGTTTTAAAAAAGAGGATACCAGCTCACTCATTTATCGTCAGAAATTTTACGAAATATGTTCACATTTCAAAAACTTTGTTCATTACTTCACGGATGGATCAAAACTGAACGACTCCGTAGGGAGTGCGTTTTGGTCAACTGATATTCAATGCTGTTTTAGACTGAATTCAATGTGTAGTGTTTTCACGTCCGAAATTGTAGCTATAATTAAATCTTTGGAACATATCTCCAGTCGTCAAGAGAAAGCATTCTTTATATGTTCAGATTCGCTTAGTACACTTCAAGCTATGACAAACATATACCCTGATAACTACTTGATACAGAAGGTGCAAAACCTGCTGACCAACCTGGCATTACGGGACGTCAACATAGTGTTTTGTTGGATTCCTGGTCATGTGGGCATCCAGGGAAATGAGATCGCTGATAAAGCAGCTAAAGATGCTACTCTGAGAAATTTTGTCGACGAACCTCTCGTACCTTTCTTTGACTTGAAATCTCATTTCAAACTCTTATTCAAACATAAATGGCAATCAGAATGGGACAAAGAGATAAACAACAAGCTTCGTGAAATTAAACCTACAATCGACTTTTGGGATTCCTCTATCCGAAGTTCGAGAAGAGAAGAAGTGGTGTTGGCCCGTTTGCGAATAGGTCACACTCTCCTGACTCAAGCTTATCTATTTACAATAGAACAAATCAAACCGCGATGTGATATTTGCAATGATATTCTTACTGTTAAACATATTCTTATTGTTTGTCAAAAATACTCGACCATAAGACAACAGTTGTCCATGGATACTACTCTGGATAAAGTACTGTCAGATGACTCAAAACGTATTGATAAGATATTCAAATTTCTAAACTCAACCGATCTATTGGATAAAATATGAAAAACTGATTTTGTAGACAATTATATTACTCAAATATTAAAGAGAATAGAACAAAAGAAAGATAAAAACGGAAACAGGGTGATGAAATGACCATGCTGTCGGTGTCACCAGAAAAAAAAAAAAAAAAAAAAAAAAAAAAAAAAGATCATCTAGAGCCGAATTTTCTATAAAATGCAGATAATTTGTTTCACTGGAATTTAAACATTTTTTTTATTGATAATGTTCTACCCCACTAAAGCACATTGTGCTTTAACTGTAGAGCTATTATCATGACATGTAGGCCTATCACACAATATAAGGATCAGCGCAAAAATTATTCAGAATAATTTACTTAATATTCACACTATGAATTGAACACAATCAACAGAATATTCGATAATTGTAATGTTGATGTACTCAAAATGATACTTTCACTGATTATTCCATTTAGTATAGACATTAATTTCCTGTACACATGGTTGATAATTCAGATATTGATAAACTCAAAATGGAACTTTCATTCTTTCTTCTTGGACTTTTAAAACATGTTTTCAATATAAACATATTGAAGTGATAATTATGACGTTGATAAACTCACAAACAAATTTCCGCAAACAAATTATGATTGCAATTATAGTATCTTCAAATACGTTATATATTCCAATGTGAACACGATTGATATTCTAGATTTCATCATCCAAAAAATTAATTTTTCACTGATTATTTTCATTCAGTATACATAATATACATATCATTGTAAAATCACGGAAAAAACCATTGAAAGTGAATGACTGAATACACTGTGATAATTGTATACACTCTGCGATACATCGAAGGTGCAGATGAGAATTGATGATAATTGTTGAATATAGCTCTTGATAAATGAACAATTGATAGATTCATAGAATCGTGAATCTGCCGAAATTTCAGTATGTGAAATCATGAAGACAATATAGGTCATTTTTATCTTTTCTCATTTCAATTTTCATCTGGAAAGAAGATTGAAGACTTTTTTCCATGAAACAAGATTTTTGAATGATTATTCCTTTAATTTAATCCTTACCACTTGTTAAATAAGTCATATTACACCTAATTATTCCTTCCTAACGGTAAAATCACACTTGTGGTGCCTAATTCAAACGATCCTGTAAATTGTCATCATGAGTACTAATTGAGCAACAATGATTTAACGCTAAGTTTCCGATGTTGATTAAGGGCCCATAGTACCATTAATAAAAATGTGAATTTTGATTTTGATTTTGAATTTTGAATTTTGTTCGGTATGCAATTAATCAATTGCAGTACAAAAATAACATTGGTAACTAAGGGTAATAACAAGCTAATCCACTAATTATCGCTTCATCAACAAATTTATTATTCGTAATACTGGGCATGGAGAAATTAAAAATCCACACCAAATTTGAATGAGCAAATTGTTTATAAATAATAATATATTTTGTCAGTAGGGCCTATGGAGTATTTTACTCCTGAGAACATGACAATAATATTCGAAAAATTGTGTAATACAATAACACTTTGATTATGTAAAAATAATTTTATTGCCATCTGAAATATTTGCAGTTACAAGAAGTGGTCAATCGAATCACATTATAGATTGCGCTCTGAGAAAAAATGAGTGACAATAAACTTTGGATTATAGCTATCGTGCCGATGGCTACAATAAGCAACAGCGATCCAAAGCTGAGTAATCAGTCATATATTAAAAACCAAAAATGTGCTGTCACCGTGGTAAAAATGACACCAATGTCCCATACCGGTACATTGTACCACGCATTTAATTTGAACTTACATTAAACTTACATTTAAACTTACAGATATAGTATAGACCTAACGTATCATACTGTTGACATCATATATGCTCCATCGGCCGAAACAGATCAATTACTACAGTAGATTATATTTTCTTGAAACTATAAAACTGAATTGATTAGCTTTAGAACGATTAAAGTTGAAACATATCTACATCATTCTCTTTCTTTTCAATTTTAATTGTCTTCCCAAATGATGTTATTGTTCTAGTAGTAAATCGAATAGTGGATGATGTAGGTTGTAAATACGTAATGATGACGCAATTAATCGCGTTTGTATGTAAATAGTAATTAATTATGGAAATTATATTGCTATCGTCGGCATTGCAATACAGCGAACTGGGGAATTAACAGAGTTTGTGGTACTGGTAAGTTAATATCAATTGGGAGATATTGTAGTCTACCTCTTTCAACATTGCATGACATCACTCTAAAAAAAGTCTATAGAAAGAGATAGAACGATATTGAAACTATATTTTTTAAATCAATTATTCGTATTTTTTCAGAAAAAATGTTATGTGATATTTAAATATTTTTTAATGTGTCTGCCTATTATATATTTTAAAAATAGGTCTGTGAATTTTACTATTTGTATCAAGTTTTGATGTTATCGGAAAAATACTTTTCCGCTGATTCGTACCAAAAACCACGGAGTATACAAAAGGTATACGTCATTACTCATTTTGTCGTTATTTGACTTGTATGATACACGAATGAAGAAAGGCTTCCACCAACATAACAAAATCAAATATCACCTTTATATTTGAATATCTGGAATATCTACTCTCATGATGTATAATTAGTCAGGGTGAAATATACGATAATAAAAGCGATTATACCCTATGAAATCACCCAAGTTTCTACAGTTATTTGGTTGGTAGACGACCTTCTTCTTTCGTGATTGAGGTATAGTTCACAGAACGATCCTATTCACTATACCGACGCTGGTAGCACACTGGTAACCCGCTTGCTATGTGATCGGGAGATAATGGTAGATCGGTCATTGGTTCGATCTCCGCACCGACCATCTGTCTAAGGTTTGTCGTGGTTTCTCTCTGGAGCTTATATTGTAGCTTATATAGAACAATAGTTGTTATCTACAATTGTCTATGAGATATGCCGTTTAAAATATATCGTTGAATTGATATATTTGCCGTCAAGACGCTGTCGACGATGGTAGAACCAGGATAAATAGTAATTTGAGATGCCTCAAATATTTGCTCAATTATTATCTACAAATATTATTTCCCACAATTGTCTGTGTAGTTGGCCGCTATAACGTTATAAGCGTGGTTATGGGTCAAACAGTGAAAAAGCGTCGCGATGCCACATATGTGACGAAGTGCCAAAAAGGAGTGAAATACACGTATCGTACATTTGGGATGCATGTTACTCTTCTATTATTGGATAAATGCATAGATGATCCTACAATATAGGACAAAAACCGCTCTCTTTATAATATCTTATCCATTATTCGAGAAATCTACACCTCATCATCTCAATAATAATTGATTCGACGCTGATGGATCTTGGTTATCATAATGGAGAGTTGATACCGATCAAATAATAATTAATCCCTTTGTCGCATACAACCTTGTGGAAACTGGCACAATATCTATGCAATGATACACCACGGTCAACAATAACACCATGAAACAATACAACAACAGAATATTGATTAAACACAATCTAATATTAGTGTCCGAAAACTCTCAGTCGACAATGATAGGGGAGACCATCGATCGTACCCGCCAACATGTGATAAATATTTTAGGCCTACTGTGGGAACTGGGGCATATATATTGTATTGTAGTCGGATTAACATGCAAGGGACGCATCAGTGAATTGAATTATTCGGTGGTGAATCGTCATTCAGAAGACCGGGGCTCGATTCCCCTCATAGTCGACCAACCCTACTGAAAATTCCGAACTGATTTTTCTCGTTAGCAATCCCAACAATATTCATGTCCAGTAAGAGGTCGGCACGATTTCTTTGGGGTGTTGAGATCACCCTTGTGGTGCCTCGTTTAAACGATACAAATTGTCATCCCTCCTTCACCTCTATTAGATGATAATGGCTTGATGTTAAGTTTTCGATATTTTAGGATAAAATCAAGATCGAGAGGATTGGTTACTTTGTCCGGCATGTGCGCGAGTAGCAGTCAAAAAGTGCCATGCTGAAAATAACAATATGTATAAAGTGCCTCATTAGTATCCAATTGGTGTCTTGAGCAGGAGGGTTTTTGGAAAGGTGTATTGTTCTTCATTTTCAGGGTAGGGCCTACCTAAACTGTGAAGAAAAAGTTGCAGTTCCAATATTTCGGGACGTTAACATTAGGAGATCAATATTTTCCCAATTTATACATATATTGTTCGGTTTTTGCATTCTTTAATAATAGCAAAAATCATCCGATGTTACGTCTTACCCTATCAAGAGTATAGCACCTTGGAAGCATGGTGGAACTATTACGAGGATAGTAACAGTCTTGAGCATCTTTCGAACCACAAGGATACACAAGGTTAACAAGGACCTTCCAAAATCTTCGGAATGATGATATACAAAATATTATGAAGGAATTGATTTATTTTATTTCTATCTGTTCAGATGCTCCGTTCTGGAACACGGGCGCGCAGAACACATTACGTAAACACTTGAGCGAAGTCCCCATCAAGAAACAAGCCAAGAATGTGATAATGTTCCTTGGTGACGGCATGTCGATTCCGACTCTGGCAGCTGCCAGGATCTATCAAGGACAACTCGCAGGTCTGGATGGCGAGGAGCAAACTCTTAGCTTCGAGAGGTTCCCTTATACAGGACTCTCCAGGGTAAGTTACAGGAATATCTGGAACTAATGCAGATTGAAGGAAGTTATTCGTTGTTGGAAATCGAGAATCGGTCATGTAAAAATATGTGAAATATGTGAAAAGATTGTAGAAAAGTTCAGAAGGAAATGTTTAGCATTCATAAAAAATGGAAATTCAAATGAAGGTCAAATCAAGAGTGGTTTATGGAGCTGCGATAGATTATGATAGAAACATAGTTCATGTCGTTCTTCTCTTGTTAGTGTCTTATTCATATTTACAATGAAGGAAATAAGTTTTTGTAGAGTTTTAGGTTAATCTCGATGTATCCTCTCTGGTTTCAGACGTACTGCGTTGACAGTCAGGTGGCCGACTCTGCTTGCAGCGCCACCGCCTACCTGTGCGGAGTGAAGGCAAACGACGGTACTATCGGCGTCACTGCGGCGGTAGGCCAGGGCAACTGCTCAGCCATGAACATCCCAACCAATCAAGTCTCCTCTATCGCAGCATGGGCGCAAGTGAGTCACAATGGTTACACTGTTGTCACAAGTATAACGGTAGGGGCGGTGCTAATACAGACCCGAAGTCCAGTCACGCAGGCTCCCGAATGTACCCTATCTCTTCACTCCAACCGTTGAAAGAGGATAATATTCTCCAATAAGTTACATCACATTAGTTGAAGAATTTTTTTTCCAGATTATTTGATATATCTTGTAAAAGTATGTGCCTCTCACACATTAAAATTTGATGTATTCAACCGTTTGTAAGATGGACATTGAAAGATGAGTTACAATACAACAATACAAATGATTTTCTGAGAGTTTAAAAATTACAAACTTCTGTTCACAGGAAGCTGGCAAACGTACAGGATTAGTGACCACCACGCGCGTCACTCACGCGTCGCCGGCCGGCATGTACGCCTCCGTCGCTAACCGGGAATGGGAAAACGACGCGGCGGTCATGAGTAGTGGCAACGACCCGAACGTATGCATGGATATAGGCAAGCAACTCATCACAACGGACCCCGGTCGGAAACTTAATGTGAGTCATCAAAAGCATTTTGCTGTACAATTATTGGATGAGCGAAGAGAAGACTCAATGTCACCGTACCCGATTTTTCTTTATCGTACTCGACAACCCAGACGAACGAACAAATTCAGTTGAAATTTGTCATATACCTACACAAGTGTCATTATCTAATTCGATAGTAACCCATTGGAGAACACATTATTTCTTTGGCATCACGTTTTAATCTTTTATCTTTCACAAATATGTTTTCCTAGAAGCTGCAGATCAACAAGAATATTCAATGTTCAATTGGATGCACACTATAGATACAAACTGCGCACATATCACATGAATTGATTTTTTTATTCAGTGTGACATAATCGATCTATGGGCATTATGTTCAATAGTGATCAAATGTTATACAGTCTATATACCGGACCCCAAGTTTCAGAGAGATTGGTTGGTACAATTCTTGAAAACCATTATATAGTTATTATAATTTACATTGTTCTTGTTTGTTTTTCATTTATGTTGAGATTCAATGGAAGTGTTAGAATTAGTATGATTTTTCTTTCTATTGATTGATTTCTTCTTCGTTGTCATTGAGTAAATTTAGGTTCAATCATTATTTTTTTGTCATATCAGGCCCAACATTTTACTCTTGATTGTTATCCGTATATCGTTCCATTTACTACTGAAATCATTTTCCATTTCCATAATTTTCATATGTTGAATTATTCTATGTCGTTCGGCTACCGAAAATGTGGGCCGAGATCTAAATGAGATTTTTTATTCATTACCTATCCTTACTGACAAAGTGAATTTCAGAAATGAATAGTCACATCTGAAAGTGTCATTAGTTATCGCCAGAATTCTTCTAATCGTGTCACTCCACATGTTCATTATTTTCTTCAGGTAATTCTTGGCGGTGGCCGCGGTGAGTTCCGTCCCTCCACATTGCTTGACGAGGAAGGTCAAAGAGGTTATCGAGTCGGACGGGAGGACCTCATCGCGAAGTGGAAAGCAGACAGAGCCGCAGAGGGCAAAGTAGCAAAGTAAGTTACCACTAGCTTTGCAGACAACACATTGCAACTGGGAAAATGATGCATGTTTATGTTGAAGTAAGAGCTAGAAAAAATGTCACGAGGAAATATTTTCATCATGTGCTACCATTATTGGATCAATTTATATATTACCTTTCATTTATATGTGGCACTAAAAATCAACCAAATTATAATGACCAGTCGACAAAAGCCTCCATATTTTATTATTATTCTCTTAACAAAATTCCATATAGAGTTGTAACAGAAACATCTCCAAAAAACCTAGAGTATTGAACTCACTGTTAGGGTTTTAGGAAATCTCAATCAAATGATATGTTTTTCAAAGTCAATGATACTTATTAGGCCTACTCTCAATCACCACATCGAACTTTGTATTCAGAATTACCGTAGAAGTTTGCAAACATAAACTCAATTTCTCAAGTTAAAGATAAACATAGGAATTGACCTTTCAGCGTCATCACCAGGTCGACCACATTTTGATCGAATGAGTGCAGCCCATATCTTATTTTTTAGAATTATTTACTTACATCAATTTCCGTTTTACTTGAGCCCGATATTCCATAAGTATTGATACTATTCCAAAGTATTAGCCTCATTCTGCGAGTTACATTACGTAATCATGGTTATAATCAGTTTCAACTCCCACTTAGAGCTTCTCATACGCTGATGATCCAGGTATTTCTCGAAGATATTGAGTTGATCGCTTGTTCCAGATACGTGTGGGACAGGAACGGTCTTCTGTCAGTGAACACGGACACCACTGAACATCTCCTCGGCTTGTTCGAGGCTGGTCACACCCAATACCATCTGGACGCCAATCTCGCCACGGAACCAACCCTGGAGGAGATGACAACAACAGCTATCGAACTATTGTCGCGAGGAAGCGAAGGATTCTTTTTATTCGTTGAAGGTAGAATATTAAACATTCATCTACGAGAGACCAGGGACGTCGTATACGTTTACATTAAATGAAATGTAGAATATTTTTGATAGAGGTTGTACTTGTCGAATTTCCCTCTCGGCTCAATAATAAGATGTATTATACATTTTTCAAAAATACACTGGTGTTTTTGGATGCTGACCGTCCACACATGACCACTTCTGACGAGTCAATCTTTTGACCACCATATTGAACTCAACTTCCAAATGAATGTTTTCGTATCCAGGTGGCCGTATCGACCACGCCCATCACGACACCGCCGCGCACAAGGCACTCGACGAGACCGTGGAAATGGCGAAAGCTGTCGCCGCCGCCCGAGCGATGACGAACATTGAGGACACACTTATTGTCGTCACTTCTGATCATGCGCACGTCATGACTCTCGCCGGGTATCCTAAGAGGGGGAATCCCATCTTCGCTGCGACTGGAGTGTCGGATAAAGACGGACTACCGTACTCGACGTTGAGTTATGCCAACGGACCTGGCTATAAGGAAGGCAATGCTGGACGACGATATGATCTTAGTCAAGATGATTCCTGTGAGTTTATTGGTTATGTTGATTGTCTGTTACAAGTAGATTCGATTTCAATATCTTCGATAAGATCGATATTTCGGGATTTGGATTCCCTTTCGAGTCGCAATATTTAAAATCGATACATCCGATATCGGAATTCATAGATCCCAATTCTGTAATAATATGTACATAATATATCACGCTGAGTGAGAATTTAGATTTCTTTGAAAAGAAATCTTTCTAAAAATATCCTGCTTGAACTAATCTTATGGGGTCCATCCGGAAATTTGTTATGGTCATATTTTCGAAAACCGTTCAGAGGTCATCACCAAGATCAGGTTTTATGCTCAATTGACTCCTAAGCACTTTTGAGTGATGAAAATATGAACAATTGGTTCAAATATTGGTATCATCCACATGATTTATCACATTTTTCTCTCGACAGTCAACAAGAACTACAAGTTCCCCACGATGGTGCCACTAAGCAGTGAGACCCACGGCGGAGATGACGTGGCAGTGTTCGCCAGCGGTCCATGGGCGCATCTCTTCACGGGCAGTTTCGAGCAGAACTATATCCCCCACGTGATGGCGTACGCGTCGTGTATCGGCAAAGGAGAGAAATTCTGCGAATCGCCAGCAGAGAAGAACCTAGTCAACAGACGCGGTTCGTGGCAAAACATCTTGGACAAACAGAAGAGAGGGCAGACCGAGAAGATTTTCGTTTAATTTTGTTGTTCATACAGAATAAATAACAGCGGAAGTTGTTTTGTTGACAGTTGATAGAAATATATGAAATAACTTGACTGTGATCATTTTGTTTCTGTTTGAGCGTCTCTTTCATACATTTGAATATATATATATATATATATATATATATGTATATATATATATATATATATACGACAAAAACTTGTGAGCTAGATTTGTTTATTTTCTTACATAATCGTCAATGCACTGATGTTGAATGAACCAAGTGCCTGATTATAATTTTTCTATGCATCAGCAAAATAATAGAATTATCGAGGAATAGTAAAAAGAGAAATCGGTCGAACTAGTTATCTATTTTTGTAGTGTTATGATGAGTATATTGATACAATTTTGTGATTTCATTCTATGCCTAACCATCTAGAATTCTACATAATATCGAAAATGTTCAGAAATATTTATTTTGTGAATAATATAAATGATTGATGTTAATTTATTTATGAGGAACAAGTTTGTATAGAGATTATATATTTATACAGTCGTTTTATTATACATGTAGCACAAAATAAATGTATTACAATCTGTTGAAAAACAAACGATCATGAATTATTATTGCATTTTCATAAATTTAACCTGAAAAGTTGCAAAGAGGTGAAAAGTGACAATCAAACAGGTAAGAGGCAGACTTTCGGGAAAACATGAAAGCCGCGTATAAGTCTAGCTTATATTTGACAATTATAAAATAATGGAAATATCACGATAGGTGGCAAGTCATGACAAGTGATATATATTTATGGAATATCGAGTGTCAATAAGACTTGGAGTTGTTAATTTTAATGGGGAGTCACGGGATCAGACCTAGTGAGGTCTGAGGCGGGTGCAATATGAGGAGTAGGCCTATCACTCATTTTGTATGACATAATGATACACTTAACATCTGCTGTTCAGAATTGAACATTTCCCAAGAGATTTATTTCAATTTTCAGAGTGGAATAGGTCAACATTCGATGTGTGAGGTCGCAATCAATGTCAAAGCTGATAATGTCCGAATATATCACAAAAATCGTGCATACATAATGTGTTCCGAACTTGTAAACTGAAATACATTGATGAGGGGTGAAATAGTATGTTCACAGACTGAACAGTTCCATTGTCAAAGATCATTGTTACATATTCAAAATCATAAATATTCGTGACAATACAATACAGCCTCGAAGTCTTGGAACATGCTACAAAAAGGATGCCATTATCTAGTGTCAATATTCTAGAAGTTTTATTGTAAGTTTCCAAACAGAAACACGTACATAATATTAATTCTGATATTCATAAGCATGAAACAATATAAATTGTGTCAGTGACCGGAGGAATTAGTGTCAATGATAGATTGTGTCAAATTCAAATATATTATCAAAAACACACTTCTAAAACATGGACTGTATATTGTGAGAGATTTCTGATCCAGAACATTGTATTCTTGTGAGAGCTAATCGAATTTACCCCTTTGAATGAATTCAAATCTTCACTCTGAGCCGCCCACGGTAACTACATGGCAGTCAGAGGCACTGCATCAGCAACTTGAGTCAACGTTGGGCGTGGGTTCGAGTCTCGCATTAGGCATGGGTTTTGTATCCATGTTTTTGCTAACCGCTCTTCACCTATTGCAGAGTTACATCATTATCTGCTCATTCGTACTCCCCATATAACCTAGCTGTTAGTGAATTCGTTAAGCTAATAATAATAATCAATAAATCTTAACATCGAATACTTCTTCCCGAAATGTTTCTTCAGGTTCATTATGACCGCACTTCCAGAATATATCTTTTGGTCATGTATTTAAAATTGAATTATTGAACTCTGCTTCACCAGGTTTCTCCGAGGGGTTAACTACTCCTGAAATCTGGTGTACACTTGCCATCCCCTTGAAATCCCTGATATCAATTTAAATCCCATTGAAATCTCTTGAAATCCCCAGAAATCTCTTGAAATCTCTGAAATCACCTGAAACCAGGTGTGACCCCTCGTGTTGTAAACCCCTCAGGTTTCTCGAAGAGAAACGTATGGTGGGAGACACCAACTATTCTGTATTCAAGAACTTTGTTAGTTCACTTCACCACCAAACAGACTCCAGGCGCTTCATCCAATTACCCAATGAGAATCGTTTCTATTGATGACACCATCACAAATATGGAATCTCAACTGATGGAGAAATCCGGAGAGAAACTTGCAAAAATCTGAATTTCAGTGATATTTGCTTTGTTCCCTTGTAGACTCATCAGTTAGTAATACTTGAGTCATTCAACATCTCTTGAAATTTGAGCGATGCCATAGCACAACCTCATAGTGGTGAGACAACAGTTACGGACACTGAATCAATCAATACAGATCAGACAATTGTTCGTCTCGTTAAGAACACTACCGAATCTGAATTCTAAAAACATCTTGCTTCAAAATACACAAAGAAACTTCTCATATTGTCTGAGCTCAGACTTGGCAAGAAATTGATAGAAAGAGAGAGCAGTTTTCATCATCTGAAACAAGAGTGATGGAATAAATATTCATACTCTATGAGTCTATGATTCATAGTTACCAAAATCCTATGGTTTAACAGCCAGATCACATATTTGTTGCTATTGATGATTCGCTATATAAATTCGTTCCAACTTACTTGCTGATATGTAACAAACGTATGTAACGAACTTCTATCGCCTGAGTTCAGACTCGACAGTGAACTGATAGAATGAAAAAGCAGTTTTGATCAACTAGAACAGAAAAGACGGAATAAATGTGTTTTTAATCATAATAATAGTAACAAAAATACCAATGTACAACAGCCAGATCGCGTATATTTGTTGCTATACTGACCATTCGCTATAGGAATTCGTTTCAACTTACTTTATGATATGTAACAAACGTTATTGGCATACCACCAAGTCCATTAATTCCAATCGGTACATTCGACCTTGAGATGATTATACTTATTGATTTTTTGTAGCGTGAGGATGCCTCAATCCAGTCACTTCCGTAAGCAGCATCGCGTATGTATTCACTCTGAGGAAAAGAGAATTGAAACCTGAGTAAGGTTTTCGTGAATACACACTAAGGATATCGAATTGAATACATTATCGTATATGTGTTCATTCATGTTTTCCAGCTATCCAAAGTGAATAGTGACTGGTTCACGAATTTCACCGTATGTCGGGCTTGATGTTTCACATCAGCGTCTGGTGGATCAGAGTCTTGTTGTTTATTTTATCAACAATAGTCAGAATTACTCTTGTTAGACGAGCTTCAGCGAGGATTCAATTTGATATACTGAGAAAAATTGGTGTTCGTTTTTATTATTTTTTTTTTTTTCTATGTTTTTTGTCGGTTCTCCACAGGTCAAATGGCTACAGCTGTCAAATTCAAACTTTTTTTTCAATATGGTTCCTCATCTAACTCAGATCATTATAGTTTTGTGGCATTATCGGGGAGTAACTTTTTTTTTTGAATCTTGGAAATTTCAAAAATACTCATTAGAATAACATGACGCAAAAAAAGAAAATATTTTTATTTTCCCAAAAAAATGAAATTTTGCGTGAAGTTGAATTACATTTTGATACACATTTCTAAGAAGTTTCAGCTGGATCGGGTCAGACATTTTGAAGAAAAAAAATAAAATGTGCTATATTGGTACCACTCGAAGCAGTTCTTAACCATTACTACCCATACTATTACTATCCGTTCGTCTAACAACGCATATGGCGTTTTCCTAGTATTATATCATTTGTCCAACACATTCTCTCTTACTCTCTCCATCGTTTCCAACGTCATTCTGCTGTCTTTCCGCTAAACGCCTTAAGCGAGTTCGTAGGAAGCGGAGGGATTGAGAGGAAATGACCTCCTCCCCACGCCACCCACTCTGCATGCTTAGACACCCAGATAATTCACTTATTCTCATTTCTCGTCAAAATATACTCCAACCTATGTTGAATAATAAATAGGCCTATAGGGCTACTTCTAAGATGGTCCAAAGACACTAAACGGGCGTAAGATTGGCCACCTTCCTCGTATGGGACAATTGTGAAAATGATTTATAACATTTCGATCTGAAATTATGCTCGCCCCTACCATCCTCTCTTACGTACGTGTCGGTGAACCTAGTTTTCTCATCAGTTCCATTCAACATTTTTGTCTCGATAATATCACTCACCTCGGAACTTAGCAATTCAATCAACATTGTACGCAGAAACGAGTTGACAGCTCCGAAGCCACAGAGGCCTGATACTAGTATTGCTTTCTTTTCCAAGGTATCCAACTGAAAATTGTAGATTCCATTTAGATAAAATGACTATTTCCGAATCGGCAATCAATAAGTATTTCTTCAGGATATCATATTCCCTCTCATATTAACTAGATCTCTTATCTCTCAATCATATATGTTATATTGTTATATTGTTCTATATCATGTAATATATATTATATTGTTATAACTTGACTGTTTTTGGAAATTGAGAGTCAAATGTAATTCGCAAGCTAATTGATTAGATGTGTATACAAATATCAATTGCTCTATCATTCAACTTGGGAGTAGTAGTGTCTTCATAAGGTAGTCTAGACTATTTCATTGAATCATCATGAAAATAGTGTAAGATATTCCAAAGCCTCCACCTTGACTGCTAACATCAGAGCAATACCACCACACAGAAGAAGAGCTACCATATCGATTGAAATCGTTACACGAAAAAGCGACTCAAACTTTCTCATCCATCTGCAAAATAATGAAATATTTTCATTTCAAAAAATAATACAATTATGTGGTTAGATGTATTTGTATTATGCTTTCAGTTTCAGGATCTTGTAAATGGACTGAGGAGACAAAAAAAGGGATACTAAAATATTGAAAAATAAATATAAACATGATGAAGAATGCAAGGACTTGAATTTGAATTGATATTCACAGAAAAAAAACTTTTCATTTCTACTCATTAGGGAAACAATCAAACTCAAGTCAGTTGCAATGTCATTGTTTCCTCATTATTTCCCCATTATCATCATGTAAATCAATTTAATTCAGTCAATAGAAATAGACAATAATTAGAAATATTACACGTCAGTTTCATCATCTTCACCAAATCCTCGCCATCCTCCTTCACCATTCCCAACTCGAATTAATTCGGACAACTTTGCTTTTTTTACATGGTTCCTATTCACATTTGACTGTATAGGAATTGGAAAGTTTAATTATATTCAGAAATACCTGGTCAAAGCCTGGTGGTGTATGATGCAATCCCTAATGATTCTCTCCATCTCTTTTTCCAATCTCTTTTCTCTCAAGTGAGGATTATTCTCGTGTCTCTCAGTGGAATACATCACTCTTTTCTTCATCTCTTTCTGATGCATCTTGGTACGAATCTTCTCTCCTACTTGTACAACGTGATGATAATATTCTTCACTCACCTTCTTCTGAAGGTTATGAACGGCTTGTGGTCGAATATTTCTAAATTTGATATTTAGTATTTTGAATTGTGCGACGACATGAATAAGGATTGATATGACAAACAGATACGTAAACCCTGCCATGATAACCAATAAAGTAGTATTATAAGTCAAATACGGAAATAATATATCGTAGTTGGTTGTACATTTATGGTCAATTGGTAGCCATAACCTGGAAGAAAACATAGTGACCATAAGTTGTAACGTATGAAAAACAATATAAATTCATCTTCTCAAAATGATCTATAGTGAATAATTCGCTGATAATTATTAGTTTAGTATGAATGATCAATTTATACCAAATGAGTGAAGAGTATTCAACACTAGTTTGCATACCTGTAGATGAATATTCGTTTCTTATAAAGCTCAGGCCAAAAAAAGAATGGAATGACTGTTAGAACTATTCCAACAAAGGTAATAGACAATAATATTATTAGTTGAGATATCCATTGACTCGTGTGTCTGATTGTCTTTTGTTTCTCGTCGATGAGCTGATCTGGTGTTTGCATCGCATACAAATCAGTCACCAGACTTAGAATATCTTCCATTCGGTGATAGAATGTAGCGCATGTCACAGATACGGGTGTCAACACGGTCCACCAGCTGAGAGTTTCACTGAATTCAAGCAGATCGAGATCGTATTTGAATAATGCCATCGGTATGCAAATAGAAACCAGTAGAGCATTTGTCATCAAAGATACATTTGTTGTTTTGTACAAATATTTTGTCCATTTCATGTGATCCGTATTCCAAATACCTGAAATATAAAAAACTCGTTGATTGCAAATTTTGATGACTGTATGTAGTATAGCATTGACTGAATATTGAATGAATAATATGTTGTGTGGATAAGGGCACGCATTAAATTCAAGTTCAGTTGTAATTCAAACAAAATTTATTATATTTTCAATACATTTGATTATATGCCTTCTGAAAAAGTGTTGACAAATCAACATGGGGATTGAAAATGTATTCAAAGTACGTGCATTATTTGAAATATGTTGAATTGATCAGAATACGTACTCTTGAAAGGCTTCATATTATTGGCCCATCCTTTCAGAAATACTCTGTGAAATCCTCGGGAATATTCAAATCATTATATAAAAACAACTTTTAGTGAAGCAAAATTTAGAAATGATCAAAAAAATGTGTGAATAATATAGTTCCAATCTGTTGACTGTTATATTTATTTTCTAAATAGTGGAATTATATGGTTCATTTTGTTGAATTCTTCTTTGTATCCCAGATTAAGATCATGGGAGAACAGATGATCATATATCTGTACTTCACCGATTAATTTTTCACATATCGCTTGTCTTATCTTTTTAAAAGTAATGAGAAACGTATTTTTTGTAGTTTCTGTTATGTAACCCACCATACACAAAAATAAATAAAATTCAATAAATATTAAATATAATGATAAATCATTCACATAAACTCCTCTCGTTCTTTGCTCCATCCACACAATTGACTGCAGTGAACCAATTATCAACTCAGAAACTGGAAACACTAATTTCTTTCAATTCAACAATTGCGTCAATTAATCAATTCGCCATGTTCTTTTTTCTATTGAATAGGAATAGTCAAATTTGTTTTTAACATGTTGATTCTATATAATTGCCAGAATATATTAGATTTGGAAACAACAAATGAAGATGAATTTATTTTGGAATCCATGGGAGTCGATTCAGCGGAATAGAAGTTTTTATGTGATAACTTCTGATCGGAATAAGATAGCAAAATTATACTATCTAGGAATTACAGATATTTTTAATAACCCCAAGATGGTGTAAGTAATAACTATTTACCTCCTGTCACTTTATTATCACGCCTATACGTCTAGAAAGAAGTTTTCAACCGTATACGCGTGACAATTATGCGATATGAGATAAATAGTTATTTATTACATCGTCTTGAAGGTATTATGAATATTTATGTGTTCTCTTTATCAGAATTTAGATATCCAATACCGTTCAAAAGTTTCATAACAAATCTGCCATTCCGCTAAATCGACTCCCACGGACTCTTAAAATGACACGATTAAAGTATATCCAATCCTAGAGTCGTCTCTCAAAATCCGTGGTGATGGTGTAATGGTGACACTCCTGCTAACACAATACAGTCGCAGTAAGGGTCAAGGGGCGACTGTTACTCAAATAACGTCCTGGACCCAGCCAGCTCCATAAGACTAGGACTTCGATTGGTTGATATTAACTGGAGAAGCTAAATATAATGACGACACAAGATCGGTGTCACACGGTGTCTTAGCCCACCATAATTTGGCCCAATGCGTAGCTCACATCCTGAGCACAGCTAGAATTTTGCGCTCACAACAATGTAAATGTAAAGAGACCCGTGTCTATAGTATTTAGTTCTTTTAGTGGATATTCACTAATCAAAGTCATAGTCCCTTAGAGCTAGCTAAGCCTGGGACGATATTCTGAGTGACTCGCGGTGAGGGTCCTCGATGCCACTTTCGGAATGAGAGTTGAACAGAGTAAGCGGTGTCGGACGAAGATATGTGGATGACTGAGACAGTCATCCACATATCAATCACATATGTGATTCTGGGCAAGAGTCTGGCTGAAGCAGAGCGTGAATTGAAGAGTTGATCAACTTAGCTCAACAAATCTTGGTGATAATAGTTGATTTTTTTATTATTTCTCAATTTGACATCAAGTTTATTTCAGTTTTTGATCGGTCGGTTATTGAAGACACATATCAACGCCTGTTTCATTTCATGATAACACCACCGGTCCCAACAGGATACTTACCAATGCAGTTCAACAGTCTTACTGACAGCCACATACATTTTCTCTTATTCACGTCTTCATTCCATTTTTTAATCATCTCAATCAGATTCCACATTTTGTGCGACTAGAGTTTGTTCACACGTGGATCTATATGAAGCGCTACTCATGCATATTGTCTCCGATGTAGACCTAATAGGAAAAAAACAGACCAAATATAGTGAATGCAAGATGGGTGGCTATTAAGAGGTGATGTGATCAGTCGTGACGTCGCTGAGTCGTCATTCAGGAGACCGGAGATCCACGGAAGTCTTCGTGCGGTTTCTTTCAGTAGGGAAGCCATACCAAGCCAACATGACATAAATATGCCTACACGATCACTACACAATACTGTCATATATATATTGTGTTATGCTGCCTAATGACGCCACCAACAGCTAGGTTAAACGGGGTTATACGGGGGTAATGGGCGGATGATAATGAAGCGACGAAGTGATGATAGGTGAAAGGACGTTTACAAAAACCCATGCCTTATGCGGGACTCGAACTCACGCCCAACGGTGACTCCAGTCACTACCACTAGCGATAATTGACTTAGCCACCATATATATATACAAACAAGATTGTTTGTTCAAACTTTGAAAGTTATGATAATATGTATGAGGATCTGCCACCTCGATCGAAATTTCCCGTAGTTTTGAAAATGAACTGAAACCATTTCTAAATAATTTAATTATTTGAACCATTCTGTGGTATTACTATCCCAATACATCTCATGTCTTGACAACAGATTAATTTACCCTGGAAAAATTCCATGAGTGATATCACAAAACTCACATTCCTACACCATCCCAAACCTTAATGACTCCTTTCCCCCCTATATTACAACCCCTTTATAACCCTCTTTACAACTCCCTTATAACATCACGCAATTTTGACTGTGATACCTAGTAACAGAATCGCTTCTCTTCAAATTCACCAAAATTACCTGATCTCGAATCGGTCTCATTTCACAATGATAGTCATTGCATTCTGAGTACATTTAGTTCGTTACTGTTTCATCTCACTCAAGTGAAAGTCAGTGTAGGCGAATTAAAATGCGCACTGATATTATTTTAACGATGCATTATGTAATCATAAGTGAGTTTGATCAAGTCAAGTGCGATTGCTCTGTGAATATTATAATATTTTTCAAATAACTCTTCAATACAGAGTTCGTGAAATCGTCTATCAATAGTGATTATAAATGTCTTCCACTAGATTCACTACTAGAAGGTTTTCATGTATAAAGAAAAAATGCACTGGACATGGAAAATTATTACAATAATGTTAACAATTCTAGATACTTATAGTTATTAAATACCGGTACTAATAGTTATATTTCACAAACTTGATACACTCTGTTTTAAAAAACGCTATTCTATCTTCTAGTTTAATATCCTTATCTAATTTATTGTACATCCTGAAACCTGAGTAAAATACACTTTTTTGACTATTAGATCTATTCTTTCTGTCTACATGTATATTTATTGTGCAACTGCGTGTATTGTGCTGATGAACAGTGGACGGAAACTCGATCATATTGCTGAGGTATACTGGTGTTTTACAATTAATCATTTTAAAAATGAAAATGAGAACACTTAATGCAATTCTTTGTCTAATTGTGAGAAATTTAAGGACCTCTATCATATCACTTATTCTACTATATCTGTTCCATCTCAAAATTACACGCATTCCTTTATTTTGTAGAACTTGTAGCATGTCCAGATCTTTCTCATTTCTATTCCACAGTAGAGTACAACAAAAATCTATATGAGGTGCGACAATTGTTTTATAAATAAGTGTGCGTACCCACGGAGAGAAAAAATATCCAACTCTCGAGAGAAACCCAGTCTTCTTTCTTATTTTGTCTGCTATAGACTTTACATGTTTCTTCAAATTCAACTCTCTATCAATAACTACACCTAGATATTTAAATTCATCAACCAGCTCTAGATTTTCATCATCCATCTGTATACGCCCCGTATTATCTAGATTATCTAAAATTCCTCTGTATATCTTGTTCGAGGAAGTTAATATCATGCATTTAGTTTTACTTATATTGAGTTTCAACTTATTTTGTCTCAACCAAATGCTCATCTTTGCTAGTTGCATATTTATAGAATTCCGTACTTCAATATAATCAAAACCAGAGACTGATACTAACGTATCGTCAGCAAATACATTCACAAAAAATCGGTTAGTACTTTAGTACTTTAGTACTTCAGTATATATACTTTAGTTGAACCGATTGACACTAAAAACTGTGCGATTTACATCTCGATTATTACTTGTACATTGAGAGAAATTATACACTTACCAGCTTAGCAGTTTGACTGATGAATCAATAACCGATGCATAAATCGAACTTGAATAATATTGTCATAAAAAACACACTTCATTTCTATAATCGAATGTTTGCTTACTCTCTTATACCCACGTCGTTCTTCGTCTAGTGCCAGAATCCAATAGTGTTATATATTATATGTGATATACTATTCGTTTATTGTCCTTTGATAATTTTATCGATATGGTGAAAATAACATAATATTTTAAACTTCGTGACATAATCGTATTAACAGTTGGATGTATACATACACTTTCATTTTCAAAACTGGAACTGTTACCGTGAAAAGGTTGATTTTGTATGTGTTGACTAACAGTTACCATGGACACAATAGAATGGAGACATTTGACCTCCAAATTTGCATGTCAATATTTAATAGAATTATTGTGAAAATTAAAGATACAGTTTGGATGAATAGATCAGTGACAATAGTCTGTATATATTATGGAATCCTCTTTATATAATAAAACATACCCGTAGTTATATGGAGTAACCGGAACAAAACTTCATCATGGTCGCTTTGTGCACACGTCTAATTTTGGGAAACTCACAAAAATGTATCATGCTTTTTGGCTACTCATTGATGTGTCAATGCATTGAATGGCATATTAAAAATTCGAAATGGAAACAAGTTCCTAATTCATAATGTTTTTATTGAAAAACAAGTTGGAAAATACGTTGAACCGTTACATACAAGAAAAACCAGTAGGACATAATTCTGTTTGTGGATAATATATTGGTGTTTTTCTATTCTATTTTCACGTATGAAATTATATCTAGTGTATGCTTGTGATCATAGTATGTTTGAATTGACTCAGGATCAACCACCCAGAGAGGGTTACAATTCAGTAAATGTCCACATTGAGTTACCAAATTATCACTTATTATATGAGCGAAGCGAAGACTCAATTTCACTTGACTCTAAAAAAGCACTGTTTTCATATTTGTTCGCGCTCCACAGGTCAAACGAAGATTCAAATTCAATTGAAACTTGGCATGCCTAAGTGTTCGATACGGTACCCTATACTTTTGACGCGCAATTGGTTGCACCACTTCTGAGAAAACTAATTTTCAAATTCCCGGATTCCCCAGAATCCCCATAAGAATAAGCCAAAGAGCAAAATTCGTAACATTTCCTTTGTGAAAATTCAAATTTTCACCGAATTCAATATATTGATTATAAGTATTATTCCAAACTTCCACTGAATCGGATGAGTCGTTTTGATGTAACAAAATATATGATGAAGTTTCAAGGGTGGTAGCTCAAACCTATTAAAAAACATTCAAATCCAAGCAACAAGTGTCACCGATTGATCAAAAAAGATTAAAAACGAAGTCTTCTTTATTATTGAAGAAATCAATTAGAATGAGTGATAAATGAAAAAGGAGGGCAGTGACGTACTTGTTTGGCACTCAAAGTGTATATATCATATACAGCTTATAGTTATATGTAATGTTCATGAAATATGAAATATGAAATAGTTCATGTAATATTAATCAAATTGCATCCATCAGAATAGTCTACGAGATGAACCAACCCGAAATGAAAAATAGATGATTTTTAACTTAAATGCAGTCAAAACATCAACTTTATATAACTTTTAGGTGCTGAAGATTAGAAGAGAGAAAATGATGATTCATACTCCTACCTATATTAGAATATATTCCTGATGCAATTTCTATCGTAATATATACTCATTCAATTCATCTCAATTCAACATTCGTGAAATTATGTTTCATCTCTGCTGACTGAACGTCCGGAAGAATTCAATTTCAATCGTATTAGCTCATCCATCAACGCGACAACATAACGCGTTTTCCTAGTATACAGTATTGGGCAATTTTTGGACAATTCTTTTATTTTATAGAATGAACAGCAACTATATCAATACATTTTTTGATTTGAAGTAGGTTTTTATTCATTTTAGTACCATTGACTTCGTTACTCTTTCATCTCACCTGGCGTGATGCAGTGTAAGCAAATTAAAATGAGCACTGATATCATTTGAACGAAGAATCATAAATGGGGTTGATTAGGTCAAGTGCGATTGCTCTGTAAAATCATCATATTTACTGTTATACTTTTCATTGAATAGTTCGTGAGATCGTCCATCAGTATAAATACATGCATTTCGATCACTCAATTCACTATACGAAGCTTCTCATGTCGTAGCGTCCATTTTAGTTCAATTGATTGACACTCGAAACTGTGCCATTTACATTTTGATTATTACTTATATTTCGAGAGAAATTCTACACTTACCGACTCAACAGTTCACCTACTAGAGCAATCGAGAAAAATATCAATACTGAAACGAAGTTTCCATGTTTGTTATACTCTATTTCTTTTACAACAGAATGGATTTTTGTTCACACTCTTCTACCTACTGTCTATAGTGTGACTACAATACAGCTTCATATGAATACTATTATATTGTTTGTTTTTTATTCCGTGATTAATTTCATCGATTTGTAATGAGTGACAATAACGTATCTAGTCGTCATGAATCGATCGTGTTGAGTTATTATATTTTTTTCAATTCCTAAATCGGAGCTTTTAACCCACAAAATGTGTATTTTGTTTGTGTTGACTGACAGTTACCATGAGAACAATAAATGGATCACTGTGCTTACCAAATTTTTATATAAACTGTTAATGAAACAATGCGTGATGACAGTAGGCTGTATGTATATCATATATATATATATATATATATATATATATATATTATATACATAATATATATATACATATAAACATATATATGTATATATATAATATATATTATATATATATATATATATATAATATATAATATATTTATATATATAAATATAATAATATATATATAATATATATATATATATATATATATATATAATATATATATATATATATAATATTATATATATACATATTATGTTTATATGTATATATATAATATTATGTATATGTTTTGGGAAGTAACTAGTAACCGGGCTTACTCACCTATTTTCTAGTTCTGGTGTCATGTAAGATCCTCTTTAAACGAAAAATTATAATATTTTCAAAATTCCTGATACTACTAATACTGTCAGACATTCCTCGATGGTAAATAACTCACACCAGAGTGCTTCATTATGGAAAGTTTCCCCAAAACGCTTTAAAAGCTCGAAATCTAACACCCTAATTAATTATTTTCCGGGCTATCGCCCCGGACCCGCATGCGATGGAGGTCCCCTCCCCCCTCCCCCCCCATTGTAAACAGGGCATTTTAAGTAACGGCGTGAGCGTGCCAAAATAGATATAGTACTGTTTATGCAGATTCCAACTAATACTTCCGCACTGTAGTCTACGTTCTGGTGAAGCTGAAGATACGTATCGATAATTGGAATTCATTGTTGAAAGTCAATTGTTGAAATCAAGGATGTACGGGTGGAATGAGTCCCTTTCACACTCTATATGTCTTGATACCCTTACAATCACTTACTTATCCGTGAGAATTTAAGGATAACTCGAGTTGAATATGATTCTGAGATGGTAAATACACAATGTGGTTCGTAGAGAGAAAAATGATCCATCAAATAAGCTTGTTGACTAGACATTATATTTATAAACTCAATTCAATTGAGGAAAATTCTTTGAGTGTAACAAGATTGCGCAAGAGCTCTAGAAGGACGGTCGAGAAAATTCGTTCGTTCGCTAGCCAAAAGGCTCCCGAACCACTCTAATTGAAATGCTTTTCCGCTCTAGATTTGCCTACCACAGCGCTTTCTTGCGGAAAACGTTAGCATCAGCCGGGGAAAGTAGTGGAAATTGTCATTTTCGATTTTAGCTGGAGCATGGGATCACTATATGGACGTACCAGATTAACAATTAAATTGTAGCTATACAGTACTTTCACATTTTTGTGGCTCAACTGGGAAGATATCTTTCTTCTGCTACCAATTTTGCGGGATAAATTATTTATTTATTTAAAAATAATCGTTCCGTATTTCAGAATTATGAAAATGAATCAAGAGTTATATCATTTCAAAAATTACCATCATTATTTTCCTAGCCATGATTTTTCACTTTACTATTCAGTACATTAATCTAGTCATATAAATCTGTGGCATTTCGTACGTTTGGAAAATGACTACGTACTTATTCGAACATCATCTCAATTTTTGATCCGATAATGATATGGTATATGGTGATATGGTAAAATTGGAAATGCTTCTAGATCATTGATTTGATATTTCCTGTTGTATTCATATTTTGTCAAAAAATATGCATTTCTATGCTAACTTGTTGATGAAAGATTTCAAACAATGATTGTACCGTAAGAGAAAAATAAAGACTTCTATGCTGAAGAACAGACTGAATGAAATAACGTTTCTTCTACTCGATTTGATTGAACAAATCCAATTGAAGTTCCTCCTGCTAATCGTTGTTTACAACGTTATCCATATAATAATTCGTTAGGAAAGATTCTTATTTTTACACAGCTGGGTGAATGACGTATTGAACTGATGCCCAATGTGTATTGGAGTCATGAATGATGAATGAGTTGTTGAATATAAAGGATGATGAAAAAGGTAATTTTATAGGAATTTATAGGTGGATATACGAACATTCCGTGTAAATTATTTTGCAATCGGATGGAATTAATGGAATGAAAATCCCACATAATGCTTCAGATAATTTTGCATATTTTCTATACTTTCCCGAAAAACAGTCAGTCCAATTTCTTTCGAAACAATAATGAATTATTTTGGTACGAAACCAATTTCGAAGACATGGTTCAGACCATTAGCATGGTGGAAAGTAAAGCATCAAACACCGACGCCAATAGATCCCATTAACCATCTCAGTAATCTTATTATCATTATGATTATTTATTGTTCAACAGATTTGCACATAAAACAAATATATGAAATATGAAAACTTGGAACTGAAAACGAAAATAATTAGACAGAATGAGATACAAAGAGGAAGAAAGAGACAGGGAAGATATAGAGAGAATATGTTGTTGAACTCAGTACCATTGAAATAAAAATGAATAACTGTGACATCGTCTCCCTTTCGGTGCATCACCCTACTTATAGGAACTTTTGCGAGATAAAAGCATTCAAAATGAAATCGATAATTCTCGCGATTCAATCTCCATTCTGTGACAAAATAACATGTCAAATTATTTACTATAAATCATAGTATCACGTACTATTTTTAATAAAAAATAAGGCAATATATTCAGAGATAAAACCGCATGTAGAATGAAGCGAATCAATGGATGCGCAGTGCGTAGTGCGCAGACGTGTAAGTCAACATTTGGGCGCCAGAACGTGGATACAGATGCGAGAGGATCTCAGTTAGTGTCGAACCAGCGTCCCTACAACTTGCAGTAACGTCACGACATAAGAGGTAAACAGAGAGGGTCTTACGTAATATACTAGAATAATATCTCCCATGATGAAAAAGTAAAAAAAGTTTTTTTGAGAACTTTTTTTGTTTGTAAAATATTGATAAAATATGATGAGTTTTCTGAATTCTCTGGAACAATTGTAATATAAAAACTTCATTTCACGATGACCTGTAGAATATCCATATTTCTTTGGGGTGGTAAGATCGCCTTCCTGGTGCACCGTTCAAACGAACCCAAACCCTCATCATTTGCGTCATTGAAAAACAATGGCAAATTCTAGATCTTGATCAAAAAAAAGGAAGAAAAAAAAATATATACAGTTATGTTCATATATATATATATATATATATATATATTTATATACAAATGTATCTATTCATAATAATACGATTTCAATACATTGCCCAATATTGTAGTAATAATTCCATATTATGTATTCTGTTACCTAGAAATGATCTATAGAGCCAAAGTCATCATTATGTCAGCTTCAATGCATCTTTGTCAACTGTTCGCATTCACAAAGCGTGTTTTCACTTTCTGCTGAAATATTTCAGTAAACATATTCTACCATTCTCTATAACCGATGCTAATTTACCCACAGTATAAAAAACAATTTTTCATTTATTCCATCATCGATAGTTATCGATAGTTATCTATATGTTTAGTTATCTATATGATAGATATGAATAGTTATCTGATAAGAATTCTCTCGAATTTGTTTTCTATGAATCGATTGAACCTGTCTGGCTGGTGTTGCTTAGCGTTATGTCGTAAACTTTTACTGTGATGTATACTTATGATTTGACATCCAGTGACTCCATGAGACTCGAAGTCCACTAGGATATGACGTCGAATATCCATTGGTTTAGAACTCGTAAATGAATCTACTGAAATAAATCAAAGAAACACCCGGATAAGCCGAAGCTTGTGTGTGGTTGATGAGGAGAATGAATTGGCCACTGGCCAGTGTAAAGTATCCAAGAGGGGAATAAAGAACAGTAAATAACCAAATTAATATATAAATAACTAAACAATACGTGCAAACAACAAGAGTGGTATATAAATATATGTGGATTGTGGCTATTCAAGCAGTTAATTCAAATGTTGCGATGAATTTAGAATGATATTAAAAATAACAATTATGATGATTAAAGTAATTGGACAGTTCATGTAATATGATTCGATGTTTTTCCTGATTAATTAGACTCTAATGATAGGACATCAATGGCTCCAGTGAAACTTCTTTCTACACAATTTCATCCATCATGACTTTTTCTTTTGTCTTTTTTACATGCGTTCGTGTCTTCTCATCCGGCTGTTCCTTTTCCCAACGTCGGGCTGCAAAACAAATTCGAGGATAAAATAGGATAGAAGTCAAGGGTAGACAAAATATATCGGTTCTTTCATTCTATGCTCCAGCTTCAACAAAAAAACTTATTTCAAATCCCTTTGTATACGGCTTACTGTGCATGACGTTATTCATTGTTGCTTGGGAGCATTTCGAAGATGAATTCGGGAACTATCAGTTTTTTAGTGGTAACAGTTGAATGGTATGAGACAACACAATTTTAATATTAGACGAACAAAGCTATTGGTGATACCTGCAAGATAGTGTGAGTGAGAACTATTTCACATTTTACATTTCATATTTATATATCACATAATATTTACAGGCGTGAAGCTAACAAACACATTCTCAGATGTAAAGGTCTACACGTGGCAATGATAGAATCCAGAGTTGGTGATTTTACTTCACATCATTTTGAAGGTTCCGATGGGTTAGGAAAATTGGTTCATGAAACCCAATCGGGTTTACTTGTTGCTCATGTAGATAGTTTTCTTCATTTGATATAATGATTCACGGTTCATCTGATCCAGTTGGAAGTTGAAATAATTAATATCACTCATGTGCTCGAATTACGCAGAATAAATATATATATATATATATATATATATATATATATATATATATATATATATATATATATATATATATATATATATAAATTATGAGCAACAACGAAAATATGCTTCATACGTCTATCGATGTCAATTAATATTTCTGATACAATTTCTATTCAAAAATATGCTCATCCTATTCACTTCAATTAATCAATTAAGGAATTATTTTTCGACTCTACTGACTAAACGTTTGAAAGAAATCAATTTCATTCCTACTAGCTCATCCATCAACGCCGTTACCCTATACGCGTTTTCTTAGTATAGGACGTAACCTCAACCCGCGTCTGCAACAGCGAATTCCGACAAGTATCGGTGGAGTTGCCATGCCTGCTGGTGCTAGCGCGACCGCCTTTCTTAACAAATAAAGCTAGCGCGACCGCTGCTCTGCGGGCTGCGTTCAGGGTGATGCCATGTTCATTGTTCAACTAAAGTCTAAACAGACCGTGATTGAAAACCATTGATGTTTTCTTGAGGTAACACATTTGGGGCATTAATCCTGTACGTTATGGTTGTAATAAGTGATCACTCAACCTAACTGTCTTATCTTCAATTATCCATTCTCGAATACAAGAGACTGAGAGTGAACTTTAGGGTCTGACGCGCTACCAATTCTGCATAAACTTCTTGGATACGATCCAATATCAATATATTTGGGATGTTATAGCCATGTCATGGAAGATACGCCTCGACCAGGACTCGAACCCGGGATTTCTGATTGCCGGTCAGTTGCTCTCCCAACTAAGCTACCAAGGTATTACTCTCAAGGCATGGTGATACTTACAGTGACCACAATTCTATAGGGGCTCTCCCCAACACACACACACACATATATATATATATATATATTTATAAATATAACATATAGGCCTATATGTATATATATATATGTATAATTATATACGGTTATGGATATATAGCACATTTATAATATTCATCCAGCGCCAACCTTGACAGCTAGACGCATACGCATAGTTACATTCTTGTAGCTTGCTGCTAAGTCTCTGATAGACGAGATATATCGAGATGAAAAAGTTGAGCATTGTTAGCCAAGATAAGTTCTAAGCTGATTGGAGTTTCTTTCGAAGTCGTGACTGAGCCCAAACTAGAACAGGGTCACACAAAATGTACCACAGCTTGTTGAGTCATTGGTTCAACTGTTGATCAACTGTCAACTTACTATATCTCTTGGTTACCTGAGATAGTTCATTGACTAACCCTCGATTAGTTTAGTGGACACTCCAGGGATTGAATGATAATTCACATTAGGATTAACGACGTACTTCAATGATGACTAATACCTATTCGGATCAGATGGATCGGATTGAGATGATGAGATGAACATTCATAAGGTAATGGGAAGAAGTAACAGTGGAATAGAAACCTGAAAACTGCCGAGGAAAAGTTCGATCAACTAGTTATCTGTGCCTTTCATCGAATTATAGCCGAAGTACAGCTAGGTTCAAACGACTGCCATCTCGTTCCCTGTCGTACTCATCCTTCAACGTTGACGATTGCGAGTCTCGTTTTGAGCTTCATAAAATCTTCAAGTGTATTCTTCTCGATTCAATAGTAATTTGAGCTGCCTTTTTAGTGGAAAACACAGGTAATCAAGATATATAACAAATCATTAACAATTGATTGACTGTTAACAAACTATTTGAAAACAGGACCCATACACGAGAAATTGTAAGAGGTGTCGAGTAGGGAAATTGAGTAATGATATTTTCTGTTTGTCTGGTTCCGAGCGACCGTTCCGTCTATCCCACATCATTAGCGCGCGGGTGATTCAAGTCTTGGTCTCTCGTGTGAAGCTCGCATCATGAGAGATGAAGCTTCCGAGCGACCGTCCCCCTTAATCCTACACCACTAATACACAACATATGGCGATACAATGTGCACACAACAGTTCAATCGCTAATATTTGCTATATATATATATATATATATATATATATATATATATATATATATATATATATATATATATATATTAGTGATGCCTTCGGGTAACAAATTAGGAACCGGGTACCCGCCGAAATTACCCGGGTATTACCCGGGTAATTTCAAAAAAAAATATTTACGTCATCCCCTGTCTAGTTCTACCCTCGAATCGTAGAGGTGGGTAATGGGTTGACTATACATGCTTCTCAGTTCTCGGTAAAGAATAGTATTTGGCATGGCAACTAGAGAGCGGTTGACAGGAGACGGATTCAGTACACTGCACGTGTGACCACAGATAACGGTAGGTGGTGCGACTAGATTTGACGAGCGCATTATGACAAGTTGAGGGAGGTCTGGAAGGTAGGTGAAAAAATGTATGTAGAATGCGAAGTTGAATTTCTCTCGGTAGCTTGAGTGATTTATAGAAGTTATTTTCTATATTATAGTTACTGGTTAGCACAATTACCCGGAACCTAGACGGGCACCCGGGTACCCGGGTAACAGAATATTACCCGGGTAATGCATTACCCGTACCCGACCCGGGTACCCGGGTACCCGAATGCATCACTAATATATATATATATATATATCTTCAATGAATAAAAGTATGTCTTATATTGCTCAGAAAACACAGAATGAGAATCAATTAATTAAAACATGAAGAAATAAATAGAATAAAATAACAATAGAATGAGAAACAAGACATAAGTTAATTGAATCTAGGGATAGTTGTAATGAAGAATGAAGAAATAATAATGATAACTTGTAAAAATAAAGAAGTAAATAAATACAGCTAACAAAAAGGAAGAAAGTGAATGAATATGGCTAACAATATTTGAATAAACAATAAAGAAAAAAAGCAAGCTACAAAGCTACAAAGAGTAGTTTGCAGTTCGTAGCAAACTACAAAGAATTCATACAGAAACATGTTCATTCTCACAGCAATGTATGCAAAGCAACAAGACAAGAATAGAGGAAGATTAAATCTCACCTGTTTACTTTTCTCACGTGGATAGCTGAACCTCTGACAATAACAAAATCATGAACGAGCATATTACTAAATGACAAAATATATCATCTACAAAATACACATAATAGTGAAAAGTGGGTCATTTCAGTAAACCTCGATGGATGAATATAGAATATTGATGAAATATTGGAACATAAAACCTGATGTGATACCTGTTTCAAATTCAAATCACTATATATTGAAATATAGCTTGGTAAATTTACTGAATGAAAATTATTCATTCATCAAAATGAAGCTGAACAAAATTGTTGAATGAAAAGCTGCTGTGATTAAGTTGAGCCTCTGTGAATACCTCAGTCTGTGAAATTCAACGAATGGATATGAATGAATATGAGATGCTCACAAGATTTGGTATTGAACATACTGTTTCCGTGATAAACGAAAACTATAGTCATTTCATCACTTCTCAATTTTTTTCATCACTTTTTAACAAATTCATGAACCAATCATGAAAGTGTGTGTTTTGAGATGAGAAGTATGATCAATCTACATATCACAAAATTAACCCCTCAATTACCCCTCGAAACAATCAGACTGTATTTTTGAGGGGAGTTTTCTCAACTCTAATGTTGATGAGTGAATCGAATTTCTCTCCAGTGAATCAATATTCACATATTTGGGAATAATCTTGACTTCTCCTTCCAAAAATTAAAAAAAGATAAAGATAATAGCTGGATTTATATTCATGTCACACTTTCCTTAAGAAAGTCACAATGAATTGAGACGGGTGGTTCAGAAGCAAGCAGAACTGTTTGAATTATATCGCATGAGTTTCACATGTTCACACCTGAAATTGTACAAATTTGTGAAACAAGGAAACGCAACAGATTTTATGTAGGATGAGCGATATTTTGTATCAAATTTAAACTGGATTGAAAAAAAGTGTGGTGTGGAGATGTACACAACTTGATTTCGAATCTATCAATTCACTGCATAAATGATTCAGTTTTTGATATTCTTATGAAGGGCTTACAACTCTCGAAATTGTTCTTACCAAAAGTGGTTCGACCGATTGCGCCTCAAAACTGTACAGTAGGCCTGTCGAGTCATATGATGCCTACGCTTATGCCAAGAAGTTGAATTGAGAAAAAATCTCGTTTGACCTGTGGAGCGCGGACGAAAGAAAATCGTTTTTACAATGGCGGTAAAATAAGGTCTTCGCTTCGCTCATCCAATAACACGACACCCAACTTGTCTGAACTTTACAACTTGAGTTTCAACTGAATGTCTTATGTTTCTATTTCTGGTTTTATCACCTCATAATTGATAACGTTCAGAGCGATAGTATCTTGGAACGTATTTACGTTTCTGTGACTACGTTTTGCGACTTGACAACCATCTTTAGTGATGACACGCTGTCGCTCCTTTGTCCGACCGACCTTCTGCCTGTGGTGGCAAGAAGATAAAGGGGGTGTGAGGGGGTTGGAATTGAGAAAAAATCTTCATTGTTATATTACATAAAAGCTATGAGTGGAATGAGAGATAGTGTGATATAGAGAGAGAAGAGAGAGAAAAAGGGATTGACACAAACATAGAGATAGAATAGAGAAGATGAAATGAGGTGAGATAAAGAGAAATAGAGAGAGAGATAGAAAGAGAGGGAGAGGAAGGGAGAAAGAGAGAGAAGTGTAGAAAGAGAGATAGATAGAGAGAGAGAGAATGAGAGAGAGTAGCTAAGGAAGAGAAATATAGAAATGATGACGGGAGGGGATGAGAGATTGGTTATTGACGAAACAGGTTTTCGATATAATTGTTGAAGCATGAGTCTATAAATAGTCAACAACCAATGGTGAGTCAATAAAGTTGACCAAGCTCGGGAAGGCTCATGTTTATCGACTACCTCATGAGACCCATGCACAGCAGGAAATAGCGGTAATCATAACTTCGGAAGTGAAAATAAGTTGTTGTCATTAAAAACAACAATTTTACAATGCCTGAGAACTGGCGAACAAGATAGCTCATTTATAGCAGCAGTTGATCCATGGGACCGCCAACTTTTCACGATAGTGATAGCAAGTAGGTCGGCCTACCAAGGCGCGAAGTCACGGCTGGGGGGGGGGGGATGATTCCAACTAAAGTTTCTGACCCCCCTACTTATATACCTTGAAACCTTCGCAATCACTTACTTTCATCCGAAGACAGGTCAACTCATGTTAATTATGCTTCTGAGATCGTAAACAAACAATAGAAGGACCTAAAAGTCTCCGACCTCGGTGGCTGGGGCTCTGCTTCCGGCTCTGTATGTACGAGTGTCCTTAGATATATATGTATTACCTTTTGATTTTCGAAATCTGCTTTCTGCTTCGACTGTCAAATAAGCCCTACAAATACCATATATGTTGGAACCTGCTGTGTTCAAAATCTATAAATTTTTGAAAATGACAAGATTTTTTTTAATGTATTCTGAGGAGTATAGTTGAATTATAATTATTAAAAGGGCAAGACTGTGGAATCAAAATCGAAATCAATCAAGGATTTCAAACCCAAGTTTGGGATTGACCTTGGCATAACAGTTCGACACGCGCATGCTCTGATGCTATTCTTGAAGAGGACCACGCAACCAGTACGCCACTGGACATGTTATAATATAATTAATAAGCTAGCTTCTCACAATGGTCGAGTTCATCACAATGGCTGTCCCGGCTCGGTTACTATGGCAACGCAATCGGATCACATTCCACTTCGCACACGCACACACACACACGCACACGCACGCTGGAGATATTGACGAACTCTCGTGGAAGTAACAAAACGGTTACGATGAGGATAAAAACACACTCGAAAATAACTTTATTTGATTGGTTATTGCCTTTCCTGACGTCACGTATCAATTTACTTTCTCTTAGTAAATACTTTCTGATAAAATATCAATAAATATAGGTTTATAATGGAGTAATTGCAAAATCAGTAGAATAATATTTCATTCCGTCTGTTTTATATATATATATATATATATATATATATATATATATATATATATATATATATATATATATATATATATATATATGTATATATATATATTTATATATATATATGAAAGATTGAGAGTAGGATCGTTCCGACGGGCCGCCACAAGGGCGATCTTACCACTCCATTTTAATTATTCATGTATTCATCAATTTAGCGGAATTATCAACATGAATGAAACGAGTGAGCTATCAAGTTTTTGTAGAATATAATCACACGTAATGCCTACGGTCACATTGAATAGTCTACTACGAGATACAATTTTTAATTGAAATGAAAACAACGTATACATTGAACCGCTAAATGTGTATAAACACCATTTGGATCGGTAACATCAATGAGTTATATAAAGGTCTTTGATACGAGGTATCACCTCATGAAATAAGCCATACAACATTATTGATTCAGCAATGGCACTATATACACCAATTTTAAAGTTTCGGAAGTTGATATATTTCAAGTTTTACAACTGGAAATAACATGAACGCAAACGGCTGAAAAGGGAGTCGATAGTCGATATGATTGATATGAGTTGATTCTCTTCCCATATTGCTGCATGAATTGGCCTATTCCTGACATGGTTCATTTTTACATGATTTATATTAGCAATTTGTTGAATGGCAAGTGATTTTCATATATATATATATATATATATATATATATATATATATATATATATATATATAGGTCTGTACTTTTGGTGAATGGAGAGCATGTGAACTGACTTAGTATTATTAATGTGATCATTAGATAACTGTCCCAAGTCCAATACAATTTTTGTGTTGAATCTTTTTGCAAATATTCAACTGAAACTGAAAGTTCATTGTGACATGCTAATAAGATTGTATCATCTGACTAAATCAACATTTAAAATTTTTGACCACATTTGAATCAATCATTCGAGTCAGTGTGTACGGACCAAGAAGGTTAGATTACTAATAGACTGGAGAGGGCTTGGACTCTTTCTGTACAGGTTGAAAGTGAAGCCAATTTATTTCCTGGCGGCCATATTGTGACTGTCTTTAGCAAGGTATTTTCATGTTAATGAACCGTTTAATCCACACATGGTTGGTTGGGTAAGAAGCACCTTGGTACGGACGTGTTTTTATAGCGAGCAAGTAGAATCTATTACTAGAAGTAGTTATTCAAAATATTTACAAGTTACTATTTGATGACCTGAAAATGTCGATCAAGACTAAGAAAGATAAATCAGCTAAGAAGTCAGCAAGAACTAACAGCAGTGGTGATCTTGACTGCCCTTTCGCAGAAGATACGGGAACTGGAAGCTTTGATTTCACTGACATCTCTGGTATTTCTGGCAAGTTAGACTGTATTGAAAACAGTAAAAATGGATTCGAGATTCTCACCTCCGCCATCCGCATGATTCTTTTGCCATTACAAGAGATTACCAAGTCACTTCAACGACAAGAGTCTGCTCAAGGGAAGCTCCTTGAAGAAAATAAACGTTTGTCAGAAATTATCTCAGAAAATGAGTCCCAGAGTTGACCCTCAAGGAACTCTAGTTTCAACTTTCTGCGGTTCACTAGAATCAACATCAACTTTGAAAATAATACGTCTATTCTAAGTGATATTAATAAGTGATATCCCTTTTATCTGGTGTTATAAAGACAACAAATTAGTTCAATATGATCGAGAATATCTCAAGAATCCAAAAAATATATTGATATTCATTTTCGAATCCATGAAATTCGAAAATATAGCTAATAAACTAGAATACACACCAATACACACTCATCCACGGAAAAATAGCGATCCGATCTACCTTCTTGACTATCAAACACCACTATCACAAATTGTTTTTGGCCTTGAACTCTCTTATTCAACTTGTATCAACATCAAATGGAGGTTCCACGCGACCATTTCTCCTATCCCATAACGCTAGCACTCGGGTCACAAATTAATCCAAGTAATCAAATGTATTCAAAAATAACTCTCCCGAACGAATATTCAAAACATTAGAACAGCATTGCCGACTCTCTATATGCCAGGCCATATCAGGACAACCTGTTGCATGTACTTCCATTAGCTTGGAGACTCGACACTGCCAACCGTTAGGGCTAGTAGATAGGAAAGACGGTCGATCATGACCACCTAAAACCACTTGTCGAATCGAAAAATCGAAAAACACCGGTCATATTTGTATCTTCACAACGCATTGTTATTGGCTAACAGTTGCGATCAAATCTTTCTAGACTATTTTGACCTGCATTACATATTTCAGATGCATTTCTACAGCGCCAAGTCGAATCTTGAAACATATCGGAACTGGACTGTTCCTGATCATAGTCGAAATGTGTATAATAATTTGTGATTGATTTTTTTCGAAGTTCTGTCATGAATAAACCAAGGTGAACTCATACCAAAATTCTCTATCATATCCCTCAAGAGTGAAGTGAAGATTTTTCTGCAGTGGTGATGTGTATTGAATGTCTCACATTAATTCCCTGCAAGAATTTCTTCTAATTAACCCAACACTGAGTTGATGATTGAACTGCATGCATGCACACTGAGAAATTGCATAATTGCAACGTGTCACACAAATGATTTCTTACTTCATGTTGGTATCACACTCTAGTTTACGCCACAGTGTTGCTAAGAGCGCATCGGAGTTTCATGTTATAGAATCTGTTTTGAGAGAATAACTTCTGAACGGTATCAGATATCAAAATCATAATATGGGAGTAACACAGATCATTTCGACATCTACAAACTGATGCAAAGTGAAATGATTGGAATTGGATCCCAATGTTGAAGGGTGTTTACTTGTTCTTCAAACCTGTGGAAATTACGCGGAATTATTTGAATAGGTTTACGTAACCGTCCAGAACGTACTGAGAATGTCTGTATTTCTCCTTAATGAGCTTCAACTAAGAATGAAATGAAATCATTATTAGGCAGTTATAAATAATCAATCATCATCATCATTATCAATCAATCCCGTATAATAATTTCGAAATGGAATTCATACCGTTCTCACGTTATCACAAAAAAACAAATCACTGAAACGACTTCCATGTATTCTTAATGACTTCCTCTAATAAAGCATCTTCATTATATACACTATTTCCTTCTCCTCCGAATACACGTTCTACCAATACAACGGAATGTAATTCATTCACTATTTAATTGGAATGGAGAATTAGTAATATTTTTGTAAATAATCGGAATCCATTCTCACAGATTGGTATCACGCTCGAGATGCTCGTCTCCGTCTGTGAGTTAATTGAAATATTCCATCCCGGAAACGCGTCTTTAATTAGAATACGAAGCTTTTGATACACTTACATTCAAACACAATCGAAATGGAAAACTCTGCATACCTACTTCATACTCCAACAAATACTGCGCTATTATTCATACTGGGGATACGATATATATATTTATATGTGTATAAATAAATATATATATATATATATATATATATATATATATATATATATATATATATATATATATATATATATATATATATATATATATATACATGTGTTCAATGCAAGCTTGGAGTCCCATTCTTTCTCTGAATTTGAATTCAAATTTGAATAAAATTCACGCATATTACTATGTTTTTTTCACAGACCGTACTCGGAGTGTTTATGTACGTACATTGTGATGGTTTTAGCGTATATATAATATCAGCACATTTTATCTAGTGTCCATTCTAATGTGACTTCATCAAAGCACTCGGTTCGACCGCCATTGTACATGATGAGAAAAATAATGGTTCCTTATGATTGTGTATATTTCATTTTTAAACTGAGCAAAAATAATCTGAAAAATGTTTTCCAAATTCCGTAAAACCTGAATGATCGTGAGTTATAATGTTACTTCTAGTGGGTAGAATGGGGATGAATTCTATCTAGGCTACATTACAAAAGTCTCCATGTGGATAAAAATGATGAACTGAAGTTAGAAGTAAAATACAGATTCCTATTCGTCTGATACCTAGAAATATCAAATTCAATCAATATCAATTTATTCGATTGATCCAGTGGAGGAGTAGGAAAGTTGGAGGAGAAGGTACAATTCTGGTTCAAGTTGAGGATACATCGCTCTGACATTCACAAGGATTCACGGTGAGAGTAATGCAACGAATAAGTTACAGAATAAATAGAAAAAGACTCATATGCTTCAGCTCTCAAATTACAGAATTCCCATCCAATTGAACATCCTTTGGCTTCATCCAGTAAATCTGTATTAACCTAGATCCTGTTCCGCGATTGATGCTGTAATTATGCACCACCACAAGGAACAGTCAGCACAAGTCAAAGTTACTACTTGATAATGTCTGTATTACTCTCAAAGTTTGAAGTAGTTTTAATGTAGTTTGTAGTTATTATGTAGTAATTATGATGTTATGATATCTCTGATTGTGATATAAACTATCTACAGGGAAAACGCAACACATACGCTGTAAGATGAGCATACCACAGTACAATTTGGGTAGATCCCCCGTAATGAGTAGTTCCAATATGAAACTGAACGACAGAGGGACACCACAAAATTCCCCGGTCAGGATGGTCGACCATGGCGGGAATAGAACCCCAGTCTGATGAATGGCGGTTTGTGTGCTGGCCACTCGACTACTCATCTCAGTAGTGAACTCATCTTTCGTACTGAATGAATGAAATGTCTATAAAAGGAAATATTGAAAATTTTAAAACTTCCTTTGGTTACCCAGTGAAAGTGATTTTTTTAGAGATGAAATGATATTTTGTCAATCTGAACTTTGTAGTATATATGCCACAACCTCGACTTGAACTACGACAAGTATCGGTGGAGGTGCCATGCTTGCTAGTGCTAGTGCGAACGCCTTTCTATACGAAAAAGGTTGGCGCGACCGTTGCTCTGCGGGCTGCGTTCAGGGTGGTGTGATGTTTATTGTGCAACTGAAGCCTGAACAGACCGTGTTTAAAAACCATTGATGTTTTGTTGAGGTCACATATTTGTGGCGGTATTCCTGTATGTTGTAGCTGTCGTATCTCTCGACCCGTCATATTTCCAACTATCCATTTACGAATCTTACAGGAAATAGAGAGTGAACTTCATCGGTCTGACGCGCCACCAATTTAAGGTGTTCTACCGGTAGTCTGGGGATGCGGTTCTCACTCCCAGCGGGGAAAACCGTAAATTTCGAAAAGTCTGAAAATCATGCCATCATAATCACCTACTGGTGATGTAGTGGTCCTAAACAGTACCTGTGGTCTCGACATTTCAGAAGTAATTGTACTTCCATCTTCAGGAATCGGTCTGGTCTGCTCACTAGCGCTGGACTGAAATCGCATTCGATCGCAGTTCAGCAGACCAGACCAGAAAGTAGAAGTTTGGTCAGTTAGTTCAGTACAGTTTGCTTGAAAAGCAAGGTTTCGTCTAAGTGTCAATTGAGATTTTAGTGGAGCTGACACATCCATACAACTCAAAATTGAGAATAATATAATACGTCAACTTGGAGTCACAAGTTATGGAACTTCTCACATAATTTCTTAAGTGAATGATTAGTGGAATTTAGTAATAGGATTGGTGAAATTAGTCACACATTTCATTTTGACAACACATTTAAAAATATTTCTGTTGCTAATTCACCAGCTCATCTTCCAACACTATAGGAAAACGATTAGCATCTTCCCAGTATCTTGAGAAACTATTACCATACATGCCTGGATAGAACGTTTCTTACACTTCCTGTTTGTTATTATCACTGACTTTGTCGTCCCACTTCCGATGTATCATTGAAAACTTCTGTAATATCCTGCTGGGGAATTCACAGGAAATCCAAAATTGATTCTCATCGAATAAAATTATTGAAGGTTCCGATCGACCGTCTTTCCTATCATTCAACATTATCTTCCGGGAGTTTCACACATCAAACCAAGCTCTATTCTATATCGAAGGTTCCGATTGACCCTCCTCGCTGTGCAGTAGTGAAAACGATCGAGAGTTTTGAACCGGATAGACTAAAGACCAGATTGATTATGTATCCAGCACAGAGATATTTCAAGTTTAAGTATATATTGACATAACTTCATGGTAAGTTATTTCAAATTGTGGTGTTTATTTTTGAAAACGGACGAGTTTTGCCCCAGATATGGAAAACTGAGATTAAGAGATAAGAAGTGAACCAGAAGTTGATATTAAACTCAAGGTGTGATAAATACTTGTATCCACGAATGCAGAAGGTCACCTACCAACTTGATGACTGTGTGCATCTCTCAGTAATAAAACATAATCACACTGCGACTTCAATGATGTAAAGCTTAAATAACCGCGATTGAACTTGTGACGTCCGCTGCTGTGTGCCAGAGAAGAGGGGTGGGAGTTATTTAAAAAAATGATATGTACGAAATAAATGATACGGTATGGGCGTCAATCAGTTCAGGAATAAAGGGAACCAATATTCCTAAAATTATAATAAGGACGAATATATACAGTGAACAGTATACGATCCTACTTTTCATTCATAGCTTTAATTCGGGAAAATGATTTTGGATGAAAGTTTAAATTATCATGAAATCATAATTAGTATGATGTGAGACTTTTAAACTACAGCTTCAGTATTATCTCCTTGTCTCCAATACTTTTACCAACTTTTCTATCCACCAAGTTACAATATTTCACTGAGTCAAGTGTTTACAAAATTATAAATTATCTTCATTTCTCCGCTTCATTCGCCTTTCTCCATTTGTCGATTTCTAAATCAACTTGACTCTCCAATATCAATGAAATATTATAACATTTTCAATTTCGCGAACTCCTGTTGCATGCTATATACTTTCATTGAAAACTCTGAAATATTCAAATATGAAATATATGAATCAAATTTGTAATGGAACTTTTGAAATATGTTTGTTCTTTTTCTGATATTTCTGCACTTTTGACCTGGATAGTACATGCACTCTTTCAGCTTGTTGATGAAACTTTTCGTACAAAGGCGTACTGTATATTGAAAATAATATATTTTATTCAATGATTGTAACCGATCGACTGTTTCTCCTATTCGTTATCATTACCGATTGGGAGTTTCGAACCACCAAACAATGGTAAACAAAATTATGTCATTCGGACCATTGGTGAAGGTGAATGCTACGGATTTCTTTCCAGGAAGGATGAATGTTCCGATCGAACGTTCCCCCTTACCCACACCACTAGCGCGCGGGTAGTTCGAGCCTTCATCTCGTGTGGAACGTGTTATAAGAGAGATGAAGGTTCCAAGCGACCGTCCCGCCCATCTCATATCACTAGCACACGGGTGGTTCAAGCCTACATCTTCCGTAGATATAACTTTAATAAATATCAATTCGACAAAATACTTACTTCAATTTCCTGTTTGATGTTGAAGATTCTCAAACTTTCGAAAGGTTAGTATTTTCCACAACTTTGAATGTGAGTTATGTTTTATAATTTGACTACATATGACTATATATATATATATATATTATATATATATATATATAATATATATATATATATATATATATTTATATATATATATATATATATATATTTATATATATATATATATATATATATATATATATATATCTGTAGAGACTTGTCTATGAATTGGTTGACTGGATTTGAAAGATATATCATGGGATGGTATCACAGACATGAAAAAGCTCTAACAAGCAGTTGGATGTTGTTGTCACCATGGTAACCTTTGCTGTTTGTTTGCACCAACTCTCCGAATAATGATAACTGTACGTTGTGAAGTCTCCATCTTTGAATATTAATTCACAATGAAATATAGGGTTATGTGATAACATCTTATTGTTGTAATCGAAATCGCGAGCTTTTTAATCCATTTTTCGTTTTGGTTCTAGATTTTGACTTTCAAAAGTTTCATTCAGTGTTTTTGAGGGTGTTTTGGTGTTTCCACAACACCAAAACACTGACCATAACCCCAAAACACGAAAATACTCATTCAAAAGGTGGGTTTCTGACCAAGCTTTGATGTATAACGAAGTATATTATATATTCAGTAGGTCTATGAGGTAAACGAAGAGAAAGATCAATAAGAAAATCGAATAGTCATTTTCATCAAGTCATGAATGAGTGATTAAGCTGCACGAATGAATTGTTCGCATTATTTTGTAAGAAATGTCCACGAAGAAAGATAAAACCTCTCAAATAACGTGTTTTGATCGAATCAACAGGTTTTAAATGATATCTGCGAATACCTCTGATGTCATTCTAAGCCCATGGGTAATTTTCTTGAAATATTGTATTTGTTATGTTATTGAATCTGTAAAAATTGTCATTAGTTTTGTGTAGATTAAAACTAAATCTAAGAAATCATGCGTGTTGTTCATTAGCACTGACCTCATTGATTCATTACTTACAGCTATTCAAGTATTATATATAATTATTTCCTTTGTGTTGGTGAAATCGTTCTTATGGTGCCTTGTCCGAACGAACCTACCATTACATCCTCAGCCTCAATTTTACAAGTGACTACCGTTTATTTTGTGTTGAGATTTATGATTCTTTAGAACTTGTGAAAGGTTTCTCTCTCCTATAAAAGTTTATATACACAGTGAATTGTGATTCACGAGAAAACTTTCTTGGAAGTGCGAAGTTCAAATTCCTCTTCAATAGGTGAATAATCATCGCGACTGCTTCGGCTCGTTTATTTGAATTTTTCAGAAATTTTCTGCACAGCTAAATATTCTTAATGCCCACACAATACATGAACTATCGTAGTTGTTAACGTTTGAACATATCGTAGTGAATGAAAGTGCTCCTCAAAGTGAGGGACGGATTAGCCGTGAAATGAATATTAGTATTCCAGTTGGCAAGAAATCAGTATTAAATTCTGAATGAATCTGTAGCAATAAAACACCAAGGATAATGAAAATACCAATTATCAGAGGACGTGTCCAATAGGTTCACAACGCTTTTAATCATTTTCCGCTTCAATGCAAAAACGGGAGGAATAATTTCGGTTTCAATATATTCGAATTTAATATCAACGGTACAGTATCAATTATTTCAACACATCCTGCTATCGCAATAACGCGGTAACTTCTGACACAGAGAAGCAAACCATATAATGCATAACACTGATATATAATCCTTCGCGGAAATATCGCAAATAATTCATAGCTTAACGTTTTTTTTCATTTAACAAGTTGAACCATGAGCTAACCTGAACACGAGACATTTCATATCCAATTACTCTTTGATTTATTAATACTCTCCTACAAATAATGACGTTGACGTCACGATCGACGCCCCGTATGCGTTACAAGCGGTTGTTCCGAGAATGATGATACAAATCACTATAAAGAGGTCGTAAATGTGGGAGAACGTATGATTAATCGATAATTAACCAACAGTTAGGTTATTTGGGGTGATTGATATTTAGGGTGAAACTGGCACTGCTAACACGCTTGCTTCATGCGAATAAAATGCTACTATGCTATGTAATGGAGTTCCTGAATTGCTCAATTGGCATAAGGGAGTGCATGCACAAATACCTCTCATCTCTATGGAGTTTTTTGTGGTTTGAATTTGGAGTCTAGCAAAATGCCGTGATGGTTCCTACAATATAGGCCACGACCGCTTCTTTTCCATTAACTGAGCCACCATCATCTCATCACGCCATCATCTCATTATTCTCACATTCCACGCATGCAAGTATATCTTAGATATCATTACAGTGCGTCGTTGACCCGAGATTGAGAATAGATCAAAATGAAGAGATAATTCAACATGTGCAGACAATAAAGTACATCATTGAGGTACACAAACAAGGCTATATACAAGCTGAAAACAAATCTGTTTATATATATATATATATATATATATATATATATATATATATATATATATATATATATATATATATATTCATACATTGCATACATTCATACAACTAATTATGAGCCGTCAGAGTTTTAAAATTTCTCTCATGTTTTCATTATTATCCTAATTATTGTATGTTATCGTTAATTATTCCAATATTATTACGATTCTATATCGTTTCAAACTCGCATATTTAAATTAGGTTTCATTATATTGTTCTCTGTTTTGTATATTGATTGTCAAACTGTTCACCATCGAGTAGACCTATGGAAAATTATATGTATAATGGTATATATGGAAAAGTAACATTGACTTGTACTCCTACTCCATATTTTATTCGTGTACTATTATCAAATATCCATTACCCGCCCGTACATTATGCATAACCATACGGTTCATTATATTTATTTAGGTCAAAATAGTATCAATCTAATTGGATGAATGAATACATGAAATATTAATTGAGGACGTGTATACACATTTCCGTACAAAGAAGCCTTGATTTCACTTGATTCCATACAAAAAACAGTTTTCAGATTACAAGGTAGACTTTACTCTACATCTCTTCATGACATTCTGATATTTCTCTCTATATTATATCTTTATCATATCATTAAGATCTCCTAGGCTAGTAGTTAACGATCTAAATTATCTGCAGTGGTAATTATCTTGGGGAGAGAGTGGGAGAAGGGTGGTGGATGAAGGAAGAGGAGGAAAGAGGGGAAAGATATGGTTACTGATGGGGATGGTGAGGGTAGGAGAGGATGTGTTTTTCATGTCAGGAGTGTTTGGTGGAATTGACCGTGCTATTTAATTTAATACTTTAATACTATGGAAGCGGAACATGTGCGATGTATTTTATTTAAGAATGGACCAACTGTACTGAAAACCGACTGTCCTTGAGAATCAATTGTACTAAACGCCAACTGACCTAAAAATCAACTGACCTAAACTTCTAATTCTTGAGCAATCTATATACAGAAGTAAAAATTGCATGTGTGGCTCCTCCCCTTCAGAAGTGGCATTGGACACAAACCTTACCCAACTAAAAGCCTAACCATCACTAGAGCATTATAGAATATTCAATGGATGGTAACAATTTGTTAAGGGGAGAAGCCAGACCCCTCAATTTTACTTCTCCACAGGTTGTTAAAGAAATATAAATTTAGGTGAATTGGTTTTTAGTACAGTAGGATTTCAGTACCGTTGGTCGTTTTTCCAGGTTTTTTCCAAGTGCTTTCAAAACCATTGTTCATATTTTGACTGTATTTTGTATGAATAAATCTCGCATTTCTTATAGCTCAAATGCTTCATTTTCCCGGTAAATATTCAAAAGGACCAATTGAATTACATTTTCCACTTCCTCTCTTATCAATAAATTGCACTTTTACCACTAGCCACAGATCAGTGGACGCATACACTCGGTTAAGTCGCACGGAAACGTCCGAAGTTAGCCGAGTGGAAGACTTGTCGGTCAAAGCGTCCAAGTGGAATGCTTGATTGACATGCAATAATGCGTGTTGGGACGCTTTAGCGCGTCAAACATTCGACTATCTCCCTCATTCTCACTCTCTCTCTCTGTGGCTCTCTCTCTCTCTTACACTCTCTCTCTCTCTCTCTCTCTTTCTCTCTCTATTTTTTTTCTTTCTCTCTCCACATGATAACTTGAATTATTATTAATTACTTCATATGATTTGTTTGGACAGTATGGACATGGAATTGCGCGGAGAATAATCGTTCCTCTTCTAAATATTTGTATTAGATTGAATGAAAGAATGCACTTACCTTTTTTTAAAACGACTGTTAATTATATATGCTATATATATATATATATATATATATGTATATATATATATATATATATATATATATATATATATATATATATATATATATATATATATATATAGTGCGGTAAGTGAGGTTGGAAATGCACACAAATTTTGCATCTCCAGCTACCATCTTGAAATTTGGTACTACCCTGCCTGGAAATGCTATGCATATTCGAAATCCCTCCACCCTCCCATTGGGCACCTCATCCATAACCCTGAAAAGGCCGTTCATATATGTACTTTGATACAATACTCACCTCGATATAATGAAAATTCACTTTGATTTTCTTGATATATTCTTGAAATGAATAAAACACTGGGAAAAATAATGACTACCAACACTTGCGTTGAGTACATGATTTTCATCATAACCCAAACTTATCTGTGAGGATATTTTAACCATCCACATTTTTGAGACTGTATGTTACTAAGAAATAAGGAAATTTGAGTACGCTTCATGATATATTTCAAGTCGTTTTGGGAGAAAATGTAATTTTCTGACCCCCCCTCCCCTTTCCAAGAAACAGAGGCCAGTGAGAACAATGTTGAAAAAAAAAGATTTTTTATTCAATATCAGGCCTACACATTCTAATAGAATCGAAGATATTTGAGTGAATTCGAATACAATTCTATATCATACATTTTAGCAAAACGCAAGGTCCTTAATTCGATCGGAAAATGATAACATTATTCAGTGCATTATTTTTATTCGGGACACGCGTGAGCTGATGATGAATGGATAATATTTACAAATACCCAAGAGTTATGTGGGATTCGAACCCTGGTTAACTGAGAAATCCCACTGAGTTATATACGGCTGTGGTACCAACAACAATTTATATTGATGACTTTCCAAATACACCTATTTTTCTAAATATAATGTTTGATGCAAATTAGTCCAAATTTGAAATAAGTTCACTATCTTCAAAATTCATGTTTCTCTGTTGATTTCTTTCTAAAGAATGTAATATGTGAACAACAATGTCCAATAGAGTGGTATTTTCCAATCACAACTATCAGTATTGGTTTATTTGTCCCAAAACTTTTCAATAGTTGGTAAACTGATAAACATTCCACCTCCTTATTTTTTACCGTCTCGAGCGAGTTTATTTTGAAAAGGATTTCAAAACGACTCTGATATTTAATGAAAAGCTGGACTTTTTGTTGAACTTGGAGCAAATATCAACCCCTGTGGTAAGCAATACGAGAAACTTTGTGGTTGACAAAAGTCGATAACGACTTTGAGACTAGAAGGTTTGTTTAGACACTGTCTCAAGAATCAGGGGTAGTTAAAAGATCTCAACTCGGTTCTGAGATCGAGGTTTGCATACGCTCGGATTATATCTATATGAATTCCGGATGCAGACTCTCTCCAGTGCTGGGAAACATAAGGAAGACCTATTGGATCTCTCAGTTCTGCTTGGTAAATGAAGTTTACTTCCCCTTGTTAGCATAATGAACAACTTCTTCCGTTTTGTGCGAGATAGATATGCTCAACAAAGAAGAAATAGTTCATTGTAGACGGAAGAACGCTTCGTGAAATCTCTCTTCTTATGCATACAAAAAATAACTAAGTATATGATTGAAATTTGAGAGAAGAAGTTATATTGAACGTGGTGCACTATAGAAGATTTTATTTTTTTTGTACCGAGATAATAACACGTTTTTGGTTTTCGGTTCAGAGCTGGTTGCACAGCTATATCAGTACGAAAGCTGTGATTCGAGACACAGCGTACTAAAGAACTAATGGATATGTTGTATATTTTGTTATTATCATAATAATCATTTTTGTTTGTCTCTTTCAACAATGATTGAGAAAAGCCTCCTGTCAAATAAAAAATGACAGAAAGTCGTTTCTATATCAATACAGCTAACTTGGAGATGAAACTTTTCATGCCACTGCAAAGACAGGAAATAATTAATACAAATATAAATGGAAATCAATGATTGATTACGCATTAGTTTTGAAATTTTGATGAGAAAATATAAAAATATTTGATAACGTTATCACTTAATTTGATGTAATATCTGAGAATGAATAATTTGATAATGAGAAATATGGAAAATTGTGTGGCGAAGATCAACCGAAGTGTATTTTCAATTCAATTTGTCTATAACGATGGTTCCGTAATATAAAAATAGTTTTTCTCAAAATTAATAAACATGAAATAGAGTGAACTATGTGCCTAATACATCCATTGTTCTCGTTGTTGTCCTCTCTGGCAACTTGGAGCCTGTGTATTCACCTGAAATTTGCGTCACTGACCTCGATGCTACGCCTCTGTTCTTTCATTACCACGACGTTTCAATTCGCGTCTCGAAGCAGTATTTCAGTAACTTATAAATCCACTTAAATCTAATTGCTATTTACACGCGTGGTTTCCAGGTTTCCAGCAGTTGTAAGGGTTGGAAGCGATATTGTAGAAGGTTTTCAAACTAATATTAATTATAAGTTCGGCGATTCATGAGAAATTCAGAGTTGATCATATATTAAGTTGTAAAACGATCACATAAAAAAGTTGTTATGAGCTTCATTTTATCCTCGTGAGATGAAGGTTACGATCGTTCGTACCCTCTATCGCAAACAATTAACGACCGAGTGGTTCAAGTCGTCATCTCTTGTGTAAGTTGTATCCACCAAAGAAGAAGGTTCCGAGCGACCGTCTTCCCTATCTCCCTTCACTAGTGCACGGGCGTTGGGTCCCATCTTTCGTGGATGCAAGAATGGATGTTATTAAAAAATGAAAGTTTGAGGTTAGCTGGAGACTAATCTCACTCGTAAAATGAAAATAAATATGCTTTATTGGCAAGTTTTTAATTACAGTGCCTAGGGTACTCTTCTGACGTAGTCAGCCGAAGCACTGCTTCAGGAACTGAAGATAAGTCCGACGTAGGTTCGAGTCCCGCATGAGACTGGGGTTTTCCAAACATCATTCATATAGAATTTGCTCCGTCCGTCTATAACACAGTACGTGGCCTTTTCCCAAGTGACGCCAAAAATTTCAAGAACGCTTCAACCGATCAACATGAGACAAACGGCAAAACAATCAAGACGCCATGAGGATGGGAAGTAAAGTATCCTAGTTGGTTTGTTAACGTTGAATCGTTTGAACTCTGGAGTAGTGTGTTTGTGATTTTTTTTCAATTTCCAAAAACTCATTTCAACAAATTGAGGTGAGTTGAATGAACTAGTTCAGAACATGTTGACTTATGTTTGTCAGACCAAAGTCTATTTTCGTCCACTCATTTTCTTCTTGCTCATCCTCCTTCTTCTCTTCCAACTCAACTCAACTCTGCTCACCATTCACCCCTATTTATCTACTTCGATCCATGTCTTCCTCATTCTTTTTTATAATAAAAATAATCCTGCCCAATATCCAACAATAGTCAGGTCAGGGGGTGAAAAAATGCACCAACATCTTGGGCAAATCACACACAATGTGTTGTGCTCTCCAGGGACAACACCCACTCGCCATCTTCAACGTCATTGAGTTCCACTTTCTCCACAAGCTCCCTACATGCATCCCTATCGTCTCACCACTATTTGTCCTTATCACTCTCTTCCACGATTCTCTTCCCTTTTTCCACATCCCACCTTATCACATCTTCTCATCTTATTCTTAGTCTTCCTCTTTTCCTCATACTTCCGATTGTTCCTCTTTCAAACTCACGAATTATTGGCATTGATCCTTTGTAGATGAAAATAAATCCAAGTGAACTCCATTCCTGATTCCAGTGAGTACAATGACGCCCGTGATCAACGTGAACGGCTCAGACGACATCTCCATTCACAGTGGCAGTTCCGCCGGCGTGAGCAGTGGGAGCGGTGAGGCTCGATGTTGCGCCAAGGCGGCTAACCCTGCGTACAAGACTGGACGTCGCCTGCAACTGTTGCAGATGCTGGTGCTGCCGTTCATACCGATCCTGGCGTTGATCGTGCAGACTACACTGATACTGCACGATATCATTATTACCAGGCAGGAGGTTACCGACATTGAAGCTCAGGTAAGATGATTATTAAGGCACGTGACTAGCCAACAGTGGGCAAAAAAACTCCTGTGAAATAACTGTCTGAGTTATGAGTGATCATAAACTCTGAACCATGAAAGATATGAAATTGGAAAATATATCACAAGATGGTGACATTACTTGTCGAAAATGCTAATGAGTCAATTTCTAGAGTAACGAGGATGGAAAGTTCAATTGTATGTGACAGTAACATTCGATATCTTTGCCGTTAAGTTATTATGTACATATAACAAGGTTACCTCATTGTGAATATTCATCATTAATTGACGGTAAAATATATACTTCTCTGAATGGTGTGAATCAGTTTCACTACAATATATTCAAACATAAACTCATTACAATAGTTCTTATGTTAAACGTTAACATTGGTGAATTACGCTCTTGGGTCCCCCTTGAATTATATCACTGGATATCACTAGAAATGAATGATCACTGGGATGATAAAATGATGAAATGTTTCTTACAGGTAACTAGAAGTTCAGTGGGAAAGAAGGGGTCGTGACCTATATTGTATGAATTATCCAAGAATTTTACTAGGTTAGAGAGAGAACCAACAAAAGAATCTGTATAAAGATTGACGTTAGCGGGAATTGATTCGAGGTCTGCGCCTGATATCCCCTTTCTCCTGGTTATCTGGACCGAATTATCTGTGCCGGATTTGTCGTTTTCATAACAACACCAAAACTTGCTATCAAATCATTGCTACACCCAATTGAGGTTGAAGTTTTAGGTTTTATTCTACTATTAGATTATCCATACTTGACTACTCTATTGACCTATAGCAATTTCTAGAATATTGGTAACGTTTGTATAGTCTTCAAACTTCCAACATTCCCTTATAACTATTCACATACATGATTTAAATCAACTCGTATTTGTTTGATGGAATTCAGTGAAACTACTTCTGTGAATAATGTTGATGAAATCTGGTATAGGCCTACTGTTTATTTCCAGCATTCTAATTTTCAATTTTTATGACTGAATGGATTTAAAAGATATGTTCTTGCAGAATTATTGTTCAAAACATCGATTGATGAGATTATAGAAGTTCAATTCAGTATTTTCAATTTCATGATAAGTAGTGTTGATCTTCTAATAGTTCATACTTTCAGTACATCCCAGATACATAAAATGTTTCATGCGGCCGGAATTTAAATCATATGAATGTAAATTTAGCCATAGAAATGATTGTTGTTTCATATTCAATCTATTGTTCAATTGTTATTGTTCAATTTATTCAAATCAGTGTTTCATAGACTATTAATGGAGTGCGTATACACATTGTATCTCAGTTTTATTGCGTATAATATCAGTATATTTTCTTTTGGATGCATTCTAACGTAGCGACCACACCATGTAACCTCAACCGTATATTATGTGACGTGAAGATATGTCTAAAAAAAGTGTTGTAGAAAGGAAAGTTTTTTCTAGAAAGAAAGTTTAGAGAAAGGTTTTATGGCTATGTATTACTATCAAGTTTCGTCGACCCTTTTGACGGTCAGACAATCTGATATGCCAGCTCCTCACTACGTCGATACAAGATTGATTGAACGTTTCTTTTGTCGCAGTAAGACATTGGTTCACATTCTTGACACAAGTGTTTGTATTCGTGAGAGTTCAAGTGATTGAGAGAGAGAGAGAGAGAGAGAGAGAGAGAGAGAGAGAGAGAGAGAGAGAGAGAGAGAGAGAGAGAGGGAGAGAGAGTTTGTTGAGGACAAATAACCTGGCCCTTCCACCATAAAGAAGCACCACATAGTATATGTTTGTATCTTATGCTACATTTTCTCACAGTCTATATATTTTGCTACAGGTGGCATAGCATGAAAATACAAAATGATAGGCTGAATAACATATTCGCCATCATCAGAATAGAGTAGCGAAGAATCCCATATCACTTATCTAGACAAAATGATTTTTTGTTTCATGTTTTTGTTTTATTTTGTAGTTTTGGAAGTAACATACTGATTAGGCAAAGTAACCACTCGAGTTGAAACTTTTTTTCCTATTAGTTCTATACCATAATAGCTTGGGATTATTCCGGAGCATAATTGGTTTCACTGTATATATTAAAATTCAATTCTGAATAAACACTACGAAAACCAATCATTTTTCAGTGACTAGGCGGGGAATGTGTATGCACATTCTTTCTAGTTCTGGTGCGTATATTTTTTTTCTCAGAATCAATGTCAAAGTGGCTTGATCGACCACTTTGTGTTACCATGATTGTATCCGTTATAGCCTTCCAATGTTTTAGAAATCTCTTTCCTGAATCAATTTACAAATGTAATCTTTTTCCTGAACATTTAGACGCACATCCTGCTTTTTTCAGATCGGAAGATATTAGTATTCTGTAACAACCTCCTCTTTCCATTTTCTTTAATGATATATTGAAGTTTTCAACAGTAAATGGGGAATGTAAATCATTACTTTACCATATTGTTTCATAAATTCAATAAGTTTCGCAATTATTTTGTAGAAGTTTCAAATTGAATTTTCCATATAATAATTATATATATATATTCCGCAACTATGTCATCAACTGACTATAGCTGATGTAGTGATTTCTCTTGAAGATTTACAGAATAGCAAATACATCACAAAGTTGTACACATGAGATAATACTGAGTTGAATATGTTGAAAAAGATGGCAAATTCAATAACTGATTATGATTATTGTTTGCATAACCACCCCACCAACAGCTAAGGTATTTTGGAGACGAATGAGCGGACGATGAGGATTTATAGTCACAAAAATTCTTGACTCATGATGATGATCTATGTATTCATTATTATTAACGATTTGAAATCGCAAGTTTTAGCTTTTTGGCTTATACAAACTTACCTGGACCTCAGTTTCTGAAGCAGTTGCTTCAGGAATCACATTCATGAATCATGAATCACATTGTGTTAGCAAGGAGGAGGAGGGGGGGAGTGGATGCAAACATCCATCCATGAAGTGAAACAAATATGTAAATGAGTAAATACGAATTGAATTCGGATCATGCTCTCAATTCATCTCATGAATCTGGCAATTTGAAATCGATTCAATGAATGATGATAATGGTAATTTAGATTTACATACGAAAGTCATACATGTGAAAGTCTTCATTGTTGTCGTAAACGAGGCTTTTCCAGTTAATTGGCTCATTACGTATACTGCTTCAGAAAATAAAGTCAATTCGAGCGTGGGTTCGGGACCGCATAAAATTCATGGATTTTTGTAAACGTTCTTCCATCTGTCATCACTTCATCGGTCGGTTCTTTCTCATCCCCACTCATGCGTACCCCCATATAAACTGGCTCTTGGTAGCGACGTTAATCACACATATCAAAAAGTAACGACTCCAGACCTAATAATGATGAAATGAAACATAAACAGGTTAATATTATCTTATTATAAGTAATATACAACGATGGAAAGGTAAATACTTTACTTTCATTATATATGAAATCACGTACAGAGATTACGACCGCAGGGAAGGTGATTTAGTGTTTGTGTTTTTCCGTAATAACTTCAAACTATATACAGATTTATCAAAAATGTAATGCTTCGAAAACAACGAATTTTTCATTATTTTGAACTTTCAAGACAGTGTACGTGATACGTACTACACATTTACATCACATTAATTTATATTCATATATATTTATAGCACAATCATTTATAAATATGACATTTATTCTTGGCTTGTTTCTCATACTAATACTATCTCACTGTCTCATTAAAACATGTGCTACATTTGTTTTTCCACTACTCATTCGCTTTTCGCTACTTCGTAATTCGAGTTATCACTCGGAATAGTACGGTGGCCTAAGCACTTTTTATACCACGGCAATTGATTGTTTTGATGTGTTTTGAATTTATTCAGCAGATAATCTGATCGAATCGACGTGACCCCTTAATCGACCCTCTCTATCCCACATCACTAGGCCAAGGGTGATTCAAGCCTTCATCTCTCGTGTGTGACTTGTATGCACAAGAGATGAAGGTACCGATCGACCGACCCCCCTATGCCACACCACTAGGACACGGGTGTTTCAAACACTCATTTCACGAAAAGTGAAGTGGACATTAAAGTCATGTATATTTTGTGAACCAACTGTTGACTATGCAGCTTAATGATGGTCAAAGTGTTTATCATTCGCTCATTACTTACACTTCGTCCCTAACTAGCCACACCCTCGTCTCTCTCTCTATCTCTCTCTCCCTCTATATCTCTCTCTCTCTCTCTCTCTCAATCTCCCTCTCTCTCTCTCTCTCTCTCTCTCTCTCTCTCTCTCTCTCTCTCTCTATATATATATCCCTCTCTCACTCTCTCACTCTTTCTCTCTCTCTCTCTCTCTCTCTCTCTATCTATCTATCTATCTCTCTCCCTCTCTCGATATATCTTTCTCCCTCTCTCTCTCCTGTATTATACTGAAGAAATATTTGCTTGAATATGGATGGAATGATTAATCAATTTAGAATATGATATGATATGATGACGAGTGAACCTTATGGGAGAACAATTTGAATCTTTTCCCATCTACTGAAAATTAATTTATGCAAAAATCGAGAATTATCATGTAAATATCGAGGTCATGGGATATTATGAAGCCTGTGTGGATACATTTCGGAACACATTATCTATATTTGCATCAAAGTTGAAGACATAGATATCAATTATTGAATTATTTTGCTTATGCATATATTTTATTTTATATATATATATATATATATATATATATATATATATATATATATATATATATATATATATATATATATATATATATATATATATATATATATATATATATATATATATAGATATATGCACTGAATCCGCCCTATAAAAGCATGGTGAATAGTACTTAAAAAGAGTTCTAAATCGAATTCTGAATCAATATTCAATCTCTCCATGTCATTTCCGGAAGTATACAGAACATAAGACGAAACAAATTCCTCGGGGAACAGAAATACAGACCTAATCTTTCATCACTACTTGTTATTTCAGCCAGGAAAGAATAATGTCGTCAACGAACTGAATAATAGTACTTATTTCAATGTGTATCACTCATAAATTTGAGAGCTCCAAATATTCAAGACTTTACAAACATGTGTTTTTGTTCCAAATCGTAAATCTCTACTTGTAGAATCATAAACCATCATATAGGCCTAGTAGTGCAGCTACAAAAATAATTGCGATTTTTGTGTTTGTTATATTGGTAGACGACATGGATACATGAAGTGCGCTTCATATTGATTGATTATTGTTTGCTTCGAAGTGGCGTTTTGCTTCCAAACGTAAAAAAAATTAAAAATAATATATTTCACATTGGCATTTTTCCTCCACTTTGTTATCGACTGAAGTGATCAGTTACTCAACCCAACTTTATATCTTCGATCTTATATTTGTTAGGATATAGGAAATTGAAACATTTATGATAGACTATTACTTATATCAATCATCAATATTTTGAAAATATTGATGAATTCATAAAAATAAAATGTCATATTAATCAAAGAGCATAAAATTATCTTGGAGATGTGAACTTTTCAATCAATCACACTAGTTTTTGAAAATGGAAAAAAAAGTGAATTTAAAATTCTCGATTTGTGTAAGCACCGTGCAAAACTGCGCGTAAAAATCACGTTAATACGTATCTTTGCGTTCCTGTTTTGATGCACAAAAAGTCATAAGTAAAAAAACTGAAACTGAACATTACACTTGTGATGAACTACAGGAAATACTATGAAGTGTAATTTGTACAGCAGTAAGAACATATTTTTGATATTTAGAACAAATTTTTAATGTGTATATAGCTAGTTGCACAGATTGATCTGGAACGCTTTTGCTCGTCCATTGGTAAGAACGTCAATAGCTTTAATCCAAGGTATAATCGATTTTTCTGTCAAGTTGGAGATTCGATCGACAGTTTCCCCTTTCTAGTTAGCATTAATCGTATAGGGGGTTTCGCACCGATAATACATATATGTATTCAAGCTCATATATATTTCGACTAAATATACAATTTTGTATGTTTATATATACATGTATTCACGGAAGAAGGTCGTTCATACCTACATAACGGATACAAATAATAATACTCGATTCGTATAGCGCGGTGGTATTGTGAGAGATGAATGTATTTTTCAGCTCGAGATTTGACGATGATGAAAAACTACATCTTTCGAAAGCGTCAAATGTTGAAAACCGCATAGGTTCTCGAAAATTGTCAATACGTTGACAGATCGTTTTTTGGTAGACGACATTTCTCGTGGATTCAAGTATACACTGGATAAATGTATTGAATTTTTTATACTCCGAGGTGAATTACCATATTTTCTATCATCTTGAGTTTAGGAGTAGAAGTATATAGAGGAGAAAATAGAAAGGTGTAAAAAAGGGATGCAAGAAAGCTATAGACAATGAGGTAGGTGTTTGAGAAGCGGAAAAATGAGATCGAATAATTTCTTGTGAGAGTGAATGTAAATCCATAGTAACACCTCTGACTATTCCTCACCATCAGGTTGGCGGACGACCTCACCCGTCAACAAAACCAACATACGAACTCGTTTTCCTTATCAGTACGATCCGACAAAACACTGTATAAATGATATAGTCTAACAATCATAACTGCCACCTTTCTAACATTGAAAACTTATTTATTATCTTTCGAGGACGTGTATTTTTCTTGTTGTCTTGTTGGCATGATGTATTTATGACTGTTTTGTAAACAATCGGACATTGGAAAGGGGATACGCCAAGAAACTGGGGCAGTGTATAATAATAGTCAGAATGTGAAGTGTAGGCCGTCTACATTTGCACACGAATACTGAATAGGAGAAGTTCGATATGGTGCTATACTTACATCCAGGAGAAAAGGCTAAAACGACCAAACTACTTGTAGAAACATGACATTGAAAAGAAAATTCCGAAATTCGTTCAAGACAGTTTCAAGATTTATTTTTGAATAGCAGCTTATTTATTTTATCCCAATACGAATCAATCAATACAATAAAGAATAACGTATTCAAATATGAATTTTGAAGAACTGACACATTTTGGCCAGTAAGAAAAATTGTATTGACATTTCAATGCATGATCAAGTTCAGAGTCTCCGTTATCCATAAATACCGGACGACGATATTCATGAAAATATTCTCTCCTTCAATCTCTCCTTTCGTCCATATCCTTCTCTTCCTGGCTTCTCTGTCCAACTCTTTCCCCATAACCGAATTGCCAGTGACAGCTGTCTCTTGGTCTCGATTGAATTCTAGATGAACACTTCGAATAAACACTTCAAATTATTTAATAATCTTACCTAAATTGCCGTTATTAATTGCCGTGCATATACATTTTTGATACAATTAAATGTGTTTTTGAAAATGAATATCTAATCCACGATTTCGATGCAGAACACAACCATAAACCCAGAAAGAATAATATAGAAGTAATGAACACTCAAAACTCTCACTCACACTCAAAAAAATGAAACGAATTCATTAAAATTAAGCATTAAAAGCTACCTAATTGGTAACTGATATTATAGCGTGAGTGAGTTTCTGGATGAAATAATAATTTGACTGGAGTATACCAAACGATTTATATATGAACAGAACGATGTATATCTTCAAAATGCTATACACCAACCATTGTCTGTTGTTAATTGTTATTGTTGTTCACTGAATTCATTGTAATCCCATTCTCATATTTTGGAATATTTTGGTTGCCATATAATCGTTTTTATCATCAACATCTTAACTTGATACAAAATCAGTTGAACAAAATCCATTAAGTACCCTATATTATTCGTATTAATTGGCTGGAACTGAATCTGAAATGCATCCATTAGCCCATAAGGGTCGAATAGCCTGATGAATGTTTAATTAACTATTAGAAAACCGGTCGCTAGTTTTACACCAGCAATAATGGAACACTAGCGCTATGTCAAGTGTTGTGGTCATCACTGGAACTAATTACACCAGCAGTTCGGCTGTTTAGTTCACACTTACACCCAACAAACAAAACAAACATTAAAAACAGACAGAATGAACAAACATAGTTGGCCTAGATAGTTGGCATGATGTGGGTGATCACACGGTGCAACTTGTACGGTTACTGGCGTCATCGTTTGCCACGAAATGAACATAAACTATGGTCAGTTAATCATGTTGGTAATACACTTTTCCGAAGTGGAGTTAATGATGTGTACCAATTTTGGAGGTTGAATAAATCATCAAAAAAACAAGAGATTGAACATAGACTATATAATAGGTTCAGTTTTGAGTGGTTTTCAAGATGAATCGTGAATTAGATGATTTTGTGATTCTACATGAATATGAATTTCAAAAAGGCTCCTCTCATCAAATTACTTCACTCAAAATGGTTTTAAAAATATCAATTCTGAAACGGGTTGAATTTAAGTACTGTACATGATATGTGAATCAAAGCTGATGAAATAGACCTACTTTATAATTCATATCAATAAAATGAAAAACGATTTATTAGAAAATAAATCCCGAATGAAAACATTTTCCCAAATGAAAAATAATTATTTGCTAATTTGGATCACTTTTCATATCACATCCGACATATTTAAAAATATTATTACTCACGAAAATTGCTATGAACGTACAGAATGTTCCCGTATCCAACCTCTATTCGTATACAGTGATGATTGACATAATTAATTATCAATGTTCTAAAAAACCTATACAGTATAGTACTGATTATAATTCGATTTCCCACCTGTATTTCTTAGCCGTCCTTAACTCAGTCGACTAAGGCACTGAAGTTATGTTGGGCGTAAGTATTTACTTGGATTTATTCAGTTTTTGAGGAGACTCAGTCATGAAAAGGAAACCTCAAAAGACAACTGAGATTAAAACTTTGAAATAACGGTTTACCTGTTCTCTGTTTAATTCATTTTCATCTTATCATACGCCGAACAAAACGGGAAAGATAAACTTGGAACAAAATACTAGAAACATTTCTGAATCTAAATCTCTTCATCTAGAATGTGGCATTATAGTTGGTCGATCGAATCAAGTGTGAGTATAGAACGTAGACGTGAATATATATACGCGTTTATTCCTATCACATATACAAGATCATATTTTATTGTCTTGAAATATATTCAAAATCTCTCTATACCCCATCTCTCTCTCTCTTTCTTTCTCCCCGTCCTTCGCTCTGTCTCACTCTCTCGCTCCCCCGTCTCTCGCTCTCTCTCTCTCTCTCTCTCTCTCGCTCTCTCTCTCTCTCTCTCCCTCTCTCTCTCTCTCTCTCTCTCCTCTCTCTCTCTCTCTCTCTCTCTCTCTCTCTCTCTCTCTCTCTCTCTGTGTGTGTTTCTATATTGAACATTGTTATACGCGCCAGAGTGAGGTATGGTTCTGACATACTTGTATGGTACTGGTATTGCTTGTCCAGGTATGTGACTGAAGAATGCACTATCAGCTACCCATTGTGATTGTATATAGGCTATTGTTCAAAAAGTTGAATTTGTTGTTGACTGGAGTTGAATACAGAATATTTGTAGGGAAATAAAGTCAACTATTTTGATCAAATATTGGGAGATGAAAAAACGGTTGCTGAGTTTTCAATTAGAAACTTATACAAATCACTCTCTTGTATGGCTACGTGTCAAAAAACAAGAACTAGAGCTCAGGTTCCATCATTGCAGTCCACATGCATGTGGTTTATTCCAGTCTTCCACCTTGGGCTATTGCGTTCGAAGACGTACCGTTACTTGCAAGGATATGGATATTTGAATACATCATTTTCAATATATAATATAAACATTTTAAAAAACGTTATACTAATTATAGTCACAAGAAATTATGGAAAACGTTGAATACAAATGTACCGAAGACACAAATCACATGACAGTCACCAATTTGAGTGAAATTTCAAATAATTAAATTCTGCAATTATTGAAAAATATGTTTTTCTCCAAATCCACTTCTACAGCACACTTTCACGTTTTGCCCTGTCCACGCATCTTGCTCTATAGTTTATGGTATGTTGTAAATGATCAGTGTATCTAGGCGTACAATATATCTCCTGTTATTCATATTCTATCACTAAAGGTGTCCCTCTATATGCTAACATGTAGGCCCATATATATATTTGCATGTGGTTATATTATCGTGTGAGGCCGATATCTCGAAACGCATCCACAATCGACGTGGGACAAACGCCAAAATGCTTAACGCGGAACAGAAAGAATAATTGGGAAGTACCGAAAATCGCCGAAAAAAGCCGACACTCAGCAGAGTTTAGGCCACCCGGAAGATATTCACTTGGAGAAGGGTGGGGGGGGGGGGGGTAAAGGAAAGACCTACTGCCCAACAATACCATTAGAGGCTGAACAAATCTTCACGGACAATCGTCAAATTGCTTGGCACGAGACGAGAAACACCTTAGGTAGAAACTATGTAATCCCGGGAAATTTGCCTGGTGTCTTCTAGTCTATATATAATAACATTTCTTCTCCATTTCTTGTTCATTAGGTTACTATAGCAACCAGTCTCGGCAAAGTAGTTACACAAATGCAGTTGGAGCGGTCCGAAGTTGCCTTCTACATCTTTACAAACGGAAGCACTTTGAGGTAAAGCAATTTAGTAACAATAGTAATTCATTTCATTATATTGTATTCATGGACATCCACTCCAGTCAGTTGAAAAGATGAGAAGGAGACATTTGTACCTCGATATTGATGGTTCATTCTGCCCTCCGCCGTAGCTTAGGCAGCTAGGGTACCGCTGTAGAAACTCAAGTCACCGTTGAGTGTGTGTTCGAGTCCTGCAAAAGACAAAAGTGTTTGTGAATATCCTTTCACTTATCATCATTTCATCTTTACATTATCACGCGCTCAACATCGGCACAAGTGGCTCAGTGCTGACGCGCTTACTTCGTGTCACCGGGAGGAGCATGAGGGCAGATTAAGCCTCGGTTCGATCCACGCCACCGTCGATTCTTGCACGAGTTTTTTAGTGGTTTTCCTATGTAGCCTAGGCTGATGCATGAGTGGTTTCTACAATATAGACCATAACTGTTTCATTTCCACTCTCTTTTCCATCACTCAACGAAACCTGCATAATGATCAGCCCACTAATATGCCCAAGGATATAAGTCATTATTACATTGCGTCGTTGAATCCCATTCAAACGAATGTGTCATCCTTGCTGATATGTGCTTTCATATAATCTAGTTGTTGATGAGGTTGTTAAGCAACTTCAAATCAACAAAAATCAATGTATTTTGTAAGATTCCATTGGTTGATGTGAAATGCAATCAAAATGAACCCACTACGTGTGATGTCCGCTACACTTCTTAGGTTTCTTAGATCCAGTGATTTAAATAGAAACGAGCTTGGTCAAACTGAATCAGGTTATGTTTTTTGTTTACCAATCTCCAGTAGAGTTGAAAAACAAGACGTGATTAGAAATGTGTCACAGATAAATAATGTCAGAGGTCACCAAACGACAGTGACCAATAGACCTTGATGTAGTATATTGTTTGCTCAACGACTCCACCAACTGCTAGATAATTTTGGGGCACGGTTGAACGGATTATATACGAATAATGTTTCATATTTGTTTTTTCCGTATTACGTTGGAATACATATAACTAAGATCTATTGGCGTCTCATGAATTATTATAGAGATTGTACGATGATGGGATGAGAGTTCCTTGAATGTTCTTAGGTATGGGAAACACAAATGGGAAAAAAGCGGTCGTGGCTCATATTATAGGAACAATCCCGGAATTTACCTGGGCTACAGAAGGAAACCACGATAAGCCCCTATAGAGATGCACGGTGGCGGAGATCGAACCGAGGCCCAATCCAAACCAAATGTTTTTATTTTCGAATTGTTCGAAAATGCTCGAAAATGAACCGAAATGTTCGAATTTATATTAATGTTTCAATATCTTGTCCTCGCTGTCCAGGTCTAATCTAACCCAGCGGTTTGGTGTGACAGACAAGGCCCTGGGCAACATGACAACCTGGCCCAGGATGGTGGTTCCTGGAGCGGAGGAAGCTTCACCAGCAGTTCTCCTGAGGGATAAGGACATCTTTCAGGAGCGACTAGACGATTTCCGGTAAGGTTGACATCATTTAATATGGATATAGTATAATTAATAACATTGTGTATTCTGTTTGGTATCTTTAGTATATTTCGGATTGTGTATATTTTGTCCATTTTGAATATTACGTATATTTCTGCATTTTGTGTATTTGTATATTTTTGTATATACCACGAGAGAAGGTCACGTTCCAACTGAATATTAATTGTGAAAATTGAACGTGAGTTCGAATCCCGCATAAGGCGTGACATTCGTTATCATACTTTCACCTAGCATCACTTCATAGTTTCATTATCACCTGCACATTCGTACCCTTGTATATCCAATCCGATGGTGGGGTAGTTAGAAATCAAAAATAATAATCATAATCATCGTTTCTGTTTTAACAACCAAGTCTCCCTTCTCCAGTAATCGAAGCCGGACCTTGCCTAGTCTCCAGGGTATTAGTGTAGCTCATTTCCACTCTGCTAACTGGGCATTCAGGCGACTTCCTCATCCGCACTGATGATGAGTGTCGAGTAATTAGTCATTAGATCAATTGCTGAGCAGGTAATGTGACCTGTGTTATGTGCCATCTATAGTCACATCCAGGCGAGAAGGAGGTAGATGCGAAGATATTGATATACATCAGTAGGTCTAGAGAAAACAGCTTTACTTCGAGAAGATATCAACTGTACCAGAAACCGACTGACCTAAAACTCAATTGTACTGAAAACCAACTGAGATGAACTTTTACTTCTTGAGCTGCATGTACAGAGGTTAGAGAGGGAGTTTGACTCATCCTCTTCACAAATTTCATTCGCCACAAACCTTACCTTCTAACCTCTACCATCAGCAAAGCCTAAATAACATTCGATGGGTGATAACAATTTGCGAAGGGTATAGGAGCCAAATCCTTCAATTTCACTTCTGTACAGGTTGCTCGAGGAATGTGTGTCATTTGGTTTTCAAATCAGTTGGTTTTTAGTATAGTCGACCAATCTCCTACATTTCTTTGTTAATTCCTTTCAATGCTGAAGCAGAGAACCCACAGCTTTTATAGGATAGCCTTTAGCAGTTGCCACCACAATGGCGGCATTCAATTCGCAATCATTGTCCCTGCTGTTCTTCAGTGGAATGATAGGGCCAATTAGGTCGAGGGGTCAACCTAATAGACATCTCAAGAGGCCAATTGGGAGTCGATTAAGTGAATATCAGTTTTCTGATAATACATTTTGAGTAGTATAAGATATCGGAATTGAAATACAGAATAGGCAGAGATATATTTACTACGTTCAAAATGATGTGCTATGAAATAATTAACCTTGTGTTCCAAATTTTTAAATATATACCCAGCTAAGAATATATTTTTAAGCTGTTCACCTGTATAAGAATGTTTAGAACCCAGATTGATGATTCATTTCACATCATTTCAAAGGTATTGGATAGATATGTATTCCTTATGTATTGAAAAATCCTGGAAACAACCGGATAAAAATTGTAGGTTGTTTCAGAAGTAATGTAAACGTTATCACCTAGATGAGAAACCATGTTGTATCAATGACTTTTCGCTTGTTATATTGAAGCATTCAGTATTTTTCTGTAAATGACGAGACATTAGATATATCACATTCATACAGTGAACAAATCATTGATATCACCATAATTAACATTAAATTATTCACTCTTCTATTTCAATTATTCTCTGTCTCATCGGAATGTAGTTACTTCTTTCGTGCCTACGAGTATATTCCCAACTGTCTGTAACGAAGCACTACACCGTGTCATTTGGACCACGCCTGTCGGGCCCTCAGAGCAGCATTATGATCGTATAACTGCATTTACACTAATTAAGGCGTCTCTCAAAATGCAATGAATGCAATGAGTATGCAATGTATATCCATATATATATATGGTCGAGTGACCAGCACACCGAACCATAATTCAGGAGACCGGGTATTATGGGAAGAATAGTGGGAAGAAAACGTTATTTGTTCGTAATTCGGTCGTAATTTATTGTTCAGAACCAGTTCGACTCACTGATAATCATGTGTTAGGAGATAATCAAGTGTATATCAAGTGTAAAAGTGTTATTAGATAATTAGTTGCAGGTAAGAAAACAACATGTGTAACCAAGGGTGATAGCAAGAATTTTGTTAATTATTGCTCAATTCTCAAATCACCACTTGGTGAAACCGCCTTTTATAATTGTAATAATTAATTAATGGACACAAATCTATAGTTAACCATGCAGGAGTAGGCCCTAATATAACCACAGTACATATAGCATAGCTTCGCTATATTAGTCCGCTGATTTCCGATGAATCAACAAATTTATTATAGTAGTACTTACATTAGTGGATCTTACATTAAAAAGTATCCGCGAGAATGTCACTGGGTGGATTGCAGAGACGAAGTTTAAACCCCGGCCTACCTTGGACGCCGTCTAAATACGGAATTGCATTGAAGAGGCAATGCAATTTTATACCTATACGGCGTCCAAGGTAGGCCGGGGTTAAACTTCGTCTTTACAATCCACCCATTGAGACGTCATCCCTCTGCACGGAGTTGTAGGAACAGTGCCATCCCAAGAGAGTAAAACATAACATTATATTCAACTACTTCCCGGTCATTGCTGTTTTTTTTCGAGATAATTAATGTATAAAAACTTTGTCCCATAACGGTGGTAGTTATTATGATTACTTTCAAAAGCGGAGTGAAGCATGCACTTTGATATTATGTTGCAATTACGTTTCAAAATGTATAAATTACTGCGTCATTTTCTTGATTATAAAGTCTGATCTTATACAAAACAGACTTGTATAAACGAGAGATGAATGTTCTGTGCAACCGTCTCTCTAACCTACATCACTAGCGCACGGTGGTTCAAGCCTTCATTCCTCGTGTGTGACTTGTAGTAAGCAGAGATATGGGTTCCGAGCGACCGTCCTAACTATCACACACCGCTGACGCACGGGTGGTTCCAACCTGCATCTTTTGGGAACACAAGTATACGTCAAGTTTTATTATACAAAAAACTTGCTGTTGAATTTCATAACCTGAAGTTAAAAGTAAACATGTATAAGAGTAAAAACATACGGTATTTATAAATTGAAACGACAACGAGAACTTACGGACAGCATTCAAGGATCTTACTTCATTTATATTGAAGTGTAGGTCCTGAAATTTGAAATGAAGAATAATGAAGATAATAAATAAGATAATAACATAATAAAGCATGATGAGAAAATGTAGGATCATTTGGACGAAGCACTACAAGGATGATATTGCCAAGTATACAAAGAGACAGCAGCAAATCATCTGATTCATTTCGTATAATTGCTACATGTAAAATAATCAATGGAGGTAGGCCTATATATGAAAATGAAAGACAATTCAGGAATGTATAGATATACAGTTGAAAAATTTGAAATGCGTCTCATTTTTGATTATTGATTTGAAGATGAAAATCTCAGCATGAAAATGTATATATACTCCAGTTTAATCCTGAAAACATAATGTATAATGTTCAATATTCAAGTCTTTCAACATCGGTGGAAGTGCCGGGTTTTCTCCCCGATTTGCGTTTATGTCTTCGCGAGTTTTCATCATTTTAACCTCTGTTATGAAATTGTATCTGAATGATTGCGGCCTACTGCAGAATATTCCAACCCTTCATATGTATTTCCAATATTGATACGTGGGCCTAAAATAAATTAAAATAAAATTGGGTAAAGATTGATTCGTGCTATATCTATTGAATCATTATAAAGTTTTTGATACACCAAGCACTGAACAGGAATTAGTGAACTTCATTCGTATATATATATATATATATATATATATATATATATATATATATATACACGTATGTACATATACAGTGGATGAGATAGCACTGATTCAGCGACTCGGAAAGAAATTCAATTGTTCTTCACTTGTCACCGTACTACGACGTTTTCCTGGAATGTTTGATCGAACCTTCACTCCTCTCCTCTCATCTAATTCCAATCGGCGACTTTAAAACGTGTCTCGACCGCTCGTAAAACGACTTACTGTCACGGAGGGGTGATAGGGGGGATTGGGGTAAGATAACATGTTCTCGCTGTTTCTATTAAACCAATAAAGGCAGATCACGACGTCTCAGTCGATCACTATTAGGAGTATTAATTAAGTCGCTGATAAAGCTGCGCGCGCAGCTGGGTGTTATATACTGCATGGTCGTGTTGTCAGTAGTTAATGGTTTTTCATTAGATCCGTTAAGAAGACTTAAAAAGAAAAAAAATACAACGTAATACAACGTAAATTTTGCGTTTTCCTATATCATACAACGAAAACGCATCATACACGTTTTTAAGATGAGCGCTATAGGAGCTTATGTGAAATGTAATGGAAAGATATGAACACACTTGGATTTTGAAACCAACAGGTCACGGCTTTCCTCTTACTTATTGGATGAGGAAGGCGAAGACTCAGTTTTGATCCACAGGATCACGCTCCACAGGATCACGCTCCACAGGTCAAACGAGAGGACAGCTCTTGATGAAACTTGGCATGCACACATGTCATCATCTAACTCTGTACTGTATAGTTTTAAGGCGCAATGGGTTGTTGCTATATGAGAAATGCAATAGCTGGGAATCTTACACAGGTATATATAGGTTAACTGTAGAAAGCGTGAGTGTACATTGTTTGGATTCTTTCTAACCTATGATGGTATGTATAAAAAGATCTGGTAGCAATATTAACATTAACTGACAATCCTAAGCTATAAAAGAACGCCGTTGAGTAGAAAAACATATTATATATACACCACTTTTGAATGATAACAAAAAAGCCCTTGCGGTGATCGTCTTATACCGCTCTCTCTCTCTCTCTCTCTCTCTCTCTCTCTCTCTCTCTCTCTCTCTCTCTCTCTCCCCACACACCTCTCCTCTCCTTGTTTTAGTGTTGTCCTGTGTTTCATTAGCCGAGAAATGGCTCAGTATAAACGAGGCCAGGCTTTAAGTTCGAGAGGCTCACGACAAACAAGGCGTGTGATGTCATTATCTTATGACGTCACTCACAGACGCTAGTAATTCCTGGAAAATTCACAAAACAAATTATCAGCATGGGTAACTTGCCACGAAGTCATTATACCCAATTGAGGATGATGGAGACGATGTAAGATCGTTCGGATGGGGCACCACAAGGGTGATATCCGAAATATGCATTGAGGGTTGCGGTGGTTTCCGGTCGCTCGGCGAACCAACGCAACCCTCAATGAATCATGGTTATTTCACCATGAGACCGACTTTCACATTTTCTTTCGAATATCATTTCAGTTTTCGAGACACCCTGTAATCATGAACTAATAGCATCTCCCTCCATTCAAAGTATTCACTGAAAAGGTTCTAAAATGTATATAAAGCTGAAACATTATTTGCTATTACAACATATAATCTCGGCTTTTACTTTACGATTTTCCTGTATTACGTAATCACCAGTTAATTCCTATATGTTAGAGCTTATCCTAGAATCTGCTCAAAGGCTCTTCCCACTCCTACATATCGACCCTCAATCTATTGAAATATGAATATGAAATAAAAATATAAATATAAATCAATACAGGCAAAGTGATTAGCGCACAAGAACGATATAGAACGTTATGATAAATCGGCATTATGATTGATTTAGATATTGGAACCGTTTTATTGAAAATACACGACGGGAAAATTAATCCATGAACGTCAACTCAATGGAGATCTATACACCATTCTATTCTTTCATGGAATAGAATGTTTATATCCTATATAATATATACATTTTATATTGACTTATATACAAACGCAAAACAATTTTTCTCATTCAAATCATATTTATATTTCAGATATTCATTATTCAGCAACTAGTGATTACTGATTGTACGACCCACTGACGTCCCGAACCAAAAGTGGACTGGTTACTATATGAAATTTGAGAATCACCAGTCAGGTTATCTTCACATAGGCCTATTATATACTAATGGTGTGTAGATCTATATGACCGATTATTAAACCGTGTACGAGATCGTTTGTAATTTGAGTTCAACGACGCACTGTAATAGATATTATGTCAAAGATGTATTGGCGTCTCTGAATGATCACCGCTAGTAATGACCAATGAGTTATTGAAATTTTTATCGAGTTCAAATTCGAGCTTATTTTATTGATATTATCATCATACTATAAACAGCATGAATTATGCATAAACACAGAACTGCAAGTGACAAAATCAATTAACAAATTTATGCAAAAAAAAACGTGAATGAGGAAGGAGAAGAATCATTATTATTATTATTCTCTACATAACACACAACAAAATCAGGTCAATTCTCGCAAAACCACCAGAGGTGGCTAATTGACGGTGGATGTATCAAAATCAGGTTTTTACATTGTGACATATTTTAGTATACATTCAATTCTTGTTAAACTTGTATGACTATTGACTATAGAATGAAAATGAAATTTGAAAAGAATATGGAAAACAATTTGGAAAAGACAGTGAAAATACCTGTTCAACCCCTTCAAGAAGAACTATTACTATTACGGATGATTTATGATATTTAAATAAGGAGAGTATTCAATTATGTTTTGATAGTAAATTGTTGAAAAGTTCAGGACTGATATGTTTAGTTTTATTTCTACAATAACAATTATATCAATTCATTTTCATCGTGTGAGCCTTGACAAAATGTTTTAAATTTCAATCCGCCAACAGTCTATAGTTATCACACATTCGTATGATCCTGCACGAACTAAAGTGAAAGTCTTATCTCTCCTCCCCTAAATCTCACCGACCGTTCTGAATGCTTGATATCCTAATGCGTGATGACGTCATATCCATGCAATACGCATGCGGCACATTATCGTACACTTGTATGCATAAAGGAGAAGAAAGTGTCTGAAGGCTAAAAAACTAAATAACTGTGGAATTATCTGAACAAATGTGGAGAAACTGAAAGCACATTCGAATATTCAACGCATTCGAAAGGAAAGCTTAGTTCCCAATCGTAAATCTCGTCTTAATAATGTATCAATCCTGAAAATGCAAGGACTCTGCCAACATGACGGTTGATATTCTTGGTTGTTATTTGCTATGTTGATAGATCATCATAAAGATAGTTGATATAACTATGCGAGGAAAATGCCGTAAGTCATGTCAGATAAACGCGAAGGGATGAAAGTGATGAGGAAAATATTGAAATGAGTTCAAGTTAAAAGAGTGCGGAATGTATATATACATATATATATTTATGTTTCAGATTATTTTCTCGGGAATGCCGCGTTTGCTCTTCCGTGACGAAATTGCGTTTCCATCGGGGACCTTGTCTCTCACTCCGACGTTTCGGCAAGATGTCACTTGCCATCTTCAAGGATTCTCTTTAACTTCTTCTCTGCACAAAGCTCCTAGGTCGAATGCTTTGTGCAGCTTTGTGCAGAGAAGAAGTTAAAGAGAATCCTTGAAGATGGCAAGTGACATCTTCCCGAAATGAAGGAGTGAGAGACAAGGTCCCCGATGGGACCGCAATTTCGTCACGAAAGAGCAAACGCGGCATTCCCGAGAAAATAATCTCAAACATTACTCAGTCCGCAAGAACATCCGTACAACATATATATATATATATATATATATATATATATATATATATATATATATATATATTCACTCACTTACAATAATAATGTTGAGTATGTAGGCCTCCACGCAGAAACCTGATTAATGTTTGTGAGTGATCTTTTCTCTCAAATTTAGTTCACAGCAATGATTGCATCGATATGTATTTTGTTACAGACGTAAGATCAGCTCAGAAGAAAGCAGCATTGTCGAAGTCCTGCGATGGTACACGTCAGTGAACGCCGCCATGTTGAATCACCTGACCAATCAAATCAAAGAGACTGACAACAGTGGTGTGTGGAGGTATGTCATATTGGACGATTAGAGACGATCAGCCCTTTAATTCAGTGATGTCATACAATGTATCAATAGACAGGTGTTGAGCCACTCTGTTGTTTGGGATTCCGTGACATAATTTACAGAAAATGATAGCTTGTTACAAAATCATCGTTCCTAAATTAAGGCCAAAATACAGTATACGCTCTCATCAAAACGTACCGTGAAATCCCCAATATTCACACACTTTCAATTTTCAATTCCAGATACCTAATCTCGTTCAAGAACCTCTTACGCAGCATCGAGAACATTGGCATCGCCATGGTGTACGGCATCAACTACTTCGGGCGCGGCATCCTCAAGGAGAAGAACTACATCGCGTACGTCCGACACGATGCCCTGGGCAGCGACCTGTTGAACACCTCGCTGAACTACGTGCCGTCCATCAAGGACATCTACCAGGACCTCACCAAGCAGATGAAGGACTACGGCAATATCAAGCAGCGGTGAGGGTACACATTGTTTAGTTTCGTTGATCTGAAGCTATTAAAATAAATTGATCGATGTCAAATTAATCGATTGAAAATGAGATTTACTTTTCCTGACATAAAAAGCATGTTTTGAATTGACTATATTGCATTACCTTCCAAATGTTGTGAAATAAAATCACCCGACTCTGACTGCAACCTACTTGTTTGAAGAAAACCTTGAATTGATTTTTCTGTACAGGGTTGGATGGATTTTGTTGTCTCCAATTGTATTAATTTAATTTTCAGATGGGTGTCAACATCGTAATTGGGTAACAGACATATTTTGGATGATTTTCTGATTCATTCATATTAGGTTCAACGGCGAAATGTAGTGATGACAATGATCTATTGTCGTCGGTGAATGATATATGAAATGATGGACGGACGAGATGAAAGGTTATTTCATTACGTGTGTTTGGATAGTGGGAAGGAGTAGGTCGTGGCTTGTTATCAAGGAACCATCCCAGTATTGACCTGAACGACAAAGAAAAAACACGAAAAACCCTTGTCAGGATGGTCGACCACGGGAGGAATCGAACCCCTGTCTCCTGACTGACGGTTTAGTGAGCTAGCCACATGTCCACTCAACTCAGTTGTTTTTCCGAGTATTTGTTCACCTAATACTGACTAAAAGTATTAAGCCTAAAACCTTTGTTCATCCTGTTGTCGTCGTTTAGACGCAGTGACATCCTTAGCAACAAGCAACGCCAGCCAAGTGTTGAGGACGCCATTCAATACTACGACAACATGGCGTCTTACGTTGACGAACTGCGGAAGCTGCAGAGCGAACTGCGTAGAAAAATTAGGTAAGAATATGGACAAAATATATTTTACCAAGACTGTTTACTCCTTCAGCTGAACGAGAATAAATCCTCGTGTACTCATCAACTCACGTAAACCAGTCAGAAATGTTCCCAAAAATCTCTGAGTGGTTCATGTGACTTATCGGGACAGTAAAAAACGCGCAACCGAGTTACTTTTAGGCTTCAGTACATTTTCTTTTGTATTTTTTCATGTGGCTGAATCGACCACTCATTGTGACCATAGCATACGCTATTGAAGAGTACGCCATTGAACGTATGCTATCAAATACCCATATCAATGTGCTTGCTGGTCTTGTGCATTAAACGTGCTTATATGCTTATTTGATGGCATGTTTCAGAGACTACGTGAAGAACAACTTGTCTGAAGCGAGTCGCAAGGAGATCTACGGCGTGGGTATCCTCGTCCTGGTACTCCTGGTGTCCCCCATCATCATCGTACTGGTACGCAACGCAGTCGCTACAATACAGGTACGTAGAACCCGCTATCGATCATTCTATCAATCAAGAGTGGATATACGTTCAAGACACACTCACACGTTAGCCTAATCAATCAAGCGTTGAGTTCAGAATGTATTTCATCGAAAGCGTAGACCCAGATTCTTTATTCGATACCCTAACATAGTAAGATTTTATAAAAATGATGTGAGGAAGAATATGGATATGAGAGTGTACCTTCTGAAAGCTTGCATTCCCAGACTTCTAATACTCTAATTTCTAATACGAGCTGACAAATAAAACTAAAAGATTGTTCTTGTAGTATATCGCGCTTCTGGTTCAGTATGTGTGTTTTATCGAAATTCGGTTTTTGCACAATCAAAAGAAAATATATTCGATATTTTGAAAAATACGGCCGTAGCATTAAGGCTTACACGCCCAGCAGGTGCCTGTAGCCTCTCCTCTAAGGAAACACAGCTATGCCTTGTAAGATGAGCCAAATAATATATTTCGTAAGAAGCATCCTCGACTTGCAAAACTTGATTTTACAACAATTGAGTTCAGTCATGCACACACTGCCATCTTAATGCAGCACACCTGTTGGTCACCCCTACGCAAAAATTGATTTTTCCGATTCTTCCGATATATTATTTTCTCTCAAAAAACACAGAACCAACATTCTTAAGACTTGGTGGAAACATGTATTGCAATAATATCAACATTCTGTGAAAATTTCATTTCATTCAGAGAGCATTTAAACATTTGAATATGATGGAATACAGTAAGGCACGGAATAACTGGCAAACGTGTTGTGTTTTAGATGTACTCAGCGAATCTGGCGCAGAAAGCGAGAGAGCTGAAGAAAGAAAAGAGAAAAAGTGACTCTTTGTTGTTTCAAATGCTGCCTCCAAGCGTCGCCCAACAACTTAAGCAAACGCAACAAGTAAGCTCATTAGAGAACAGACTTATGCTAATACTTTTTTCTTTTTATAACATCGAAACTTGATACAAAATCATTGTTGCCAAGTAAAGGTAATTCCTAACGCAGATTCTCTCCAGAGCTGAGTAACATAAGGGTGAATTGTTGGATCTTTCGTTTTTTCGTGATGATCGAAGACAACATTTATTGTGATTCGGATTATATCGGTATTTTAGTCGGCATTGTGATCCTCAAGGTACAAAACATACAAGTGGTACAAAAATACAAAAATCTGATTTTCAAGATTTATTTCCGTAGAGACCCTATAGACATAACTAAATTGAATTGCAGGCAGTGAGTTACATCAACTTCTAGCACAGAACTCGGAAGGCTCAGTGTTTCGAGTAAATTTGTTTTTCCTTCTCCCTCCTCTTCATCACGGCTCCTTCCCTCTTCTAGCTCTCCTTTCACACAGGAGGTCCACACAAGGTTTGTCATAAGTTTACATATAAGCACTCTCCACCGTTCTCTATACCTTCCTAACACCCACCTTCCACCAGTTTTCCACATTTTTTACCTCGATTATCAACATATTTCTTCCAGCCATCTATCTCTGTAGAGATAAAATTAGGGCTGGGATTAGGCATTAGGATCTGGAAATCCGTGAAATATGACGATAACAAGCACTAAAAAATCTAGAAATATTCACGAAAGAAAAATATATTTCCTGATGAATCACAAGAAAAAAAGGGGGAAAAATCAGATTGCCATCCTGATGAATCACAAGAAAAAAAAGAGGGAAAAATCAGATTGCCGTGTTATCGACGAATGATTGAGGGGTTCTAATTCCGGTTCTATCCCCAGGTACCTGCCGAGTTCTACGCCTCAGTCACGGTTTACTTCAGTGATATTGTCGGCTTCACTGAGATCGCTGCGATCAGCACACCGCTGGAGGTAAGACCACCCTACACTACAGGAAGGGATATTGGCATACAGGAAGGAGGAGGGTAGCACTTTTGTATGGGTAACAAAATTCCTACAAAGTTGTGATGAATCATGATGTCAAAAGCGATGGCAGAAGACCCAAGTCGAATGAAAATATAATAAAAAACAATTTTAATGCATTCCGATGAAAAAACCCTCCACGACACATAACCCATGAATGGGAGTATTTCTATAATATTCAATTGTAAAACCGAATCTAATTAAAACAAATGATAATTAAGCCAGTCGATTAGCAGGTAGGCAACTCGCCTCGCTCCTATAGTGAAATCACACTGACCAACGGTAAAGGCTTGTCATGTCTCGGCATCAATATTACGCGTCCGGATACTTTACATCACTCGCTCACTTGCTTAATTTTTTCAATCCTTATTTTTATATTACTGGATACCAAAGACATATTATTCTCTCCCATCTTCCAGGTGGTGACGTTCCTCAACTCTATCTACAAGCTATTCGATGCGCGCATCGAGTGCTATGACGTGTATAAGGTGGAGACTATAGGAGACTCGTACATGGTGGCTTCTGGCCTGCCAATCAACAACGGTGAGTCAACGGAACCGAAGTAGCTACAAGTCGGACTGGAAACAGATTGATGTACGTCAATGCCTCTGTTTTAGGAAAGATTAAATGAATTAATGATTGATGAATTAATGAGGTTGTTAGTGTTATAGGCTATCATGAGATATTTGGGTTAGTTTGATCACAGAATGAGGTACATGAAACAGAGGTATTCATTCTATGGTCAGATCATGGATCATCGATATCGTACCAAAGGCTCAAGGATGGATTGAGCAAATTTGGTTTAATCTCCTATGCGTGCAGTAGCAACAATTATATCCACAATCGGAGACGGGGCGTAGGCCAAGTTCGTTTGTCCGGCAAACAGAGGCCACTCTTGACCATTCCTTTTTTTCATAACAAAAAGAGGTTTTTCTTGTCTTGGTATATCTTTTGTCTACAGCATTTGTTTATTTCCAATTTGTCCATGTCTTAGTAGTAATATATTTTGTCTGTAATATTTTGGTTATTCCAAATTTTGTCATTGTTTCGACTTTGAAGTTATCAAAAATGTAATATTCAAATTCTTTATTGAATCGTAATCATAAAATACACAAACATTGAAAAATAATCGAAATCGAACGACAATTTAATAATAACGAAAGAAATCACTCGACGAACGTGTTCTCGTACATATCTCAGGAGCGCAGCAGCTGAACCACGAGGCAGAGATCGCGACGATGGCCCTGGACCTGTTGGCCGGATCCGTCATCTTCCAGATCCCGCATCGGCCGAGCGAGCGGCTCCAGATCCGGTCTGGCGTGCACACTGGCCCGGTCGTTGCGGGCATAGTGGGCACAAAGATGCCGCGGTACTGTTTGTTCGGAGACACGGTGAACACCGCCTCAAGGATGGAGTCAACTGGAGAAGGTAAACTCAAGCCGGTATCACACATGTATGGGACCCGAGTTTGCAATTTGAATTTCAAATTTCACTTAAAATTTCTATTTAAATTTCAGATGGACTTATGTGTACAGTATTTAAACAAAAATGGATATTATATATTTATCAAAAGTTTACGATAATTCTGTTTGGTCTTCATTCGTGGATATCGGAGTCTCAGTAAAATATGTTCCGAAGGAAAATTTGTGAATACTAGATGAGTATGTCGCTAAGCTGTGACGTTGGTAGGAGGAACATATTTTGTTCGATAACATAATTTAGCGTGACAGGAGCTCCAGTATACGTTGTATGACCTTCTGATTCTGTGTTCCTATCTTACAGCCTTTTCATCACCCATGTTTATCACTATAGTTATGTACATTGATTACAAGCAGCTTTGAGGATACATATTAGTTTAGAGATGAAGAAAGCGTTGGATGCGTTCGGAGGATTCAGAACCGAACACCGAGGTCTCGTTGACGTCAAGGTACCGTAACATACAGAGTATACATAAGCTTTACAGAATTTATAGAGTTATAGAGCTCACACGCATCAGTTGCAGATTATTGGTGTTCCTAATATTATGTAGCAATATCTAATATACTTTCAGTTTGAAGGTAGATTTATTGAAAAATGATTTGTAAATAATCAGATGAGTGATGGCAGATATTTCCATCCCACTATTATGAAGCTTGGCCTGTGTTTTTTTTCTGTATGTTTGTTTGCACGCATTGCACAGGTCAAATGGTTTCACTGTTTGCAGACTTACCCAACCTAGAACTGTATAGGCCTCAAGTTTTCCTTATATTGCACAATTGGCAAACGTATAAAGACACAACTGTAAGATGTATATCTTTGACAATAAGTCGATATGAGTTGGATAGTTCTCACTCATACTATCTTGAAGGTATTGAAAATATCCGTGTTCCCCCATTTTGATATCTCATACCGTTTGACAATCATCACTAAAAATGGAAACTTTGCTGAATTCACTCCTATGCACTCTTGAGAGCTATTGTTATCCCTAATTTGGGTCTGTTAAGACCCAATTTCTGTATTGTCTGTTTTAATGTCTACATTATGTGTCAGGGCAAGGGTCCGATGGAGACCTACTGGCTGACGTGCAAAGACGGCGGCATCACGCGACCAGCGGAACTAGACGCTCCGGCTTTTTTCCAAGACATCCAACCAGCATTCATGAAACAACTCAAGGACGAGTACTACATCTGATAATTACAATCCTGAATCGATCGATCGTGGCTAGCACTTATTAGCCGTGCTTAGATGGAAGTCACAGAAAATCTTACTGATTCCAAACAAGAAAGAAGCAAAAAATGTACATTCCGACATCAGAAAATTGTTAATTCCAATATCGGCTGCTGAGAATATTTCACACGGTCAAAAGTGAATACATTTCAAAATGACGATCCTATTTTGTACATTGAGGGAAAATCTTGTGCAAATATATGTGTCTATTAATGAGGTAATCCTAGATGAGTTGCACCACTCATCTTTCAAGGTAAGCTGCTGTCCTTTCTTTTCCTTTTCCAAACCATTATACAGTAGGTCTACGGTATTTGAAATTTGGAATAATTCATATTTCATAAACAAAATTTCGGATTGTTTTCGGTGACATTAATTTCATCCACATAACGGTATTCAGGTGATATGTTTCAAATCGTATTGGTAGAAATCTGTCAACACTAGTGAATTACTGTAGGCCTAGGTAAAGAACCAGGGGCCTCATTCATTTATGTCGTGACTATCATACGGAATCACTTAAGAATTGAGATGACTTTCGGATCTTAGGCTATTGACGAATATTCAGTAGAGTAAAATCGATATTGTAGTATGTAATAAACTTATTATATTAGGGGCCTACACATGAAATACAATTACATACATTTAACCTTCCTGGATACAATGACGGTTAGGTCAAGTGATCACTTACGACAATCACAACATATAGGATTGAGGCCCCAGACATTTACATGTAATGCTTTCATTTCAGCATTTGATGTTATATTTGTATGTTATTTGATAAGTAAAACTGTTGAAATACCAAAATATGAAATACGTGAATGGCTTTTCCAGTGTTGTTACACATAAGAGTCATGAACATTCATGTACCACTATAGTATGGAGAGTTTATTGAGATGCAGTCTGCTTATAAATGGATAAATCTCAAATATATTTGATGTAACAAATCTCGTACCACTCATCGACAGGATAATTTGCCACATATAAAATGTTGAAAGTGCACAAAATAAAATAGTAATTTTACAAATAATCCTGAGGTTCAAGTGGGCCTAATAGTGTCAGTTTCCATAATTTTTCTGTTCCAACATGCAATCAATATGTTAAACTTGTTGAAAAAATGTAGAGGTAGAATTTTGAAATGATTTTTTAGATTAAAAAATTGAAAATTAAACAGCTAGGCCCTATGCCTGTTTTACATTTTGTTTTGTTGCAGTAGCTGAGATACACAACAATATTAATGAAATTTCAAATTTCAAGTTTTATTCTCCTGTTGAAATAAGAAGTCACTTTTCACTTGTTAACTTTTGAAATTGACTGACAATAAAATTAACCACTAGTGACAGACACGGTTCATCAGTAGGTCCATACTCTATACTACCATATAGATCATGTGGATATTTAATGCTATTCTGATTGGTACAGTATTTTCAAATGTCACTGATAACAAACAGACCCTTTGACTGGACGTTGTTTCGTTATATTCCCTAGTCCCCAATTAGATTACGTTCTTCTCTTTAGGTGCAAATAAAAAAACTTGACTTCTCAGTAAAACATTGACAGTGACCAATAGCTAGTCAGTTTATTATTTACAAAAGACAAACTTATAACAATTTCAATCCGTTGTGAAGTCGTTTCGATGGCGATAAGAGTACAAGAAATGTACAAAACATAGATTCAGATATTGAGGTGTAAATTGATCAAATAAATGTGTATTTCTAGTAGGTACAGTAGACCTATAGCGTTTTCATAATCAATTATTAATTACTATCGTCAATGGAAGTTTATAATTTCCATGTTAAAGGAGAGCTTACGTTATGTTGTTATGTGTTGCCGTATTCAATTGAAGGCATATGATATTGTAATTATCGTAATATTGAAATTGTGTATGTAAAACACACAATGTGCCCCAAATATGGTTCATTGATGAGAACTGCTCATACCAATGAGTGGGTGGGAATTAGAAAACCTCAACACATTGAAAATTATTACGAAAAGTTTGTTGTTGTACCTTTGTACCTATGTTGTGTGTCTATTTTAAAATTATCTTACTTTCCTTCACAAGTAAAATTAACACAATATATTGTCCTCAAAATGCAATTGAATTGAATCAATTAAATCAATTAAACCAAGAGCCAGCTGCACGAAGTGATTACTAAATATCAATTAGTAGAATATTACAGAAGGTATGGTGATGTAGCACACATAATCAAGGGTGATACCAAGTTGATGCACACATTTTTTGCTTGATTTACCAATTTCCAGTTGGTACAACTGGCACCGATCAAATTGAATCAATTGGTTGCATTAAATTGGTGAAATTATTGAATAAAAAGTGTACGTCTATTAGGGTTGCCATTCGATTTGAAAACTGTGAACAATATTGAACAAAATATATCAGAATTTTCAATTGAGATTGAATCGAATAAAAAATATTGAATAGGAAAAATGCGAGATTGGGAGTCTTTCCATGACTCTTGGTCAAGTGATGCTGTTCCAATTTCAGTTTATTTTTCACCCATTCTATGACATTATACTAAATCATATTCGAGACTTACGATGGTCAACACCTTTTTCGAAAAATGAAGTTATTGACAATCTGGTAGTTATTTTATGACTAACAAAACTTATACTGGTAGTTCAAGCACAGATAACGAGCACGTTGAACTCTTTCCTCTTCAAACACTTATTCATCATATATATGCATCACTGACAGTAACAAGAAACCGTGCGCAAAAGACCCATTATTCATTCTATTCACTTTTGGTTGGGTATTCACTTTTCCAATTTTTTGGTTGCTCGGTTGTTTGAATTATTAGGCCTACTTATTTCGAGTATTGTTTTTTTTTTGATATCGATCATCGTCTCGATATTGAATTAATCGAATCGAAGTCCTAAAATATAGCATGAATCGAAAATATTGAAATTGAACATCAACCATAATACCAATACAATAATTTGGTACAACATAGTCATGCTTCCCACAGTTACAGATTTATATTTTTATCCATGGAAGGAGAATTTAGTCTACCAACTAAATAATTGTGAAAATATTAGTAATTGAAAGGAAACTTGCTGCAGCTGTAAAATTTACCATCTTCATACACGTTGCTGTTTCCACCAGTCAAACTTCTAGATAATCGTCAACCTTTAAAAAGCCACAACTACACAAATATATTGGGTGAACAGTATTTATGTTTGTTATGTTGGTAGAGAAGTGCCAACTCATGTGGATGAATATTGACTACATACTTAACGACCCCACCAACTGCAAGGTTATTTGAGGGACTAGTGTGGAAACAAGTAATTGAAACCGTCAACTAAACCGTCAACTATTTTATAGATGCCTATCAGAGACTATGTACTGTGATGCCCAAAATACTTCCTGTAAATATATTTCAAGAATTGTGTGTTTTTCTTTCATTACAAATAGGCCTAATAATATTATTAAATGTTACAATATGATGAAAATAAAAACGAGAGGTTCATATGAATATTGGTACTATATATAATATATAAATATATATATTTTGATATGACTGGATATATATTATGAACAGGCTTGTTATGAATGTGCGGTATTTATTTAGTATCAGGAAAAAGAATCAAAAAAATATGTAAAGAAGAATGAAATAAAATGTTTTTCCAATAAAGACAATAATTTTATTCCATAGTGGTGAATCCTTTTCTCACGTTATAGGCAATATAGCCTGTATTCTGATCCATGACAAGTTCATTCCAGAAGAAGGCAAAAGTATTCACAATGAAGATGTGTAAATTGAAATTTTTCAACATTCTCCGACGTTGATGGCATATACGTATCTACGTCTTGATTATTGTTCATCCAGGTAATTCTTTAAAATGAGGAGTTGAATATGAAGTGAGAAATATGAATTTATACGCGCATTGATATCACGCTTTGTAGTATTCAATTCCATCAATTAGAATCAATTATCTTTTTCATTTATATGTAATAGGCCTGCATCAAATTTTATTTACGAAGTTTTACGGTACCATCAAGCTACGTATCATCCGTCTCAGCTGAACAGATGGCAAGTTACTTATTACTTCGAGATCTACCATACACAGAAAAGAAATAATCACTACACATTACTGCGTTGAGAAAGTTTATTTAGGCTTACAAAGATGAATAAAGTGAAGTAACAATATACAAATATACAAAAATATGTGTGTTTTACTTTACGTTTTGATTCCAGTGCGACTTCCGAAAAATTGCACGCAAGTACGTTGATATAAATATGGGATTGAGACCAGCCGAGTGAAAACACATGATTGAGGAGGACAATGATATTAGTACGATAGTTCAACGCCAGGCTTGAAGATATTGTCGTTTATTGATCGCCGTTTCGGCCTGCGTCTGTTAACGTCCCTATGATGCCGTACAACAAAGGTCTGCAAAAGACGAATGAATGTCTTAACCACTTGACATTGAAAAATGCTAAGCAAACAAATGCAGTATTTTTTAAAAAAGAAACAATTTCAATTTATAATATCACGAAAATTCTTTTCGTATGCAGTAGGGCCTACAGATAATAGACGAGGCTAAACGGTAAAATCAGAAGACATGATTTCAATAAATTTATATTTATATTTCAAAACTAAATGTACTTACAATCTTCCCGAGTGTGCTCCATCCTGGACTCCAAGCTGTCTCGCCAGCGAGGACCGCATGACCGGCGTATCAGGTGTGCCACTTTCTATGAATTAAAAAAAAATCATGAACTGCTCAATATTTAGGCCCACTATATTCATGTATCACATATGCAGAATGTTGTCTACCAATATAACAACACAAATATCACTGTTATATTCATATAGTTGTGGTAATTTCAGGGTGACTTTCTCATCGTTTACGATGAGAATTCTATACAGGCGTATTTCTGAAGCATCAAACTGTTACAATTGCAGAGATTACCATTTTAGTGTTTTATTTTTGTTTGGAGGGGAATAGTGCCCCACTATTCTATACATCATCGTAGCTCCACTCTGAATTGTCCTTATACTTGGGTCTTGCCTCCCAGTACAGTCACCCTATAAAATTTTGGGTGTATGATTTTTTTGGTGTATCGTAGGCTAGCCAATGCTTAGGCCTACCTGTACTTAGTAGGTAGGCCTACTGGTATACTTATATGTAAAACTGTAGGATGTCAAAGCCTTCACTCATCACGCCTGTACAATAAATTGGTTAAATGAGTTGTGATAAAGGTCTATGGCATTCACCAAACTGTGGCCTGTTTTGTGCTGTCTAGAACTATTGATGTGTAAAATGAAGTGAAACTCACCCGTAGCCAGAAGGAGTGATGAATATTTGTAATGATGAAAATCCAAGAATTCGCGGATTAGTTCCGTGATGAGAGCTGTGTCTTTCGGTACTTCTGGTGGTTTCCGTGGATTAGGGTTCAGAATTTTCAGAACTTCAGATCGAATTTCAGCATTTATTTTATTCGTTAAGCCAGTCTTTGTCAGTTCATCCCTCAGAGCTGAAATTTCAGAAAGGATCACATCATGATCTCATGTTATGGAGACATTGGCTTAGACAGTGACTTGGGCCTGAACAAGCTTTATTCAAGAGATTGAATGACCGATGTTTACCACAATGTGACCAAAAGTATCATGGACTTCAACTAGGTGTAGCCCAGGCCTGGCAGACTGACTGATTTTCTATTAATCAATCTTCAATCTGTCAGGCTTGGGCACAAACTCAATGGCTTGGGCTAGGTCATTGCATTTGTTGAGCCATTGATTTTGAATGGCTGAGCTATAGGCAGAGCCGAGCCAACTCAATGGCCAAGTCGCATGGCCAAAATATTTGTTTGAAATCTGCAAAATTTTGTGTAGATGCTCATAGCTTTTGAACATCTCCGAAACGTATTTTGCTACTATTTCAAATCACTGAGAAAGTTTAAAGCCAGTAGGCCAACAAGACATGTAGTTTCGATAACTGTCAACCTAACCTCAATTCTCGAAATAACTTTGTAGTGATGGAGGTTGACAACAATCAAACCTGTACTATTTGACATTATAATATGAGTAGGAACTTTATTAATTTACAATCAACGTCCAATCGAGTATAATTAAGTAGACAGAACTCAAATGCAAACCTTGACATAAATTCTCCTCGGAAGCCATAGCGGGCTACTGTTTTTGTTTACATCTAGTTTCCACTGCCAGTGCCAGCTGACTAAAATCGCAACTGACATTGCGTTTTGGCGAAAATCTCAAAGGCGGTGAATATTATTATGCTTGATGGAGGGAACACGCAATATCACGTCAAATATTATTTTTTCTTTTAAGAAACGATATAAATAAACGTAGAGAAGTCTTTGGAACAATAATTTTACTGTCTAAAAAATGAAGTAAATTTACAATTGTGTCAAAAAATAAATTCTAAATAAGATGGGTAAGCTAAAGGGGTACCTACTCGCAACTAGTGACTTTTTAAAATAAAAATAAATGATGATATGCATGCATGTTGATATGTATAATATGCAGGCGTAATATTATACCTCATTCAAATGTAATATGCCACTTGTCAATTGTTCAACTTCTATCTGTCTCATAATATTCTTATTCTACACTATAATACTATTTTCAGAATTATTTATCTTGTGGAATAATACAAGGGTTATTCGGGTTCTTGCTACAAAAATTCGAAACAGTCTAAAAAGTAAAAGTCTTCATACTTCAGTCATCATTATATTTCCCAAAAAGGATTACAAAAAATAACAAGGTAAGGGGTAAGAATAGAAATGGAAGAAATAGATAGGGAAGTGGATAAGTATTGTTTCATCCATAGAACTTAATGGGAATGTTTTCTAGAACAAACAAGGAACAAACAAAGAAACACATAAAGAACCGAACTGGATGGAACGGAAATCATGCTATCGTTTATCCAACAAACAAACTATCAAAAAATATACAATTATTCACTCTGCTATCGGATATTTTCTAAATATTGTTCCATTATCTCATTTATGTTCCAAATTTTGATTTTCTAGTTCTGGGTAATTATCAATTATTTGTTCTTCATTCTATACTGTGTCCTCGTGGCAACGGACATTTTATTCCTTCAATTGAAAAGTTTCTCATCTCTACAAGATAGTATTATATCCTGCAACTAACAAGGTATATATATCTACCCAAGATGACTGTATGAATATATAGGTTATAATAACACAGTGCATCACATGTATCAATAGCTTGCAGCATCTAGGTCATGTATGACACAAATCTACGGTATTATTATTAGGAGAGCAAGAGACATTATTAAAGATAATATTATAATTGATGATAATCGAATGAGGGCCATCAATAACGAGGGGAAATTATAGGGCACCACAAGGGCGATCCTCGGCTGAGGCTAATATACTTTCACTTTCCAAGAGTCCGGAACACATTATAAGTTCAGAACACACAATTGGGAAGCAATGATTTTGTATGGAACGTCGATGTTGATACAAATGATATATGAATATGAATAAAATAATATATGATATATTGCCTAATCTGAAAGATCCGTCCATTATTAATCACAATCATCTATATAATAACTCTTACGGCATGAAGGTATTTTATTATTTTCTTTAATCTCAATTATTATTTTCAATTATTATTCGCCTTATTTAATAGATGTCTATTATGTCAATATAGTTATGAGTTGATAACTGTTTATAAATAAATTGTTGTATTGTACTTGATATTGATTAAGCTGGATCCCAGTGGCCATAGCCACAATTATTCTTAACAGGTTGTACAGTTTGACAATAAAGTAGTTTTCCTCTCATACTATAATATATACATATATATACTATATATATATATATATATATATATATATATATATATATATATATATATATATATATATATATATATATATATATATATATATATATATATATATATATATATATATATATATATATATATATATATATATATATATATATATATAGGCCTATGTGTGAGTGTGCATATAACTTAGTCCAACTGTTGTTCGGTGTCAGATGCATGAGTTGCTTGCGTCTGCGCATAGCGTTCTCTCTCTCTCTCTTTCTCTTTCTCTCTCTCTAACTCTCTGTCATCTCTTGATTACACGCTCACCGGTCACATACATCTGATAAACGACGTCGAGCGTCGTTTCCAGAGAAGTGACGTCTTGGCGGATTGTAAGGTAGGTTGCATTACAGTTAATTGTCCACTTGAGGAGTAAGCTCGACACTAACGACTGTTCTTAGTAATGGATAGCAAGACGGACGATCGTAATTGTCAATATTTGAAGTATTTCTCTACACCAAAACCCGTTGCGTGAATTATTAATTGATTGAATAATCATTAGATTAGCGTAGATGAGCAGGCTCAGTATTATTTGCTGTATTCACTTATTTATATTACTCACGGTCTTTATATATCATATAATGATCAATCAAGGAAGGCAATGAACTGTACTACTATTATTATCATTATTCACAGAAAAAATCATCACAAAAAAAATATGTGTAACTTACTACATTTCATTATTATCATTTCTGTTATTATTGTTATCATTGTTATTACCCTAGATCAGTTTGAATTCCGATTAAACTCTCATTAACCTACTGATTATTTATTTATAGCAATTGGATGTATATATATATATATATATATATATACGTTATTTCATTTCAGCAAGGCAGTGCTCCACGAATGATGTAATGTGCTAACTGAGGCAATTAATAATTGAAGTATCATCATTTCATTTAAGTATCATCCAAAAATAAAAATTAAATAGAAAATTAAAGTAACAATGTGGAGAGAATTCTTGTGGAGTATTATTATGTTGATTATTAGTCAAGGTACGAAAATAGGAAGTAGCCAGGGGCACATGATAACAAGTTGATCTATCAGTTTGTATTACCGGATCTTCATCCAGTAATTATTGCTTAATCCTCTTCGGGAAAGGAAAAACCACCCTATCCAATAATTATCACAATTATTATTCGTGAAACTCAATCCAAGTCCAATCCGAAGAACAACTAGCAGGGGTGCATGCACGGTGCCATTGGAATTCATCTTTACTATTTCTTTCTATATTCACGAAACAGTGTAATTGAGTAAGACATATCATCTACAAGATAATTTCTTGAGATTCAATCAGTATGACATTCTATTTCCGTGAATTCAATTAGTTTTTGGGTGAAACTAACCCTTGAGGTCAGTTTAACCAAACTTCAATTAGCTACTGTTCATATTAAATATTGTGATAACTCTCGATTTCATTTTTTTTCATCAATCCTATTCCTAGGTTTAACTCTAATCCTCCGATCATCACTGTGGTGAGCCAACCCTTAGATATAGATATCTACTATCAGCCCAGTTGAACATCATCGAATTATACCAAAATCTTATATTGTTGGCTTAACGACCCCACCAACAGCTAGATTATTTGGGGTTACTAATGAGTGGTTGATATATGGATGATGATTAGAGAGATCAATGCCTAATCCGAGACTCGAACACACGCCCGAGTGACCGACTTGGCAACAGTTTCTAAGGCACTGCCTTAGCTGAGTGAGATTTAGGAGGGGGAGGGGGGACGGCTTAACTGTTGGAATCATCGGCCTTCTTATTGACCTTTATCTTCATCTCTTCGATTCTTTTAAAACATGTAGTTTTTTATTATATTCATTTTATATCTTGAGTTCTGTTGGTTTAAGCTCGTTTGGAGTGTTCAGTACACATTCTTTTAGCGACGTACGAAATGTTATTTATATGTTGGGATTGTAATTCCTTTTTATCGTATGTTTAATCGGTACGAACCGAAACTTTGAGAAATAAATTTGAAGTGGCTTCCATTCAAATATACTTGAATTTCCTCAATAATGGAGCACACTACACTCTCAGAAAAATATTTTTATTTTTGAAATCTTAGTTGAAATTAATATAACTTAATCTAGGTCTACGTATGTTTCATACCGCAATTATTTCCATGAATTGCTCGTGGAGTGCGTGTATACATTGTCTGTTTAAACTAGTTTGAGTTTGTATAATGTTGGTGCATGAATTTTCTCCAGAAATCATTTGGATCAATGGCTTGATCAACCACTTCATGTGTTCACAGTTCTACAATAATAAGTTCTGCTTTCTGCTTGGGAGGTTCATCAACAGACACGAAATTTCTTGTATGTATTATACATCTAGCTTTCCAAACTTTCAGTATAAGCTATTTTTGCAATTAGTTCGTGTTTATGCTTTTCTCGAGGTATAAGTGGCTAAAAAATAAGGTAGTTTTTCAATGTGAAACTTTATTTATACCAATCTGAATTGAGAATAGATACTTCCTCAATTTTCAACAAATTGACCTAACAATAATTAACTCTCACACTGTGCGGTAATTTAAAAGAAAATGTGTTATATAATGAGCAAAAAAATAAATTGTACAGCCATATATGAACAAAATCGTTCTATCAATCTATTCACTCTATGAAATCTATAAATCTATGAATTACACAATACTGCCCTACCTGTACTTGGAAATGGAATGTTAAAGGGGGAAGATGTCTTCATATTTATTTATATTCATTTATTTTTAGTCTGTAATTAAATACGTTATACATATTTTCCTCCTTTTCTTCCGAAGTTAAAAACATTCAGTAACGTCAGTTTGACAGATATTATCGAAAAGCAACATAAGAGAAAGTAAGTTTCATATTGTAGGTATGAGCTTTTCCATCTCCCCTGAATGAAAACATTAATTAACATTACACCGAAAAAAACAATGTACAAGGCGAAGGTTCAAGTTTACTGTGGGCTACGTGAAAAAATGAGAGTATATTTTTTGAAGTTTTTTGCGCTTCGCAAGCCCAACGGCAGAAACCACTCAACTCGATAATATCTATTTTTTTTATGGAATCGGTTGCACTACTTTTGAGGGAGATAATTACAAAATTTTGAAAACTTTCATAAGAATAGTCCGGATGGGACCATGTGGAAAAAATATTCTCTTCGAATGAATTCACATTTCTGCAAAACTAAGCACACGAATGATACACAATATTTCGAAGCCATTTCAAAATTGCATAAATCGGATGCGCCATTTCAAAGATACGGAATGATTCTATATTTTTCCGGAATAAATTGGAGCTATTAAGAAAGCTATCAAATGATCGATGGTGAATAAATTGGTCTCAAAACGATTGAATTTATCATATCATCAGGCGAATCAGGTAATAAATGTATAGATAATATTCAAAATCAATGTGGGGACTTCAAAAGGAATGAAATATTCTATTTACATATTTATTCACATATTTTATTTATGCATTACAGATTGTTCATCCAACAGGTGGAAATAGTTACTATAATGAAATTACAATCAAACATAGTCAATGGAATTATACTTTGTTATTTTTTTCTCAGCTCTCGTCTTATCACTGATCTTCGTTATATTCTTGATATCTTCTCCCAATTCATTCCATTCCCGCGTCGTTCTTTGAATGAATCCATATTTACCTACTTCTCTATCCACTTTTTCTACTTCCATTCCTACCCCTCCCCTTGTACTTCTTTGTAATCCTTTTCCAATTCTATTGCTTAATTCATCCAATCCTGTATATTTATTCTTGACTCGAACAAAATTGCCCATTCTTTCTAATTGTCTTCGTTTCGCCAAAGTTTCTCATCCCATTTCCTCAATCATTTTACTAGGTCGTTTTATAACTTTTTCAAACACATCCTTATCGTACTTGTATCTGCGGACAAGAAGTCTGGTCACAGTCAGCTCAGCTGGTGTCAGATCTCATTTAAGAATAGTCCAGAGATGATTATTCATTTGGTGATAAGAACAAGAGCACAACATGAGCTTCGGAACGGTCTTACTATAAACTCATTCTTAGTCTTAATTGTGAAATAATGATTGTACCTCAACATTTCGATATTCATGAAAAACAAGTACCCTGACCTACAGCTTCAATCACAGTTTTTATTAATGCTCACGTGACATGAATAATATATCGCGTTTTTTCAGATTAATAACCTAATTGACTGATTGAACTATTAATTCACTTGACGATAAATGAGGAAACGTGACCAATTGAAAAGGATAATTTAAAAATCACTCCGTATCAAAATCGAGTTGATTGAAATCGTAAACTTCCTTTGATCTTTTATTATTCATATTTTCAATAGTTACACATTTTTGATCAAGTTCTCATAAAGTTTGAACATAGCTGCACCCTTACAAGTAGAAACTATTCCACTTTAATCAGATCATAATTTTCAATCAGGAATAAATTATAATGATATTAAATGATGTAATATAATTCTCTATTTGAACAGATTGAATACAATATCTAAAACTGATTGAATTGATATAGATCGAGCAGAGATCGATACAGATATACAAACTTCTACGGAACTAGTGGGTCGTATACCAATTCGAAAGCACAAATATCCTTGTTCTATATGCATATAGATGTGTTATTTATAGGATTTATTGATTGATTGTTTGTTAGAATTTCCAGAGGTCTTGCTTCCAAACAGTCTTACTAATTCATGCTTTGACTAAATTGGAAAACAATGATTTTAGGTAACAAGACTTCGATGTTGATGAGAAAATATTCAGAGATATAATATATATTCAGTAAATTATGTATACAAATGGTTTTTCACTATATTTATCCGAAATTATCCCATTTTGTGCGACAATGAGCGAGTTTCAAACCTCGTTAACTTCAGTACATTCGAACCCCGGTAAAATACTCAACTTACCCAGTCGTTGAAAGTTAAACAATTCACTGTAATGGTAACTATAAGATCTATTTGCGTTGGATGAATGATAATTGAGATGACGGGAGGCTGATACGGAGGTTTCTTGGGTAGCGGGAAAGATAATGGAAAGGGAGTGGTGGTGGCTTATATCGTAACCATACCGGGATTATAGACTACAGAGGGAAACCACTAAAAATCCCTGTGAAGATGGACGGTGAAGGAGATCGAACCAAGGTTCGATCTACGATCATTGATCTACTATTACAATACCTGTTCCGGAAAAAGGTCTTTATTCTCAGACCTCGAAAAATTGTTTTGAACCTAGTTTGAACAAACGTGTTGAAAAGTCCATGGGAGTCGATTTAGTGAAATATCAGTTCATCAGTGATAACTTTTGAACGGTATGAGATATCAAAATTTATGTGACGAGGAAACACATTTACTTTAAATACACTCAAGATGGTATAAGATTACTATTATCGCATAATATCGCATAATAATGTCAAGCGTATCCAGCTAAAAACACATTATTTAGTTGTATACGCTTGACAAATATACGACATAAGTTATATTGTTATATTTTATATCATCCTGAAGATATTCAAAGTATCTGTGTTTCCTTTCTATCAGAATTTTGATATCTCATACCGTTTGAAAGTTATCATCCACAAACTGATATTATCTAAATAGTCTCCCAGTACGTGCTCCTGAACTTTTTAAAACCAGAATTTTATTTATTAATCCTTCGAGTGAATATACTTTATTATCTCCGCTTAAAATGTGGCCCATCATAGATAAAGAAACTTCATTATTTCATGGCATCATGTCATTGTTTCCCAGTCAGGCTAAGGATGACGAAGTAGGATCGTTCGAACGGGGTACCACAAGGTGCGACCTGGCTTACCACCCCCAAGGAACTGATACACAATTTAACATTAATACATAGGTTACTCATAATGTAATTCATTTTTGAGAACTGTAAATGATTTATACTAAACGAATCAGTACCTATGATATTAGTTTTTCTCTGATGTGAAGATTGCCCTTGTCCGAACGATCCTACCTATAGTCATCAACAGCCTCAATCGAAAAACAATTGCAAAATTTCAATGAGTTTAAGGCATACATGGTTGAAAAAAAACTAATCTGAATTCTGAAGTTGAATTTTTGAAAATTTCATGCAGAATTGTGAATGCATAGGCCTAGAATGTGGTAATGAAGCCGCAAACAGAGTCTATATGTATTTATAAAAAAATACATATTACATTTATCACAATTTATCTCTATATCAAATTGTTGAGATAATTATGTCTTGGGATTACGTTTGGTTTGTAATCGAACACAGCGCCTTGGTGATGTACGGCCAAACGGACGCACAGAGATAGGGCCATATTAATGATTCTAATTACGTCTTTTAAAATACAGTAGGCCTATCTAATTGAAGTGATGAAAAGTAGAATATGAATTCCTTTTAATGATATGAACTATTCAGTCAGTTTGAGTAGATTTTTCTGAGTGAAAGCTTTCCTCCTTTGAGATTATACTTTGATGAATATGGAACTGTTTCAATGTTATTGAAGCATCGCTTTATCAACATTTACTTATGATCGAGGAAATATAGAAGAAATAGTTATTTAATTAGTATAATTGATATACCTCATCAACATTTGTTTAATGAGACTGCGTTATACAGAAAATTAAACTTGTATCAATTAAGCTTATTAATAATCAAGATAGAAAAATCATTGATAACCAAGAGGGAAAACCGATTAAATGGTCAATTACCGATTTAGTGCAACAGATTGATTGAAAATCCCGTAAAATTGTAATATTCAACAAACGGCAAGACTCATGAAAATGCCATGCTTAAACAAATATATGTTCGAATATTTCAGTACAGTTTATTTTTTAAATAGGTGGTGAAGATTAATCACCAAGGACTTTAGAGTTCTATGCATGCAAGCTCTCACGAGGTGCACTCTTACGACAGTAGTTATATAAACTCTATTTTCATTCCAAAACATGATCTAGGTTCACGTCAATACAGAGTTTTGATGAAAAACAAGTTCTGAAATCGGCGCGTGATTGGTTATACGATCTCTGAGTTCCTATTGAACGCTTGCAAGCTCCCAAAGGAACAGTCCGAGTTGACTGAATACACATTTCGTATGATATTTGCATTCAATTATAGAAGTATGTAAATAATGTGGAGTCTTGGTAGTGGTACTTTTTCTTAAAGCGGTCTGCATCACGGAAACCTGACTAGTATGTTACCTTTCGTGATGTCATTAGAGGTTTAGAAACTATACCATCCTCATGAAGTTTTTGCATGAAACTACAGTCGTGCTGTATAGATTGAAATAGTTATATTTAGAACTGTACAGTTACAAGTACATGAAGTACAATTATGAATTTCACGTCATGTTTCGTAGTACCTGGGAAATCCAGATTTAATGATCGGGATGGTACATGAATAATGCATATGACTTTAAGCGTCTTAGTTTTCGACTTTTCAACTCACGCACGGTGTATAGTCCGCTATATAGAAGAGGTATATAATTTGATATTCCTATAGCTAACCCGCTTGGCTGCCGCGTGGTCGACAGCGGTCGCTCCACTAAATACCTACCATTAGGTTTGAAGTGAAACTCAATAACTATACCCCAATGCCGTCTATGCGTCCAATTCTATGCAAGTAGTTGATCCTATTCATCTTTTAAAATATTTTATCATACAAAATGGCCAAAATGAGTTATTATAATCTGATTGGTCTGTATGATACCCAATATCAAATTTCCAGGAAATAAGAATAGCCCAATAAATCATATTCGTCAGTCGGCGAAGGCATAGCCTTGCCTATACGTTTATATTAAGTATATTTAAGTTTGAACAGATGTTTAGAAATTATCTTCAGATCCATACAGGGAACCTCCCCCCCCCCCCCCCCCTCCCTATGTTCGACAACATAATTCTTCTCTGTAGCTTCTTTTGCTGGTTCATCAGCATAATCATTTCCCTGAATTTCGACATGTCCAAGAACCCAACAACTGCCGCCCCGGTGGCTAAGTCAATTATCGCTAGCGGTAGTGACTGAAGTCACCGTTGGGCGTGGGTTCGAGTCCCGCATAAGGCATGGGTTTTTGTAATCGTCCTTTCACCTATCATCACTTCATCGTTTCATCATCATCCGCTCATTCGTACCCCCGTATAACCTAGCTGTTGGTGGGGTCGTTAAGCAACATTAAAAAAAAAAAAAAAAAAAAAAAGAACCCAACAGATAACCACACTAATATATCCGCATGCCGTGTGGTCAACAGTGCTTGAACCTCCTGGATCAGATATCCGTTTGTAAATATTGATTACGTAAACATTTCTCTTCACAAAATAATAAATATTCGTTTCAAAGTCGGACCCAGACTTTCATGAGGAAAACAATAAACATACATTATATTATACACTTGCCTTCAATATTCCACTAGAATGCATCTAGAAAACGGATCTATCGGCGACCAATCTACATCTTTAGATGGATCTGACGTGAACTCGGTGATGGCCGTTAAATCGGGTTGCCTGCCGATCAACCCTGGCTCTGTCATCGGCCGCCGATTATACCTCTGCCAGATGATCGTGCTGCCGTTTATACCGATACTAGCGCTGATCGTGCAGAACTGCTGTACAATGGCTAGAGTAGCCAGAGTGAATAATAATGCCATGGATATTGCCAGTCAGGTGAGCACAATAATATATGAACTAGGAAATCGCAACATAAGCGTTGTGAGATGATTGATATTTATAGGCCTATGTAATTGAGTGGAGAGATACACACTTGATTCTGAATCTGTTAAAGCACTGTCCACGTGATTCACTTGTTGATAATTTTAATCGTTTTAATATCTGATTGGTTCTTTCTGTTTTTTACCTTTAGATCTCTTCAGATCTCTTAGCTCCAATAGCTCTCTTAATATAGCTATAGTTGATGGAAAAAATACGCATTTATTTTTATCTTCGAAACGGCTAATCCGATTCATTTACAACTTTGAATTGATGAGCGTGTATCATTCTTTGCTTGAATTCTATACAAATTTGAATTTATTCGAAAGTGATATTGTCTCTATATTTTCCCCGTATTATTATTATTATTATGACAATTTATAATCTCGGATTTATTTTGTTCAAAAGTGTTTTAACCGATTGTGCTTTGAAACTACAAAGTATCGATCAGTTAGATGGTGACAACAAAAAATTATCACGTTTAATAAAGCCATTCTCATTTCGTTTGACATATAGATCACGAACAAAAAATCAAAGGGGAATCACTGTCTGGATGGTCGACCATGGCAGACTTGACATGAGGTTAAATCCTTTGCTAATTGAAGTTATTGATAACTATATGAAGTGAATGCCCTTAGGTGTATCAATATTACAGGTACACAATAGTTACCAACCTGATACAGACGATTCGTTATTAACTAATGTCTATAGGCTGACGTGATTCCACGAATATTGTAGGGCTGATAGTGTCTAGTGGAAGTGTGTGTTAGATGATAGAATATGCAGATAATTGTAAACTGAATTTCCTAGCCAGTGATCCCATTCAAACACTCACATCCTAAGGCCTAATTGGAAAAGTTTTATCAAGTTTTCCATAACAATAACATTAAAAGTCCATGGGAGTCGATTCAGCGAACTTTCAGTGTTTTGATAATAGCTTTCGACCGATATGAGATATCAAAATTCTAATATGAGAAGAAAACAGCAATTCAATACCAAAAGATAGTATGAAAAAAAAAAAAAAGTTCAATTTCTCTCAAAATTGTCAAATTATACAACTGAGTGATGTGTTTATTAGCTCTTTACGTTTAAAATTAATGCGACATCAATTCATAAATTTCATTCCTGTATTCTCGAAGCTATCAAAAATATCTATGTACCTAATTCCCCGTTTTGAAATTTTTCTATCTCGTACCTTTCGAGTTATCCCCAAAAAACTGATAAATTTTGCTGAATCTACTCCAGTGTTGTCTTGAACTATCGCATTGTATCGATAACCAAGATCTACGGGTCTATTGCTTGTGGCTAGGAAGTGGTATTATGATGAGAATAGAATAAGGAAGTGGTCGTTAGCTACATTGAAGTAACCATACACGATACAGAGAGAAACCAAGAAAAATCTCTGTAGATACAAACTGACGGTGGTGGGGATCGAACCAATCAAGATTCGATTCAACCTCATTTCCTTGTACACGTTCAAGCGTTTTAGTACTGCGAGAATTAGTTGATGTGCCGCCTTAGTTCATGAGAAAACTCATAATCAGTATTATTTGTATTGTTATTATCTTTGGAGCATCTCATCGGCACTTGTAGCTCAGTGATAACGCATTCCCTTGATGAGAACATTTCTGACCTCAGTTCGATCCCCGCCACAGTACATCTTTACGGATTTTTTCGTGGTATCCCTCGGTAGTCTTGGTTAATTCTGGGATGGTTTCTGAAGAGCAATTTTCTGAAGGGCGAGATTCAAAACTCTCCCTTCAACTTCTGTACAGGTTGCTCAAGAAGTTAAAGTTTAGATTAGTTGGTTTTTAGTACAGTTGGTTTTAAGGACAGTTAATTTTTAGTACCTTGTACTGATGTATTCACGGTTGATTCCACAGGTGGGGCTGACAGTGGAATTAGTCAACATCTTGACAGCGATTCAAGAAGAACGTGGAGAAGTCGCTTACCACATCTTCACCGAGGACCACAACCTGTGAGTATGTTTTATTGCTGGGAAAACACGTTGCAATCGCCTCACCAAGAATTCCAAATATCAAGTCACGCAATACTAGTCTACATTTAACTGCGAGTTTGAATGGCAAAAATTAAATTTGAAATAATTTCTCTGCCTTTGACCAACAACATAAACTTGTCTCATAACCGGTGGTCAGATATATCCATATCTACATATATATATATATATATATATATATATATATATATATATATATATATATATATATATATATATATATATATATATATATATATATATATTTGTAGACCTAAATGTGATTCACAACTATTCAACTAAGATCGCATAATTGTCAAATGCATAGGCCTACAGCTAAAAATGAATTTTCACGCGGCTAACTTCTGACATTTATGCGATGTGAGTTAGAATAACTAACTAGAGTATCTACTTATGCCATTTCGAAGGTATTAAAAATATCTGTGTTTCTCCGAATTTTAATTTCGATGTCTCATACCGTTAAAACTGATATGTCGATAAATCAGCTCACATGCACCGTACGAGAAAAATATCTATGTATATTTCTGCTTCAGATCGAGCTTGTATTCTACGTTCCGACGCACTGACGCGTGTTTTGAGAAACTCAAGTGGGAAACTTGGACGGGCGGTCGTTTAGATGTCGTTCGTTTTCCGTACTACTATCATCATCTCAGGTACGGAAGATCTTAGACCTTTCTCCATGACAAAAATACTGTCTATTATCATCATTTCATCGCTTCATTTTCACCCGCTCATTGTACCACAATAGCTGTTGATGGGGTCGTTAAGTAACATTACAAAGTGTGAAATTGAAAACTCACATTGCAAATTGTCGGCGTATAGGGCGTATATGGACACTCACCAAATATGCGATAAAAGCAAAATAGTTATCATGCACTTATACCATCTTATAACTTTTTACATATCTCAACTTCTTGTCACTTTCATATTATACCTCTTATAAGTTTTCATCTGTTGTGATAGAAAATATCTATTTCTCATCGGAATTGAAATTCTAAAACATTCTACACGGGTCAACTGTTTCATATTTCTCATTTGGAGAAGCAAAATTGAATGCAATATACTGCGATATATGTAGACTTAAATTGAGAAAAGTGTCCCTTTCAACTTGGCTTTGATGAAAAAGTGAATAAAATCAGCAATATATTTTTTCATTAGGGTTCCCAAAAAAAGATTCCAAAAATATACGTTTGATTTTTTTCATTTGAAAGAATCTTCCAATCAAAATAGTATTTTTCTCCTCGGCTATGTTCATGAAAACCCGGCACCTCCATCAATATGTTTCGTTTGTTGCGCATGTAGATTGAACTTGACATCCCATAGGTAATTTAGTTGGGACAGATTGTACAAAATAGTACTGTTGGAAATCAATTGTACTTTCTAAGTTGCTCTCACATAGTCATCAAAAAATGTATAAATCTATTGTATTGATCAATTATCATTTTTTCTGAATCTCATAGACGAAAACTATTTCGGAATTCCAACTAATACAGAACTGAAAGTTTGTAGAAGTGGAATGAGCTCAGAACCAAAATCATGATATACTGACAAATGAATTGAATATTAAACATTCGAAATTTTTCCGATGATAATTTAGGTAACTCGCTTAATTTAATTTCAATAACTTCATTATCCTTGTCCGGAGAGGTTTTCAGGTATTCCCATTGAAATATGTGTTTTTATAGGACCTAATATTTTCCTGTACGTTCTGTTATCTTCCAAGCTACGAACGAGCGAGGATCTCCAGTTTAACGTATGTTGCTATATTTACATAAATTGTATATCGTGTATGACCATTTATTCTCATTTATTAATAATTATAAGTGTATATATATATATATATACATATATGTCATATCACACCCAAATCATTGAAAGATACCCCCCCCCCCTCGTTAGCTCGGATGGTGAGAGCATTAGTGTATCAAGCATAAGGTATAGGGTTCGATTCCTCGATGAGGCGGTATTTTTCAGTTATACTAATATCCTTCCTATCAACAGCACGTGCTGTAAGTTCCGATAGATAGCCATGTACTCATATGAACTCATTTACTCTCATATATATTCTAGCGTCCTGAAAAAAGAAATCGTCTCTCATATCGCTCGTAATTCTACGAATATATCGCGAACGGCGATATTTGTGCGTGTTATATTAGTATAGTCGACCTTTTATTTATCAATCTATAATTATTTCCTCTTCAATAGTATTCGCTCTTGCAAGTATTCGATACAGAACTCAGTATTTAAAATCAATCAACGATCGAATACGCAATATTATCACAGACAACCATGCTATTTCAATACACACTGTGAAAAAGAAACAGGTATTTAACCGTCCCCACGCCATTAGATCCGCGCTATCATAACAGTGTGTCGTTGAACCCACGTTAGCTGATTTTTCCTATAAAACTCGAACGTTACTAGCTTTTCAAATTACCTGTAGGCCTACACAGTGTGTGGGAAATCGCATGATAGAACGGAAAAAACGCCGCGTTGGACTGGGCATCTTCATCTCTGTCTGCGAAATACCCCCCCGAAAAATTTTCTACTTGCTCAAGTACCTGCTACTTATCAATACGAGCTTGTATATTCGAACATTAAGAGCAATATATTCTCATTTAAATAAGGGCGTAATAAAATATGGAGGATTATTGGTAATATTACAATCTCGAAACACTTTTAAACAATATCTCTCATTATTATACTACACAGAAGAATAAAATCATCGACCATCGTTACGTTTTTTAACCACACACAGTAGTTTTTTTCTTTATAAAGTTGAGTAGTGATATTATCTATATATTGGGTAGTGATATAAGGCTAAGAAGCCTTAATCCTCCCATCATCTAATCATTCGGGAACACTGAAGAGCGAATACCGGAATAAAGATACTCGAACGTGTGACATGGGCTTCAGGGTATAGGTACTATTCAATGGGATGTGGTTAGCTTTCAGGTAAGGTTGGCCACCCAAATCCATGTCACACAACCGATTATGCTTTATTACGGTATTCGCTCTTCAGGCACCCCCATTATTCATTCATCCAACGCCAATAGGTCTTGCTCATCGTTCGGTAAACACGGTATGAATAGATAAAAAAAGTGATATAACTAATAGTGAATACAAAAATATAAATATAATGAACATGGAAAATTATACTTCTTGGAAAATGTATTAATTGTGTTAATATTGGTTGCTAGGCAGCACCCGTACAGCGTGGCCAACTTGACGCTGTTCGACATGCGCTGTTACAACAAGATGAACAGCTTCCTGCTGGAGCATCTGTCCAGGGTCATCAGCAGCATGGCGACGAGCAGCGTCTGGAGGTGAAGGACTCGCATTCAATACTTATTCCATTAATTCAGTCATTTTGACTGTTGACAGCCGCCCCGGTGGATCAGTGAGCTATCGCTAGAGGTAGAAACTGGAGTCAACGTTGGGTGTGGGTTTGAGTCCCGACTCCCGCATAAGGCATGGTTTTTGTAAACGTTGGTAGGGTCGTTAAGCAACACTGAAATAAGAATAAGAATTGACTGTCGATCTATGACATAGATTCTAGTCACGACACTTTTCACTACAAGTAAGTTTTTTCAAATTTCATTTCAAATACTTTAACAAAGTTAGGTAAGTGCATAGTAACTATGGCATATAGGCCTACATGTCGACTTGGGTTTGCCAGGTCCAAGTCATCTTCCTTCTACTCCTCTCATCCTGATTCAGCTCTTCCTCCACTTCCTCTTCCATCTCAACTCTTCTCGCCACCACTTTCCTCCATTTCTCGCTATTCTTCCACCATTTATCCGTTCTGAACTAACTCATTTCTTCAAAAAGTTGTTTGTTCTACCAGTCATCTGTTCGAAAGTTCGTTTGTTCGACAGTTTGATGACTCGCATTGTCAAACATTTGGTATCTCAAACGATTAAGATTCAATCGAATGTTATAGCCGATATGAATAAATGAAAGAGTGAGGCTTGATACATTCAAGAATCGAGTTGTGTATATGAGAATACATTCCATATGAATGTCTCGCTCATCTTACAACAAATACCCTGAAATTACTATAAAATATTGTCAGATGATTCGAAAAGTATTGATGCTCTTCAAATTCCTGGGTGTATATGATTTACTAAATGAAATACGTTTGACTCTTCTGATAATCTACATCTAATCAGTTATCATAAAATTGGAAAACTGGTGACAAAATGACCCACGCTGTCGGTATTACCCGGAAATGATTTATACATATGATTTATATATATATATATATATATATATTGGGTTAAACGACGCACTCTTATGATAGCGCAGATTCAATGGCGTCGGATGGATGATTAATGAGATGATGGGATGACGAGATGGAGGTTCCTGGGTAATGGGAAGGCCAGTGCGAAGGAAGCGGTCATGACCGACTTATTGTAGGAACCATCCCGGCATTAGCCTGGTTAACTTTGCTACTTTCCCCTAGATTGCTAATTGCGTACAAGAACATGCTCTGCTCGGTGGAAAACTTCAGCATTTCAATGGTGTACGGCCTCTACTACTTCGGAAGAGGCTATCTAGAACAAGACACGTTCGCCAGTTTCGTGCACTATGATTCGCTGGCGCAGGAATACTTATCGTCGGCTCAACAGTTCTCTTACGTCATCGCGGAGGAATACAAACTTTTCCAGAAGAGTTTTCCGGCATTTTGTAATGTCACCGATAGGTGAGAAAACATACGTATATATATATATATATATATATATATATATATATATATATATATATATATATATATATATATATATATATATATATATATATATATAGAGAGAGAGAGAGAGAGAGAGAGAGAGAGATTCATATTGTAATCTCTTGTTTTGCAGATTGAAAGAGGTGTACACTAACAAGCAGCAAGAGCCGAGCGTTACAGTGGCGGAGGAATACTATACTTACATGGCGTTATACCTGACCGAGCTGAGATGCTATCAACACAAGATACGTCACATGATCAGGTTAAAGGCGTGTATAGTAACTAGTGGGTCGAGGGATAAACCCCATTCGAATACACTGAATTCAATTAAAAATTAGAAAGCTGTTGATTATACTGTTGATTTCAAATCATTCATCCAATTTCGAGACCAAAATAACCAGAATTCGTTCTTCAGGAATACAACTTTTTTCATGGAAAATGCTAGCTTGTGTTTTTCTTACAATCTGATTAGGGAACTGACAGGACTTTGTCATGTATCATCACTCATGAGTCATGATTCTTTATGTTTGAGTGCCAAACGCTAATCCTTCGTAAATAGATTCTACATTGAACCTTTGCCAGTTGATATCCTCACCATCTTGCGATGAAAGTAGCCTTTGAACTGTATTGATTTCTTGCTATCTTTCTTATGGTCTCCCGACTCTTCTTCATTTCATTTTTGAGCCCAAAATATAATCAAATAATGGTAATGATTTCAAATTTTAGTATCGTGGTGTCGGAAGAGATGGCGGCTGCCTATAAGCAACAGGTGATTGCCATCACTCTCCTGGTCATGGTGCTCGTAATATCGCCTGTAATTATACTCCTGGTCAAGAACGCTACGCACACGATACAAGTGAGAACGTGAATGTACCTAATAGTAGAATAATAATAACAATGAGACTGTTGGTCGAGTGGCTAGCACACTAAATCGTCATTCAGGTAACCAGTGTTCGCATGATTGACTATTCGGTCAGAGTTTTTTTTTCTTGATTTCTCTTTGTCGTTCTGGTTGATACTTGGGTTGAACTATCAACCCATTGTTTTGAAATTTTCACTGGTCATGTATTTTGTTGATAGCTATGGTGGGTAGTGAACTTGATATCAGAATGATCTGATAAGTCTTGTTACATGTAACAGTTCTATCAGAATATACTATCGTTTTTCAATTGCTAAAATTAAAGTAAATTCACATTTTTCTAACTATGGACAAATTTCAAATCTTGTACTACACAACATATATAGACTACAGCTATGATGTACAATAGACCAGAATTTTGTATTGATTAACCGAGCAGGTATGGAGATAACTGATGATAAAGCATTCTATGTTTATCAAAGAATTCATAAAAACTTTTTGAAAACAATTGTATAATATCATCATTATTATTTTTTTCATCCGAATTATTTTGTATGTGTTTATGATAATATATATGTAATACATCTCAAAAACGTTCAAGTAAATCTGATGATCACTTCATATATTTTTATGAAATCTCCACTTTTTTACCCATGTTATACCGGGGGTAACCCCCTTTTAATATGTTATATACTCATCGTTTAATTTATGTATAATTGTGTTTTTGTCGTAGACATTTGCCGGGACGCTCGTCAGCCGTACAATCCAGTTACGTCACGAGCGACGCAAGAGCGATCGTCTGCTTTTCCAGATGCTGCCGCCACCTGTCGTCAACCAGCTGCGACAACAGCGACAGGTCGGTGTTGACAAAATATGCTCAAGACTTATTGGTGATGAAGATGATTATTGTTTGCTTAAGGTGGCCTCACAATGAGAACTAAGACTAACAATTAAGATTATGATTAAAACTAAGATTAACACTAACAAAAGAAGTACTCCTAATGTTAGCTAGTTTTACAGGATGAGGATGAGGATGAGGATGAGGATGGATGTCACATGTCAAAATGAAGCCATGTGATTGGTCGAGCTAAGAACTAAGAGCTAAGAGTTGAATGTTAGTCAACTGTTCAAGGTCGTGCACTGCATTGTGAGAGCCAGCATTGGTTACTCATATCCCAACTCTTAATCTTAGTTCTTAGCGTTAGCTCTTAGCGTTATAATGTTAGTCTTAGCTCTCATTGTGAGGCCACCTTTAGCGAACCCACCATCAGCTAGGTTATACGGGGGTACGAATGAGTAGGTTATTATGAAACTATGAAGCGATGAGTGAAAGAACGTTTACAAAATCCATGCCTTGAACGGGCTTAGCCTACTTGTTACTTAAATCCGTACGTACAATGGCAAGAGCTCATCAAATTTTGTAACTTCAATTTCAAAGTTCGATAATTACAAATGTAACAAATTGTAAAATATTCTAAAAATTAATACGAACGCCGAAATTTTCATATATTTTCTATACTACAGCCCAATTTAGTCTTCTTAACATCACGTTCGCCAACGTCCACGTCGATTCATTCAAAATATATATAATGGCAGAATTTCACGTCATCCCTCCTCCTTAATTAGGTCCCCGCCGAGAACTTCGAATCAGTGACGATATTCTTCAGCGACATCGTCGGCTTCACCCAGCTATCGGCTGACAGCTCGCCGATGGAAGTCGTGACGATGTTGAATAGCCTCTACCGGCTGTTCGACTCTCGGATCACCAAGTACGACGTGTACAAGGTGGAGACTATCGGTGACGCGTACATGGTGGTGTCTGGATTACCCAACAGGAACGGTGAGATGAGATCTTGAAGATTGATTGATTGAGATGGAGATGGGATGTGAGATGGAGAGATGAGATTCTGATGTAGAATCAATATTATCAAGTTGAGGCTAAGAGGATAAATTAGTAACACCGTATTGGAGCAGCACCTTTTGGTTGTTTTGGGACATCTAGGCGGTCTTGTCTTATAGTCGGTTCTTTCAGGTTCTTGTAGATATTTCTTTCAAGTAGTGAGCACAGTAAATAGAGAAGAGAAAAAATGGCGAGCATTAACTTCAGCACTTACAACTTTCGATTTTACTTCTGAAGTCTGAATAATCTCATTGGTAGATGAGACCACCTCGTGAAAATTTCACCAATAAAAGAAGATGTCTCTCATATCATACATCAATACTTCCGTCTTAACGTTAGAAGCGTTACTACGAATCTTTTCGAAAGTTCACGACAAAAACAAAATTTTGAGACGAAAACGTTCACTTCGCAAAATACTATTACGTTCAGTGGAAAGTTAATTTTCAAAGTCCACTGCTCAACAAAGGATGTGTGATAATATAGGCATATAGGCCCAATGAGTATTTCTCGTTCCTAACAAGAACAATAAATTATTAGAATGAATTGAAGGTAGAATTGGAAACATTCCCTAGAACAGTATATGACACCAAGAATACATTATACCATAGCCATATTGTGACAGATAGCCACCTCATTTGACTATGCTATTTCCAAAAAAATTAGATTATCAAATAATTTTCAATTATCAGTATATTGATGTCGTAGGGCCACGTCATGCCGGGGAGATCGCCACCATGTCCCTGGACCTGCTCTGCGGTATCAGCTGCTACAAGATCCCACATCGCCCAGGGGATAAACTCCAGATCCGCGTCGGGATAAACACAGGACCTTGCGTGGCCGGCGTGGTGGGAACTACTATGCCGCGATACTGCCTGTTCGGCGACACCATCAACACGGCCTCTAGGATGGAGTCAACGGGGGACGGTAATTATTCAATTAATACAATTTTGAATGATATTAATTACATTCAGTTAGATTCATATAATATATTTTTCGCTCGCTGCACGATGTAGTGAAACCAACATACTTTATTATAATATAAAGAAGGTGTACTGACTCCCATACTAATAACACGGCAGGCATTTGTATTTTCTTGCAGTATAATTAGAGTCAACGCTCCCATTTGCTTAACGCGATTGAATGGCTTGTGAACTAGATGTAGATAAGGGTGGCTAAGGTGCCGGTGACGTTGTTGAACTTACAAAATCTATCATTTTCGTAAATTCAAGTGTCACCTCTAACACAACAATTTAACTAAACCGTGTATAACATTGTGTACCATTGTTGTTTTATATAGTTCGCTATAAAAGCGAAAGTTATGATACTGGTAAATGGGGCCATGGACTCAGATTCTTACCCCGGAAATTCTTATCTTGGAAGACGCAAGTGAGTGATTTTCATTATATTTTGATAAATTATGTTGGTATCGCTACATCGTGCTTATACTATGTAAGTATGTATCCTACTGAATGTACTTGAGCCACGTGAATTATCAATCAAAACAAAATATCTATTCCGGATGAATTCACAGTCAAGTCAACTTTGGTGGTTTTGTGGGAATTTATGAAGGACATTCTTTGTCGAAAGTTATCACTATAGTTCTTCGACTAATGTATCTCCTCTTTATAAAATATACGTCATCTTCCTTCATATGGATTTATTTTTGGGTGATGTAAAACGTGCATTATGCATCGGCAGTATTGAAGAAAATACTTTTATGAATGGTATGAAGCAATTTCGAAACAAAAATCAACAGAAAGTCATTTACTGTATTTACATATTATATTTACGTTGAAATTTCTACGCCGTGGCTACGTATATCCAAACGAACTTTTAACCTCAAATGATCGTTATGGATTAACATCATTCTGGATTATATGTCTCTTCGTGCTATTACGTAGTTATACCACAATATGTTCCAACACAAAGTCAGTAAAATATTTATGTATCAAATTCACGCTAAAAGTTTCACCCTGTAAATCGTTCGAGTAATAAAATATTGTATCATATTTATTACTGCTGCTATCCTTGATGAATAAGCCATGAAGATCCACATCAGCGAGGACAGTAAGCGAGCACTGGACTACATTGGGGGCTACGTCATGGAGTATAGGGGCACCATGGACGTCAAAGTAATACAGTATTTCTGATCATATTCTAGTTTACACAACGTTTTGATAAGGGGCGTGGTTACCTGTTGATAGCGTAGTGCGTTGCCGTTCAAGTAGATATTATATAACCAGGAATCTGAGACGCTATTGCTAGCCTATTCGGGAAGATGCCGAAGCCCGAAGCGAGGTCGAGTTTGATCCCCACTAATTACTACTATTTTATTTTATTTTAATTAAATCATATGAATGCTATTGACTCCTGGGTTAAGGACTTGGAGTTTTTTTTCATCATAAATCATTACCTTTTTTCACTCCTTTTTCATTAAATTTGGATTTTTTGTGTCATTGTTATTTCATGAATTAGCGAAACGTTGTAGGAACTGCTTCGATCATTTATAATCATTATTTGTTTTCCGAGGGTTCGTTCTATCAACAAAGGAACATTTTGTGGCTAGACCAAAGTATTATGTAAAGTTACGCTATTTGATTCCACTAATGTGAGGCTTTATCTATGATCCCTTCTCCTAAAGGTTGGTACTTCGGAGCTTTAACTAACGGTTCAATTTTTTGGAAACAGTTTATTTGGATACAGTACATGCATATAAAAAACTGGAATTATTAAAAACATCTATACAAACAAAATGATCGGCAATCAATCGGTAATCTGTTCTGAAAATACCTAGTTTCGAATACCTGTTTAGTACCTAGTTACCTATTTTCAACCTAGTTGAAAATACCTAATAAAAAACCTACTAGTCATCATGCTTCACAAGATGAGTGAACTACATTTTCTGTAACACCTATTTTGGGGATACCCTATATTCTGACCTCAAGTTAGTCAATTATATATCTGTGTTTGCAGGGAAAAGGCGTGCTCGCCACCTACTGGCTGCTCGGGATGGAAGGTGGCCGCCGCATCACGTTCAGCACTGCGGATATGGACGCTTTCAACTCTCCGGTCAGCGTTCCAGAATTCCTGCACGTTATCAGGGAATAGGGACGCATGGGAAATAGTAAAACAATAAAACGTTCAATAAAAAAAATTATAGGTGAAGAAGAATAAAAGAAATGAAAATTAAAGAAAAAATTGAGATTTGGGAGGAAATAGAGAAATCAATAAATCGAAAAAGGATTCAAACCAACTCTGGAAGGAAAGAAGATGAAGTAGAATCTAAGAAGTATTTGAAGCTCAATAAGTTGAACGAAGACCTCTTTTCCCAACACAGATATTTGCATTGTTTTTTTCCTTTGAACTAATTAGATTTTACTAATTACCTTTTATCAAATTATAGTCGAGGTATGCATTAAAAATGCACTTGGCATGTTGAACTCACCCTTGTGCTGCACAAACCGAACAATCCTACGTTCTTATGCCTAGCCTTGATTGTTGGGGAGCATTGACTTTGTAAGGCTCTTGAATAATTGATAATAATTATAATAATAATGAATAATAATAATAATAATAATAACAAGCAGAAAAGTCTGATGCTATAAAATTAAAAATCGATACAAGTTAGTCAAAAGCACGTGTTAGATAAAAACAAGCTAAAATACTTATAATTTGGGTCATATTGTAATTATCAGTGAGATGAATCTCGATTAACGACGTTTGTTTTATAAGCTGAGATCGTGTGCAATATCTCAAGTAGAAACAACTTCACTCAATACTTGAAGTAGAAACCTAATTCTTCAACTTTGCTTCTTTCACTTTCCGAATCACCTGAGAAAGTGAAACGGCACTCTGCTTGTAGTGCGTTTGCTCCACTAGATATTCCAGATATGAACCCTCTATCATGTATGATATTATGTTTTTTTTTAAATAATTTTCCATTTACTTGTTTTTTTTATCAATAGACTACTTAAAAATAATTCACTCTCATAACTCATACCTGTACATTTGCATGAATAAATTTCAATCCTTATAATAATCAGTCATTCTTCCAATTGAATTAATGAATTAATTTCTTGGTAACGTTTCAATAGGGTTATGTACTAAACGTTATCAACATTCAGTATGCATTTCATGTCAAACGGAAAGAATTGAAAAATTGAAAATCTAATCAGTGCTATTTTCATGGGGGTTTTCCAAAGTTTCCGAATTATCACCGATGAACCCGTCGAATCGATTTCACCAAAAACCATCTAAACCTCTTCTGGTATCACACCAATGTTCAAAACAATTTCAAGTCGATTGGTTACTTACTTAAATTACAAACAAAAAAAGCATTGAGTGTGTGTATGAAATGGAATGTAGAAAATTGGTGAATGAGATGGAAGTATTCGCTACCATCATCTCATAAATTATTATTTTTGTATGATTATTTTTGTATTCGACCAGTTTTTGTACAAGGTTATATGTAGTTACGCTCACAAAATATCCACAAAGCCTGAAACAGACTTATCTGTGCGTGTATACAAAGTATATGTATATGTAAAATTATATAGAATTAAATATATGAAAATGCATCATAAATGGTAAAATAAAGAGTATAATATGATGATAATAATCAAGTGCAGTGTTTGTGTCCGAAAATATGATATTCACGAATTATAGTAATATCAATAATATTGTAAATTATGTGAAATAATGAAAAAGACGTGGGAATTGATGTTGTAATAATGAAATATATAAGAACTATACATGTAGCCAAAGAAGACGAAGTTAGCACACCAAATTATGAACACAAATATTACTGTTATATCTGTATAACTGTTGTATGTCATGGGTAATGTATTTTTCAGGACGAGGTTTCCGATAAGGAAAGCAACTTCACTTTGAAAAGTTTCAATTAACTCACTTGGTGTTGCAGCAAGCTAAAACATAAATTATCGATGTTTCTACAGTTAGTTTGTTGACAGACGATATTTTTCTTTCGTGGATTCACATTTTTTCAATATTGGGTTTAACGACGCACTGTAATGTTAGCGGAGATATATTGGCTTCGGATGGATGATTAATGAGATGATGGGATGATGATATAAAGGTTTCTTAGATAATTGGAAGGATAGTGGTAAGGAAACACTCGTGGCATATATTGTGGGAACCATCCCGGCATAAGCCTAGACTACAGAGGGAAACACGAAACCGGCGGGGGTCGACCCGGGTCCGAAATTCCCCTCGTCTCCGGTTCACATGAAGCGATCATGTTCACCACTGCGCTGCATGTGCTGGTCGATTCACAAAACATAAACAACTGATTACTCAATGTTAAATGAATTCAGCTTCGAATAACATGTTTATATTGAAACATTACCCCGAATATTATCACAATTTTAATAATGCATGATCTTTCAAGTAATCTCATTTTTCTCAATTTCTTGGAAGGTATTTCCCACTTCAACGCGGCTTTTAGCAGATAAAACTACTCTGACGTCCGATAGGGATTTATAGTTTAACTTTATTGACCTTATCGATCACCAAAATAACTGATTATTTAATAATCTACGTTGTTTACGTATATTATATTCTGATATTATAAATCATACAGATTGTAACTTTAGAATAAGAATTAGAAACATGAACAATGAATGATTTTTTGTATACTTTTGAACTTACTTGAGAATAGAATAGGGCCTACCTAGGCTTACTGAATTATTGTCGCATCTAGATTGCCAAAACCATTTTATGTCAATACCAAATCCCCAAATCTTTTAGAACCATATAATAAAAGAGATAAAAACAATATCAATACGATTAAAGACGACAACCATAATAACAGACAGGCATATTCGATGATAAAGTAATAATAGTCCAAATATTATTTTTCCACTTTATATTTTTACAATAATTACACATAGACCTAATGGCAGAAACGATGACAACTTATGATATAATATCCCTTATAATATCCAAAAAGTCCTATAAGGGGTTGACTGTAGGTTTTCATAATGGATAATGAATTGTGATATATCATACTTCGTGATACTAAGTTTCTGTCAACCTTATACTGTTCAGTCAATTGACCACAGTATATTTGTAATTTCAAATAGAATAATATATCAAAAATCCCATACTAGATAATATATGATTATATGTGGATGTTTAATGACTGGGAAAATAGCAGAATATTATGTGAATAAACATAATAATCGAGATGAATGTGAATGTATTTTTTTTTAGATAGAGAGTGATCAACAAAAAAGCTCTGTGAAGAAGAGGAATAGTTTTTCGGTGATGGTGCTCTTGCTAGAGCAGTATCACCGACTTTTGTATCAGAGTTCCCGAGAGAACGGCCGGATGGATTTCAGACAGTAATGCTTTTAGAGATCATACACAAAATCGGAAGTTGAAAAATATTCATGATAATTAGAATTATAGATATGAAAATGAAGTAATAAATTAATCTCGCATGTATTTAGTATGCCAAATTCATTTCATTCCAATATTATGTCCTCAATTATTTGAAAATAACAATGAAAACATAAATATTATCAATAGAATATATCAAAATCACAACAATAACACCAGAAACGCATAATTTAGTGATTAAATTCGTTGTGGAATACAAAGAAAAATAAAACATCATAACTTCAAAAAGATTTATTAACGAAACAGGTATAACACATTAAAAAACAGTGACAGATAATTAAAACAAATACAAAATAGTATCAAAACAAATATTATTTTTTATTCTTGGACCGGCTCGTGGAGGAAGACGTTCTCCCAGTGGGACCAGGTCTGGATATGGTTGTATAACGCGTTTCCAGGGCACTCAGTATCCACAGCTTGCCTGTGTCCGATCAGACCGTACTGGGAGTGCATCAAGTTCTGTGTCACACCGCAATCGAGCATCTGTTGGAGGGCGGCTAGGGCGCTAGCGGTGGGCAGACCGGCTAGAAATAAACAACAAATACAAATAAAAATAATTGACGTGAAACGTCTTTAAAATTGATATAGCATAGCACTTTGTGAAACTGGTCGTCATGTGTGAAGTCACGAACCAAGATTCCACTACCCTCTTTTGGAAAGACGGAGAGCAAAAGAGAGGGATGGCCGTAGTGTGGCCCGCGACCCAATCGTCTCAGCAATGTTGTTGCCTAGCCATCGGTTCAATAGTTATCCAAGATAATTATAAACCTTCTATTCTAATTCTTCGATATAAATTTTATTTAATTAAATTTAATGAAGACTAAATTTTTTTTTATAAATATCTACCAATATTGATAAAGTTGTTTGTGAAAAAGAAGAAAATGAATTCCATCTTAGAACTTACATGTGAAAGTTCCAATGAAGCAGAAGCCCATGCTGATGCTATTGTACCCCGGGGCGTGGGCTCCAATGTAGTCCCAACCACGGCCTTCGTACACGTTACCGTCTCCGCCGATCAAGAAGTTGTACCCGATGTCTGACCAGCCGTTCACGTCCATGTGCTGGTCTGAAATAATATTGATAAACGTTATTATTTTCAAATTGTGAATAAATAAAGTAACATATTCGCCAGTAGAAGTTGCAGGTGGGCTATTGGTTTTTGTTTTTATATTCTCATTTTCTATACAATTTAGTTATGATTTTTAGTACGTGTTTGGAGTTGGTACCATATACATGTTGAATTCTATGGTTGGTATACAACCGGCTCCAAGGAAGATTTTGTCAGAAAATATTGTAAACTTGTTAATAAAAGATTCAGTTAGAATTTTACAGCATAAGTTGTGGACCTACTTCTCTCAATAATTTATCTTTCTTATAATAATACTCTACTTCTTGCACATGTTCGTGCGTATTGTAAACCATTCTCAATTTCACAAGTTTCGACATATTATAATCACAACATATGCATTATTACTTGTATATTCCATTTGCAATTCTAATGAACAAATACTAAGCTACTGTAAAATTCATTGAATTATACATTGATGTATTGATTTAAATCCTCTAAACTATTTTGGTATCCCACTTTGCGGACAGCCGTAAATATAGACTATCAACAAAATATACTATAATATATAAAATTATATACTATATGGATACTTTAATATACTAATAATAACTATATAATATATACTATATATATACTAATACTATATATATATATATACCAATATATACTATATACTATATAATAATAGACTGTATAATAGACTATAATATAGACTTCAACAGTTATGGCATATAACTGTAAAGATCCACTACATCAGGTTTAGGTGTAAAAAGCCGCGTCGTTAAGTCTTACCTTGGAATCCCTGCACGAGAGATGTGCAGGAGGCCTGGGTCGAGCAGGACGCGCTAACGGCGTGGTGGACGACGGCGTAGGGGGTGGGCTCGTCGGCGATGTAGGTGGAGGAGGTAGGGGCGCGGGCCCCCCATTGGGCACGCGTCACGATACGGGGGCAGGCTAGTAGGAAAAAGAGTTAGATGAGAATAGAGAATTATTAATTATCAAATATAATAACTGATGTTTACAATGTTAATAAGTGATGAACCTTTCAATATATTGTTGAGAAAATATATAAGATGGAATGTGATTTTATTTCTTTGATTCTTTCAGAGAAATACCTTTTTGAAAAGTTTCAAATAAGATTATAATTCATTGTATTCTGAAGATATTATTGATGGTATCATTTTATTCAAGATATTGTCAAAAATTTGTAATATTTTCACAAATTTGTAATAATGTGTAGGCCCATCATTATTGTGTTTACATTCCGTGAGAATTTGATTATTTTTGAAGAGATTTCATTTTTCAGATTTAAAGTTGGTATTTCAGAACATTAATGTATATTACATGGAAAAATGCGAATTCCTCCATATATTCAAGTATTATTTGAATTCTGAGGACTGACGCCCCTTAAAATATATATATTGATAAGTATGAATATTTAAAACATATATATATATATATATACTTATTATATATACGTAATATATATATAGACCCACTTAATATATATATAATACATGTATACAGTTGTTCCTTTGACGCCACTTACTTGCCCGCTTGCCTGTGGAGCGCGGAGCGGCGGCAGCGCTTGCCACGAGGGCCAACAGAAAGACAGCAGTGTAGGAGACCATCTTCAATAACAATTACTTTCACAGTGACTTAAAAATCTACCTAAATACTTATATTTATATCAATATAATTTTTATTTGTTTACCTAATCACGTACAGATCATGTGCACATTTGGAGAGATATGACCTTGATATGAATCATATGTAGACAAATTTATTGACGATTTGTTTATTTTTCATGATTGATTCGAGTAATTACTTCTCGCGTGATAATTGATAATGATCGATTTCTCTTATCGTAATTTTACTAGATTTTGAGAATTGTACATGTTGTTATGCAAGTTAGGAGAAAGATGATATTGTTCGCTCAATAACTCCACCAACAAGTTCAACAACAGAGATATTCGGGGGTACGAATGAGCAGATGCAAATGGAACTATTTGAAGGATTGCAAGTGGAAACACGTTAACAAAACCCATGCCTTATGCGGGACTCAGACTGATGCTATTAACAATAGGCCTATGTATATTTTTTCATACATATAGGCCTATATATAATATTGGTATATGACTTTCTGTTGAAGCGTTTAGTACGTGATGTTATTATGAGGGAAATAATCTTCACTGAAAGATCCCAACACATCGGGGAATCGAACCCCGGACCGGACCAAGTTATTAAATGCACGTAGTGCATGAACGTATTTCTAACCATTAACCATTACACACACAATAATATCATTTAAAGACACCCTCCCTGTTAGCTCAGAACTTCAAGCAAAAGTTACCGGGTTCGATTTTCCGACGAGGTGGTATTTTCATCAGTGATCATAGTATCCATCATATGATTATATGTATATATATATATATATATATATATATATATATATATATATATATATATATATATATATATATATATATATGTATGAAGGACCTATATACATACATAAATGATCAAATGTATTTCTAGGTTATCAGATCACAGACAGATTATACTGGCATACACCTGAAAATTAATCTGCATCAGTATGTAACAAACAACTTTTAACAACAAAAAGTTTGACTAATTAATCAAATTTGACACTAAAACAAATAATAATTATTAATAATCTTATCTTTGATGGATAAAGCACTTGTAAATATATCAAGTGACAAATTAAACATTTTTCACACGGAAATTGAATTAAAAGAGTGTGTCGTGTGCAGCAACCTGGTCGATGTATAAATGTTGTGTATTTCAGTATGTAGGTTACAGTTTGAATTATTGAACTAGATCGACTATCATGCAGGTGATCGCCATCGTCCTCTGCGCCGCGCTGGCCTTGGCTGCGGCCGCCCCCTCCCCACTGGCCAGTAAGTTTATTCATTCATTTTCTATTTTATTCTTTTCTTTCAATTTGGTCGTAGCCAAAAATGTATATTATTTGAACTTGCAATATACACATTATAACACAAACATATATATATATATATATATATATATATATATATATATATATATATATATATATATATATATATATATATATATATATATATATATATATATATATATATATATATATACATAAACATACATATAGAAATATATTACCTATTCATTACTCCTATTTTCGGTAGTTTACTATTTACAGTTTCTTTAATGAGATAAATAATCCCTGATCAACTTTGAAGATGGTAAAATTACCCTTGAGATACTCCATCCGAATAATTCCCCCCTCTTTCATTCATAGCCAATCATACCTATAGTGACCAACGACTTTATATAACATTAAAAACAAAATAATTAATAAAACCACTGTTTCATTTCAGCTTGCCCAACCATCATCACCCGCTCGCAATGGGGTGCCCGTGCTCCGACCTCCACAACTGGTCTGACCCAGTCTCCCACTCCCTACGCCGTTATCCACCACGGTGAGAGCGGAGGTTGCACCACCCAGGCCGGCTGCTCATCCATCGTCCGCAGCTACCAGAACTACCACATGGACAACAATGGCTGGGCCGATATCGGCTACAGCTTCCTCATCGGCGAGGACGGTAACGCGTATGAGGGACGTGGTTGGGATAGGACAGGAGCTCATGCACCCAACTATAACGGAATCAGTATTGGAATCTGCTTCATTGGCAGCTTCACATGTGAGTTGAAATTCTTTTTATATATATATATATATATATATATATATATATATATATATATATATATATATATATATATATATATATATATAATCATTTATATTTGGTTACAAGACAGTATTGAAATCTTTAAACAACCAAGTACCTATTGGCAAGCAGCTATAACTCGGTCCAATAAAACCCAATGGGCTAATTCCGGATGGTAATACTCACATTGAAAAATAAATAAATCAACCATACATATTTTTTTTTTTTTTTTTGTATTTTTATTTTTCATTATAATATATTATAATATGAGGAATAAGGTTTGCAGTTGAAAGCAAACAATCTAGTTGTATAGGTGCATAGCAGGTTACCAAGTTTAATAATTCTAATTTATTCAGTTTTCAATGCATCAATGACTAGGTACTATAGTTTCTGGAATTCTGATATCTTAAATGGGCTTATCGTTCAAAAGATTACATCAACCATGATATTATGATATCATTGTATGGATAGAGTGGAGAAAAACGCATTTTTCTCGTACCAATTACTTCTTAAAAATGAATGTTTTTATTTACTTTTTCTCAAGATCAATCTAATTCTGTCTAATCCAAGAAACAATCTTAAAATAGTATACTTCCACATTATACTATCTAATAATACAATATCTAATGATCTCTTATCTCATAATCCAATATGTCATAATCACTATCTCATATGGGCCTACTGAATTATAATGCTATCATTGTGTATGGCCATTGCTATCATTCTGTATGGATCTTCATGGCAGTGTGAAGCAGGAAATATGACTAAATACTTTTTTACCTGTAATTATTTCAACTTCATTGATTATTAAAAATCAAAACGTAACGTGTAGACTCAATTTAATGCATTGAAAATAATTTACTAATATTTATCGAAGTGTGTTGGAGAGGGGAGAGTTTAATTTCTGTCCTGAGATTCTCGTGTTTCACCATTGAGTTTATTAATCCTAAACGCAATGGTTTTACTGCCGAAGTCGATAGGTATTATGCAATTTTCCAAAGCACTCGATATATTCTAGCTGACGGCTGCCCGTGAATGTGTGAACAAAGAGTTCTTCTGACTTCCTCGGTTAATTTCCTAGTGTCAGAGATCCAAAGCCAAATATTTGTGATGCAAATATAAAGCTGAGAATTATGAATAATAATATTATAGAATAGAAGATAATGAATGGTAAATAATAAATGAAAAACAAAAAATAATTATCGATAAATTATGAATGATAAATGATGAATAATAAACAATAAATAATGAATGATTAATAATAAATCATGATCATAAATGATAAAAGATGATCGGGAGTAGTACATCACTGCATTTTGTATCGAGCTGTAGCGTGAACACGTCAATTCAATGATTGTATATTTATGTTCTAGCCGCCAAGCCCAACGCAGCCGCCATTGCAGCCGCCAAACAGCTGATCGCTTGCGGCGTGACCTTAAACAAGATCCAGGCCGGATACAAACTCGTCGGTCACCGACAGGTCACCTCCACCGACTGCCCCGGCAACGCTCTCTACTCCGAGATCCAGAACTGGGCCCAATGGACACCGAGCCCTTAAATAATTTAAATAAGTTCAATGTATTTTTTATATGCAAAATAAATATGATATCTTTTCATAAAAAAGTTGTTTATTTTATCAAGAGTGGGTACACATTCGAGAAGGAATCAAACGTTCGCATAATCTATCACTCTCCGAGTTTAGTACATGTTTATATATATATATATATATATATATATATATATATATATATATATATATATATATATATATATATATATATATATATATATATATGGGTTTAACGACGCTCTGTTATGATAGCGCAGATCTAATGGAGTCGGATGGATGATTAATGAGATGATGGGATGATGAGATGCAGGTTCTTAGGTAATGGGAAGGATAGTGGGAAGGAAGCGGTCATGGCCGACTTATTGTAGGAACCATCCCGACATATGAAAACTATGAAAATCCATGTAAAGATGGTCGTGGCGGGAATCGAGCCCGGTAGTACATGTTCCTCATCAAAATTAAGTGTCGGCGTTTCTAAGGGGTGAACGAAGAGAGTGGCTGCGCGGATGAGACTCGACAATCCCAAAGCTGAGATCGCTTCAACTGTTGTAAAATAAACAGGGATTTCTACTCAACGAATCCTGGATAAATTTCGTGGATCGCTCGGACTGGATTAATTAAATGAATTAATTTTCTTCAAAGTTTCTTCATATTGTTTTGGAGAGATTTTTTACAAAAATGTCCTGCCCATGCTAATTTGCAAAGATTCTAGAATTTTCTTATGGTATTTTTTGAATGGTTTACCAATTTGATTTAAAAACTATACAGTTTGAATCAGATGAGTCCGCGTTTCCAGAAAAAGTGTCATGTCAACGCACAAACGAAAATAACGCATGCAATAGTCCGTTAGAGTAAGATGGGAGTCTTTTGCTCTTGAATTGAACTCAAAATTCTTATGATCATCCTAATTTTTGTAATTTTTATTTTTTGATGAATCATCAGTTTCTAATCTTGTTTATGTTAGTAAATGAAGGGTTAATATTTGCTCTCAGTTTATCGAAATTATCAAATGAATAAATAGAATCTTCAGTTTGAATCAGATTTCATTTTCAAATTTTCCTACATCGCAGATTCTAGGCGGCTAAAGAGGTATCTAACTCGATAAATATGCATCCTTTTCAACCCGATAACAAAAATGTTACAATCCTATTTGTAGCTAGGCCTATAGTCAAGGAGTCGTAAGTTACATCCCAGTCTACTTTAGAGAAGTTATTAGTTCCCGTATACCTAGCTGTTGGTGGGGTCGTTAAACAGCATTGAAAATGAAGTTAGCATGTAATTCAGAATGGAGGCTTCTACATTGTTGTTATGATGTATGGGCTTTTAACCTGGTTCATTTTGACTCTACTATAGCCGTTTGCATCCATTGATAATCAGATGTATGAACTTTTCATTATTATAAGCTAGGATACGAAAAGATGAATACGCGAACAAGGGTGATTTGATTTGGGAATCGATTCGTAATTTACTTTCAGTTGGTATAGTCGGCTATTAGAATTGATTCATAATAATATGAAATAAAATGTGTGAAATATAAACACATTCGGTCACATTCATCTTTAGCTACCCATGCGTTGAAATCACCTGTAGACCTTCTCTGTTGTATGCCTTCTCGTGGTAACATGCACTCCTCTTCGCAGTTCACCCTCAGAGAGTTAGTTTTTATTTATAAAACACTGCCGCCAAAACGGTGGCCACAAGGACACAATATAACAAAATGTATAGAAACAATGCATTATTTTAAAGAAAATTAGAGAAAGAATTAATAATGTAAAAGTAAAAAGGGTAAAACAAAAGAACAAACGCCAATATGAATTGATAACACTAAAGTATGAATAGAAAATTAAATGATATGTTGGTCGAATAAATGGTTTCGTAATATGGCAATTGATCTCAAAGCCAATAAACTTATATGAATTATATTATTCTCCAATTAAAAATTCTTTACAAAAGTCTACAAAAAATGAGGTGATCGTCCCCTTGCTCCAATTAACAACCCAACCTAACAAACTAACAATACAACTGACTCCATCACACGTTGAATATTCGTATCTGCAAAGTGGAAAGCGCTGATACATACATAAATAGCACTGAGCTGAAGGGACTTTTTGGTTCGAGTTCGAGGTTCGAGATTTCTTCTCCTGAGAACATCCAACTTTATTAATCGCTACGGGAATATTTTAGTTACAAAACAATGAGAGAAAAAAAATATTTCAGTCAGTCAATATTTCTCTTCCCATTGAAGTGAAATTTGAGGGAAAAGTAAAGGACCCAATAAAGTACGCGTATCAAAAGTTATATTGGCACATATTTGCACATGACACATAAGAATATTGTCATAGCTCAATTTTCGTTCTAATGTTCGTTCTATCACTAAACTCCAATTCACTTGATAACCAAAAACTGAAGAAGTTGAAATTGACTGTTGATGATACCAATTATGTTTATATTTACATCCAATCATCTTCTGTAACATTACCAAGTACAACGAATTATCGTAAAACTAAAATGACGTACACCGAAAAAGACATACAAAAAAAATATATATACATGATCGTATTTTATATTTTAGAAGAGAATATTCCCCCACTATTTAGATACATCATCGCAGCTTCACCCTGAATTGTCCTTCTACTCGGGTCTTAATTGCTTCCCAGTAGGTCCACAGTGATCCTTATAAAATAATTTTCAATTTGGGCTTTTTTTGGTGTACGATTTTTTGGTGTACGTTATTTTCGGTGTATCGGCGCAACCTCATGCACTGCCTTTTCCACTTATATTTCAATAAAATGAATAAAGTTGAATAAAATGAATAAAAATCGTACACCAAAAAAAGCCCAAATTGAAAATTATTTTATAGGCATCACTGTGGACCTACTGGGAAGCAATTAAGACCCGAGTAGAAGGACAATTCAGGGTGAAGCTGCGATGATGTATTTAAATAGTGGGGGAATATTCTCTTCTAAAATATAAAATACTATCATGTATATATTTTTTTTTGTATGTCTTTTTCGGTGTACGTCATTTTAGTTTCACGATAATTCGTTGTACGTTATTTTCGCTGTGCAAATTTCTCGGTGTATTGGAGCAACCAGCAATTGGGTATAGCCAGCATCTCAAGCTATCTGAAGACTTCGAAAATACACATACAGATATTAACCAATCATCTCGAAATGTATTTTCGTTGTGCAGGCTGCTCCGATACACCAAAAATAGCGTACACCAAAAATAGCGTACACCAAAAAAAAAAAAACGAATGTGGAAAGAGATGTGTCGATGAATCTTGTACCTTATTCACGCTTTTTTTTGAGAATATCGAAATTTGTTACAGAATCATTGTTCCCCAATTGAGGCTATGGATGAAAGATGAGATCGCTTGAACGGGGCACCACAAGGGAGATCTTACCATCCCAAAGATTTATTAAAATATGATAACTCATTCAACAAACAAATCTTAAATAAGGTAGTAATTTCAGGGTTTCAGCATATTCCAGCTGTTCCTTTTTTCATACAGTTCGTAAGAAACTGAAACTTGAACGTTTTGAATCAACGTCGTTTTTATAAGATACCTAGTAGAGTACAACAAATTTTGTTATTCTGTGACTCGCTTCATACACGGTTCTCTGGATTTGATAGTTTCTAAATCAAAATTTTCAGAGTTGTAAAGCGTATTCAATACAAGTCAATAGTTTGGAGTATATATCATGTGTGAACATCTGGCTCATTTCACAAAGTTTGTTCAGTTTGCCTAGTCTATATTTTATTCTATGATTGCCATGTACGACCAATCTCTCTATTCTTCATATCAATGACTGGAGAAGCTAGGTCAGTTAAAGTATATAGTGGAATGGTTATGAAAAAAAAACAGACATATGTCACTAAATAATAAATGAGTAACTTTCCATGCATTCCATGTTCATGGATATTTGAGTCCACTGTGTAAACTTGGCATTAGAGTTCAACCGTGTTTAAAGTCACGGTCGATATATTTAGCGTTCACATGTGTTGTATTGATATTTCTGAAGAGTTTATTTCCAAACTGTGATCAATATGTTGGCGTGTGTGGATATACCTCAGTCGGGATTATAATATAGCTTAGACAGCTTGGTAAGAAGGTTGACACGTTCTTCAGCGCAAAGGAATACGCAGTACAATGGGTTCTTGACTTTGGTTATATTTGATTGTACTTCTGTTTTCTCTAACAATGAATAATTTTAAATTACCAGCTAGGTCAAGTATGGAGCATAATATGACATTGCTCTATTATCTTGGTAAGTCTTCTTGGATCATTTGGTACGGGAAAAAACTATTATTATTGTATCAATTGGAACATAATCGGCATAAGCCAGAGAAATATGAACAGTGATCAATGAAATAAAAAAGTGAGAAAAGTACAAAAATCAATTCTCGTTTGTGATAGGAATATTTGTCACTCATCATTGAAATACGATTTAAAAAAAATATATATATATATATATATATATACAAAACATCAAATCTTATAGTGGAAAATGACCCAAATGAACCAAATTACTAATTGACGGATGATATTTCAGGTTTGTTTCACTTTGACAACGAGCCCAAAACACTGCTCTATCATTTCCGCTACTATTTACCCCACGTAGCAATATTCCGTTACTTTTACTCGATCCTCTTCCAATGTCGAAACATGCGGCTTGTCTGGGGTGACACCCAACATTTGGTCGAATACTTCATCATGGGCGTCGGTTTTCTTTTCTTCGCTGTCAAACTGGTCAATCTCTTACTGAACCGTACTCAAGTGCAAGAGATGTTTGAGCACGTAGAATCGCTCAATCGAGTTGACAAATCGACTCCGGACCATGTGAAGTGTTTGATATTTGAGACTAACCATCTATGCCAATTTTTGACGAAACATGTTGGAATAGCTACGGCATCGCTTGTCATGGTGTTCATGATGTTTGGTTTCAATTATGCGATACAAACAAGGACGATTCCATTTAGGTGAGTTTCAAGTTCTTATTCTTGTCTAGTTTATTTTTGAAATAATGTTGCGTGAATAAGTATGAATATACACTTCGATGGTGGAAAGGCAAAAGGTCGTGATCGCCATTTTGAATATTGTTGTTAAAAAGGTTTAATAAAATCGAATTTGAAGATATATAATTAGATGAGCGTAGCGAAGATTTTCATTCCATATACCGAAAAAATGTGGTATTTTTTTTTTCTGTATGTAATTTTGTACGCGGCATAATACAGGTCAGGAAAAAGGATCGATCAACTCGTAAATTTTTTCAAATTGGTATCACACCAGAATAGGTTGGGATTGTTTTTCCGAAAAATCGGTCGAACGGTTTTTCCGTAAAAAATTTGGAAAGTATAGAAAATCCCCATAAGAATGAGCCGGGGAAGAAATACTTGGAAAACAAAGATTTTTCAAAAGCTCTCAAATTTATACTGAATGTGGAAAGAACTATCATACATATTTTAAGCGATTTATGGAACAATCGGATGTGAAATGACGAAGAAAACGCATTTTAATGTACTTTTTTACACATCAATAAAAGCAATTAAAGGAACTGTGAGGAACAAGGGTCACCAATAAATTGAAACGTTTAAAATCTGTAATGGATAATATCAAGAAGGCACTGGCACCATTGTATAATAATTAGCCTATATAATATGTACATTGCGCTGACCAAATGTTCTTAACTCTACATTTCCATACTTCTAAGCTCATCTCACAACGCATATAAGGCGTTTTCTCAGTGTATTGACATGTCGCTTACGACACTTTGAACATCGGTGAAATGGCATTCTAGATTGTATTTCACGAAGAATTTTGCCTTTCCACCATCGACTTGGTAAGAAACTTCAAAAATAATTGCATTATGTAATTTTGTAGGTATTGGTTTCCTTATGACCACCAGGACAGTCCGTGGTTTGAATTGACTTGTGTAGGAACTATCACTGGAACTTTCTTCGACCTATTCATGGTGTACGTTGGTGCAATAACGATTATTGTGTTTACATTGCAGACTGAGGCGCAGTTCAATATTCTGAGGTAAATAATCCCGCTCTGATTTTTTTATTTACAGAATATTGGTGAAACAATAGGAAAGATCTTCAAATTCCTTAGTCACTTGAATTTATTGGACATGTTTTAATTTTTCAATATAATGATATCTATTTCCTGTTATTTACTGCATTATTATGATCTCAGAATATATTTTATCAAAACCATATTGAATAGGCGACGTGGGTCTAAACCCTGACATTCATTACAATAGCATTCATTTATAACTCTTCATTATTAATAATTCCGACCAAGCTCCACTTGAAAAAGCTATTCATCCATATAAAAATGGAAAAAACTTCTGACAGATTACTATATTCCAGATCAACTAATGCAGAAGCATTGAAGTGAATTGATATTGAACTGATGAAAATATAATTCATAATATTTTGTCCCGTTTTTCTCCGTGTATCGGTGAATTACACGAGAATGCTCGTAGATTACGGGAATTTCACAGCGATAAATGTACGCGATTGAAAGTTGCCAAAGTTGATGTTCTTACTAATGGGCATGTCATCAGATACTTTGTAATTTTCATAGGTCTTGCCGTTTGATTATTATTAACGTATTAGTTGTCAGGAAACTTTAACAAAATTGTATGTTATTCCTGATAAATCTGTATCAATAGAACGAAAGTCTTATGAAAATTATACCATCTGATGACATGCCCATTAGTTTGAGCATTCAACTAGTTTCAAAAGTTTACAATCATTTCTGTGGAATTACTGCATGCCACGAGCGTTCTTAATTATTCTGTGAGTACACCGGGAAATATGGGACATAATATTTCGAATTGTCTTCTCACCTATTCAATATCACTTCACTTCAATGGACATGCATTGATTATTTAACTGAAAATATAGTTATTTGTCAGAAGAGGATAGATTTTCGAATTTGTAAATGGATGAACAGCCTCAAACCAACAGCTGCATACTTACGCACATCTTATGATGTTGATACAAAAACAGTAATACTCGTGACAGACATCATCATGAACTCTTTTTGTTCAGTTCTATAAAATTTTCAAACCTAACAGAAATTATCAATGGTGTAAGCAAATTTAGTCTTCAAAATAATCTATTGCTATATCGAGAAATCATCTATTTCAATCTTCATTTTGATCATATTCACATTGCTATTCTTTAAATATGTTATAATTATATTTTTTTAATCTAAATCTCCATATCAATTCAGAAACATATTCTATTTATTTTTCAAATGTTCCATCATCTCTGTTTTCCAGTTTTATTTTGATAACAGCCTGATTATTGTTATGTCTCTAGAATTAGCAACCATATGTTTTATGACGAGTCATAATTAAAATAATACGAGTTATATATAATATTTCGTTACCAACTAGTAATATTCTCTGTTAATGTTGACAGACACCGAGTAGAAAACATGCAGGAAATCGTCAAGAAGAAGATAAAGGATCGTAAAGAAGATAGCAATATCTTCAAACTCACAAAACGAACGAATAACTTGTTATTAAGTCTTTCATCGATAGGCGTAGAAAATGAACCCCAGATTTGTTCAATAAACATGCCAGAAATATATGACTATGACGTCATAATTCATGAAACCAACTTACAAACAAAAGAAGAAACAGTAGGAGTTGACAATGTCGAAATTACTAAAAGATTGGGATCAGAAATTGAGATCAAAAAAGCACAAGAAGAATTGAAATATGAAATGGAAATATATCTTGGTAATTGCGTGCTACACCATCAAGCATTGATTAAGTAAGTTACTCATCCGAATATAAACACATTATTCATTTGACGCACCGTTTTATCCTGAGAAGAGAAGAGCCGCCTGAATGTGAGGAGTGCCTTGAGCCACTCACAGTGCACCACCTACTGGTCGCGACTGTGACAGGTTCCGGGATCTGCGTAGGAGTCTGCGAATTCCGGAGGACCTGTCACGGATCCTTGGTGAAGATGAGCAGGCGGCTGATCGCCTCATTTTATTCTTAAAACAGGCTGACTTATACAATTTTATCTAGAACTAGCTCAATTATTCTACGTTATAGTTGTTTTAGTATATGTATTGTATTATTTGTGTGTCATCGTATTGTGACTCGTCGAAGTGTTGTGTGAATGCTTGGGTGAATGTATTTATTATGTATGACTGTTATACGCATGAATGTATGTTTCTACAGACAATGGACGTATGTTAAATTACACACTCCATACACTATATCTCTAGACAGTGTGTCGTTTTTTATACAAACACCTGTTCTACGTTTCAAAGTCATGACTCTGACGTATTGATTTTAAACACCTCCACTACTTGACCTCTGGGGCAATATAACCTAGTCGTTGACGCGCCGAAGAAACTCAATATTCAATTCAATTCAACATGAGAAAACAAGTTCAGTGCTACTTGCTTTTGTCTCCTGTAAAATTTACCAAGTTTGTTGTTCATTACTGTTTGGTGCTTCATTGATGATATTTCTTCTATTATCAGATTAACAGATGATATCAACGTGGTGTTCAAGCGTCCTCTGGCTTCCCAGGTGTTTATCACTATTTTCACTGCTATAGCAGGTCTCTACATCAAACATCTGGTAAGTACATAAGTCGTTACGTGACAGCCTTCAAACAAGCGCAGATGATGACTCTTTTAATTATGATTAGATGAGTGTTAGCGAAGATTTCCATCCCACTCTTATGGATCTTTGTTTGTGTTTTTTTTTGTGAGCACCGCACAGGTCACACGGTTTGACCGATCGACATGAAACTTTTTTTGTATACGCAAACTTATCTAACTTGGAACTGTATAGTTTTTTAGTCATATCGGTTTGACTGTTTCTGAGAAACAGGATCTTGAAGTTTCTGAAAGCACCATGAAATAAGGCTGGGCAAGAAAATTTGAAAAATAAAATCTCTCCGGAATAATTCAAATTTCCCCTGAACGTGAACACAAAAATGATACACACTATCACAAATTAGTATGCAATTCGGACCAGCCGTTCTGAAAAAAATAATTTCATAAATGTATTTTATCCATCAAATAGATAGAAATAATAGCAGAAAAATGTGACAGAGATGGATACACTGCTCCTTTGATTCGATAGTAACAGAATTTAGTATATTCTATCTGAGACAAGGTGTAGAGAGTTTTCGATTTTACTCTATTTAGATAGATCGCTCATCTTATAACGCATATTCCGCGTTTGCCTAGCATAAAATAATAGGGACTTTATTAGCACCATATATATCAATTATTACAAATACAAATCATGGAACCTCTTACTTTCTACACTCCTAGTCTTATATAATCTAAATTTCTCTACTCATTCTCATTTTATTATTCATATTTTCTTTAATTTGTATTATACTCAGTTTGAATCCATAAATACTTTGTTCAACCAACCACCATTAACTATAGCTTGTATGACACTGGTAATATCTAAAGTGTGAATAAATACATACATTACTCCTTAATGAACAAGACGATGTTAATGAATTCAATTTTCCATATTTTTAAAAGTACAGATTGTAATTCACTGTTTTTCAGGCGGATTCGATTGACTTCAAAGCGACAATATTATTGACAATTGTCGTTGGTCTGATCTTCGAGTTCTTCTGCTATTGCTGGTATTCCGACCAAATAACAGAACAAGTGAGAATATCTTCTTTTCTTCCTCCCTCCTCGGCCCTCGCTCAAGTTGGGCTTGGGTTCGAGTTAACTACTAGTGTCAAGGTTTTAATGTGCTTCGACAGCGAGGTCATTTTGCTCCTATGTTTATGTTCATATAGTTTTCAACGTTTGTGGATATTCAAACGTATGGAGGAAGCGGGATGGATTGAGCTAGAAAAGTAAGATGGGGTGATATAAAAGAACGTTCAAGTATCGTATTGAGAACAGCGTATGGAAATGCCTTCTATTACTCTTTACCTGTTCACTTATACCTTCAAATTCCAAATATTCGAGTTATTGGTTGAGTATTTATTCGAAATGATGATCACTTATCACCCTCACTATGGCAATACTTTTTCTGCCCTTTATCTCATCATTTAGCAACACATCTTAGTAATGACCGTTTTAGTAATTACTTCTTCATTAGTAATCAAGATGTATGGGGTTACGTTGTTTGGTCGGTTCTTTATGGTGCTTCAATTTTTCATCCTATACTAATGTTAAAAAAATGTACCATGCCTATAGTTATCGCAGTTTTTGTGCCTACCGGTTGAGGACTCATCTAGTCAAATAACAGGGAGTTTTTTTTTAAATGAAGAAAACATAACGTTCAAGTGGACTCAGCCGCATGCAGCATCTGAAATACTACTTTCCAAGAATATAAAATGAATGTCGTACAGTTCAATTTATGTACTAGGTGAAGCAGCAATTAGTGAGTTCAAAGACAGTACTCATGAAATGGGACGGTTTATGAAATGGTTTAAAGTACTGTAACAGACCGACTTTACCGATTCCCCACCCACAAAGTAGTATTTACTAATCTCAATTGTATAGAGTTTCAGAATAAGAGAAGCGGCGTACGCTTGTGATTGGGTGGAATCTTCGGAAGATTTCAAACGTTCAATTCGCATCATCATGGCAAGATCACAGAGACCTCTCTTCATAAGAGCAGCTGGGATACCGTTATCAAGGAGGACTTTCAAAACGGTGACTATTAATACAAAAATATGCGTATCACTCGCTACTGTGGTAAAACTGAATTCCCCTTGAAAGTTCATGAATAATAATCAACAGTGAAGAATACTTGAGAAATAATAAAATTATCTAGTAATTATTCAGACGGAAAAGCTGACAATATTTCACATGTGGGCTAGACCACCATCATCTAAGGGCCTCAGAATGAACGATGCTGGACATGGCCTGTCCTGTAAAATATAATATAATGAGAATATAAAAACCAAGGAATAGAATTAAACAGAAGGTCCACCATTTTGGTGCCAACTGCTGTGGGTCAATCTGTTATATTAGCAGGCTGAAGAACTGATGTTTGAACAAAAAAAGGCCACGGGACATCCGGTTTATTGCCACCAGATCGAAAGTTTTCAATTTACAAGAAGTACAGCAGCGCTGTTGCGTCTTCTAGAACTACTTACTTGATTATCTTTGAATATTACCAGAGTATGATATTAAAAATTGATCAATCGTCAGTAAGTACTTGATGTGATTGATAAGTAAGTGTTGATACAGTGAGTGTTTGATGTGTACGATGTTTGTGTTGCAGGTGTTTAAATGCTCACATTATCTGAACACGCTTCTCGGCAAACTCTACTTCGGCGAGAAGATCCTCAAAAAAGACAGGTAACCATATCGACGTGACGTAATAGTGCTACCAGACCTTAGCTCGGGATCTTGAATTTGACTAGCCTCTGATACACCAAAAAAGATGTACACCGAAAATAACGTACACCGGCCTATAATGACGTACACCGATGATAATGTACACCGCAGTAACGTACACCGAAAATAACGTATACCAAAAATAACGTACACCGAAAATAACGTATACTGATAATAACGTACACCGAAATAACGTACACCGAAAAAAACGTACACGGAAAATAACGTACACCGAAATAACGTACACCGAAAAAAACGTACACGGAAAATAACGTACACCGAAATAACGTACACCGAAAAAAACGTACACGGAAAAAAACGTACACCGGCCTATAATAACGTACACCGATGATAATGTACACCGCAGTAACGTACACCGAAAATAACGTATACCAAAAATAACCTACACCGAAAATAAGGTATACTGATAATAACGTACACCGAAATAACGTACACCGAAAACAACGTACACGGAAAATAACGTACACCGGAAAAAAAATCAGACGACAGATTGTTACATCGTAGAGGCACGTGAGAATTGCCATCCCGAGAACGGTCACCTTGCATTCTAGAAGAACCTTCATGGAACAGATTATTACATCTAAGCTAGATCAATAGCTAGCTATCGTAGATAGCTATCGAAGATATAAATATCAGCCGTAATTTTGTGGTCTTAATTTCTGTGAGCTCTTCTGCTTTACTTATTTTATAGGCTTCGTCATATTCTTACTCGCAACTTGCTTTTGACTGTCTACAATTAATTGGTTCCATCTATTTTTCACTAACAGTATGATGAGTTGGGCAAGAGTAAAATATGAAACACAAATTTCAGACCAAACGTCAATGTTCAAAAACTGATATTGAAAGATGTTCTTAATGAACCAAAATCATTTCTAAAGACAACGTAATCTCATAAGAATGAAATTCTAAATTTGAGTTACTTTTTCATTAAATACTCATTAATTTACATCTATGAAAATATCAATTCATCACAAAACTCTTATACTAAAGGAAAACGTTTATCGGAAAACTGTCGAACACTTACCATTTAAACCTTCTTGCTATTCCTTAGACGCAGTACACGAATTTGTTCCACGGCAAATAGACTTTATGGATCCAAAAATGTTCTATAAGATTTCATTCCTCATCCGTTCTACTAGGAATTTATTCACCTTCAAATGAAAACTATAGTCAGTTGGATTTTATCGAATCATCAATTCAGTGCGTGTTCCATTCAAGAAAGAAGAAATGTTATAAAAACTGTATTGTTGTCATGACATGGTACATCGATATAGTGAGTTGGTTTTAAAATGCTATGCTATTAAAGCAAATTTGAATTATTTGGCAATAAATGTATGATTCAGGTTCGCTCTTATTTATTTTTATGGCTATCGTATTTCAATTGTTATTCCATTCGGTAGTGCTATTTCTTAGTTTATTGTATATTTCGATGCGAACAGTTTGATATTATAATTACTGTACATTGGTAACTCAAGCGTCATTTCCTCACACATTTATTTCAGATTTTTTGATATTATTTTCTTCTTCCGGTAACAGAATGGATTTTGAGTTTGTCTTACTTGCTTTATTGCCAACGTTTGACAAATAATCATTAGTTATGTTGCCCACACACAAGAATCCATTCTTTTGCAAGCTCCTTATTATTTCATTATCTTCCTCATGCATGAGAGTTTTCCTTCATATTTATCAGATTGCTATATATTCTATATCATGTATATGTATTCTTGTTATTGTCATTGTTAACTTGCATTATGTTATTAACGTTGACAAATCGAATACTTATCAAGAATGAAATCCAATGTTGAATTTAAATTTCGTTCAGTCAATCTGTATATCTTGCATATGCTGCGTGCACACTTCTTCGGTAGAATAAGTCCATGTTCGAATCATCAAGTATATGTTGAGCAACGTGTTAACGACGAAGTTCTCTTTATTGGTCAATATCTTCTGATTGATCATCCACTATGCTGGAAGAACTATATTAATTTCGTACACATTCATGTTTATGGGCCTACTGTTACCAGGTAAAATGGAATTAATAAATGAAGTAGAAAATTGTAATAAATATTTGTTGTAAGCCTATTTTCTCAAAGAAAGTGACTAAAACTTCATTTAAACTATTGAGGTTCTGTCAACACCATTTTTTTACTAGAAATTCAATTTCTTTATTTGTTACTTACATAATGATAAGAGTAGAAATCGGGATGGTGAAATTTATTCACCAGAATCGCCATGAAACTAACAGTTACTGTGTGATAAATCTCAGCTATGAAACACGTCTTTGTAATGGCGGTAGCTGAGACTTTTACTTGGGAAACAACTCCAACTTGAAGACAACTTGGTTCAGTCTGGGATCCGCATGAAGTCGGACTAATAAAGGCTGTGGAGAACGTCCGAAGGGTGTTGCTGCAAGAAGGGTAATGGGGATAGAGAAGCGCTGGAAGATTATCAGGAACGATAAGGATGTGGTTGAAAACTATAGAAATACTTAGGAAAAAGATTGAGGAAATGGGATTGGAAAATTTGGCGCAACGAAGACAAATAGAAAGAATGTGCAATTTTGTTAGAGTCAAGAATGAGGTTGAATGATCATCAAATTTGTTTGCTTGATGACCCCACCAACAGCTAGGTTATACGGATCATACCTCGAGGCGACACCTTAGACGAAGGGTGGTTTGGGTTGGTGACACAATCTGACACTGCTGTCAGCCTTCTGTCATTCCAAAGCAGTATCGCCCTTATCTTGCACCACCAAGTGTCCCTTATCGTTAGTGAATAGTAATTTATTTAATTTTCCGTATGAGGTATGGAGTCTGATCTTGATATCAAAACGATTTATTGCTTTGTAATTCTGCTGCGCCTAAATATTTTATGTTATTGGGAAAGAAAGACTAGGCCGCCGTGGTTGGTCAGAGGAATATCTACTCCCCTCTTGCTGCTAATATTAATTTATGTTAAACGGTGAGTGAATTACATATTTTTTTTTAGGTAAGTAGAACATCCACAACTCGCATGAAAATAGTGAATGTATCAATACGTTGTATGAAGTCCATCATTAAATGTGTAACAAAGCGTAGACCTTCATGGATAATAACAACATGGCAAAGTAAAACAATCCCCTTGTTGGTAACATTAATGACGCTAAAAGTAAGTCAAATATCTAATATTCTATTCCTCTCAGTAAATATAATGTTCCGACTTTATTTAGAAATTGTAATTTTGTAGTAGATCTCTGGATCAATTTAGCAACATCGCACCAGAACCCTTACTTAATTACAAACTGTGCTCAATGCAGGAGAGCAATGCAGGAGAGAAGAGTTATTATGTTATTATTCGAGTTTTTATTAACATTTTTATCCACTTAGTAGTTACGGTGATCGAAGAGATATGAATACTTGATGCAGATTGGTAAGACAAACATAATAGCTCTCATTTCATTTATTCATTGACATACCATTTCACGTTCGTGATTACAAGACAAGGAAATAATTTAATATAATCCAAGAACCTGACTGAATTCAAAAAATACAAATAATTGAACGTACATGACTTTGTTTTAATTGTGTTGATTTGAAATAATTTGAAAGAAATATTGTTTTGGGCTGAAACTCTGTGATATTAGTCCTGTTAATGATTCATTCAACCATATACTGCAGCATAGGGTTGGAAAGTGTGGAAGAGGTCTCATATTTTTTTAACCAGTCTTACATTTATCCTACGGATTCTCAGTGAAACGTAGCTGGCCAGATCGCATGTTCCAAAATAAATATAGTACTACTTTTCATTTCACTGTAAGAGGTTGTAGTAGGAAACTTGGATAATAGCGGTGTTTTTTGTTTTCAATGTTTTATGAGATGAATCAATATTTTTTTCTCGGCTGTATTCACTTAAAAAGCTTCTTCAAATACAGCAAACTCCAGTTCACTTCAACCTACTGGAAAATATACTGGCAAAGAACTACGTACATTCAATGATTTTTGTCTAAATACATTTCCTATTTTAATAGTTGACGTTTTTTAAATTAGATCATTTTAATAATATTTCACTGACTGAAGACTGGTTCGTGGTATTTCAATATTGAATAATGAAAAAAATAATATGAACTAGATATTTCTAAAAGTTTTGAACGTTTCTCTAATCCGTCTGGTAACAATTTGTAATCTATGAGGCTGTACTGTTGTATGAATTCAATTCAATCGGTATGAGGCGATTTTGAGTGAATCTTCTTTCCAACATTTGCATATACGCTCTACAACTACTACTGCTCTACAAAAAGTCACAATGCCGCCATTCAGAGAATTAACTACAAGACGTTTGGAGCTGGAATTGAAAATCGTATCTCATCTCGGTAATTATGAGTTATTTTGATCAATCAGTTTTGAGATATGTCCATGAATTTCATCACATTCTCAGTATTTATACTATTCAATGATTCAGTTGACTAAAATAGAAAGTGATAATAATCGGAGAGCATATAATTATTATGTTGGATTTGTGAACTTTGGATTCAATTACACTGGTTAGTGAACATAGAAAGAAAATAGTAAATATGAATATCTCGATTTGTATAAGCACCGTGCATTCACCCCCTTGACAAAAATTAATACTCAATAGGAGAAATTACTTGAAGAATAATTATATTCGTTTCATAGGATATGGTTGCTACAAAGAAGGGAGCTTGTTAAGCTGGCTGAAATTATTGCGCTATGGCGCGCTGCTTCACTCATTACTACAGGTGTTTGTGATGCAGTCGATGAACATTGTTACCAACTGGGGAATTATCTCAGAAGTTTGTCAGTCAATAGCTTTCATCATTTTGCACACGTACATAATCGTGATGTGCGAAACGTGGTATTATCGACGAGAAGGCATTCAACAGTTGGTATACGACTTGCGTACTTTGGGCGAACATCAACAGTTGCAAGACGAATATACCAGAGCAGTTGAACAGAAAGCAGACCGAATTACAAGGACGCTCTTATTGGGATACATCTCGGTGGTTGCACTATTCACAGGAATACTATTTCCTTTCGTTGCCGTTCCTATGGTGTATCCAAGCAGGGAATATTTCCACAGGTAATTTCAAACTTCGCTATGAATTTTGGAAAAAAAACTCTTGTTTCTTCTCCTCACTGTAAATGTTTGAATTGTTTCCAACACTGAAATTACTACATTTATTTGAGATTATTTGATGTTGAATGAGTTATCTTATCGCCATTGTCTTGAGATGGTAATTTGGGCTCAAAGTGCTTTTGTGGTGCCCGGTCCACACGATATCACCTTTCATCCAAAGCCTTAATTGGGAAACAATGATTTTGTATCAAGTTTCGATGTTATTGAAAAAAACATTGTTGTATTATCACTTGAGTTGGTACATGATGGACGGGATTCACGTACAATTGTGTATATGTTATTTTTCCTATTTCGTTGTTATGTCTTTAGCGTAACCGCAGATAAAATATTTTCACATGTAAATCCAAACCTCAACCAAGCATGCACATACTGACAGGTACATCACATAAATTAGAACTCATACATAATTAATGATGGAAACAACGTATCAAGCCTATCCTACCTTTTCCTATGGAAGATATTACAAGATTTTCCGAGGGATCAATTTTGGATCCAATGCTATCAAAATTTACGTTTTGAATACTTATATGGATCAAATTGAGCTGGCATGAAAATATAGCCTAACATGATTTAAAGATTGCAAAACAATCTTATGAGAGGAAAATTGAGATTGATTAATATTATGATTATTCAAATTAATCACATTGTAATTTCAAGAAAGTATGTAATTTCTGTTTCAGATGTCTTCGATTGCCCCTCCTATTTGTGATCCACATAATTCAGATCGCATGCCCCTCCTATTTGTGATCCATATAATTCAGATACGTTGAGAAGTTCTCATTTTGGTGAAAATTCAATTCATAAAATAAATTTTCCATGGAATGTTTTTTTTTAGTGATTCGTTCCAATTAAAATTATTTTGATTAGGGAAATTGAAGTCTATTTTGCATAACACATTCACTATTTCACTATTCTGCATTACATCTGAGAGATAATACCATAAATGTGTATGTCGTGTTATTGTTCAACAGCATCTGGTTACCGTACAATGGAACTTCTACTCCTCAATATGAAATCACGTTCTTCTCTGTCTTGATTGCGTCTCTTCTTGGCTGCACTGTCAGCTGTTTGATTATGTTGATATTAATCAACATGTGCATACACGTAATGGCTCAGTTCGACATTCTGCAACACAAATTGATGAATATTCGAGAAAATGCAACAGTTCTAGTGACAGAAAACATGGCTAGAAATATACATATTCATGAAACAATGCGTGTAGTTGATTTAGATTCACTTGACAACATGAATAAAAATCCAGAAAGCATTTACACAAATATTGATGACAACGAAGTTTCACTTTCTTCATCAGAGGAAATAACTAGTGTCTCAGTGAATGTAGACCCATATAGCTCAGCCAGCTTTGTTTCGTCGTTGGCCACTGACAAGTGAGTAACTATGGTGGACAATTTCTCATTATTAGGAGAGGGAAAAATATATGATACGAATATTCATCAATATCCAATTGGTACAAATTATTGCTTGACCGATGTTCTATCAAAAAATCGAGTACTAATCTGATAACTAAAAACCAATGTATTGATTCCACTATAATTGTCATTTGCATACTACAGATTGTAAAGTTGGCTTTGTAAAGTTGGCTTTACCTTCACAAGTCGTTAATTTAGAGCCATTTTGATTATTGATTATTGATATTTTCGATGAATTTTGATTATTATGCATGAAATTCTACCAAATATTTGATTTATTGTGTGACAACCATGGCAATAAGTACACGGACCTGAACATAGGCTCGCAACGAACTCGCTGTCGACGAGTCTCCAAGCCCTAACACTAACTAACTGTATTTTAGCGTAATGTGTGTGAATTAATTCATAGTTTATAGTGCTCTGAGTGGATTCATATTTTTTCATCTCGACAAAATGAAGAGAGAACTTCATTTTTCATTTAATCATCCTGATGGAACATAATGATTAACAATAATTATCTAGATTAATTCGTATGAATGAAATTTAATTTGCACTGCCTCTTTATCCTGGCTCCTCCCACCCTTTTCCATGACGACTTATGTTTCTGAATTGCAACTCACCACTTGAGAATTTCTGGTTCATGGAGATTTAGGTAAAAATACTTTTCATCTTGGAAACTATCTGGATATTTTTGTCTTGGGATAATATCGTAGACGTAAAACACTGGTCCAGTTAAGTGTGCCGTACTGATTCCTTGTTGAATGAAATCCAAAACATGACCTGTGTTGTAGAGTTGCAGTAGAATATGCAAGTCGTACTTATCACAACGGAGAAAGATTCAAAGAGGACGCCTTGACATATGATTTACGCCAAACAGAGACAGATGTTTCTGAGCGGAATCACGTCATTGATGACGCAATGAACTGTTTATTGAAAGAGTCAATCATACATCACCAGGCACTTATAAGGTAAGTAAATGTTCTTGCTCATTTAAGGAGATGAGAGAACAAATGGTGAAGTGGGTGGGAAATTTCGTGAATATGAGAAAATAGTTAGATTTAAATATCAGTGAAAGACTAGCAGAAGTGTGCAATATATTTCAACCTGAGGAGGGTAACTGAAAGAAAGGGTGAACATAGATTGTTTGATATAATAATAATAATGATAATAATAATATTTTTCATTTCCAAGTTTTTACAAAATTATTACGTTAATATGAAGGTGTTTGAAAAATAATATGATAAATTATATATAAGGCCCACATATACAATAATCCAACAATAAATAGTATAAGAAACCAATAACAATAATGACACAATAAAAAAAAAACATTAGAATAAAGTGAATACCTCAACCCATGAAGCTAGAATAATATTAAATATTGAATAATTCCATGCAATAACTATGGACAATAATACATGGAATGTGATCACTCTAGAAAAGTAGGTTCGTGAATGAAAAATAAAAACCAAATTAAATTCTAGGTCTGATTTATCGTAAATTGTAATTTAATGATTCAAGACGTGGTCGTCGTATTCAAGATATTTGGTTCGACAATGATTAGGTGAGTGTGGAGAGAGCTTTCATTCCACAAAACGAAAAAATTTGGGATCCGTTTTTTTTTTCATATATACAGATCAGAGAGAGTGAACAACTGACTTGAAACCTTTTTCAAAAACTGATGTCGCACGAGAATGAGTTAGGATTGTTGTCATGCAGACAAGGTTTTACGTTTTTCCTGTGAGAAGTCGGAAAATCTTAAGAAGAAGAATATCAGAATGAAATTCTCACAAGAAGCTGATATTGAATCATACACGTTTCTATCAGACTATTTTCATGAAACAAGTTCAAGCATTTTTGAGAAAGTAGAAGCATTAAATGGGAAAATGACAAATATATACTTCAAAGTTCGGTAACAGAAACGTCAGGTTACTTTGAAATAACGATGACCAGAAGTTAGGTGATAGAAAATTATAGAAAGAGATGGATGAAGAAGGAAGGCGTCATAGTTTAAAAATGGAGTTGTGTATTTCCCTTTGGAGTAACCCTTTATTCAATATAAAACTCTCACTCATCCTAGAGCGCAAATGCTGCATTTTCCAAGTTGAAGGAATCATGTCACAGCAATTCATAATTGTAACAGCATTCCTACAAATCCAAAATATTTCCTACAAATACTTCTCGTTTCTCCTCTTGGAATGAATGAAGAAGTCATTGAAGAAATAAACGTGCGAAGAAGTCGTGTGTTGTATCTGTCTGATATTAATTTCCGTTTACAGGTTTCTTGCAGACTTGGAAACAATTTTCAACCCAATACTATTTTCCATTTTAATAATCAATTATATAGTCTTTGGTGTATCGATTTTGTTCTTCTCATTGGTAAGTGTTAAAAATGTCTAGTCAGAGATGTGGAAAAAATAAAATTTGTGCCGATGGTATATTCATTATCAAAACCTCCATAAAAGAACCCACGGGAAAAGAAATAAATGTAAATTCAACGTTAAAATTTGATGTTCTATCGATTAGAATTGAGAATTGAATGTATTTGAACTTTGTATAACACATGAAAATGTTCTCACACATGTTCTCTATCATGGAACAAACACAATAGAAGTGCAAACATATAATCTTATATGAAACTGATTACGCGTCATCGCTCCACTCATGCTATGATGATTTGTATTGTTGATTTTGGATACAGCATATGGAAATGAGTTTTATATGAGTTTCAGGTTCCAAAAAATATCAGGCTTAGTTCAGCTAAATTATTATGCTTCGAATAATTCAACCCGTCTCAATTGGCGGTTACAATAGGAATGTTTTATTTTATATATGAAAAGACTTTACATTAGACCATTCGAAGGCATTCAAAACCTTTTTTATCAACTATGCTTCATTCGAAGCCCTTTTTTATCAACTGTCACAGATATGTATCATTTTTACTCGAAAATACTGGCTCGAATTATACTTACTTTGATTGAAATTATTTTATTTCACAATAAACTATACTCTCGGTATAGAATCAACTTTTTGGTGGAGGTGCCGGGTATATCGAGAACCGATGAATAATACGCACGCTATGACTGACATAAAAGCTGTTCACCATACCCATTCCGAAAATAATTTCTCAACTTTTGCGGATGTTTACAATATAATTGTTTCAATCAGCCAGTGCCAATTATTGTTTAACAATGCTTTACATTGTTGAATGATTCAAAGACTACCTTTGGTTTTCCGGTGCAATATTATCTCTATTATTTGTTTTTCTTGATTATTTGTTTATTCACATAATATTCTGCTTTTTTAAAATCATCAAAAAAATATCTACATACTATCGCTTGGATCTATATGTAGATCTATGGTCTAGTATTATATTGTAAGCCACATATACTGGAGTAAATATACTTGAATTCATGAATATTTGTACGAAGTAAGACATATTCCAATGTATAATCAAAGTTGAAAACCCACAGTTGAGCCCTCATAGCCTTATAGGGCTTTGTGAAAATTATGGAGTGTATTTAAACCGTATGTGTAATTTTTTTATGCTGCTTAAAGACCCCACCAACAGCTAGATTATACACGGGGGTACGAATGAGTGTGTGATAATGAAACGATGAAGTGATAATAGATAAAAGGTCGTTTACAAAAACACATGCCTTATGCGGGACTCGAACCCACGCCCAACGGTATGTGTAATTATGTGTAATTATTGAAGAAATAATAATAATGGAAAACAAATCTTTTGTTCCCAGATAAATGCAATTGACATCGTGTCGTTGTTCCTGCTCGCATTGACCGCAGTGTCTATGTCTGGTTTGCTCGCTCTATCTTGGACTATGAATCAGATTACTGACCGGGTATGGAATTGTACTGGATAAGAAAAAAGCTTTCAAAAAACTAGTCAACTTGGAGAATATACTATTAACGTATCAGTATAATATAGCTATTTGTAGTATAAAATTTGGTTGAATTACTTGGAATGTAAATAAATTGAAATGTATAAACTATTGTGAAAGTAACAGATAATTAGAAACTCCCATCACAACAGCTATGCCATTAACATGTTGTTTATATTACACAGTGATAACAGAGAATAAACTGTACTGAAAATGAACTGTACTTAAAACCAATTGACCTGAAAAACGACCAACTGTACTAAAAACCATCTGGCTTGAAAATCAACTGCCCCAAAGTTAATTTCTTGAGCAACCTGTACAGAAGCGAAATAAGTGTGTTTGCCTCCGTCCCTCCACCCTACATTGGATGTTCTTGGCCACCCTCATTGGCTCAGTCAGCTTAGGCACGCTTCAAACACTGAAGTTACCGCTGAGTGTGGGTTCGAATCCCGCATAGGCATGTTTTTTTGTGAATGTCCTCTCACTATCATTACTTCATACTTTCATAATCACCTGCTCATTCGTACCCCCGTATAACCTCGCTGTTTGTGGAGTCGTTGAGCAAACAATAATCAATCAATCAATTTATGTTCTATATAGGCTCTAGTGATGGTTATAGGAATAGGTGGGTAAGGTTTGTGTCGAATGCCATTTATGAAGGGGAGGAGCCACACCTCCCATGTTTACTTATGAACAATTTGTTCAAAAAGGAGACGTTTATGTCAGTTAGTTTTCAGAACACTTGGTATTTGATACAGTTGGTTTGTAGGACAGTTGGTACTTTCTCATTACAGAGCACACTCGTGCGCGAAGCGGTCTACTCATGTGACTGGACGAATTCAACTGCTGGGTTCAAACGCTCTTTACTGATCTTGATGTCTCGGGCCAACAGCGAGATAGTCATTCAGACTGCATCGTTCATTCCGTATTCACTTCCAACATTTGTCACTGTAAGCATAGTAATAAAAATAATAATAAGTCTTTATTTCATTTAGCAGGTACAGGAATACAGTGAAAAACAGTATAACAATAAAAGCTTGATGAAAATGGCGAGGTTCGGGCTCATGTGCCCGTTCTTCCACCTAACCGTATGAAAAATATAAATATAATTGAATTGAGAGTAAGGCAAATTATTGGTACAATGAGAACATAGCTTTGAACATAGACTAATAGTGAACCTAATCAGTTTGAGATCTGTTAAATATAATTACAATTATAAAACAATAGATATTGAATTGAGAGTAAGGCAAATTATTGGTACAGTAAGAACATAGCTTTGAACATGGACTAATAGTGAACCTAATCAGTTTGAGATCTGTTAAATATAATTACAATTATAAAACAATAGATAACAATGTTGAAAATAGTCCAAATATGGAGAATGTGTGACCATTTTCCTCCACAAATTATAAATTGCATAATAGCATAGTAAAAAGCATGATATCTAGGGAACGGAGGGAGGGGGGAGGAAACGGGGTCATCAAGTTTTGGAATGATGTAGGAATATGAGTTTTGTATCAATACCTTTTGAATCATTTCAGAGAGTACATTCAAATGTTGTCGAAGAATGATATCGATCAGAATAATAATATTACAGAATTCCCAAAAAAATGAAAAATAATAAAAATTGTAATTGATAAGTTAATTTGAGTGAAGTTCAAATTAAACACCCCTCTGAAGCATAATTTTGAATGTAGAAGACATAATTTCGTTATTAATTCTGGTTCACAGTAGTCACAGTAACTCATTCAGTTCTCTCACACACTCTCACGCGTTTTTCACTCACAGCCCTCCCCATCTTTGCACATTTATTCATAATAAACTACCCGCCCATATAACCAGCCTTACCAAATTTTCATCTTTTAAATACAACCTGAAATCTTTTCTACTTCAGAACCCCTTCTATGACCTCAATGAATTTCTGACTTCAAAGTCACACTAGTCAACCATTTTTTTCTGGAGAACCAGACATTGGATCGGGACGTAATAAGAATTTTCCGCAATCAATTGAATGGACCTTCATGTCGATACCACACACGACTCTGTGAAAGATATTCCAAAGAAAATCGTAAGTTTTCCGACACCCGATCTGCAGAGGGTTGTTCAAAACCTGTTTGCCGGAGAACAAAACATTGGATTTGGTCGAAATTAACAATTTATGCAATCAATTGAATGTATCTTCATTTTGATACCACACACGGTTTCGACAACAATTTTCCAAAGAAAATCATGAATTTTCCTATACCCCTCTGCGGGAGGGGGTTTTCAAGAATTTTTTCCCGAAGAACCAGACATTGGATCGAGACGAAATAGAAATTTTCCGAGATCAATTGCATAAGCCTTCATGTCGATACCTTACACGGCACTGTGAAAAATTTTCCAAAGAAAATCGTAAGTTTTCCGACACCCGATCTGCAGGGGGTTGTTAAAAACCTGTTTGCCGGAGAACCATACCTTGGATCGGGCTGAAATTTAAAGTTTTCGCAATTGATTGATTGTACCTTCATTTTGATATCATACACGGCTGTGTAACAAATTTTCTAAAGAAAATCGTGAATTTTCCTATACCCCTCTGCGCGAGGGGGCTTTCAAGAATTTGTTTCCGGAAAACCAGACATTGGATCGGGACACAATAAGAATTTTCCGAAATCAATTGGATGAACCTTCATGTCGATACCACACACGGCTCTGTGAAACATTTTCCAAAGAAAGACGTAAATTTTCCGACACCCCTCTGCGGGAGGATGTGTTCAAGAATTTTTTCCCGGAGAACCATACATTGGATCGAGCCGACGTTAACATTTTTCGCATTCGATTGAATGTACCTTCATTTTGATACCAAACACAATTCTGTGAAAAATTTTACAAATAAAATCGCAAATTTTCCGTCACCCGATCTGCAGAGGGTTGTTCAAAACATGTTTTCCGGAGAACCAGACATTGGTTCGGGCCAAAGCTAGAATTTTTCGCAATCAATTGAATGTACCTTCATTTTGATACCACACACGATTCTGTAAAAACTTTTCCAAAGAAAATCGTACATTTTCCGACACCCGATCTGCAGGGGGTTGTTCAAAACCTGTTTGCCGAAGAACCAAACATTGGATCAGGCTTAAATTAAAATTTGATGCAATCAATTGAATGTATCTTCATTTTGATACCACACACGGCTCTGTGAAAAATTTTCCAGAGAAAATCGTGAGTTTTCCGACACCCCTTTGCGGGAGGAGGTGTTCGAGATTTTTTTTTTCGGAGAATCAGACATTGGATCGGGACGAAATAAGAATTTTCCGCAATAAATTAAATGGACCTTCATGTCGATACCTCACACGGCTCTGTAAAAACTTTTCCAAAGAAAATCGTCAATTTTCTGACACCCCTTTGCGGGAGGGGGTGTTCAAGACTTTTTTGTCGAAGAACCGGACATTGGATCGAGCTTAGATTACCATTTTTTGCAATAGATTGAATGTACCTTCATTTTGATACCGCACATAGCTCTGTAAAAAAAATTCCGAAGAAAATCACAAATTTTCCGACACCCGATCTGCGGGGGGTTGTTCAAAACGTGTTTGCCGGAGAACCAAACATTGGATCGGATTGAAATTAAGATTTTATGCAATCAATTGAATGTACCTATATATTGATACCACACACGGCTTCGTGAAATAATTTTCGAAGAAAATCGCAAATTTTCCGACACCCCATCTGCAGGGGGTTGTTCAAAACATGTTTGCCGAGGAACCATACATTAAATCAGCCCAAAATTAGAATTTTTCGCAATAGATTGAATGTACCTTCATTTTGATACTACACACGACTCTGTTAAAAATTTTCCAAAGAAATTCGTAAATTTTCCGACACCCCTCTGCGGGAGGGGGTGTTCAAGATTTTTTTTCGGAGAACCAGACATTGGATCGGGCAGAAATTAACATTTTATGCAATCAATTGAATGTATCTTAATTTTTATACTACACACGGCTTCAGCAAAAATTTTCCTAGGAAAATCATGAATTTTCCGCCACCCAATCTGCAGGGGGTTGTTCAAAACCTGTTTGCTGGAGAACCAGACATCGAATCGGGCTAAAATAGAGTTTTTACGCAATCAATTTAATGTACCTTCATTTTGATACCACTCATGGCTCCGAAAAATATTTTCCAGAGAAAATCGTAAAGTTTCCGACACCCGATCTGCAGTGGGTTGTTCAAAACCTGTTTGCCGGAGAACCAAACATTGAATCGGGCTAAGATTAGAATTTTTCGCAATCATTTGAATTTACCTTCATTTTGATACCACACACGGCTCTGTAACAAAATTTCCGAAGAAAATCGTAAGTTTTCCGACACCCCTCTGCGGGAGGGGGTGTTCAAGATTTTTTTTTGGAGAACCAGACATTGGATTGGGACAAAATAAGAATTTTCCGCAATCAATTGAATGGACCTTTATTTCAATACCACACACGGCTCCGACAAAAAATTTCCAGGGAAAATCGTAAATTTTCTCATACCCCTCTGCAGGAGGGGGTTTTCAAGATTTTTTTTCCGAAGAAGCAGACATTGAATCATGACGAAATTAGGATGTTATGCAATCAATTGAATGTACGTTCATTTCGATACCACACACGACTCTGTGAAAAATTTTCCAAAGAAAATCGTTAATTTTCCTATACCCCTCTGCGGGAGGGGGTTTACAAGAATTTTTTCCCGGAGAACCAGACATTGGATCGGGACGAAATTAAAATTGTATGCAATCAAATGAATGTACCTTTATTTCGATACCACACACGACTCTAGGAAAAATTTTCCAAAGAAACTCATAAATTTTCCGACACCCGATCCGCGGGGGGTTGTTCAAAACCTGTTTGGCAGAGAACCAGACATTGGATCGAGCTGAAATAGAGGTTTTTCGCAATCAATTGAATGTACCTTCATTTTGATACTACACATGGCTTCGGCAAAAAATTTTAACAATTTTTGTTTTTTTGGTTTTTTCCACGACCTACTACCCGTGTGCAAACAATAAATCGCCAATCTTCGAACGGCGATTGCTGGAGAACCCACGATGCGATCGGGCTGATTGTTCGATTTTCTGAAAGCTATTGATTGCTCCGTCATTTTGACACCACTCACGGCTTCCGCAAAATTGTGGGAAAAAATCATATCATTTTTGCCATTTTCAATAATTTTCAATTTTTACCGATATAATGCATTGGATATCGATGGATGAGACGGATGGTTGAGAGAAAATATAGGCAAAACATACGAAAGCGAAAGATATTGACGAAAAAAATAATCGTGTTCGAAATGAGCAAAAAAAGTCGACCCTGCTATTGCAATACCAGCCCCGACCTATCACCCGTGTGCAAGCAATAAATTTACAATTATCGATCGGCGATTGCTGGAGAACCCACGATGCGATCGCGCTGATTTTACGATTTTCTGAAAGCTATCGATTGCTCCGTCATTTTGACACCACTCACGGCTCCCGCAAAATTGTGGGAAATTTTTTTTTCATCATTTTTGCCATTTTCAATAATTTTCAATTTGTACCGATATAATGCATTGGATATCGATGGATGAGACGGATGGTTGAGAGAAAATATAGGCGAAACATACAAAAGCGAAAGATTGACGAAAACAAATTATTCGTGTTCGGAATGAGCGAAAAAGTCGACCCTGGTATTGCAATACCAGCCCCGACCTATCACCCGTGTGCAAACAATAAATCGACAATCATCGATCGGCGATTGCCGGAGAACCCACGATGCGATCGGACTGATTTTTCGATTTTCTGGAAGCTATCAATTGCCCCGTCATTTTGACACCACTCGTGGGTTCGAGAAAAAAAAATGAAAAGAAAAAAATACTTCATTCTTAATATTTTTTTTTCCATATTTCAATTCAATTTCCACTCTCCCTGAGCTGAGAAAGACGGTAGTCTAACATGAGAGACGAAGTGATGTCTCCATTCTCACAGCCGTCCAGTGATCCAGTGGGTACGGAGCCGGCTGCTAGAGCTGCAGAGCCTGGGTTCGAATCCCGCCGCTACTTTTTTTTTTTTTTAATTTCTCTGTTGTATCCTCGCACGATGATAGTCATGATGTACGTGTGTTGCTTAGTTGAAAAAAAAAGTAAAACAAAAAAAATCTTCCAAGTCCCTGAGCAGAAGAATTGTTATAATTGTGTGTGAGTTGAACTTCGCAGGCGCACAAGCAATCTGCACGCGCCAACTTATCTGACAAGTCCAGACTTCATGTTCTCTCACATTAGTCAGCCTTTCACAAGTCACCTTCCCGGTCGCACGAGCAATCTGCACCCGCCAACTGCATTCACATTGCCGGACTTTACATTTGTCCGCCTTTGTCAAACCATCTTCGCGGGCGCACGAGCAATCTGCACCCGGCAACTGAATTCGCATTGCCGGACTTTACATTTGTCCGCCTTTGTCAAAACACCTTCGCCCGGGCAGACCCTGTTCCGCGCGCCAACCTGCTCTACCAGGCGCGGACTCGGGCATCTGCTAATATTTACAAGTCCCCAGCTCGACTAGTGCGGCTTTCCCCAATCACTTCGCCCGCGCAGAAGCGATCTGCGCCCGCCAACCGGTTTCCCATTGCCGGACTTTACATTTGTCCGCCTTTGTCAATTCACCTTCGCGGGCGCACGAGCAATCTGTACGCGCCAACTGAATTGAACATGAATTGATCTTACATGTAGTAGGCCTATCTATCTTTTTCAATTATCTCTTTCTGTTTACTTATTTTCATTTCCAGTTTCAAGTTTTGATATTTCCTATATTTGTATCATGTACAAATCTTTGAAAAAATGAACATCTAAACATCTAAACATAGCCTCAATTCCTTATCACCCGAATCTCCCCTATGCTGCATTATTATAGCATACGATAATAATTTATTGTTTTTTTATAAAATCGTTCCACTTTTGGGCCAGACAATTATACATATTTCTAATCTTCCTGGATACAAACTGCTGAGCTACCACATGACGGTACCACGCAGACGTTAACCTACAATTTAATCCTAATAATATTCAATTTGGAATAATATTACAATATTACCTTACAGGTGTGCCAAAGTGCCTACTCTTATCACCAAATGATGCAGGAAATATCCGATCGTTAATTCGCCCAGCCAAGGTTAACAAATGTAGGTCGTATTGGAAAATATGAATGATCATCCGGACATCCTTTCGTCTAACCGATCGACCGTTTGAAAGTGTGAATTATGATGATGTAGGCGTGCAAAAAAAAGGTTCAGAGCTTTCGAACTCCTTCTCTGATGTTTTTTCTTGTGTATCTCTTATAACTCTTAAACACAAGGTTTCTAGCTTTTTGCACTCAGTGTTGTATTTCCTATTCAACTTGTATATTTGATAGAAATGTAGTAGTGTTATTATAATTGTGTTGTAATGCAGAATATGTATTCATAACATTTGTGTTTGAATTTAAAAAATGAAATAAATGAATAAATTGAAATGGTCAACCAAATTTGCACTTGAATTCAGATGATCTTTATAACTTCATCTTTATTATGTGACACAAAAATAGAACAACTATGAGACCTTGATATTTTAGTTAGGCCCGGTATTGAGAATAATAAACTTGTTGATTAAGCGATAATTAGTGGATTAGCTTCTTATTACCGTTGGTTACCAAAGTTATTTTTGTATTGCAATTGATTAATTAGCTTAATTAATACATTTTTATTATTGGTAATATGGACCCTTAGGAAGTAAAAGTGGGTCGAACGAAGCTGCACAAGTTGGCTTAATTGTATAAAATGGAATAGAAATCGAATATTACCTCTTCCAGTTATCTCTAACTCTAAAATGAATAAGAAACCAAAGTTTGGAATTGACTTTAATCAATGAAATATCTTCAAACTATGTATGAAAATGCATTAAATAAATTCTCAATGAAGAATTTGTCAGTTGAATATTTAAGGTTTAGAAAATTGAATATTGTCCATTGACATCAATAACAACTACGGAATAATGAATGAAATAACATTGCGTCATTGAATCATGTTCTGTATTCGATTTTAAAATTCATATTTTGAGAAATCCAACTACTTTTATAATACTGATGATCACATCGAATAGCAGACTGAACCACCATTCAGGAGACCGTGTTTCGATTCCCGCAATCGCCGATCATCCTGACAGAGATGCATCGTGTTATCCCTCTGTCGTTCAGGTTGATAGTGGGATGGATAGTGGGATAGTGGGATAGTGGCACAGTAACAACAGGCCATGGTCTTTCCACTACCAGTACTCAAGTCCAAATATTGATATCAACTTACATCTCATCATCCCATTATCTAATTTATCATTTCCCGACATTAATAGATTATTACAGTACGTCGTTAAAAGTTTATATCAATACATAACACCATTTTGAATTTTATACGTATGTTAAATTGATTCTCATTAAATAATTAAAAGTTATTGATTGAGAATAATTATGTTTTCCATTTCAATCGATGAATGGAGAAACATACGATGGGAACAAACATAACATCAATCAACTTGACAAACGTAATTAGTGCATGAAATATCATGATATATGATTCACGATTTGAAATAACACAGACGTTATAATTAATTGTCCGAGTCAAGAAGTGTTTTGGATTGAACGAAGATTTGGTAATATACTTTATGAAATATTACAAGAATAAATTTGTGAAAATAAAATTGTTGATATACTGGAATTGTTACGAATTCACGGCATTCATGAAAATGTATAATTGTTGATTCTACATCACATTTCTGTTTATAAGATTGTGTTCATGAAACTTACAATGATGTAATGAATATGTTCATATTTTCATGCTGACTGAATTCTGTTGATCCAAAAGCTACTTATTTTATATCATATTTTAATGTTTTTTATTTCAATGTCAAATTATATAATATGTTAACCAAGTTCAATGCGATAAGTCTGTTATAATTGAATGTAAAAGTAGTAAACATTTGTGAATATATTTTACTTTTTTTCATCAAGATTAATGAGATTGAGTATTTGAACAATTCCGTTTTTGCTCTAGTATTTGGCGTCAAAACATGAGAGATTGACTTGTGAGGAAGTGATAATTCCACAGGCTCATATATACAACGATTATATTGGTGGAAGAAACATAATTATAACATATTTCATGATTAAAAATAAAGATTAGAAAATGAAAAGTGAGGAAGGCTCCCAAAAGTCTTGAAACTGATTGTGGCAATGACATTGTTCACCGAAAAGCTTCATTTCGAAATTCATGTCCCCCATATAACCTAGCTTGGTTAGCTTGGTATAACCTAGTTGGTGGTGTCGTTAAGCAACAAAAACATGAAATTCATTTTGATAGGCTCGGTGCTGCATCTGGAGTGAAAATTACAAGTATTACTCCAGATTATACAAGAACTACTATAAAATGTACCAGGTGTCGACCATCCGTGTGACAAACGAGTACCGACATAGAACGTACCGGTATGTGAAATGGAAACCAATCCCAAAAAGAGATGGTATCTTCACTCGAATTAGGCTCAAGATAAAGTATATTCTTGATAAGATATGGAATGAGAATGAAAGCGAAGGAACAATGGAAACTACTTTTCTACACGAGCAAATGAAGTCTGTTTTGCTTCGAATGAGACTAGTTGGAGCTTTTCCCTTCAAATATTCACCAGAAGGTAAGTGCGCATGGGACCGAGGAGGATAGCTGGGGACGGACTGAGTGATGAAGGCTCGGGCGGTGGTTACAAAGATGTCCTGGAAAGAGATAAATTAGAATAGGACCAGTTTGTTTTGGCAAAAATTGCACTGGTGAACAATAGAAATATAGAATAACATTTCAAAAATAGAATCAAAAAAGTAATCGGTGAAGTATATATACATTTTTTATATCGGGTTTAACGACGCACTGTTATGATAGCACAGATCTAATGACGTCGGATGGATGATAAATGAGCAAAAACGCGTTTGAAGTTGTTTATTATTTCATAATTGTAGTAACTTCTGTAATCATATGGTTGTATCCAGGAAATAAGAAGTTCGTTCAGACGAATACCAATTGAATGGTTGCCGTAATTTCTGTAATTGAATAATCTTTCTGTAACTTGAAGATTTTAATTTAGTCGAGTTCCTTATTGGAACCTATTCATGTAAAATCATGATATTCTGAAAATAACTCAGCTATACCCATATAACGGTAATATTTGTACTTATACGTTGATAGATGACTTTCTTCCGTGGATACAGATAAATCCATTTTGTGACTTCATCGGTAAATTCGTTCGCAATTTAAAAAAATGTGGACATTCTGGTCTGTAGGTGTATCTTACCACTTCTTCTCAATGCCAATGTTTTACTGCATCTGCGTGTACTTGCTGATGTTACCCATGCTGATCAGTACAATCCACGACATGGCACAGAGTATCCGCACCTCTGAGAGGTTCGACGGCATCATCGTCGGACAACTGTTCATCACGTTGTTGGTTCCATACGTGGCATTGCCGCTATCAACTTGGCAAGAAGCTAAATATATCGCCAAGCATTTAAATGATTGGGTGGAATTTCAGGTAAGGGAAAGTAGTCTATAGTTAATACAATTAAAACATACTGAGACATGGATGATATATTTTCATACATGTATCAGAACTTTGAAGTGAGAATAAAAATTGGATTATGGACTGAGCTATTGACTGTTTTCAAGATAAATAATAATAATATATTCATTGTCTTCATTGAATTCACATCACATTTACTATATAAAACACTTCACAATCTGTTACCGAAGGATGTTGATACATTTAATTCAAAACAATGTATAATTATGATGCGTTGCATCTTGATTAAGATGAGCCAGTACATTAAAAAAGAGTATATAATTTGAGAGGCATTCTCCACACACTTCATCATGTTTTAAGATATATTCATCTGAGGAATAATAAGTTTTGTCGATAATATGTTTTTTGATACAATTTTAAATTCAACACTTTTTCAACACTATTTAAAGTCAACACTATTTTGACTAGTCCTTTTCTAAATCCATCGAAAAATTGCTTCCCACTGCATGGAACGAAAAAACAACTAGGTCGATAAAAAAAAATGTTCTAGTTTCAAGATCCATTCTTTCTGCAGAAATACTACTATCGAGTGACTAAAACCCTTCTACATTTGAATTTTGAAAGGAAGATTCGTATACTCACATGGTGGCGTAGTTTCTCTGGGCTCATTCCATTGACCGTCTGGTACATACATATTCCTGTCATCAAGACGTATCAATTGCCGATATTCTATGTGTGCCGATTTATCTTCAAGTATACAGTGAGCATGTTCTGGGGATATTCGTGCGCTGCTCTTAGCAAGGCCGGGACCAATATAGCTGATAAACTCAAGGTATGTGAAAATTATTCGTGAAGAACAATCCAGAACAGATGTTTCCTGTCCTCAAAATACGTTGTCATATTTGGTGATAGTACTGTAACTCATACTAATCATACAATTGGAAATAGAAATAAGATACAACTTGGAGGAATGTTTATTCCTCGTTAACCACCTCAAAGAGTCGAAGTGTGTCTAGGGTTTCTCTTCTGAAGTCTTAACACGAGTACTGTGTGAAAGTTAATAAGATAATTTATCATTTTTCTTCATGAGACACTATTAGAATTTGAAGTGAAAATATCATGAAACATTGAAAACTCCGATTGAAGACTCTTTAATTCAGTTTTAATACTTCCTGATGTTTTTTTTTCATAATAATCTGATTTTATTCTTGATTATAATCATCATATGATATAAGAAGCGTCAGAGTTACAGTTGATATCTGAGAATAAAACATTCAGCATTTTGAGCAACAAGTCAAAGATGAAGGAAAAACATAAAACGAACATCATGAAAATACAATATCCCTCAATCATAATGTGAGATGGACACTACTAAAATGACATATATTAAATCATTTTCTCTTAGTGTATATTATTCATTATTTTCAATCAGACTTAGTCTTTGTCAATTATATACTCATTGATGGAGTAAAAACACTTTTTCTGCGAATAATAGTTTGAAAACTAAGACGGGTGGTCAGGTGGCTAGCACACTATGCAGACATTCAGGAGATTGGTGTTGTTCTTTATGGTAGACCATCCTGACAGAGGTTCTTTGTTATTTCCCTCCGCTGTTCACAATGATACTGAGATTTATTTCTTATCAACAGGCCACGACCAACTACTTCCTAGTATTAAAAAACACATCATAAATTAACCTTTCATCTGATCATCCCATCATCTCATTCATCATTCATCAACGGCAATAGATCATAGGTATCAGTATACAGTGCGTCGTTAAACACAATTTGAATGAATGAACGGTTCAAAATTATACTTGTACATGTCAGTGCTGTATCTGGAAAGCACATCACAATTATTCATTTCAATGTGGTTGAGTAAGTGTAAGCAATATTATAGTATAGGCCTATTCTACTTATGAACCCACATTAGTCGATTCAACGAAATATCTTTTTTTTGGGGGGGGTTAACCATTGAAAACTTTCTGGAAACAGGGAAACACAGATTCATTCAACTTATACCGCATAATTTACAAAGGTATACAGCTAAAAAACTCAATTTTCAGTAGAATACTTGTAATACTGAAATCCAAAGTTCTAATTATTTTGCACATCATATTGCACAACATCTGAATGTTATTTTAATTTCGATATATCGTACTGTTCAAAAGTTATCACTAAATAGCTGATATTTCTATAAATCGACTTCTCTTTGCCTCCATTTAGGTACAACTAAACAGCAATGTATCGAGCGAAACAATTGGCGAGTACAAACTACTCTGGTTGAAGCTGAATGCGTTGACGGAACAGTTCGGTAACTGCACATATCGCACGTACAGCGTCGACGCTCTGTCGACCCTGTGGTTCATCGCGTCGTCGCTGTATGGCTGCCTGTCGAGCCTAAGAACGGGTCGCTATGACAAGATGGTGATATTACTGTTGATTGGCGTGTTCAGTCTACACCCATTCTACCAGTGGTTCGAAGAAGCTCATGATGTACCTCTCTGCGTAAGTTACGGTATAATCACTTGACTGTAGGCAACACATCAACCAGTTGGGTAATACAGTTTGTATTCATTGTCGAGTCACCTCTATGCAACTCATCAAGCAGTTGTGCTATGCAGGATGTATTTAATGTATGTTGCGTATTGCAAATGGGAGGGTAGTTACATTGGCTTCTTCTAGTTGACATCAGAAAATGTCAGATTCTAAGAAAAGTCGGACGTCACGCCTGTCGCTGTCGATCGTCAAGGGTCGATAGTCGATACAATTACCAATTTCGAGAGACAATAAGCCGACCTTATTGTTTATTATAGCGCAAATATGCCGTAGATGTGAGCGGAGGACTAGGGGCAGGCCAGCCGGCGAGGAGAGGACGAGGAAAAGATAAATAGAGTAGACGTTATTTATGACAACCAACATATATCTCCTCGAATTGGCATCCCTAAGTTTTCGTCTCTGATTTTTGTATATTATCTCAATTTTTTCAATATCTTCTCTCTTGCAATTTTCTACTTCCAGATCATATTTCATAATTTTTATATGTACCGTATATCTGTATGTCAATGAATACGAAGACTCCACAGGCGTTTGATCTCGTGATTACAATAATTATATACGACCTGAAACTTTCATCGTATATATATATATATATTATATATATAGCGGTAGTTCACTTTTCCAAGATTGATATGAATTTGACGTTGTGTTGATGGAATCGATAATCCATTTGCTTGTGTCGTCCCTGCTTCCAGGTCAAGTGCAAAGTTCAACACCAACTCCAGCAACAGTTATCTTACTCTTTTCATCCAGACGCATGGGAAGAGGTGAAAACACAGAATTATATGAAATAAGAATATCTTTACAAATTGGTTTGGGGAAGGTTACTGCATTGAGAATCAACTGTCTAAAGGCCCATTCGCAATGCGACGCTAACTTAAACTTCTAACCTAAGCGTTATGTTTGGCTTAGGGAAAGTGACTTGCCTATCCACAATGCAAGCCGCTAACTTATTATCGTAAGCCGTTAACTTGTAAGCTACCAAAGTCAAAGCTTTCGCGTTACAAGTTAACGTTCAACGTAAGAAGCAACCAATCAGAAAGCCGAATCGATCAACCACGGAGTAGGGCGCGGGAACTAGAGAAACTGGAATTATCAGGCGGTGAAACTCGACATTGTGATTGGTTGGTTTTTCGCGTATATGGGTACTTGCTGGTCTTTTGTGAATAGAGACTTCAAATATTCATGTAGCTACTTGAGTCAACTACTACTTGTACGTACAAGTTTAAGTTAGCGTCGCATTGTGAATGAGCCTTAAGGTTCTTCTTCTTAAGCAACCTGTACAGAAGTTGAAGTCTGTGGTTTAATTCCTCCCCTTCCCCTTTCACCTCTCATCGAGTGTATTATAGGTATTACGTTTTTCTGTCAAGTGATGGTTGATAAGCCTATTAGATGGGTAGGTTTCACTGATCTGTAGTAGGTTTATGTCAAATAAAATCTGCGTGGAGAGAAGGAGCCTAATCTCAAACTTCATCTCATGTACAGGTTGCTTAAGAAGTAGAAGTTTAGGACAGTTGGTTTTTAGTATGATATGTTTTTAGAACACTTGGATCGTAGGGCAGTTGTTTCTTGAGTAAATATGGTACCTGATTATCAATTTTAAAGAAGTATATATTTTTCACGTAGGACATACATTCTAACTGCTTTATACAATGCAATTACAATTTGCATGGCTATGATAAATATGAATGGTAGATTAGTAATTGAAATGATGACATCATACATTTGACACATATCCTACATTTGTATGATGTACATTTGATACGTCACGTGTCATAAAACATTCATTCATATCAAACTTGCCCTTATGGTCACAAGCTAAGATAAAAGAAGTGTTCTGTTGAATCGAAAAGATAAATCTAAGATATAGGCCTATTTTTTGAATGATTATTGTTTGAAGGTGAAAGCATTCCTACAAGTGACTACCTCGAGTGATCCGTCGGTGTCTCTTGGTGGGTATGTTGATGTCAACCGGCCGCTTGGTCAGGCAGTAAGTGTATTCGAACTGTCATTAATTATATACCTTTAATCCAGTTCGATTGAATTAGGTAAGACATTCTCAGTGGTTAAATTGTAGCTAAGTCCACATAAGCCCGGCTTATCCACCTTTTTTAGGGAGTATGATCCGGGCTTACTCACCTAGTTCTAGTTCTGATGCAATTTAAGATCCATCTTTAACAAAGAAAAATCAAAATATTCTCAAAATACCTGCTACTGATTATATGAGCGTTAGCGAAGATTTACATACTACTCTTATAGAGCTTTGTCGTAAAAAACGGGCGCTTCAAGTACGGCGTAGGCGCGCCAAAATAAGATAGATTATTGCTTAGGAGGGCTTACTCACCTTTTCTTCACAAATTAACCACTGGATATTCTGAAACTTTCAACCGATTATGACTTCAACCTTCAATTATCTCCATGCTCGTTATTCTCTTCGTAATTGTATCTCGATCCAGGCGTATTGTTAAATACAACCATCGATTGTATGTGATGCGACCAGAGTTGATTCGTTAAAATATATTAAGGTACCGGTATAGGCTAATTTGTTTACAGTTGAGTTCAATTCTAATTCTGAATTTGTCCGCAGGCTGGAGCTACGATCGTTACATACCTGATTGTGCTTTGTCAGATGGATTTCTAGCTAAAGTCACTATCCGAATTTGAAACGAGTATTTGTCATTTGTGAAGTGAAATGTTCACGTAGTTATCATTTTCTATTTGGACTCGAGTCGAATTGATTTTTCTTGTACGGCACTGGATGTAGCAACCGAGAAGCAACCGCACGAGAGTTGAATTTTAGAATTTGTTAGCATTTTGCCATATGTAAATTGTATTTTGACGTATTATATCTCACATAGATCAGTCAAGACTGGCCGACATTCTGAAATATGAATATACTATAATAATCTATTTTTTCCTCTTCAAAATGAAACTTATTTTCTTATATTTTCTTAGTCTCAATTACCTTAGCTCAGTAAGCTATTTCGACTACCATGATCGTACAACCATACGATACGACCAATTATCGATCATGATTTTTATTAAAAATTATGTCGTTGTCGATATGGTATCGGTCGTTCAACTTGCAAAATTATTCACTAATGACGATCACATTAAATTCTACAATTTAATATAGGGATATCATCCCTTCGATTATATTATCGGCACTGAATTATTCAAATCTAGAGAACCAAAACTTCATTTCTTGGTTCGGAATTTTGGTTCCACCCACAATAAAATTAGTGTTCTATCATCAATTCGGATCAGTGTTGAGGTTGCTTCTGACAACTAAACTGTATTTTATATTATTCAATTGAGTTCTCACTGTATATTATAGATTTCGCACAACACGTTCATGTCAATTAATGATTTGTCCGTGACTTGACGATTAATTCCTCTCCAAAGTACATCTTTGAGAGCACCATATGCAGATAGTAGGCAGACTTGAGCACCTAAGAAAAGACAAAGCAGAATTTAATTGAATTTTATTTTTCAATAACATCGGCAAAATCAATGTTCGCTTGGGCTGGGCACCACAAGGGTGATCTTACCACCTAATTTATTATTATTTTAAATTAAAAGCAATAAAATTATATTATAGTTTCATATATATATATATATATATATATATATATATATATATATATATATATATATATATATATATATATATATATATATATATATTCATATTTGTATAGAATTGAAAAAGAGACTACATAATATAAAATGAATCAATATAAAAATAGTTTGGACTGACCGCCCTGAATGTAATTCTTGACAGCGGTATTCCTGCTGCTCTTATGAAGAGCGGCTTCTGTGCTCTGCTCATGATGATTCGAAGAGTACGTTTGAAGCGTTCCGACGCGTCCAGCCAATCACAGGCGTAGGCCGCGTCGTGGATCAGAGCACTCTGCAAGAGGAACACAAACATCAAAATGATTTTTTTGGGGGGTGGGGGGGACACCGACTTTGGGTTAATTTCGTCACCCGTCTCCCAATTCTATTCTGAATTATTTCGTGTAGATAATTAGAGGACTCAATCATATTTTATTCAATAAATCAGTTATATTCAGGAATTTGTTGTTGTTCCATATCATAATCATGTTGTTATATAACCCTCTTCCCATAGTCCTATGCCCCATGTCATTCAATTTTTATTTCCAACATATAGTACTTTAGCTGATTGCTAAAACAATACTGCGACCGGAACATTGTGATTTACCTCGTTGGTGAGTAGGTCAGCACATGCGCAGTACCAGAAGAACTGGGCACCTAAACAGCAAATGGCCACGAATATCAGAAGAACTTTGCTGTCGATCAAAGACTTTGCCTGGAAACAAGAAACAATCGATGAAAAATTTAAAATTGATTCAATTTTGTTTTATTTTCGACAACTGAGAAAATTATGCCATGACATATATAATGGAGCCCACATTACTATTCAGGCTTATCTGCTGCAGCATCGACCAACACTTGAACCATACATGAACGAAATATGTTAGGCCTATATATGGTCCAAGGACCAATGCAACTCTTAATACATCTTGGTTTGAACCCACTTCCTACTCAAGAATAGAGCAAATATACTGATTTCAGTAGAAATGTTACTTACAACCGCACTGATGTATAATCCGAACAACCCCGACAGCATGGTTAACATCAGCTGGAACGAAAGTACGCTCTTGAAGACTGTGTTGATTTCCAGTGTCAATCTGTAATCAATACAAAGTTAATCAAATACTACAATATATATATAAATCTTTATTTCGATCTCTGCCCACGTATATTGGGTTGCCTTGATGACACAGAATAACAATTGAATTAAAATTTAGATAAATACAAATGAATAACAATTTGAATATATAAGGCTGAATTGAGACTAAAAATGATGAAATAATAAATAATGAAGCTAATTTTGACTGTATAAATGATTTCTAAGAATGATAATTGAATCGCGTAATACGCTCAGTACTATGTTCCTAATAATTGAAGCTATACCAAATTTGACAATACTGCATTATTCAGTTACAATATATTCTGAATCCCAGCATTATCGGTACCGTATCAATACAATTCTGATCATATCGTCATACGTCAGCTAAGCTTGTAGGATTTTTATTATTAGAAAATATGATTGATATTAAAAATTATTCATATCTTTATATTCATATTATATATCATATAGGCCTATATAATAATTAGTCGACGTGACCATCGACATAAGTTCTTTGTGCCCCAGAACAAAACAAATGCTAGACGATATTCATTTTTGGGACTTTGGAACGATTTGTCCCAAGATCAGATGAACGTATTTCCCGAAGATCTGATCTCCTTAAATAAAATTAAAAACAGTATTTGTTTTTAATTTTGTTGATATTTTTTTCAGGTTCTTCGGGTTGACATTCACTCATTGTTTTTTTGTTATACTTAATATTAGATAGGCCTACGTATGACTACAATTCTTCAACCACCGAATTTGTATAATTCAAAGTTGTGAGTAATAATAATTAACAAAATGAACAAATATCAAATTGTTCTGCTAGATTTTCCTTTTCGTACAGGATACAATACGACATGGGTTCATTGATTTTTTGGTACGAGTTTTTGTCTTGGAAACGGCACAAATCCACCACCATACCAATTGCAAATATTAACAAACGAACATAAAATAAAACTGAATTGTGAACATAGAATAAAAAAATAATACCATAGAAATATAACATAAATTGTTACCATCACAAGCAATGGAATTACGCGATGAAATATAATAATTCCTTTTTGACCACTTGCCACGTTATTCTGAAATAGAATAATTGATTTAGATCGTCCGTGCATTCTCAGCCTTGATACTATTGAGCTCTACATTTCATAAACGTAACTTGAAAACTGAATACATAACCACAGAATATTTTAAATATTAAAATGTCCATCAATATAACATACGACTCACTTGATCAATGTTTGATGATGTATCACCCAAGTTGCTAGGAAACGTTCCATTTCATGATTCAGATTCCTCTTTTCTCTTGCCTCCCTTTCAATCATTCTCATTCTCTCTGTTATTGCCGTCACATGTTGTGGAAGCTTTTTTCTATCTATTGTTGAAAGTGCATCATAATTTCCACTGATGATATCGATGTTAACAGTACAGATGGCAGAATGCTGGAAGCCAGAATTGTCCAATGGTATTTCATTCCCAAATTCAGTTAGTCTTTGAGAACGTGTGTTTTTCTTTTCAGAGTTATTCATTTGGTTTGAGACGATTTCACACACATTTACGAGATTATATCTGTGAAGTTAATACAGAAAGCATAACAGTCATCGTACAACAACTCATGATTTGTGATTTATGAATTTTGGGGTGGTTATAACGACGCACCGTACTGATGACTAACGCTTAGTGATGTAGTACGCCTATATGATTTGCATATACCATATTTATTTCGTGAACTGTGGATGGCAACTCATATTATTAGTTAGTAGTGTTGGTATTAAAAATGTTATATTTGAAAACAATGAATAGGTTGCAGTGAATATTCAAAATATAATCACACGGTTTTGTGCATGCCTATAATATATTTCCACAACTTGTGAAGATGGAGGAATAGAGAGAGATAGATGACTCTTGTTGCAAGATTATTCAATCACTATCAGCGCATTATATTTTATAATGCAATCAGGTATTGTTATCCCCTTGATTGTATTATTAGCACTGTATACACCTACTTATCACAGAAATTTGCTACAAGAAATCGACGAATGATCGAGAGGCTATCACTGAACCGCTATTCAGGAGACCGGGGTTCGATTCTCGCCATGTCGATCATCCTGACAGGGGATTTTCGTGGTTTTCCTCTTTCGTTCAGCTTAATACTGGGATGGTTTCTTAACAACAGGCCACGACCGACTCCTTCCCACTATCCAAAAACACACTCAATAAAATAAACTTTCATCCCATCATAGGCATATATAATATATCATTCACCGACGCCAATAGATCTTAATCATAATACAGTGCGTCGTAAAACCCAGTACAAATGAAGAAAAATACAAGTGAAACTATGTACGTGGACTCAATACAATGAGCATAAAATGATTATATTTCTCATCAGATGAAGTGGAGGAGGATCTTCACACGAACCGTTAGTGAATGATACAGAAGACGGACGTTTTGGTTGGGCGACTGAGTGACTGAATGATCAATATACGTTTGATGACAGTATCCGTATAATCAAGTACAATAAATAATAATTTCATGTCAAACTCAATAGTCAAGAATTCGAGGTTATTGATTTGATATTTACCTCAATATCTTCAATTGTGCGTACATATATATGAGGAACACGACGAAAAGGGAGCCTGAAATGAACTCAATGAAGCAATCTACGACAGCCAGACAACTCGATGTCAGCAGAGTGATCTCAAACACTGGAGACGAATGGTAATCGTAAGGCAGCCACAGCCTGAAACACAACCATGTTCTGAGGAATATCGTGAATATCTCGCATGAAAACCAAATATTAAAGCAATATTAAAAGGATTAGAAGAAAAATCGAAGAAGCTGAGGTTATGTCTTGTTACAAGATCGATTCTTTACTCTCGCTATTCCTCTCATTTTGTCCCTGTATTGTTACACGACTAGGTCAGCCTAACAAGACTTGAATATTTGGAAAAATACTCCATTTTACTAGGAAAGTGTAGCGAGATATTTGAATATACGGAATGTACTTGAAAGCTATAGCCTACAAACCTTGATTTAGAATTATTAAGCATCATTCATCAGTCATTCGTCCGTTAATCCATTGATATCCTTTCATTCTCGTTACCCTCAGCCAACCCTTGGCCTTCGTTATTCCATGAAGCCTGTTGAGTTATATTCCCAAACTTGAATCTCAAAATTTGACATTTTTCCATACTCACCGATTTTTCTCTAAAATAATTCTCGAACCGATTCTGCTCGAAAACAACCTCAACTTATTTTAGGATACCAACAATAACCAGAAATAGTTACAGATTAATTGTTTGTATGTCCTTACCTATAAACCACTGAACAAATAGTATTACGAAGTAGTGCCTATATCGACTTACATGAGCCTCATTCGGTAACTTAGGCTTTCATAGCGTAGCGTAGCGCTATCCTATTTCATTCCACAAGTGAAACCGCTCCATTTCATGGGTAGCGATAGCGCGTGAAGTTGTGATTTTGTAAGTGCAGTCAGTTAAAACGGGTCAACGAAGGAACCAACGTACCTTGTTTGAATCGTTCTCGTAGCGAAACCCTGGACCATTGCCACAACGCTCAAGACAAGATTGCCAACAATCCAAAATAACGACACAACCTTCATCGCTGTCTCACAAACATAACCAGTCTTATCGAGCACTCGAGCATTGTGAGCCAAATGACCACAATTCGAGTTGATCAACTTCTCCAAAGTGTCGACCATTTGACGAATTCTTGTACGTTTGAAAAATAGATTCGTGTATTTTGTAATCATTACAATATAGAACACTACCACTATAGCGTGTAAGCTCATAGACTCGGTATCACCCCAGACTAGAGATACGTTTATGCATTGAAATATCAAGGAATAAGATAGTCGAAACAGTTGGGCGTACGGTAACAGATGGAAGAAGTAAGATTTCCAGCTGGCCAGCTCCTGCTTGTGTGCCCATAAGCCTGAAAAAAAAAATTCAGTGTGGATGGGAGTCGATTCAGAGACATTTCAGTTTTCTGTGATAAGAGGAAAGTGCAGCAATGGGTCGACGAGTGCAGCGTCAACAGCGAAGCCATTTTGCGCCTAAGTTCATGTCCGTGTACTTTGCCAAAGTTGTCAACGTTAGTAGATGTTTCAAGCATATGGAGGGAGCGAGGTAGAAAGAGCTAGAAAATTATCTCACTCTTCTAGCTCTTTCTATGATATAGAATAATACATGATATATGATATATGATATAGAACATAGCTCTTTCTATGAGAGTGAAATATGATGATAACATAGATGAAGACGAAAGTTTCAGTTCTCGTAAAGTAATAGACAAATCAGCGACTTGAGAGGAAATCAAAATTGATTCACATTTTGAGCAAGAGAAATCGAAATCGATTTAGTACTTTATTTATGGAATTAGAGATCGTATTTTAATTCATGGAAATAACCTTCAATTTTCTCTGTGTATGCTTATAAATCAATGGGCTTATGTGATTAAAGATCAAGTCAGAACCACTTCCTCTCTCCACGATCTTTGAAACGATGCTTACCATACCACTGGAGTATCGTCACATTGTATTCCATGCATTTCCTCCTCTTCAAGTTTGTCATTCTTCAAATTCTTTGAGATACGACCCCCAATTAAGACAGCTATATTCTTGTAGTTACGACAGAAGTTTGTGTACAACTGAATAATTGTAAAAACTATAGTAATCACAGAATCTCACTGCAACGTTCATATATTTTGTGAGTAAATTCTTATCTTCAGCCTCAGGAGTAAAAATTATAAAAACAACACAACTATACAGATATAACGGTGACATTTGTTTTTGTTATGTTTTTAGACGCCATTCTCTTTTCTTGAATACAGATGTATTGATACACTGGATTATATCACACTTTTGCACGGCAACACATTTAGTTTTACCCTAGGTTTTAACTTGAACGAATATTACTTTAACTGATTGCAAGCTCTGGTAACTATGTCGAGTTGCTTCTATTTAATTGCTTAAGACTGCTTTTTCAAAAACAACAACACCCAGATGGGTTACAATTTACTAGCAGTATGGTATATTAACAATATACGAACTAAATAAAGTAACTAACAGTTAGTAAGTTACAAGTTAATCAGCCCAATGCAGTCAACTGCACGATACAGACATTCAGAGCGATGTGTTCATCGTATTTCCAGTGATAAGTTGGGTCATTTTGTACAGAAACCGAACACGCAGTCGGGTGTTTGTTATTATATTATATTTTATATAATATGTTATATTAATTTTATATTAGTTCACTTTGATTCTTGGAATATGCAGCATATGTTTATGATGAGAAATAGGCCCTGTGTATGATATTTATTCCCTATGTATTGATTTCATGTCACGCACCTCATTTCGAGTACTATACAATTACACGAATTTACAATGTCAGAGAGAATTAAACGTTAGTAAAAGTTAATAAAAGTTGATAAAAGTTATCAAAATATCATTGATTTATTATGTTTTCTGAAAGAAATACAAGTTGATTGATAATTTGGGAAGAATAGTGTGGTTCTCTGTTGGTTTTCTTGATCGGTCAAAATTCAAGGAAATGAGAATGCCGATGAAGCAGCAAAAAGCCACAGACAAAATTATGTTGTCGAACATAGGGGGGGGGGGTCCCTGTGTGGATCTAAAGACAAGTTTTAAACATCTGATCGAACTTGAATGACAGAGTGAGTGGAATTCTGTAATAAATAATAAACTTCGCGAAATCAAACCTTCTATGAACCATGGGATTCCTCTATTCGAAGTTCGAGAAGAGAAGAAGATCATATCTTACTTTTCTTGCTTTTTTATCCGCTCCCTTCATAGTCCATATGCTTGAAACATCCAAAAACGTTGACAACTATGGCAAAGTACTACATGGAAATGAACATAGGCGCAAACTAACTAACTAACTAACAAAATACGGTAATTTAGATTCAAATCATTATTCAAAATTGTATGCGACTTCAAAAAGGGTAATATTATAGACCATGATAATTAATATATTTTTCACTATGTTTTGATCAGGAATGCAGATAGAAGTATAAATGGATAAATATAGGCCTATATCACCACCAAAAACAAACACTTGTGAAAACCGAAGCCAAGCCCTTGCCATACATTTGTATTGATTGCTATGAATACTCATCTATCAGACGACAGTTGTCCATGGGTACATCTTCAAATAAAATATCGTCGGATGATTCAAAATGTGTTGGCCATCTTTTCAAGTTCCTGAAATTAACCGATTTATTGAATAAAATATGATTGACTTTTCTAATAATCTACCCCAAATTAATCAACACAAAATTGGGAAATGGGTGACGAAATGACCACGCGGCAGGCGGTGGCACGCCTGCCGCCTGCACTGTTCACAAACTCGCGTTTCTTCTCATCCAGTTCGAGATTTCATTCCTTCATTTAAATATCAAATTCGAGTTCAATTCAGGAGTAAAGTGATTTTCAGCATTTTCATTTCAGATAAAATTTGGGCTCCGTTTTTTTTTTTTTTTCGCTGTCGACGCGACTTTTAAACCCCAAAACTAACTAACTGTTTATCACATATACGAATTAAAACTATTTTACGTCACGACGAGATATAAAACAGCCATCTTGAATATGATAATGAGATCATCCTACAAGTTCATATTTCCTTATTCATGCATAAGCCTATTTGCATTGCATTTTTTTTTTAATATATATGTTATTCTCTCAACTGATTATGTAATACATGTATGTGTAAATGTGGGTAATATTCAATAAAAATAATTACTGTTAATGTATGTAAATTTTCCAGTTATTTCTCTGTGTGATTGTATTTTAATGATCTATCGACTTTTTAAACGCCACTTTGTAAGTCATTGTTGGTAATGATATATCGTCACCTTGGGAATAGAAGTGATCTAGAAGGATATAAAATGATAAATAATAATAATAAGAGTTTGAATTACTTAGAAGATTTAATATATATATATATATATATATATATATATATATATATATATATATATATATATATATATATATATATATATATATATATATTATATATTTAAAATATTCGTACTCCTAAAAATTGGTTGAACCGATCAGTACCACAAACTGAACAGATTTGAGTTGGATGAGTCTGCCTGTCCACAAAAATTATAATGATTGATCAAGACAATCCATTCGACCTGTGAAGTACATATGATCGCAATTTCAAGTTGGATAAGTATTCACGTTCACAAAAAAATATATCGATTGAACAACCCACCCGGCTTGTGGAGCGAGAACAAAAAAAAACACAAAGATACATCGTGGACCGAATGAGAGTCTTCGCTCTCCCTTATCCAAATATATCATTTCCTCTTAATTTGTTTGTTTTGTGGTGATGGCCTGGAGATAGTGTTGTGAAGGCTACTAGAACAGCGGTGTGAGAAGGGTATGGTGCGGATTGGAGAGGGGAAGGAGGGGAGGATAGAGAGATCAAGTGTGTTTACATCCACCGAGCCCAGTGGTATTTGCACTGTGACCAGGTCAAGACATCATTACAAGTAAGTACATCACTCATGTATATATTAATGTATATTGATATCAACGACGCAATGAGGTCTATTGGCGTCGGTAAATGATGAATATAATGGTAGATGGAAGGTTATTTTATTATGTGTTGTTGGATAGTGGGAAGGAGTCGGTCGTGGCCTGATATCAAGGAACCGACTCAGTATGAACCTAAACGAAAGAGGAAATTCGCGGCGATGCACCTCTCAAGATGGTCGTGCATGCTGGAAATCGAACCCCGGTCTCCTGAATGACGTTTCAAAGTGCTAGCCACTAGACAACTCGTTTCAGTGACATTACCAATACTGACAGTAAGGCGTGACGGTTGTGAGGCTGTTTGCCTTGATGTCCGTGCTGTCGTCTAGCTTCGTTGTAGAACGAAGCTTCGTTGTAGCTTCGTTGTAGCCGACGTTGTAGAACGTGAGACATATCACGTTGAAAGTATTATACGGTACAACCCTGGAGCTGAGATTGCCTTACGTCCCGGTTTTGGCGTGATAGTCCCGCCTTATACTTTGAATTCACTCGTTCCGCTGTGACATGTGAATGTGACAGACATGTGAATGCAGGGATGTGAATTGTCTTCCCTTTATTTATTCCTAATTGAATATAGGAAATCACCGATTGATGATGCGTTACTTCTTATATCATTTAGTACCATTATAACATTTCCTCAAATTTATTGAGCATTGAAATTTGAGAATGTGGCTGGGTTGTTACTTTATACTTTTCTTTCAATTAATCGAAAGTTCCGCTCAAATATATTATAATAATGGCAACCCTACCTTGAACCTCATTCATGTACCAGATAAATCTGAACTATGACTGGTCCCGTGCTAAACATGGTCTAAGTGAGGTTATATACACGTAGTACGTTTTTATTGATACCAATAAGGTAGTGCCAGAATAATGACAGTATAGATAAGCAGTAATAACTTTTACCAATAGCTGATTTGAACCCACATTGGATCTTAGTCACCTTACTAAACCAGGATATCACGGGTTCAAGTTACTCTGGGTGTGTCTGGTACAGGAACGAGGCATTAGAGGTTCGGAGGGTTCAGAGGGTCAACTCTTGTTGCGACTCTCACAACAGTAATTACAATCATTCCAATAATTTTAAAATCATTGTATATACTTGTTTATGAGTCAAATCATATATAGGCCTACACACATGACAATACACAATTACAAAAACACAATTTATAGTCAAATTTACTTGACATTTGTCATATAAATATACATACACATAAGTTTTTTTGAATGTATATTTGGTTCAACAACGCCCTATAATTAAATGTGAGATCCATTGCCGTCGGTGATTATTATTTTTCTATTCGTCCGAATAAATTGTATACACCGGAAAACACTCTGTGCCGCAAGTTCAGTTCAGTATTGGTTCTAGTTGATTACAGCTTCGCCACAATCTGCATGACTCGGCCAACCACGTTGTAGATTACGTAGGCAACAAGCAGGAAAGAGTTTTGATATTTATATCGTAATCAGCAATTAAAAATCGATGGATATCTTTATATTTCTAATATTCAAGGAAAACCAATTGCTCAAGAAATTATTGATTATTGAAGAAATACCGTATTTCAACATGGACATAGCTCGGGTTTGCGTTATAAAGCATACTAAGGCATCATACGTCATAAGACGAGAGTCTCCGTGCCTATTCCCAAGAGTCATTCACTTTTCTCTTCATCTATCGTTATATATATTCTTTTTATCATCTTATCTTACTTTTCTAGCTCTTCCTATCTCGCTTCTTCCATATGCTTGAAACATCCACAAACGTTGACAACTATGGCGAAGTACACGCACGTGAACATGGGGGCAAAACACTAACTAACATCTAGGGCCGTGGCGGTCGTTCACATCAATAAAGATAGAGCATTTCAAAGTCACGTGTTTTAATCAAATCAATACCGTTCGAATGAGTAACATATTTTAAATATCATTTGAATCTATTTTCAATTTTTTATACTCTTTTTGGCTGCCATGTTATTGAAGCAATTGAAATCATAGCCGCCCCGGTGGCTAAGTCAATTATCGCTAGAGGTAGTAACTTGCTGAAGTCACCGTTGGGCGTGGGTTCGAGTCCCGCATAAGGCATGGGTTTTTGTAAACGTCCTTTCACTTATCATCACTTCATCGTTTCATTATCATCCGCTCATTCGTACCCCCGTATAACCTAGCTGTTGGTGGGGTCGCTAAGCAACATAAAAAAATAAAATTGAAATCATAATACATTATATTTAGATTAAAACCAAATATAAAGTTCATACGTGCTGTCTATTGTTCGCTACTATTTTATGTATTGCTCTGAAACTTTGCTCCGTGTAAATAACAGCGGGAAAGCCAGCAAAATGACTTGTTATATGTCATGGGTCAGTCGTGATAGGAGTGATTCAGAGGTCTATTAGAGAGAGTCTATTCAGAGGTTATTAAGAGGTCTAGTCAGTTCCATGTATTCGTCGTCTCGATGAGTAGATGATGTAATGTGGTAACGAGCAGCCTGTACGATTGATGGCAAGAGTACAGGACCCCTATTCCTGAGATAAATGAGATGTGAGAAAATAAATTTGAGTGAGAAAACGAGTATCTCACATAAAATATGAGATGAAATATGTCATTATTATATGAGATAGTTTCCTGAGATAAATGAGATGTGAGAAAAATAAAAATGAGTGAGAAAACGAGTATCTCACATAAAATATGAGATGAAATATGTCATTATTATATGAGATAGTTTTCTCACTGATTTTTCTCACATCTCATTTATCTCAGGAATAGAGGTCCAGTAGGGTTGATATAATATGCCCGGAGTTTTTAGATGGTTTCACTTTAGAAAGAACTAGAGAGTCCTAGAAGGATTCGGACACCTTGACGTGATGTGGGGGCTTACGTGACCCCGTGATCTCCAGAGCTGTCGCCGGGATTAGTTTATTTGCTCCCAAAAGGGTCACCCACGGCGATAAGGTCTGGTGTGAGAGTCCAGACCAAGATTGGACGGTATCGGTCGAGTAGAAGTCTTTTGGTGACCGGATTATATGGAGGGAGTACTGAAATTTGCTATTGTATTTGTATTTTATTTTATTTTCTTGACACTTTACTCTTCATCTATCGTCTTCTTTCATTTTATTTTATTTTATATCATCATATCTTACTCTTCTAGCTCTTTCCATCCCGCTCCATATGTTTGGAACATCTACAAACGTTGACACCTATGGCAAAGTACACGGACATGAACATAGGCTCAAAATGACCTTGCTGTCGACGTACCTTTGAACCTTAACGATATTTGACACAACTACAAATTTTATTGCGCTTATTTCTTCAGGTTGTCATTATAGTCTTTGATTTATTATAAATAAATCAGTCTCAGCATTTTCCTTCGCTAAACACTTAGTAACATGATGTCACCTTTTCCCTCCCAGTAAGTCATATGAACCAGTCAGAAACGTTCCTTAGAATTCTGACAGCTTGTTCATGTGACTAAAAGTCCTGTTTACACGGTCCAAATTGTCATCCAACTTCTTTGATTCAAGGTTGGTTACAATTTCTTGGACCGTCTAAATGGAAAACTTGGAGCAAAAAGCTCTCGTCCAACCCTTGGACACATCCTTTCATCCAAGTCATTTCGTTTAGGAAATTCCTATTTTTTGTCCAACCTTTGATGAAACCAACCAATCAGAGGCTTTGACGTCACACAAGTCTAGCGCGTATGCGCACTTAACGGCGACCGCTCTGTCTCCCGCCATATCTGATTGTCAGTCATCTGTTACTAAGTCATCTAGATACTGAATCAGCCTCTTCAACTATTGGGATTAATATGCCGTTCATGGCCTTCAATAGATTGAACCGTGTAGACAGACATTCAATGTTCCATCCTAGTTGCTGTAAAAGTACTTGGACCAACCCTTGAATCCACGGACTCGTGTAAATATGGCTTTAGAGGGACAGAAAATCCGTGAAACCGTGAAACCGTGTTACTGTGAATCAAGCCTTGCTTCTCTTGTTGTAGAGGATGTTAGCCCAGGTACTGGTGGCACTAGCAGTATGCCTGGTGACACGCGGCGAGGAGGAACCATGTGTTCCTGCTGGTGACACGGACAGCGCGCTGGATGAACAGATCCAGAGCGTGTTCAACGAAGACGGGTGCGTGTGCGTGCCGTATTACCTCTGTGTCAACAACTCGATCGTCGTCAACGGAGACAATCTTATCGACATCAGGTAACAATTGCACCACGCTACGGCTTACTCTCGTCTGCGTTCATTATTATTAGAATTAGAATAGATTCATTACACACTTTGAAACATATAATTATTATACATAGTGTTCTCGGTGGTGTGAAGATTCAAATGTCGTAATAATATGATGCAATATATGAGTTGACGGAGAAGTGTCAGCCAGACACCCGAACAAAACCGCAACCAGCGATCCATGCAAGGAACGATCCCCACAAACCCGCATCAAAGTCAAACCACATAGGTAGGAAAGATCATCGAATACATATGAATGGGGGAAAGTATGTATTAATGAGTGTGTTATGTTATTGTGTAGGTTGATAGATTACATTGATTTTATAGATAAGTTACATTTTTTCATTGTATTGGCATTCTTAATTTTTTTCCTTCGGAATGCGGTTCCACTCGCGGATGGCTCTTCCAAGGACCTATGCGGCCCGACCCCGACACAAACCCATGGAGATCACTCCATGCAGGATCGCCAACTACGGCTCTGTACAAGTATCTAAGGTTGACTTTTCTTCGTCTTTCCTGCAGTGTGTTCCAGTTTAGCTCAGCCAAGATCTCATTTACGCAGACAGAGGGAAGCTTGTTATTATTATTTTTTTTTATGATTGATACTACATGTTATTTTAGCATTGAACAATAGATTAAATATCTGCTATCAAGACAGTACACTTTAATGGCTAGATAAGAATAAATAATCGTGCTCAATACAGATCAATACAATTGTTCCTTGATAGTAGATATTCAAACAATTGTTCAATGCTGAATAACATGTAGGCTCAATCATAAGAAAACAATTTAAAAAAAAAAGGGCTTCCCTCTGTAAGCGTAAATGAGATCTTGGCTGAGCTAAACTGGACCACACTACAGGAAAGACGAAGAAAAGTCAGCCTTAGATACTATACAATTGTTCCTTTTCATCAGTACAGTGCGTCGTTAAACCCAATATAAATAAATAAATTTGTTCCTTTTGAAACGGCTGATCTAATATATCTACAAATTTTAAAAATTGTTAATCATTCATGTGATTAAACTCAAAAATCTAAATTTGTGCGAAGAGAATATTTTCTGCCAAATATCTCTGCCTGCATTAGGCCTACGTAGATTTTAATGATTGAGCTGGGATATGATAAACGTATGCATGTCATTGCCAAGTTTCTTCAAAATTTGTGATTTCCTTGGACTTGTGGAACAAGAATACTTTTTCAAGTGCAAAAAATCTAGTCTTTGCATACGCTCATCCAATAATAGTTGGAATATAAACAGCGAAGTTTCTGGAATATTTCACTATGGTCCTGTAAGTAAAAGCATAGACGAAATATACACTAACAAGACAATTCACGCAAACTGAACCCCCTCTTTCAACTTCACTACTTCATCACCACACTCTTCTAATCCCCTCAACGGTAACAACTGTGGAACTTACGAAAACCGCTAGAAAGCGCTACAGTCATGGTAGAATGTGCTGCTGCCTAGCAAACCCTGAACCGTTCTTCAGAGGCGAGTATATAGGTACTAATTGGAGACGTGAGCGAGGGCAATGGAGGTCATTCTTGTTCCATCATAGGAGCTGACTGCATTACTAGTATATCTTTCGTCTAGGTAAGTGTATTGTGATGTCTGCAGGCTCAGCAAGGGTTCAGGCAGCACCAATACGAACGCCCCTTGTAGCGCTACGGAGCGCGGCTCCTGCCCCTCGACGGTTGACGCCTGGTGTCGTACCCCCGACGTGATCGTCCCGAACAACGAGTGTCAGGGTCCGGGACAGGGTCGTCCTCTGCCCCACGAGATTGTCGAAAGCACAGGGTGCGGCCAACGAAACCGTCAAGGTGAAACTTTCACTTAAACTCGAGGATTGATTTGATAGAAGAATTCGTCGAGAAAATCTTCAGGGTCAACGAAGTTATCATTCACAAGGAGCCTATATACACTGTCATACAGTTGAATTGCTAGTTTTAGGTTGTATTACATTAGTTATGGGTTCATTCCAGGTTACATTAAATTAGGTTGAGTTGAGTCGGGATCGATTCAAATATTTGCTGGAAAAGTGATATCGGAATCAAAATCTGAATCAACCAAAGCTGAAAGTGAAATCGAAATCAAAAAATATTGTCCCTGATTAGTTCGGTTAGGTTAGTTAGATTAGGTATTTTCACATACATTCAGATTTCATCACAACACGTCATCACACCATGGTATGACTGTTCTAGGCGTTGGTTTCCGAATTACTGGACAAACCGATAACGAAGCGCAGTTCGGCGAGTTCCCGTGGATGGTGGCGATCCTGGTGACGGGCGCTGGCAAGTCTGTCGAGCACGCTGCTAACGTTTACCTCTGCGGTGGTTCGCTTATACACCCGCAGGTTGTGCTCACGGCTGCACATTGCGTCGCGAGGTAAACTCAACTCAGAACATATCATCGAAGAGTGCATGGGAGATGATTTGGAAAAATACTAGTTTTTTGTGATAACTTCTGAGCGGTATGAGATATCAAGTCCTAATACTGGGAAAAAACACGGGTATTTTTGATAACTTCAAGAGGGTAGGCATATAGGCCTATGACTATTTATCTCAAATACCATCAAGACGGTATATGAGTCTATATACATCATTTCGAATAATGGTCAAACGTGATAATGCTGAAAAAATGTCCACTAAGCTGTATACGGTTGGCAATGTGATGAAAGTTAAATTGTTATAACTTGAACCATCTTAAATGTATCAAGAATATATGTTTTACCAGTAGAGGCCCCCTATTAGAATTTGAATATCTCATGCCGTTCATCAGTGTTCATGAAAAAAATGATATTTCTCTAAATCGACACCCATGCACTATCAATTCTACGTTTATTATTTTAAAAACATCATTTTGTTTGACGGCGAATTGTAATAACAACTAAGATGGGCCCTCATATATTATCATAGTTATAATGAGATGATGGGATGATGGAATGATAAGGTGAAGGTTTCTCGGGTTTGATATGAAGGATAGGGATAAAGTAGTCGTAGCCGCTAATGTAGGAACTATCTCGACATCTTCCCAAGTCTACAGAAGAAAAACATGAAAAACTCTGGTAGAAATGGACGGTGGAAAGGATCGAACCAAGGTTTGGTCTGGCGCGTTGGCAGATCAAGCGCATTAGCTATATACTTGTAAACCTACGTTTATGGAATAAAGTTCATGAACACTATGACAATCACACAATGGAATGTTAATTTTATGTAGAAAGTGATGTATAAAGAAATCAGAATCGAACAAGATATTTTTAGACATTTTGATTTCAAGCATGAAATACATTATTATGTTATGACTATTTTACACATGCTGTCTACTTGGAGTACTGGTTTAGTGCGTATAATGTCAGTGAATGTTCTTCAGGATGTGGTTTGAACGACCATTTTATGTGGCCGCAAGTGAAGTGAAGTCCTTGGAACGACTTCTGTCTTTAACACCACAAAACTCGAAAAGTCAACCGTGTCAACCACAATAATAATACCCGACCGGAAATTGACTCGACTAATATATAGGCCTATAGGAAAGCTCAAAGCATAGACCCTATCATGGTAGACCTGTAGGATAACTAAAGATTACCAAGGTGCCTAAATATTCATCAAGTTATTGTTATAACCATTTCAACTTGATTGTCATTCTTCCAGTTCCTAATTATGGTAGTGTAACTATAATCTGACATGTTATTTTGAGTTCACGTTTGGTTACTGATTATATGTTTATGCCACAGACAAGCCCAAACAGGCTTTGTGAACTATACTGTTGAATGTATGTATATTTTCCTTGAAAGCGGAAAAAAGCATATATATATATATATATATATATATATATATATATATATATATATATATATATATATATATATATATATATATATATATATATATATATATATATATAATTTCTGACGATAACACTCTGTTCCGCAGTAAGACTCCCGCCGAACTGAAGATTCGAGTCGGCGAGTGGGACACGCAGACGGTGAAGGAGATTGTGCCTCATCAGGACAGAAATGTCAGAAAGATTATTAAACACGAGAGGTACTACGGCGGAGCCTTGTACAACGACATCGCATTGCTGATTCTCGACTTGCCCGTGGTGGAGGGCGAGAATATTGGCACTGTCTGTTTGCCAAACCAAGGAGAAGAATTCGGCAATGCAGAATGCGTTGCTAGTGGTTGGGGTAAAGATGTTTTTGGTGAGTTTCGACATAATTGTGTCGTTTCTGGTGTTCCTTATGAATGCCTCGTTCTTTCGAGTATGAAAAAGAGTGAGAACAATATGATTATACCCACATTCAAATCTTGGTTATGTCAAGATATGTTTGTGGACTTATGGTTCAATTGATTTTAGCATGCTTGACCATAGAATAGTAGAAAGAGAAACAGGCAAAGAATTTATGTCGTTAGTGCCACTGAAGCATTATTTTTTCTACCATCGTCATCATCACTCCCGTTTATATCTCCACACGACAACTATATTTTTTCAACATTCTTCATTTTGCAAGTTCACTCTTAGAATTTACACTTGAGAGAAAAATTTTACATTTTACAATTGACAGATATACATATTTTAGAAAATCTTTATTTTGCATTTTCACTCTTGAATTTACTCTCGAGAGTACTTGACTACAATTTTATTTTGGTATTAAAAATAATGGAATGGAATTATCAAAAGTGTACTTCCAATACCAATTAATATTGTGTCTAATCGCATAATTCTGGTTTAATCGTTCATACATTTATATTGGATTCAGCGATGCATTACAGTGGTGACTAAAAGATATATTGGCGTAAGTGAATTGTGAATTATATCATGGGATCATGAAATGAATGGTCATTTCATCAAGTGTTTTTAAATAGTGGGATTGAGTCGCTCGTGGCCTGTTGTCAGTATCAATCTGAACGACAGAAGGAAACCACGAGAAAAACCGTTGTCAGAATGGTCGAACAATGAGGGGGAATTTAACCCCAGTCTTCTCAATGTCGGTTCAGTATTCTAACTACTCAATCACATGTCTCGGTGATAGTTGATGAAATTCAACCATTCTGTGTTTCTCAGAAATCTCAGCTTCTCAACACCTCTACTGGAAAATTAATTAGATTGCTAAAATAGCATATTTCAACACAAGAGACATTATGACTTGAAGGACGTGAAATAAGTTCGGTGTCGACCATGATTTCATTCCACGATCATTCTCTGGAAAATGTTCAGAAATTAGTAGAGCCAATCATAGACTCATACCTGTTCCCATCGAAAATGTTTCTATAATTATTCATATATCTTCATATATCAACTGAGAGAAGCTCATTGGATGACCGAAAGCAAGTATTAGTCTATTTTCGTTGAATTATGAAATTATTTGTGACTTATTCTCTACAAAACAATCAATGGAGCGACCTAAATATGAAAAAGAATGCATCTAATAATAAGTACAGCATGAATAAAATAGAAAAAAGGATTCACTCTACTTGGCTAGCCAATCAACCTTTCGATATTGCATATGATTTGACAGCCACCACGCAAAGTTTCAAACAGAAAACTCTCAACTACATATGGCTAAATCTCTACACAAAAATCGTGTCGAGCTGTCAATTCGTAAACCGTACAAATATTCATCTTCAGTAGATCTCTCTACTTACCTTCATCCACTAATGTTCTACTCTGTTTCTACTTGTTTCAGGCAAAGCGGGTCTTTACCAGGTGATCCTCAAGAGTATCGAGCTACCTATTGTGCCTCATGACATATGTGAAGTAAATCTGCGGGATACTCGTTTAGGCAAATACTTCAAGCTTCACAACAGTTTCTTGTGTGCGGGCGGTGAGGCCGGCAAAGACGTGTGCAAAGTAGGAACCAAATATTAATATCGAATTAACATTTAAGGAGTAAACTAGCCAAATCTCCAATTTGGCGCAGCGCAGTGTGATGCGGGAGGTGAGAGGAATTTCGAACCCAGTTCGATCCCCGCCGCCGACCATCTTTACAGAGGGTTTTTCGTGGTTTACCTCTGTGTCTAGGCTAATGCCGGGATGGTTCCTATAATAAGTCGGCCACTTCCTTCCCATTATCCCTCCCATTACCATAGAGCCTTCATCTCATCATTCCATCATCTCATTAATCATCCATCCGACGCCATTAGATCTGCGCTATCATAACAGTGCGCCGTTGAACCCAATAAATTTAATTCAACCTAACCTAATTTATCCAACTTATCAACTCAACTCATCATGTCACCTCACAGCGAATACTGTGGTCATTTTAGAATTGGGACAGTCCTAATTAATGTAATAATTATTATTCAATGATGAATCTATATTTGTATGTGCCAGGAAAATGTTAATTGTTGTTGTTTGCAGGGTGACGGCGGTAGCCCACTGTCTTGCCCAATGCACGACGGACACTACCAGCAAGCAGGCATTGTAGCCTGGGGCATCGGATGCGGAGAACAGAATGTCCCAGGAGTCTACGCTAACGTGGCCATGTTCAGGGACTGGATTGATAGACATGTGATAGACAATGGCTTTAATACCGACTCTTATGTAAGGCCGAGTGTGGACTTTGCTGAGACGTTTGCCAGGTCCGGCAAGCCGAGGTCATGAACTGTTGCCTTCGGTTACACTACCGTCTAGTTCGTTTTACAGTGTACTGATGTGTGAAATTATGAACGAAACTAGCAATACTATCGAACTGATAATAAAATTTGTATTCTTTCAATAATATTAACATGGTGATTTTATTTCTTCAATATTGTATTTCGTCCCTCAAATCTCTTTCGAAGAACTCTACTTCTACTTCTTCTTTTTTTTACCTTTTTCTTCTCTACTTCGGTAGATAAATATCCAGAACACATTACTATAATAACGTTTTTGATTTCATTCCTCCAGAAAAACATCCTATTTCACACACTGAAAATCCACAAAAATTCGAGGATTCCATAACATGGCAGTATATACAATATACCGGAGTATAAAATATAATCGACTGAGAGAAAGTCTTAAGTGATGTCTGTCAGCAAAGCGGGATATCAAAATTGTACAGCGTAGTAAAATAAATACACTAGGAAAACGCCATATATGCGTTGTTAGACGAGCGGATAGTAATAGTGTGGGTAAAAATGGGTAAAAACTGCTTCGAGTGGTACCAATTTAGCACATTTTATGTTTTTCCTTCAAAATGGCTGCCCTGATCGAGTTGAAAATTTCCATAAATGTGTATCAAAATGTAATTCAACTTCACGCAAAATTTCAGTTTTTTTGAAAATAAAAATATTTTCTTTTTTTGCGCTGTGTTATTCTAACGGGTATTTTTGAAATTTCTAAAATTCATAAAAAAAAAATTAACACCCGATAATGCTACAAAACTATACAGATCTAAGTTAGATGAGGAACCATGTTGGAACAAAGTTTGAAGTTGATAGCTGTAGCCGTTTGACCTGTGGAGAACCAACAAAAAATCATAAAAAAAAAACATAAAAACGAACACCCATTTTTTTCAGTATGTCAAATTGAATCCTCGCTAAAGCTCGTCTTATTAGGGAACCCGCCCACGAAAATGTATCAATTTTTGGGTTATTTATTGATCTATCAATGTTTAAATAGTATATTACACATCAAGAATGAAAAAAAGGTGAAAATTCCGAGAGAATGTTGGGAAAACTACTTGAAAAATACGTTAAACCGTTCATACAACAAAACCAGTATGGTGAGCATGAAGATGATAATTGATACGTTGGTTGAGTAAATCTTCCTCTATCAGATATACTAAATTTCTTCGACAAACTTATGACCGTTGTGATTACTGTTACCTTGATTTACATTTCTTTAAATGGCGTGACCTTTCCTGGTCTTGCATGCCAAGCATATATAGTTGAACTGTTCACTTTTTGTTTACCCAAAGGCAGTTGTTTCACGAACACATCGATACCATACACGATGAAATATTTCTAGAAGTAGGCCTAATCAAATTATGTATATAATACGAGATGCATGTTTTGTGACCATTTTCAGTGTCAGCTCAAGCCTAAATAATAAAATAATATGAGTAACCGAGTGATAAAAAGTCAATTCACTCATTATTTCTCAATTCACTCATCAATAGTAGGCCTACAACCACTGGGCATCGCTATTTCAAATTTAAATATTTAATCGAAGTATGTATATTTTATTCACTTATGACTCAAATTCAAAATATAAAATCATTCAGATATAAATTTTCAACATGATATATGTTCAAAAATAGGTGGTCAGTGGTATACAACCGACCCTTAATTCCCTTTTTATCACAGAATCAAATACATTTTACACTTCGAATTGAGTTGTGATAGAATGTCATTGATCTTGACAGACTCACGAAACGACCTTATATTTTACTGAATATCTGATCAAATTTCATTTGTAGCAATGGTCACTTAATGCGCATCAAAGTGGATGTTTGATTGAACGCTTGTCTTTCATACCATCTGGTATGTTGCCCACGCGCATGCATCTTGTGGCGGATCGGGACTCCCTGCCGTAGATGATCATCAGTAGGCAAGACGGTCGGGCCAAACTAGCGTTACTTCAGTGTTCACATTTCTTCAAAGAGTAACATTTATGAGTGATTGTTTATTGTTAAAGATTCTAATTGAAAAAGCTAACTAAATATCTAGTACTGTATAGAGAAAACACTTTTATACGGTTAGCTTACAATCGATCAGAGAGAAAGAGAGAGAAAGAGAGAGAGAGAGATCATGGGCAATTAAACTTAGATTCAAAACCAAACGGTCAATGTCGTTGTTGTAGTTGTCATTTTTTATTCAGTCAGAGACATTAAAGGTATGTACGTCGGGTATTGAAGGTTAATCCTCTTGTGATGCATGTATTATTAATATCCGAACTATTTTCAGGTTTAAGACGATTGGTCATCAAATAAATGTGCAATGGGTCAAGTTGACGGATAACGACCCCACGGGGTTATTACATATCGAATGTGTTGAAGACGTTTGAAGTTCAGCTGACAGAAGAGAATAAATAGACTGAGTGAGACGATTTGAACCTTCTTTCGTTAAAGACGAGTGGAACTTCAAGACCTCACGACTCGGAATACATACATTGATACGTAATATATTATATTAACGGGCAAATAAAATGCCCACTTCAGAGTTGCATTACCTATCCTTTCATTTAAAAGTGTTTAAAATGCTAGGAATGTGGAATGACTTGACTACACCCCGTCATCGTGCCCTCTATCAACTGTTCAGTTACATTGTTGTGGCTCCATCAACTTTTCAGTTGTTCAGTGCCTCGGCTTACGTGTTCGTTTACCTGCAGCACGCCGACGTAATCACTGTAGGATTTGTTTGCTCGTTGTTTGGTACGGTCACCAAGCACTACTTCATCGTGAAGCATCATGAAGCAATCAAATCTCTTGTCCTCAGACTCAATCACATCTCTCCCAAGCAAGGCAGCGAGGAAAAACTACAGAGGAAGTACGAAGATAATGGAATACTTCTTATCAAATGGTTTGTCTTTTCTGGATATCTATCATGTTTCACACTATGGACCATCTCGACTATTGACTCGTTTTATAGCGTGGATAAACATGTTGCTTTTAAAGCTATTTACCCATTTGATGACAAGAAATATTACTTCATTGCAAATACAATACAGTTCTTTTTATGTCTTACGACACCGTCTGTTACATTGTTTACTGATGGTTTTCTACCGATTCTGTTGATGCATGTCGGACTTCAGCTGCAGTTTCTGACCAAATCTTTCAAGAATATGAAAGTGAAGATTGAAGGAAATAGAGACTGGAACGAAGAAGAAGGGCAAGACGTTGAGGTGTCTGACGGATATCATAGAGGTGCTGAGGTAGAAGGGAAGATAAAAGGCAAAGGGGAAGACGTGAAAGTTGATGTGGAAGTTCATCAGGAGTTTAATAAGTTGAAGTTGGTTTGGTTAAATGATGAAATGAATCAGTCAGAGTGTCATGATGGAGTTATACTACAACCAATGAAGCTGCAAGGACAATCCAGGTATCATGCAGGAGACATGTTGAATGGAAGGGTGCCAACAAATGCTAAAGATTATTTGGTAGATTGTATGAAACAACACGAGGCAATTTTAAGGTTTGTAATATTCATTTTTCAGTGCAACTTACAGATCACTTGAATCAAAGCAATCACTAATGCAAATGAATATATTATTCTTCGAAAATTAGGTAACATGTTGAACATTCTGAACATAATTCCAATCAGATTAGTTCGATGCTTTGATTCTTCTACGTGCAATCAAACATGTGTGGTTCACCTCAAATGTGCAATAATTCCAAATGAAAACATTCTGCATCAGATGCATTGAATTTCCACTAAATTATGTGTATTTACATGGTCACTGCAGCACACCCTGTGACCGAAAATATGTTTCTACATTTTTGTGTTCAAATCTATTGATATGAAACTACGTTCTTGATACAATACGATAGAAATGTTGAAATGTATATGAGTAAAAAACGCTGTCTGTACCACCCCTTCCTCTCCCCACTCCACATACGCTATAAACATTATTCATATTATGTGTTTTCATGTACAGTTTGATTGGCGATGTTCAACAAGTGTTCAGCCCAATTATATTCATCCAATTGTTCACCAACTCTGTCGGCATTTGTATGATCATTTTGAAGATTTCTACTGTAAGTTCCATGTTTTTACATGTATTTCACCTCCATACATGTCTCTCCCATCTAGATTCTACTTTGACTTAACAAATAATGTCAGTAATATCTGATTCGAATAAATATTCATTATTAATAATTATGTACACATGAATAACAGTGTTGTACATGAGTACACGGAAAATCAAAGTTATGATTTAATACTTAGGAAAGTAATTTTATTAATTATATACAATCACATGAAGGTTGATCGTCTTTACTTTCGTGGATGGGCAACTAGACAGTTAGGACGAGGGATTATTAAAGGCAGTCACACAACAGATGGGATGAGGTCACTATACCCTTCTCTCGTGGATACAGGAGTTTTGATTGGTTTCTAGATCTATGGCAACGCAGACGGCGAGATCTTCGGCACTCTTTTGTACTTGATGAACGCACTGACTCAGATCTGGCTGTTCTGCTACTTCGGGACTAAACTCATGACTCAGGTGAGGAAAAACAACAAAAACAAATCTAATTACAAGTAACTCAGGACTACGAAACAATTCGAAGCAAGCAATAGTAGATCATCGAAGTAGCAATTTATATTGTGTCGTTTATATTGGATTAAAGGACGTACTGTACTGAGGACTGAGATCTAGTGGTGTCGGTTTAAAAGTATCGATGCGATGTGATTGTTTGATCTTAGAGTGAGGATGTGTACACGGCTGCGTACGACACTCCGTGGTACGAGCTGTCCTCTGCCTTCAGAGCCACCTTGCGACTGGTCATGCTGCGCGCGCAGCGACCTGCCCTTCTCACGGGACTGAACCTCTACAAGTTGCGCAACGAGACTTTTACAGATGTAAGGCATAGATGTTAAGCCATATATTAAGGCATGTAAGGCATAGATGTTAAGGCATATATTAAGGCATGTAAGGCATAGATTGGGCTAGGTGGAAATGATCTGTGAATACAGTGGGAACGTTTGATGTGGGCAGAAAATAAATATGATTTTTTCTGGTACTACTGACTAATCGATTATGAGAGATTCAAAGAGGAAATAATGTATTATTTCATTTGCGATGATTATTTTTTATTAGTTTGACACTTTCCAATAATTTGCCTCATCTAGGAGGTCATAGTAAAGCACCGGGTGCAGACCGAGAGGTCCTTTAGTATCCCAAAGTTGTTACATCTTTTTTTCTATACACACAAACACACACCCATATATACTGATTCTGCGGAAATTTGCCTTCTGTGATGAGAGGAGGTTCTGGTTCTAAAGAAAGCCCAATAATTTTGCGGAAATGTGCCCTTCTGTGGTGAGAGTAGGTGTTTCTGAAAAGAGCCCGCTATCTCGAGGTTTCATTACGAAACTGTTCGCCATCTTCAGAAGTTGTTCTGGTCTCCTAGAGATGAATTTGATTCAAGGACCTCAACGAGACCAGTACGATTCCTGGAGATGGCGCACAGCTTCGCACCGAAACATCGAGATAGCGGGCTCTTTTCAGAACCACCTACTCTCACCACGGGACCCCTATTCCTGAGATGAATGAGAAAAATGAAAGTGAGTGAGAAAATGATTATCTCACATGAAATGGCCAATTATTATTCCTGAATCAATTTTTCTCCCTTTTTTCTCATATCTCAATTTGTATTTAACTTCCTATTTTGATGGATCTGATGGTTTCTCACAATCTTCATAGTATTTCATCATCAAGAATACTAAATCTGATGAGAAGTGAGATGAGAAAGTTGTCTCACTTTATTTTCTCACATCTGATTTATCTCAGGAATAAGGCTCCTGAAGGGCAAATTTCCACAAAATGATTACGATCAACTACCAGCCTTCAAAAGTAGATAGACATCACACACACACACACACACCTAAATATTTATATACTTAAAAACCCTTAATAACTTCCAACAACTGCTATTCGGATGTGTTTGTTGTGTTTTCAGATCTGCTCGGCGTCTTTGTCTTACTACACGGTTCTCCGGCAGCTCCAGCAAGAGAGAAACTAAACGACTCAAGAAGAACTTTCCTCTCATCTGTTGTTTACTTTGTTGTATTGTGTATCGCACTTCGCTGTCACTTTTATCCATTTAAACTTTCGAATGTGTGCGTTTATCACAGCCTATGGGAAACTGTTAGGGCATCCCAGTACACACAGAGCACGAGGTTCCCACCAGTTGAATTGTACAAATGCGAATAATCATGACTTACTTAATCAACTACTGATCAACTTACTTGGGTTTCAAATCTTATTTTTCATCTCGTATCCTTACTGGAATGTCAGTGTTCAAATTAAAATTTCAAAATATGTTCTAAAATATATTCTATAATATTGTATTCAGAATATTTATTTTAAGAAAAAATAAATTAAAACAATCTCAAGTTGTTGCTCTTTATGTGATTATTTATGATTTTATATTTTCAAATTCTGCAAGTATGCATATATCTATATTTACAGTGAACATGTAAATTCGCTGATTATGGCTTATTTCACTGATTATTATTTCTTACAACCAACTGTAAGTGCACGTGTCAATAGTTATTCAACCAAATGAGTACGTTTCACACAACAGAGGGAAGGAAGAGAATATCCCGAGATTCTGATCAATATATGTTTGATCAAGAAGTACGGTTGTCGTCGTATGGAGTCGTTGTATCGATCAATCTACATTGAAATGAATCCTGAGAAAAGTATACCAGTGTTTTACGTACAGAACTAAAACTAAAAGACACTGTGCATTACACTCTGCGCATAGTCTTTTGTTATGTGTGTTGAATAGCCTTACAATGCATGGTATACGTTGGAGCGTTTGAAAATAAGGAGGTAATCAAGCTTATAAATAAGGTAGTGGATAATGTCTACTGAGATAAGAATGCATGGGAGTCGATTTGGCGAAATATCAGTCTTTCAGTGATAGATTTCGAACGATATGATATATCAAAATTCTCATACAGGGGAAACACGAATATTTTCAATATCTTCAAGACGGTATACTCAAATCGCATACTCATCAAACAAACTGAAAAGAGCTGAAGAAACTTTTTTCAGTATACGTTTGAAAATTGTGTGACCCAAGTTGGAATAGTTTCAACTTGTGCCGTTTTGAAGGTGTTGAAATGTCTTTTGTTTATCTCCCGATACAATTTTCTTATATCATATCGAACAAAACATTTCACGAAAGAAATTGATATTTCGCTAAATCTACTCACATGACTCAGATGAATAATTTCCAGGTGATTTGAACAATAATTTCCCAAGGTTTGTTTTGAGCTAAGAGTGTCTTTGAAGCAGCCAATAACCATTGAAACTGTCCAGGAATATATTGGTCAACAGGATAAGAGTTCTTCAAACGATTCTTTACAATAATACTTTCATGAGGTTATTATTTTCTATCCGATACTCAAATTATTGCTAGAGTATATTTAATTGATTAATATCATTTATTATTTAATCTTAAATTACATCACAACAGAAAATCTGAAACATTTGAGACACAATATATTGATGTATTCTCTAATACAATAACACTTTATATTCATATCAACATTTTTACGAATTTTCCAAATTTCTAAATACTTCTTTGAGCCCAACTGTTGAGAAAAATTTACATTTATTTTAAACTGATACGAATGTACTTTAATTATAATATTACTGAATAGATCATTTTCTACATCACAATAGAAACACAATTATTGAAATACGAAAAAAACTCAATCAAAAATTCAATTGTAGATTTTGACAGTAAAGATATCTTCAGGACATCTATTCAAGAATAATCTATACTAAAAAGTTAATATTTCAAGCACAGAAGCACTGTACAGAAGAACGCTTCAAGATATTAATGATATAATTGCAATTATAATATATTTGAAATAAATTAAATGTAATGATTATATTCACACCATGAAAATATAACGATTCATGAATGTTGGGAAGAGCAAAAAATCTAGACTCTAGGAGGCAGTGAAATATAATATTTTGTTCATCATAAGATCGGTCGGTGGCCATAGTGACCATCATAAAACGACCAATAGCCAACTTTCAGTATTACCTAAGCTCTAATTTTCTATCAAAATAAAAATCCGATGAGGATCCTAATAGCTGCTTATGGGCCTATATATATATATATATATATATATATACACAATATAAATAAGTTAATTCATCAAATTTCATATGCTAGCGTATTAGAATGATACTTATTTTAAATACAAAATAGTATAGAATTGAAATTCCTTTTCACATTCTTTTAGAATAATAATATAGTTTTCACAACTCTCTTCTCAGCTGTTTTTAATAAAATTGTAATGTTTCGAGCAGAGCTGCCTAAACTCAGTCTTGGATTAAACCCGATGGATAGGCAACAGCGTTCCAGTGCTGTGCAAGCAACTTCATACTAAGAACTAAAAATGTGCCGTTACCGCGGTACAAATTACACTGATGTATTATATCTTGCATTATGCATTCAACGTCTATTTGAAGTTGAATACTTCATAACCTTTTCATTAGAGAAAACCAGAGTGCAAATATATGTGAGCGATTTATTTTTCTCCACGGCATTTCGTCTGTCTACATTCAAGTCTTCCTTGTAGAAGATATGTCGTACAAATCGGAAAAAGAGTGCACAGTTAGATCAAGTTAACGTCAAGGATCACAATAATCTTAATCATAATATAATTTGATTCTTAATCACCCCGCAAAACTGAAAGATGCAACCATTCACCCTCATGTTTCTTAGCTCTGATCTCTGAAAAGAGTCTGTATTATATTATACAAGAATGAATTGCGTATCCATGTAGCTATAATCCAAGAGTCTATGAACAATGCTCGATACTAACTAGGACATGACGACGATCACATTGGATAAAACACAAGTTCCGCCTGTTGCGTCACGAACAGTAGATTCAGCTGCGAGTCGAGCCCGATGTTCTCGATCCGCACAAGTTGGGCGTCAAATGTACCCGCCTGGCGCACGACTACTGCGGTGCCGGACACACGCATCAAATGAGCTTCTGGTTCCCGCTTCTGATTGGTCGACGATAAGGTCACGTGGCACGTGACGTCGACGTAGATATGCTTGATGATTGTTGTGCCTTTCGTAGCCTCTTTGATCTGTAAAGAAAATCAAACATATTTTAATAAATGCAAGACACAGAAAATCGCAATAATATATATCCCAGTGGGGTAATTCCGACAATACCCCTATATAATATTAACCTGAATAATGGACCCAATAGGCCCACCGATTTCAAGAGAACACGAAAACTTGAACTCAATTTCGAATACAAGGCCCTTACCGCGACTCAAATAAGACACAGCTATAAAAAATGCACTCTCTTTGGGTGTGGGTCCAAGTCCCACTCGAGGCATAAGTATTTGTTGATGTCTTTTTACTTATCATCACTTTATAGTTGTATCATCATCTGCTCATTCGCACCCCCAAATAACACAGCTGTTGGTGGGGTCGTTAGAAAACAATAATCATCATAATCACAGCATTCTGCCTCATTCATTCATTATATAAACTCCTATCGGTATGACAGTAATATCGTCTCCTCACCAACTCCTGCTTCTCTTCCTGCTGCGACGCATCGGCTCTGAACACCGACGCCTCCCCAAGCCTCTGTCCCGCCGCCGTCACGGTGAACATCATGCCGGCGTGCACAGCCCGGGGCTCGAACCCTAGCCCCTCAGGGTGCGTGTCGCTCCACAGATAGTTGTCGGCGGTGTTCAGCTGGTTGTTGTTAGCGGCGAACGTCAAACGTTTACCGTATCCGGGACCGATGTTGGTGAGGCGGAGTGACCGGCCGGAGAAGAGTGGACGCTTGCTACCGGAGGGGCGCACTTTGTACTGGAAGCCGGGCATGATCCGAGGGTCGACATAAGTGCCTGGAGAAAGAACACTGTGTAGTTAGTGTACATGGTTCAGTAGAAAAATAATAACAATCAATCAGGTTTCCCCTCAATCCGTCACCGCAGCGGTGTGTTGTCGAAACTGCGCTACTCACCAATGACTGGCAGTTCGTGGGCCTCGAGGCCGCTGATCGTGTAGCATGTGGGCACGTCTCCGATGGCGTCACCTTGAACCACGGTACGGCGCCACTTGTCGTGCACGCCCGGCGTCAGTGTGAATCCCCGGCGCTGGTGGCTCCCCACGGCCACACTCAGAACTTTCGTCACGCTGGCTGCTGATTGGCCGGAACGAGGCTTCACTGCCACGGCCAGACCGCTCATCTGAAGCGAACAATAGAATTTCATTATATGTTTTCAATTGAAGAGTGTAGACCTAGATGGATCGAGCCCTTAGATGGTGGTCTCACTCACCTTTCAATCTCTTTCTATTTCATGAGTACTGTCTTTGTACAAACTAATCGCTGCGATTCCTAGTAGCAATTTTATATTATCCGTCATACCCTCTGCTACAATCCAATATTGGCATTTCAGATCACTTTTGATGCAGCTGATCCGACGTATACGTGGCTTTCTTGAACAAAGTTAGTACCTTGTATCACTGGGCCTCACGATCGATATTTTTTGGACGGTAAATCGATACCTACTTATTTAAAGTAGCGATCAGGAAATCAAGTCATAGGCTACCATCAGAGACTGGCAAAGCAACGTAACCCTCGATACATCTTGGTATAGACGAAAGATATGCTACCAGGACACTGCCGCTCATGAGCAAACTGAACTGAAAGCTTTATTCACACTCCTATCCCCCCCCCCTCCCCCGTCTATCTTTGGAGAAAGTGCACATGCCAACCACTGAAGGTGCGCGTTGCGAGCTAGAATATCAATTTTTGATGTTGACTTACGAACGGTTCGAGATTCAAAATTCCAATAAAGAAGAAATAGAGCTACATTTAATGCAATCAAGATGGTATAAGTGGAATCTATTCAATCAATTATGACATTGAATTTATCAATGAATGCATTTAAATCTCGGTGTTTCCCTATTATCAAAATGTTGATATCTCACACCGTTCAAGTTTATTTATAAAAACCTGATTGTTCGCCAACTTGACGCTGTCGATTTATCTAGCGTACAAAAGATTTGACGGGAAACCGTCAACATCACTTACCGGTAAAACAGCCGACTGTCCGTCCTGGAACCACTCGACCTTAGCTAGCGCTTGAACTCTGACGCGCTTCTCAATACTCCCGTCAGGTAGTACAACCTGACGGATCTCTTGTTGTGGCCCCTGAATGCAGACTACCTCCAGCGTACCGGCGGAAACGTGGTTAGCATCGTGCAGGGTGAACTTGTCTCCAACTGATAACACCTTGAAAACAAGAAAGATATCTCTGTCAGATTGTTTGTGGTTAGCCTGGAAGTTACATGAGATATGGCGAGGCTCAAGCCCCAATGAGAGTAAGAGTTCCTGAACAGTCAATCACACAGACACTATAGCTATCCTGCCTCGATTGGCCCACAGCTTAGTTGATATGACAGATGCGATTGAATTTCATAAAAAATAAAAAATAAAAAATAAAAAATAAAAAATAAAAATAGTTGGAAATAAGTAGCTCTAATCATGAATTAAAGATTCGATCTTTACTGACTTCCAAATGATAAGATTTTCTACAAATCAAGCTTTACATATAAGACTTGACTGTCACATTGCAACAGTTGATCGCCATTGGTTGAATTTAGTCACGTGATACTTCAATCGACGACTGAGACTGTTGCTATACCCAGTCCACCCCAACGAGTTAGAGCCGATTGTAAGAGGTAATCGTTTACCTCCAGCTCGAAGGCGAATCCCTCGGGATTGGAGTCGGACCAGAAGTAGTTGACGTTGTCGTTGAGCGAATTATTGTCCGCCTGGAACGTGACACGACGGGAATAACCACGCCCGATGTTCTGGAGGATCAGGGCTCTCCCGTTGAACAGATCAGAGTTGCGTCTGGACGACTTCGTTGGCTGCAGAGCAGAACATAGACGATCAATACACCTGAGACAGTAGATGATTACAGCATCTGACCACAGAATATGGAAGTGGTATTTATTGTTGTTATGATAACATGGTTTGATATATTACATTTACATTTTAAAGAGTGTACGAGTTCTTGATTTCACATTGCCTACCTGATCCTGGATAGTTCTGACCCTGTAACGGAATCCGGGAACAACTCTCGGATCCATCCAGACTCCGACAACAGGATACTCGTGATTTTCCAGAGCAGGGATCACATAGCAAGCTGGGATATCGCCAATTAGACTGGCGTCCAGCTTGATGTAACGCTCCCTCGGAACCACGGGGAGAGAACATACTTTCTGGAACACACCATAAATGAATTAATGGATGTTTGAGTTTGAAGGCGCGTCGTTAGCGACGTCATTTCACACATAAACACAATAAATCGACGTAGAACAGGAGGAAGGGCTTGAGCGCCATTTTTTTTCCAGAGGTGAAAGAAAAACTTTGTTTGTTTGTTAATTATATGGTTAATTGTATGATTTTACATGCTATACTAGAAATATGCGGCTTTACGATGTAAAGTGAGCGAGAAATTGAAATGGAACATTCCAAAGTTCCAAAATGGAAGTCACCAAAAAACTGATATCTCGCTAAATTGACTCTCAAGCACTCTCATTAGAGTTTGTTGATTATTTTGTCAAAATTCCGTCAATATTTCTATTCTTGTGTTTCTCTTTTTACCTCGACCTTGGCAAGAGAAATGAATATATAATTAAACTTCTTGGATCCTATCCAAAATTGTGCATACACACACACACAATTATGTATGTATGTATGTGTATCTGTGTATTATGCCGATTTCTCTAGTTGACTGCGTCGTCACCTGAAAGGTCGACATCTTGACCTGGTGTGGGAGCTTGCGTGGCTTTGTGATCGGTAGAGCTGTTGTCGGGAGCAATGTATTTGCTCCCAAAAAGATATATTCATGTCTGGAGTGATGGTTCATACCGAGTTCGGACCGTCTCGGTCGAGTGAACTTTATGAGATAACCCCGGACATTTTTGGCCCCATTTGACCGTGTCCCAAGGTATCAAAACCCCCCAAAAATGTGTCTTACGCTATTGTTCTGTAATCTGGATACATTTTCGCATCTTTTCGATATCAAAACAATATCATGTCAGTACCATTCCACTTAAAATTGTTTTGGAAGAATATGTCTTGAAGGGCAAATTGTCCCCAAATTTGTGTCTCGTAATATATATTTGGAATATTTGGTTATTTTTCCAACAAAATGACATTTTTTTCTATCCACTTCCTAATGAGGTGAACCTGGAACATTTTTCGACCCTTTTTGATCACCGCTGAGGGCCAAATGTCCCCTAGGTGGTTCGTAAGACGCACATGTAGTGTTTATACTCATTGATCCGCATCGATTGGAATAATGAAAACATTTGTATCTTATGAGGTAACCCTTGCATCACTGGCTCTTACGCTTTAATAATCAATGTAAAGAATAAATACTGATTTAAGAGCAACCAAGAGTGTATAGATTAGTACTAATTAGCATATTGTCTCATTTCTGCCTCTTGGTTAGTACATATAGGGTCATTAGCTCTGATTGATGTGCTGTATGTTTATTTGATTGTGTCAATATTAAGCGGGTGTGTATGGCTGCTGCTGTAGAAGACAGTAATTGCCAATCACTCTTATCAGTAGTCATTGATTGGTTGTCACATTCTACGGCTTCTTCCATTTCCTCGGTATCAAACACAATGGCCTTCGTTTCAACACAATACTAATGTTTTAATTGCTATTGTTTTGAATTCAGTGATTACTTTTTTGATTGACAGTGGTTGAAGTGTAAGATTCGTTTCCTTACAATGGGTAGAGAATTTTCTGAGTTTTCATCCACACAGCCTTTTATTTGATCATCTATTTTGTTTCAACATAAAGCTTTTGGTGTCGAACTGAAGAACTTATGAGAAGAAGTGGAAAAGCGCGCGGAAAATACTCATACAATAACTGCTTTTCAAACTATCTCGACCTGACGTTCCGGGTTCGCCACCCACGTAAGGCATCCTCCACATACCTGCTGAGTTAACTGATTCCAGCTATCGTCCTGGTGATGGTCCACGTGTTGGGCTGTGGGTAGGTTGGTAGGACTGAAGTTCTTGTCAGGACCGGAGTCGCTGTCCTGAAAACGAAGGGTGGAAAATTTAACAATATCAATTAGCATAATGACTAGAATCCTCACATAAAAAACAGATTTAGGTAGCCTATACTGATAGCTCACGCCTATCACTAGCAGTAGTTTCATTTGCATTATGATTGACATCAGTGGGGTCAACTGACTGAAGAAACCCATATGAAGTAATTTGAGGTGCATGAACTTGCCGAAAATTCATATTTCATATGTATTTTCTCTAAAGGGATTGTAATGTGGTCGTTTTGTGCTGAAATGTACGGCCAAAATATTATAAGACATTAAACCTCGATGCGATACATGCAATGCAATTCTCACTGTAAAACACATTCTTATTGGTTGTAATAAATACTCATCTATCAGACGACAGTTGTCAGATGAAATATTGTCAGATGACTCGAAATGTATTGAAAAACTTTTCAAATTCCTGAATTTAACTGATTTATTGAATAATATATGATGACTCTTCTACACCAAATTTTTCAGCATACAATTGGAAAATGAGTAACGAAACGACCACGCTGTCGGTGTTACCCGAAAAAAATCGTTGTGTGCTGCTATTGTTTTTAGTTATTCTGAATGTTGCAACCAATCTCATATTTAGTATTCAATTCTGGACAAATCTGAAGATATTATAAGGTCTTACCTGCGCTGAAGGAAAGAGGTCTTCAAGGAGAGTAAGCTCCGCTGACTCTTCCAGAACTCCTGTGAGCGTGAGGCGACGCGCCCACAGGCGCTGCAGGGCGCTCTCCTGGGCGCTGCCCTCGAACTCGGCCGAGCTGTCCATGAACATGGCGCGATGAACTTATGACCTGAATGCAGGGAAAACGCGATAGATGTATCTCATGTTGTTATCGTCATACTGTTTGATAGTGGTTCAGCGAGGATGAGTTGGTCTTCTGGACCCTCAATTAACTTTAATTGAATTATTTAATTAGATTCAACTTCAACTTCAAATTATTTCAAGTTGTAAAAACTTCGGTACATCTTTATTGTCTTGTTAAAACCTTGAGAATATGTTTTGCAATAAACATGAAGCGCTTGCGAATAGACCTATAAACAAATTGGTTTGAGTTTTGATACATATTGCACAAAATACCGAAAGTTGTGTAGGCCCATCCAAATATTGATACTTGTCAAACCTTTCGTTCAAAAATGTATACATATATGTATATGATGTATTATTTTGTGACATTGGACTGTTTTGTATAAATCAATATATAGAATGGTGATTGTCATAAAATTACACAAGTCAGGTAAGAATATTGTTGAAGTTAAGAGCGCTTGGAATAAGTTAGTTTTGCGTACTATCATTTTTTATCGATAACTTCCGAACAGTATGAACTATCATAACTTTTACTTTCACCATCTCGAAGGTATTAAAAATATATGTGTTTCTCCCCCATATTATAGAATGTTGATATCTCATACCGTTCGAGAGTTATCACCAAAAAGCATTTCGTTCAATCAACTGTCATGCACTCTTAACAGATCTTTAATTCTAACAGTCATGTATTTTTTTTTTATTATTAAACCACTATCGTGAATTGAGTTATAACAATGATCTGTTTGACACAGTTATTAGCAGCGACCTTGGGTCTAATTGTTGTCAGGTTGACCCACCTGTGACTGGATATACAAGTTACCACGCGCCGTATACGAACTGCATATTAGCACCGTTTCTGTGAAGACTTCGCGTAGAAACACAAATTTCTCCAAAGTTCAAATATGATTCAAACAGTGTTTTGATGAGATTCTGTACAATTCCGAGTGAGATAACTGCTGAAATTATCTGAATGAACTAATACATTGAATTATCATTGATAGATCGTTTTCGCGAAATTGTTTACTATGAGACGGTGCATTCGCAATACTGAATTCGCAATCACCGCACATATCGTTTTTTTGAAAAAATGAGTAATTGAAATCCAACTCAACAATCAATTATAACTAATTATTATAATGTTATCGAATTTTCTATCTGCAATTACTTCAGCCGAAGCTAAATTTTAGATTACACACTAAATATAAACTTCTTCGAGAACCAGCTAGTAGCGCTATAACAAAATTGTATTTAAATAACCTAATTAATTGAACTACCATTTGAATGGTGTATAACTTCTTCAACCTTGAAATTAACTACTGAGAGTATATAATTGTTCAATTAAATGAATTGCTTGTGCAACCTAGAAATCGAACGACCTATACTTGATATTTTTTATTTGAAAATAATTTTATATTTTTGTATGGTTGAGCCATTATTATATTGTTATCCGGGAATTTTTCTTCCCGGAAATTCTACTTTGAGAAATAACAAGACCGATATTGGTTTCATGAGACACAATTGATATTATAGGCCTACACTACCTGTCACTGGAAACTTGCACTTTACTATGAATGAATGAATGTTTGGGTTTTACAGCGCGTCGACATCTCTACTATCAATGAGCATGAGCTCATGGAAAAAATGATAAGTTGAACATGAATTTGGAATAATATTAAATGAATATCAATTTTCTAAACGCTGCTTGTCGATCACATAGATTTTTCTCTATATCAGCTGTAGAATTGACGTTATAAAAATATATTATAATAAGTTATATTGAATAACAAAATAATATTCAAAATCGTACCATGCAGAAGAATATATATTATTTGTAGAAAATTGAAAATCTAGATAAAATATATACGTTACAGATTGTATTCAATAAATATGAATGTGTTAATTATGAATGAATGGAATGTATGAATAAATGGTAATTGAATGTGTTGGAAAAAAAGTTGAAAAATATAACGTCGGTGATTGACGAAGAATCGTCGTGTAGTGGCCTATATATTTGATCCTCGAGATATGAAGGTTTAAACCAACAGTGCGCTAGTGGTGTGAGGTGGGGGGACGGTTGCTAGGAACCTTCATCTCTCGTGAATATAGGCATACGACTTACACGCGAGAGATGATATGCAAACCGGGACGGTGGCTCGGAACTTTCCACAAGAAATACGTAATAACACGCAACAAAAAAACAATTATCGTGTGTGAAAACAGGAGTTATTATTTCAGTACGAAAGGTCAGTTTTTGAAATCGTAATGATAACAATATAAAATGCAAGAAAGCAAAATGACTATTTCAAATGGACTGACAATAATTTTTTAGCGTCCCCCCAACAACATCGTTTTCTGAGTTGGCGTTACCATTCTGCTACCTGTGCCGGTTTGAAATATAGAATTAAAAGCTTACTTCCAATTGAACCAAATCGTCTCAAAGAACTGAGGTTAAACCGATTTCAACTCTAACTACTAACTCTTGTCCACGTAGTGACTCACACATCCTAAAAGAACTCTGTTAAAAACGAGTCAGTCAAGTTATGCAACAAGTCGTTAACACTAAATTAACAAGTTTCGGTTACTGGGTCATCATTGATTAACTAAATAGCCCAACACCAAGACCTTTCAAAGGCTGGCTTATCAGTGATTTCTTCATCTGGGCAGAAATAAAGAACTCGGTTTAGATGTGAAATAGTGCATTTGTTGACGTATTGTTGTGATAAACGATTGCCTCAGAGCGAAGAGTAAATAGTTTAGCAAGGGTCCAATGCAGGCAACATAACATGAGATGAAATTTCAAAACATATTTTTTTTCGATGGGACAACGCTATAGATGTTCACGTTGAACATCAAGAGCGAAATACCCAACCGAAAGTGATACACCAGAATAATACATTCATTTCTCAAGTATTAACTTCATGTGATCCGGGAGATGTGAGGTAGATCGGGCCTCGGTTCGATCCCCGTCACCGTCTATCTTTAGAGTTTTATCGTGGTTTACCTCGATCTTTAGCCTAGGGCCTACGGTAAAGCAGGCATGGTTCCTTCAATATAGGCCACGACCGCTTCTTTTCCAATTTGCCTAACCATCACATTAGCCTAGCCGGTTTCCCTTAAGAATAAGAGTTCAATTGATACTTTGTAAAATTTCAGAGAAATTATTGCATAACTAAAAAAAATGTACAGAACTAATTGTGTTGCTAGCACCTATTCTCTATTTTGCATAAACATTATAAAAAATCAAGACAATATGAAAATAGAACCTCATTGATAATTAGGGCCGGCCTATACCTCGTAACACATAATAAACGAAACCAGGAGAATGTTTTCACAAGATCATTAATGTAAATACAGTCCAATTAGATTGGCATTATCTATAGGTATATGGATTTAATTACGATTTGCAGCTATAAATAAGTAACCTGAATGCCGGTGACAAAAGTAATACATATGTAGAAATACACAACATATAGAAAAAGGTCTGTGTGGATGAATGAAATAAGATTTTAATGTGAATAATACTGACAAATGTATCACTGAAGTTTATTGGACTATGACGATATTTGAAACACTTTTTTCCATCAATATTTTCTTATAGTTGATCTTTCAAACTCAAAACAAAAAATAAATTTTTTGAAATAGTTGCAAACAATGTTTTTTTTAGAATTGTTACCAAAAAATTACGATAAAAGTGTTCTGTTTAAAGATCGTCAAAATTGAAAGTATGTTCAACAAAGTACTTGTCTGACCTTGGCCTACACTAGTACCGGACCGGTACTCGAACCAATCAAGTCATGTTCATCATACAAAATACTATCTCAAATTTCGAAAAAAAAAACATTTAATCTGGCTGGTCAAGATAGTTTGGAAAATAAAATTTATCCATGGACTCTAGACATAAATTGACATTTAAGTAGCTCTGGAACCTTGGAATATGTAATCGACAATCATAGGACAGATTATGAGGATTAAGAGTCCATGGGAGTCGATTTAGCGGAATATCAGTGTTTTGGTGATACATTTTGACAACTACAAGATATCGACATTTTAATGAAGAGGAAACATATATATATATATATATATATATATATATATATATATATATATATATATATATATATATATATATATATATATATATATATATATATATATATATATATATATATATCCAATACCTTCCAGAAGGTATAAGTAATAACTATTTATCTCATAACGCATAATTTTCACGCGTATACGGTGGAAAAATTTGTATTTTCAACCGTATACGCCCGACAATTAGTTGATATAAGATGAATAGTTATCACTTACATCATCTGGAAGGTATTGAAAATATCTCTCATTTCTTATTTTCAAAATTTCGATGTATCATACCGTTCGAAAGTTTTCACCAAAAAACCTATATTCTGCTTCTTTACAAAATTAATGACGGTGCTAGCCTAACGAATTGTCAGGCAGACTTTGTTTCTTCTAATCAAGCCGATGTGATTATTACCATTCATCAAATAGCATTATACTGTATAGTGATTGGACCTTGACTTGGACAAAGTCTATCATTTATTTCATCAAAATAAATATTAATTTATTGTTCAGAATAGAACATTTCCTAAATATTTTCTTCATAAACGGAAAACACTTGATTCTTATCAATAATTCCAGATTGCTACACAATATTCATCCCAGCGTATGAATCCCTTCAACTCGTTTCATCGATTGATAGGCAACACGAAATGATCTATGATAATGATGATTGAATGATGTATGTATGATATGGGAGCCAAAACAGTTTCGGAGAATCGAAAATTTCGATTCTCATTTAATGGGCTTTAAATCGCATTGAAAATACTTGAATTGTACAAAACTTATCGGTTCGATTAAAACACCTACTTTTGATAGGTTTTATTTTCATTGTCAACGACTGTCACGGCCTATAAGATCAACACGGAAAATGATCCTGCCTTATGAAGTATCATGATGGTTGACCTATGCGATTTATGCAAAACCGAGACATCCATGATGAAATAGGGTATTTTCTAATATTTTCTTTTGCGTTTTGGTATGCATTGAAAAATTAAAAAATAATAATTTTTTTGACTTCGTGGTCTTTTAGGTCTTAAGTGAGTATTTTTTCAGTGTTTTTATGTCTTCTTGTCTTTTTTTGCTCTAATTTCTTATTGTGAAGCCTTTTCAGCCGATAATTGACTACTTATTCATTTTTCAAAATTCATTTTTCATTCTTCAAATTCACAATCATTCAAAATGAATTGAATATATTTACTTCCTCATTTTAATATCCACTAAAAGTGTACACGCAAGATTGATTTTTGGTCAAAAAAGTGTAAAAATTAGTAAGCACAAGTAATTGGGCATATGGCCCCCTACGTACAGGAAAATCAATGTAAAATCAAAAAATTTCATAGGTACTTTCTTTATTTGATAGGGCTTTTTCTTCACTTTTTAAGGTACTATTTGCCTGTTTTTTTAGAGTTACAAAGGTCTTGAACATCCTAGCCCTAGTCATAAGGTAGGAGACTCTCCTGATCTACTTGCCTAATCTTATGGGCCGTGACATTCTTCATCAATAAGAAAAGACCCTCCTAAAAGCCACGCGTTTCTATCGAAAGAGTACGTACTTCATGCATTTTGATTTTGTACATGCATATTGTGATTTTCGCAAAGTTTGTATTAAATAGCAAGAAATGTTAAAAGTTCTACATAGGTCCAGATCAGTGAAGTCATTTGTAATGTGTCGAGTCGGTATAATAAATCAGTGATAGTTGACACGAGTCGCGAGGAGTGACTCCACGCCACTCATCCTACACACTGTATCACTGTATTATCACGAACCGGAGTTAATGTTAGTGTATCAGTTTCGGCGACATAACTAGCTTGACATCTATCAATAGTCTAGACAGGGACACAACTAGACTATACATAACCGCTCTAAGAGAAACAATTCTCTGCTAATAATAACCCTGATAATTATCCTGATAATTACCCTGATAACAGACTTGCAACGGAATACATTCTTCACTGGCATGATACAGGTTCACTAGTCAAACGCAGCTTATGCGTTGTGAAATGAGCTTGAAATTTTTATGGAAGGAACTCGAAAACTTAGCTTATAGACCTTTTTTACAACTTTCAAGTCTATAGGCGCTCACTGCCTCTGTTAAGTTCTAATTTTTTGTACCTGTTGCAGTGCCATTTAATTATTTTAATGGGAATTTTCCATTTTTACAATATTGAAACATTCATTTTCTTAAACACACCAGATCTATTTTCACACAGTAGACCTATTAGAACACTAATATCATTTCGGGACACTTTTTTCTAAAGATGAAATATAAAATTTACAATCAAATTCAATACTATATTCTAATACAAAATATTTTCAATATTTTCCTTGAAAACTGTCGGACCAATTCTGTTGAAAATGATATAGATATATTCTGGTAATACACCAATGTCTAGAAAAAGTTACAAGTCAATTAGTCCATCTAGCCTGTAAGCCGCGAACGAAAAAAAAATGCAGTAGAAAATGAAAATTAGAAGCTTTCGCTACGCTTATCAAATTGAACTACCATGCACCTTCTTCGGAAAAAAAATTTCATCAATATCAATTCATTCACAGATGATGTGAATTGAATGGTTCTCTCAATAAAGTGACAACCCCACCACCAACTAGATTATACGGGGGTACGAATGAGCGGGAAACTATCGAGTGATGATAGGTAGAAGAACGTTCACAAAAATCCACACCTACAACGGGACACGAACCCATGGCCGGGCTTTTCCGATAAAATAAACATCTATATCTTTGCCTTGACTGTTTAGGTCAATCGGACGGCTAAAAAGAGGGTATTTCGTGAAATTCTATCGATACCGCCGATACCGGTACCCAGTTGAGGCTGACAAATTAGGGTCGTATGAGCGGGCCACAACAAGGGCGATCTTAACAATCCGAAAGAAATTATACATTTTCATGCAATTAATTCAAATACTAATAAGTTTCTAGATAGTGCACCAATTAAATGAACAAAGTTATAATTAATAAATCTGAACTAATAACTACCTGTAATATAAGGTTAACTGTGGACCTTCCAACGTTCTCGAGCTATTGGCACTTCCTATATTATCAACCTATTGATTGCGGGCTATTGACACTTCCTGTACTCTCAAGCTATCGGCACTTGCTATACTCTCGAGGTAACTGGACGGACTGATTGTTCGCGATATTGTCACTCCGCCACTTCTTCAACTACTGACTGCTAATGATTTGTTGTCCTTCGGTTATATATAACAGCTCCATGTCGCCATAGCGCGGGACAACGCCACATTTACGGCTCAATACTGTAGTTCCATTGATGTGATCATTCATATTGGGCTTAAAGGACATCACAAATCTGGAACTAGATTCTAACAAATAATGACGATATTCATTCTCCTAGTTTTAAAGAAAACTCTTCATCTCAATTTCAGAAATTAACATTAATTCATTTGTCTTCCTGGACCCGGCGTTTTTTATGAGTCGTGACGTAGATATAACTCACTTCTGTTTAAGTTTCTATACATAATTGGTGATTCCTACGTCATGAATCATGGTCACAGGAGGACCAAATTTAATTATAATTTCTCCAAATTGAGATGATGATTTCTAGTTTTCTCTAAAATTGGAGGAATGAATATCGTCATTATTAATTGAAATCTAGTTTAAGGGTTGTGATGTCCTTGCACATCGCACTGCATTGCATGACTGAGGTATAATGGCTCGGTGAATGATGAATGAGATGATATTGGAAGATGAGATGAAAGGTTATTTATTAGGTGTGTTTGGATAATGGGAAAGACTCTGTCATGGCCCTCCCAGTACGACAACGACAGAAGATAAAGGCACGAAAAAATAACTGTCAGGGTGTTGACCATGACGGGAATCGAGCCCCGGTCTTCTGAATTACATAATTGGATTTTATTATTATTGTTTGCTCAACGTCCTCACCAACATCTAGGTGATTTGAGGGTACTAAAGAGCAGGTGATGATGAAACTATGAAGTGAAAGGACGTTTTCAAAAACCCATGCCTTATGCCGGCTATGCGGGACTCGAACCTACGCACGACTAGACTTCAGTTTCTTGGAGTAATGATTCAGATTAAGCAGGACCACATATGACACGATATCAATCATCTTTGACAATAATCAAAATATCTACAATATGAATAGTTTTTCCAAGATTTTTACCAACCAACTATATTATTATGAGGAGAAATGTGGTGCAAATGTGGTGACCCAACCAGTCAATATGAGTCGACTCATATCATCTACAGGCAATTAAACAGTAAAAACAAAATCACTCGCAATCTCTCGCAATCTCTTTCTTCCTCCCTGTTTCGCTCTCCCTCTCTCTCTCTCTCTCTCTCTCTCTCTCTCTCTCTCTCTCTCTCTTTCCTTGTTTTTGTTTTCACTTTTTAATTGCCTGAAGATGATGTAAGTTGACACTCTATATTGAAACATTGCTCTTCGAATAGAACGAATATTCGAATATATTCTAGAAATAGTTAAAAAAAAATGAACTCAAACTATAGTTCCCCAGTCTCCACAGTACAATTAGTTCCCACCAGGGCTAGCTATTATTTGTGAACATATTGTGAATGTTCATTATGGATCGACAATATTTTAGAAAGTATACTGCATGGGGCTGGAGTTGAAATGGAGAAATACCAGTATTTTAGTGATTCTTTTAAACGATGTGAGATCAAAATTTTAATACATGATATACACAGATATTTTGAATACTTCAAAACGGTGACGGTAAAAACATCTGACTCATATGGCATAAATTGCTAAGATGCACAGCTGAAAAAAAAATCTATATATCTGTAAATCTTAGAATCTAAGGATGTTCATTTCATTTTGAATCATTCAAATGCATTTAAATTAGGTCAATCTGTATTTCTCCCGAATCAGAATTTCGATATCTCATACTATTCTGAAGTTATCAGCAGAAACATGATATTTTGATAATTTGACTTTATGCACTCACAAAATTATATCAAGTGTTTTGTTAGTTGTTGAAGTAAAAATGTTGAAACAGTACATTTAAAATTTAAAATCGGGAAAAAATGAGAACATTTTGGAAAAACTAGTTGGAAAATACGTAAAACCGTTATATAGACCTACAACAAAACCAGTAGATCATAAGATCACAATTGACACTTGGTTGAGTAAACCTTCCTCTATCACGGAAACTTAATTTCATCGCAATACCATAACCGTTTTGCTACAAATACATGGTACATGCATATGCTCCTTGATATACAACAGAGCATGGAGTGAAACTCCAGTTGAACATTGCCAAGCACATATGCTAGAACCCATTATTTTTATTTTGGATCAAAGGCAGTTGTTTTACGAACACATCGATACCACACACGGTAAAATGTCTCGAGAAGTAATCAATTTATATATGTAACGCGAGATGCATGTTTTGTGACGTTTTCAGTGTCAACTAAAGGATAAACGATCATGATGTTTTTCCGGATGAAGGTATTGTTGTGAATCTGCTTCACGCTGTTCAGAGAAGTATACCTTCTAAAATATTGTCGATCTATAATGAACATTCACAATATGTTCACAAATAATAGCTAGCCCTGGTGGGAACTAATTGTACCATGGAGACTGGGGACACCTTAAGAATAGAACTATAGTTTGAGTTCATTTTATTTGTAATATTTTGAGAGAATATTCGAATATTAAATCTATTTGAAGAGCAATGTTTCAATTTAGAGTCAACTTACATCATCTTCAGGCAATTAAAAAGTGCAAACAAAAACAAGGAAAGAGAGAGGGAGAGAGAGAGAGAGAGAGAGAGAGAGAGAGAGAGAGAGAAACAGGGAGGAAGAAAGAGATTGCGAGTGATTTTGTTTTACTGTTTAATTGCCTGTAGATGATATGAGTCGACTTATATTGATTAGTTGGGTGTTTACCTCATCACCACATTTGTCCTCATAATAATATTGTTAGTTGGTACAAATCTTGGAAAAACTAATCATATTGTAGATATTTGAAATTTGTACAATATGGATTGTTATAGAGGAATGTTATAGAGGAATGTGGAAAACACAAGTACACCAAGATTTGTGTACAATAAAATTACAACAAATTAATTATGAAATTGTCTCCACTAAACAACTTACTCGCTGTGATATGTGCGCTGCTTGACATGGTGTCCACTCATTAGCTGCCTCTCTCTCTCTCTCTCTCTCTCGTCCTCTCCCCTCTTTCTGTCACTCTCTCTCTCTTTCTCTGTCTCTCTTCCTCCTCCCCCCCCCCCCCCCTCTCTCTCTTTCTCTCTCTCTCCCCCTCTCTCTCTCTCTCTCTTACTGCGCGTGTTCAGAGCGTGGGGCATGCGTAGCGACATATAAAACACGTGGTCTACACGCTCATTGATGGCTTTAGGAGGCGGTGAAGCATGCTAAAAACGTGTTTAATGACTTTTTAGTCACAAAGCACGGTTGTAAGAAACTTGCTCCCATTATAACACCTTCAGTTGAACAATTGGTTTTGCCGACGCCAATACATTTTAGTCATCATTACAGTGAGTCGTTAACCCGATATGGAAAAGTGTTTTATTTTCTCTTCACAACTACCTATCTGATTTATATACAATCATGGAACCACACAAATAAGCAAACAACCGAATAAAACGTACGGGGGGAGGCCTCCCTCCGTTGCTCAGTCAACTAAGGCACCACTTCGGAAACTGAAGTCAACATTGGGCGTGGGTTCGAGTCCCGCATAAGGCATGAGTTTTTGTGAACGGCCTTTCACTTATCATCATTTCATAGTTTCATTATCACCTGCTCATTCATACCCCCTATAACCTTGATGTAGTAGAGTCGTTAAGCAAACGTTAATCAATCAATCAAAAGCGCATGGACTAATACTGTCTGTAAGAGTAGGACCACGGAAGAACAAGAGGCTTGCAACAAGTGACAGTGTGTCAGTGCGGTGTGCGTTCACAAGGTCACCTGCGCTCGTGAGAGCAAGAGAGACAGAGCATTGACCTCCAGGCTGTAATCAGAGCGAGACTTTCGACTTCTTAACTGACCTTTTGTACTGAAATAATAACTTCTGGTTTCAAAGGCTATAATATGAGTTTTTGCATGTTAGTGCATATTTCTTGTGGTAGGTACGTACCGAGCGACCGTCCTCTCAATCCCAATCCCAAAAATAGGTCTGACCGTCCCTCATACGAGTTCTCGTTCGTCTTGCGCATGACGTCACGTTGTACACACTATCCTGCCGGCCGGATCCCGGATCGCACCATGCTAAACTTACTCTCGTCTTCCTTTATATTCATTGGTATTTACACTTTTGAATATCTCTTTTTATCATATCATATTCTCAGTAATAATCACGCGTAATATTATATCAAAGATAGAATTTTCCGAAGCTCTTATCTCTGTATTTATATTCAATTAAACAATAACTATACTAATATCAAAGACACAGAGTGGATACGTCAGTGCAACCTCAGTATCTGCTGTTGGAATGGAAGTCTAATCAAATTGAAATGAAATGCGATAAGTCTTTGAGGTCTGCTAGTCCCAGAAGTTGGAAGACTCACTGTGCAGTTGAGCACCATCAACTGCAGTTAAGTTAAGCCCGTAAGCAATCGCCTACGTCGCTTGCTCCTGAAGCAGGTCCTGAATACGTCCTCAAAATCCAATCTCAATTACATGAAATGCCGCTCGACTCTCCGAACAATGATATGAAGTAGATCGTTTTCCTGGTTCATCGTCGGTAGTGAATTGGAAGACTTCCTCCCGGCTGATTAGGATCGATCGTGCTCCTCCATTAGCAGCTGTTATCTACGCAGTTGTCAGTGCCGAAGGTCGAAGGGCAAGTTCAAGAGTCAGCCATGCTAATACAAAGCGTGTAGAGGGAGTAGAGAAGGGGCAATACCCCTACTTTTGTGGTTGATCTACTCATTTTTTCATTGACCCCTTCGTAGAAATGCGAAAAAAAAAACACGATCAATTCGAGAAAATTAATAATGTATAGGGTATGACATGCTTCAATTATTTGTATTGATAAGATATTCTGTTTATTATATTATCATATATTACATAGTATGTTATAATATATTCATCGAAACTTGATGCAAAATAATTATTCGCAGTGAAGACTGAGGATAAATAGATAGGATTGTTCGGACGGTGCCACACAGGGCGATCTTACCACCCTAAAATGTTACTGATTAAACAAACTTAAGATCAAGTTCATTTTAAATATTAAGATGAGGACAAGTCAGGCCATCTTCGGTCTAATTATCATCTTCATCTCTCATTTCATCTCATTCATCATTCACCGACTCCAATAGATCCTAGGCATCAGCACATGGTACGTCTCAAAACACATCACAAACAAAAACCATGTTCATCTTCGGTTCTTCTCCTATTTATTATAGTAGCTGTCGTAATTATTGTCCTCAAAATTCTCATTGTTTTTTGTTTCTTGAATCAGGTTGATTAAATTCTAGTTAAATGGAGCATTTGCGTTGTAAGATAAGTGTGATTTTATATTAAATGTAGTGGAAAGTTATATAGACCTACATACCTTGATTTTTAATTATTTCAACTCACTGCCTTTCTGATTCATCTATTGATTATTCCAATCGTTTCATAGACTAATTTGTTTCACTTGTTGATCTCCTTAATTAGGTTCTATTTTACGGACTGATAGTGGATTGAGCGATATTTAGCGGATTAACAATCATCATCACCCTTGGTGACATATGTTCTTTTCTAATTCTTTCTACCGGTGCGCTGGTGGTGTAAAATAGAAGAAAGGGTGGCTCGGAACTTTCATCTCTCGTGAATACAAGTATATTATCGTAGGAACGAACTATTTTGTTCGCGAATCTTGTTTCCGTCTCGCCGTTAATTCGTTAACTGCTCTTTTAACTGCTCTGTGACGTATTTAACAATAGATGACGTCTGTGACGCGATGAATGAGTTCAACTCGGAGCCCCTGCTCGCTAATGGATGGGTATAGAGGAGAGAGGAGACGGCCGGTCGGATTATTGGTCTTGGCATTGTTCTTCATCAGTGAGTGACGTGCGATATTAATACCCAGTTAACAGGGTATAGTGCGTAGTAGTCGTGTCCGTCAAGCAGTTCATCACCTTTGCCGACAACGCTATAGTTGTGCTCAAGACTCATGATGGTGGTCTAGTGGCAAAACTGTAAAACAAGGGGCTTATAATGTCGGTACTAGTCGACAGGCATCTATTTTGTACTTGGTTTTTATCTATTTGATGAATTATGTTTTCAACAGATTCAATGAAGTTGTCAGAAGAATTGAAAAAAAAAACAATGTACCAGAAATCGCATTGAAAATAAGTAAATTATTGAAGACATGATTTAATAAAACACGTGCTTTTGCGAGGATCTATCTTTATTGATACTGACTTTCACGGCACATAAGATTAGGCAGAGAAACTCTCCTGCCTTATGACGTATCATGTCAGAGTATATGATTTTATGCAATACCGAGCTATGTTCATGTTGAAATACTGTGTATCTTTGATAATATTCGGGCAATCACTTTTCATCGAAACTTTTAAGAGACTGGTCCAAAGGTTTTTTTAGCCGAGGGGATTTTTATAGCATTTTATGGGTGATGTATAGGAGGGGGTGGCACTGAACCTTATTTTTTTACATCACCTTAAAGTTAACGTACACAATATAAGTTCGAAAGCCCCCATTTGTTATCACTGCCCGGGCCCTTTTTCACCCAGTCTGTCGCATATCTGTATCTTATACCCGCACTGCGACTTGACCACCAGACTCAGATCCAGGGCCTTGAGGTCATCCATGGTGATCCGGGTCGTGACCTTGAACTTCCTGAATACCGTGCTGACGATGCTTTTCATCTGCAGCCAGGCGTACTTCTGGCCCACGCAGTTCCTGGGTCCGGCGCTGAACGGCAGGTAGCTGTAGGCATGTCGCCCCGCGCTATTCTCGGGCAGCCACCGGTCAGGGCTGAACGAGTCCGGAGAGGGGAAGTGTCTCGAGTCACGGTGGACGGTGTAGGAGAGCACGACGGCTGTGCATCCAGCTGGCAGAGTGTGGCCTGTTCACAAACAACAAGACCCTTATTGGCGAGATTTAAAAAAATCCAATCAGTAAAGAGTGGCACTCTTCGAAAATGGCCGTCACGCGCAGCCATCACGGACGTTCAACGCCCTTGAGAAAGAGTAATGCACCACATTAAATTATGAATAAGAATTGAAATAGCCAAGTATTGGACACGATATGCGAATGTGTCAAGGGCAACGAATAATGTATATCAGTCCACTCCCATAGCAATGCGAAATGAATGTTTCCCATCACACCTCCATTCCACTCGCCTACATCTGCGAGTAGTACAAATGTCGACCATTGCAGTTAAGCGTTGCGACTTGAGAGCTGGCCAATAGCCATTCTCAATCCAGCACGTGTATCGCGCTTTCTAACGTTAGGCAGATTGACTATACAGGATGAGGGAAGAAAAAGAGAGTAGAAATGAAAAATGCATTTTCTGTTAACTTTGCGCGACATGTTGTGAGGTATCTCTATCGTCTGTGTGCTTACCGTTTGATAGTAGTATGTCTTCGTTGACTTCTCGTGCCAATAGAGTGGCCACTGGAAACAGCCGAAGAGTTTCTTTCAGGCAGCGTTCAATGAAAGTCATTCGGCTCAAGTCATATGAGTTCGGTTGCCGAGTGTCGTAGCCGAAGATCTCGTCGACCTCTTCAATCAGTTGGTCTTGGATGTGTGGATGGATACCTTAAACACATACTACACTTGACTTGTACTGAACGAGGAGGCTTGTATGCAGGTCTGTATTGAGGGTAACCTAGTCTCGACAACGTCGTGCAATAACATGATGTCACAGTGACACAGAAAACCAGGATGAAAAATATTAAATAATGATCCATTCCACTATCGGTAGTCGGAAACTTAATAAAATAACTCCCCCCTCCAACCATAGCCAAAACGTACATACAATAAAATGACTGATTACGGAACTGTTTGTTCAACCACTCCATTTACAGCTAAGTTATTTGGGAGTACGAATGAGGAGGTAACAATGAAACTGTCGAATGATGATAAGTGTAAAGACGTAAACAAAACGTCTCACGCCCAGAGATGACTAAAGAGGTTTCTAAAGCGGTGCCTCAGCTGATTGAGTAATTGCTCACCGAGTAGTGTCATCAGGCAGGCTATTGTCGTAGCAGTAGTATCCAGTCCTGCCACTACGAGCGTGGTGACTTCGTCGCGCAGCTCTTGTGGTGACAAGACGCAGCCCTGCGATTCGGACGACTCGATCAGCAAGTCGAGGAAAGTAGTTACCTTCTTGGCCTCCTGATGTATGGAGGACGACGTGCGGTATTCGTGAAGCTTCTGTGCGATCACCGAGTCGCTGAATTTATCGATCTCCTAGAAACAGTTGTGATGAATTAATTGCTGTTGAATGATAATAAAGCACGGTTGAGAAAACCCCGCTTTTCGGTAAAAACCCGAAGGCAGTGGGTTTTCCAGAGTGTCTTTTGAAAAAAATTATACACATTATTTAACATAGTGTTTTGTTCAAAGTTGCTGTTGCTGTTTTTGTTTCCGCTTATTCAAACGAAAAAACGAATTGTTTAAAATATAAATGAAATTTGTCTTTTCAGCGGTTTTTCCTCTGACTTACCTTTTTCACCTGATCGGCTGCTTTACCGTCACGTGTCATCGAGTACAGCCAATCGGAGAGAAGCCACGGTTTCGTCATGCGAGTATGTATCAGTTCCATAGACCTGGCAACAGCATCGTTCAGTGAACTTTCACCTTTCAGCTGAGTGTTCATGTTGGTACCTGCAATTAAATACGAATATTTGAAGGTCGCAGAAGACAAGACGCATAGTACGAAATTGCCAACTAGGAATCACCGCGGTCGCTCCTTCCAGGCAAGCGCTAATGCAATAGTTCAAGATTGAGAGCTAAGTTGAGACACCGTAAGAGACCGAGATCCGCAAACCAACACAACCCTCAATTCGTCATACGTACAGCACACTGTATTCATTGAAGCTGCCCTTCCATGAACGCGGTTAGCGTTTCGTTTAAAACTTTAAAATTGGTCCAAACTCAACATTGAGAAACCGTTTCACACTCGTCACTGATTGGTAGTTTTTTCCAAAATGGTGGCTAAAATATCGGCATTGTGAATTCGCTGAGTGAATTCCGCGATCATGGAAGTCTAGCTATACAAGCAGTCTAGCTAGGACAGACAAATATAAGCATGTCACCGACTTCTCTGGCTTACCTATGACAGTTTCACATATCGCGTCCAGGGTGCATAGAGCCAGGTACTGGTAAGCATCGAAAGTGCGCCCGTCAGCGACTTCTTTCAGTTTGTCCAACAATATCACGCTTTTACGAGCGAAGATTGCAACATAACCGTCCAGCACGTTGAAATGAAATGTGGGTGTGATCAGTTTCCTGTGCAGCTTCCACTGCGCATCTCTCGTCACTAGGAGACCGTTGCCAAGGAACTTTGACAACACTTTAGTTATGCTGGAGTCTCGATTACGAACCTTCAACAAAGCAAGAAAGTAGAAAGTGAACCTTCTAGAATATTGTCCATTTTGAGAAGAAAACTAACTCAAAGAAAATCGTATCCCCACCACCTCTTCTGTCGGTCCAACTTCACTATAATTTAGTTAACGAACGACGACAGTTTTACAAAGCAAGTACATACAATTTAACTAAAGCTTATTCATCCAAGATGTATAAAATACATCAATTTGTATAGGTAGCCTTATATATTACAATCTCGTTTCTACGTCGTATTCCTTACAAAATTAGTAGGAATTGCCGCCCCTTCGTAGCTCAGTCAACTCAGGCACAGTTTCAAAGACTAGCTGCAGGCACCATTAGGCGTGGGTTCGATTCCCGCACAGGGTCTCAACGAATAACGTCCATTCACTTATCATCAAATTATAGTTTCATCATCACATACTCATTCGTGCCCCCAGTAAACTAGCTGGCGGTGGGGTAACAATAACTACAAACCTTAGCATTGCCAAGTACGAGCTGGATATCGACTGGATCGGCGATGGCGATGAACAATCGATTCCCGAGCCATATCCGTACGATATCTCCGTACTGCTTCTTCAGCCGTAACATGTAGAAGAAGTTCTCCGTCGGTTCCTTCAGGAAACACAACGCGTTCCCAACGAACGGCAACGCAAGAGGTCCAGGTATCTTCAGGGATGCTGCTAGGAGACGTCTCCTTGGAAACCAATACACAACACTCAGTAATACTATCAAGATGACCGTACACGGCCAGTATAAAACACTGCTAGACATGGTCGCTTTCGAGTTTCAAATGAAATGAAATGTTTCGAACGTACTGTTAAAAAATATTTAATAATGTACTTTATAATTTTTTCTATTATTTTTAATTCACACCTTTCTTTTATGGCTGGACAATAGAGAAAAAAGCCTTGAAAATTTTGACGTCATTTTTCAATATAATGAATTTCGAATTTGAATTACTTCTTCTGTACTTACATCGACGAGAGATGAAGATTCCGAGCGACTGTCCCACCTATCCCACACCACTAGCGCGCGGGTGGTTCGACCTTTCATCTCGGGAATATACTTGCCTCGCCGTTCATAAGATCTCCTATAGCTTCTGACGCACAGTAAGTGGTAAATGGTGTGTATTTAGGCCGACTGTAAAACTATGAATGATTGTATTTATAAAGGTAAATATAATAAGTGTATTGTTGCGTGAATTATGTAAGCTTGGGTAAGCCGTAGCACTAAAGACCGTGTTGACACTGTTGGTGTCCCTGGATTCTTAATAGTTATAGCCATTTTATTATTTGTTTGATCATGTTTAATGTCATACAATATTGATGAATGGAATAAAATTATGGTCAACAGAAATCATTGATAAGAATAAATATTTGTCAATAAAAACCGCTTGAAAAATGTCACATTGCTTAACTCAAATAATTTAAGAAAAATTAATTCTGGAATGGGTAGAATAGAAAAATAATATATTTGAAACCTTATGAAACAACTAAACATCCCTCACGATAAAGTACACAATTCTAGAAGCGGTAGGTTTAATTTACCAATACAAATTTAATTGCCGATTTGGGTCACGTTTTACCAAATAATCAACATTTGTTGACGATATTCTCGGTCTCAACTTCTCATTAGGTTTACATTATTATGTTTACATTTTGATCTAAAACAGTATACTACATTTTTATCTTTCAAGACGGCTGATCCGATATAGGCATATGAAGGCACTTCAAATAATATGCATCATTTGTGGACTTGAATTCCTTGAAAATTGAATCAATTCAGAGTAATTATTTTCCCCGCATTTTCTCAAATGGATTATTCTCATAATTATTTTTTATGAAATATCTTAAATCATTTTTAAAAAAGTGATCCAACCGATTGCAATTCAAAAATATAGGCCTACATCAACGTCTCAGATGATACCAAGCTTCATCAATATTTGTGTTTTCGTTTAATCTGTGGAGCGTGAAAAAAAAATCAATCACGGTAAAATTGAGACTCCGTTGCTTACGCTAATAGTAATATTGATTGTACAGAACTATGAATGGAATTTGTAATGAAAAAATTTACAGTATATTCCCACGAACTCTTTCTTGAGGCTATTTCTTGAACCTTGAATCCTCAATATCTCTAAAATTAGTTTTGCGATATTATGGTGTAGAATGCGTAGGCCTACAATATTAAATCTAGATCTAGATCTTAAACATACATTTGCTACAAAGAACAGAATTGCATGTTTTTTGTTCGCGAGGTATGTCATAATGTCTAGCTTTATACTGTGTAGTTTTTAAACGCAATCGGTTGAACGACTGCTGTGAAAATCCATTTCGACAGTTTGAAAATCTCCATTCGAATAAGCCATACGGAAAACATTGGAAAAAATATTTTTTCCTCGAATAAATGCAAATTTTCACGTAACTTGAACCTTCCATGAACATGCACGGAAGGCAAAGATTGTGTAATTAACATAACAAACACAAATCTCATCGTTTCTCTTGCTTGTATAGCTGTAGGATATAATTGTTTCAGATAGGCATTTTATGTTTCTTCAGGATGAGGTTTGCGACAAGAAACGCAACAGCATCTTTCAAAAGCATTGAATCTTCAAATTTGAAGCGAGATTATGTAATTACCGAAGTTCTTAGAAACTATTCCGGTAGAGGATGTCCTCTTTCTTTCGTGGTAACAAGTATCGTATTATATTAACATGGGTGGAGGAGCCGGGCTTACATGTAAGCATCTAGTATTGCCCAGTCAGTCAAGATAACGCGTTAGAAACTTGAGTCAAGCCAGGTGCGAGTTCGAATCCCGCGTATGCTTCATAGTATGATGTGTCGGCCGAACACTATTTTCATACACTCAATTCAATCGAAAGAAAAAAGAAGCCTGAAAAGATTGCGCACGTAGCACGGCTAAGTATAGGAGACGCGAGAACTTTTCTGATCGTCGGTTTTTTAAATGGGACTAGAAACAAGTTGAGAAGCACAACATTTGTGTAGATAATTATGTTTATGTGGTCAAATTTACAAAAAAAAAATAACCATTACCCTACGCTCGAGACAACATTTAAAGGTTTTTTCTTATTACTGATTCGGGAGTCAAACCATAGACCCCGAGCATGTAATTCAGCTTCACTCACAGTAACGCCATAGTGACACTGCTACGTACTGCTACACTGATGCTACTTAATTATAACGTAGCACGGGTCGGTAAATGAGTCATGATGTCACAAATCTTAGCATTCCCATTGGTCATTCTTAGTCCCACTTAAAAACCGACTTGCAGAAAAATTCTCACCCACAGGACTGCCGCTAGCTATTCTGATCCTGACCCTCTGGTCGTAGAGGGCGGTGCTCTGTGTTATCTTTAATCTAGCATGTCCACTGCATCTGCTTCGAAATTACCGATCTCTGGTAAATTCCCATCCGTAATTACGTCACAGCTGTATTGACTGTATTGACGCCGACAAAGACTACTTGCCTCACGTGCTATTAGAACCACTTGCCACACCTCTTGTTTACTCTGGCAACAAAGCAAGTGTCCTTCACACCTCTCGCTTCCATATAACAATGCTGAACGTACACAATGCACCTAACATAGCCGTAGTGACGTTATGTAGGAGACCTGAGTTCGATTCCCGCCATATTAGACCATCCTGAATGAGTCGGGTGGATCAGTCGGTAGAGTACAGAACGTTTGTTCTGACCGGGGTTTGATTTCAGACATGGTCAACTGTACTGACTGAGACGAATGGATCAGTCGCTAGTGCTCTGTGAAGACCGCCTCAGAAGACCGAGTTTCGATTCCCGCCGCGGTTGAATATACTGACTGTGACAAAACACCGGATGAAATAAATCTCGTAACTCATTCATATTCATCCTACGCCAATAGATCTTATCAACCAGACCACTAGAATGCGTTGTTGAAACCAGTAAGGATAAAATAATAACGGGACTTGTGGGGCACAATTGATGCAACAGTGCAGATTATGAGATCACAGATTATCAGATTATTACAAAGTTCATACAAAATTCAACAGATGGAATTATGCACTCAATCTTTCCGAGTATTGTATAATTAATTAGGTATTCAATCATTCTTTGTATCATTCACAATTTCACATATCACAATACATACCGTACGTTACATGATGCAAAAGCGAATCGACCGAGTATTTGATTCGATCATCTGAAATATTCCAAAATCATAACGTTGTCGGTAAAGCAGACTGTCCTAACTTCCGTTACCATAAAATTTAATCGAGCATATGATAGGCTTATTTTTATTCAGATTCGTCTAACTCGATATTGTATATTTATCTTATTTATGAGACCAAAATTTGGTCGTATCCATCAAAATTTAACGTAATGGATATTTAATGTCCATTACATCAAACCCGAGACGTATGTAACAACTATATTACACATATGACACACGCGATATAGGACATCTCTGCATTTTATGATCTAAATAATTCAAAACTTTTCGGAATCAATATTTTGTACATAAAGCTTCTCTTGTGTCCAGGCATATGTTTGTCTGTCTGCTGTACATTACATAACACCTACAGAAATATAATTGAAAACTTGTCCAGAATGACGAATAGGGAAGATTACTCCAAAAAAATGGCACAACGGTCAAGTTTAAAGACCATTGTGAAAATACTGTATTATTTAGGTGAGTGACGGTTATCGACTTAGTATGTGTGAGTGATGACTAGAGATAGTGCAATTATTTGTTTGATAGAAATAAAAATGTATTTTATATGTGCTTGTACGAATATGTGCTTTAATTTTACAAACATTTGCTTATAAATGGTATTCTCTATAGAACATATTTCTTTCAATTTGTGATGTGAAATAGTACCAAAAAAAACGTCGACCTGCATTATAATGTTTTGCTTTGTATAACTCTCTTTCAAACATTATTTATTGATTATGAATGATCGCAATAACTGATATTGGATTTTAAAATAGAATAATTCTAAAAACAAGGAAGCACATGTTTATGAGGGCAAATGCGTATATATATTTCATTCAAGAAACTTGAAACTGAAATTTTCGAAAAAAATCCTTGTTCTTGAAAATCAACATCACTATTATCGTGATCACAGACGCATGATTTGCGAAGATAACATTATCGTGTTTCGTTCAACATTTCTCTATGAATAAGTTGGTATAATATAGTCTAGGCTAATGCCGGGATGGTTTCTACAGTCGGCCATGGCCGCTTCCTTCCCACTATCGTTCCCATTACCCAAGAACCTTCATCTCATCATCCCATCATCTTATTAGTCATCCATCCGACGCCATTAGATCTGTGCTATCATAACAGTGCGTCATTGAACCCAATATAAAAAAAAGTTGGTATACTAATAGTTTCATACAGCTATAGCTTAATATTAATAGTTTGAAACAGGTGGTAGCTTGATGAAACTAAGTACGTGAAGTGTTTTAAATCAGGAATGAAGTTATTTGAAATCATAATTTACATAATTTAAATGATTTATACATTTTTTCGTCATTCTAGGTACTTGGTGCCACCACTAAAGATCACTTATAACTATCAAACACAATCCCCAGATTTTTGTACCTCAAGTATTTTTGTTTTGAGGGTTTTCACTTCTTATTTTATATCTCTGTACTCTCCTCATTTCCCTATTCCAACTAGGAATTTTACATTAATTTACAACCAATTCCAATCAGTTATCACTTACCCAATTGTTTATTCCTTTCAAATCATTTTGTGAATCTATTTTATCTTCCACCCTCTCGAGATAAAACACAATCATCAGCAAGAAGCCACAATATAGAATTCACATTTTAAAATCTTCTACAAAGTAATCGAAGAGAATGGGACCAAGAACATTTCCTTGCGGCACTCCACTCCGGATATAACTTCTACATGATCTGATATTTCCCCATTCTACTAATCGTGTTGAACTTTATCATGCGAAAAATCAACTTTTATATTCAATTTTCATTCGACTCGGGTTTTCTGTGTCCCTTTGACTTAATGATTTAGTAAAACGTTGTAAGAACTGAGTTACCCCCCAATGATACCTTCCAGGTATCTGGAATGTGACCAACGAATCACGCGACTGGCTCTACTACTGGCGCTATTTGTTACCGCGCTTCCAACTATTCCGCATTTGCTACTCGTTCGGCTTCCAGTCGGCAAACGTGTCGCTCGTGTGGGGCGACATGGGACCCGCGCTCATCCACCTCTCCATGTGCGTTTTCTACGTCGTCGTCGCCAACAAGCTGGCCACCCTCTTCTTCCAGCGCACGCGCATACAGGTCATGATGGAAGAGATAGAAGACTTACATCACTCGGAGTGTATGGAGTCGGAATATGCTAGAGAGGTTGTGAATCGGATTGATTTCATTATAGAAATGTTTACCAAGTGGACCTCGGTCGCTGTTGGTGTGATAGCCACGACGACTGTTGCCTTCGGCCCTGTACATGCGCACATCCACAAGGCGATTCCTTTCAGGTAAACTCGACTTTTACTGTGTTTATTTTTCAAATCTGAAGCTAGGATTCGCACGATTGGGGAAACAATTGGGGAGCAATGATTTTGTATCAAGTTTCAATGAAGAAGAAATACTCTTTGCATTTTCAATCTGCGAGTCTGTCAACCAAATAATTTTCCCATACTGATATGAATTTAAATTTCAAATACTGAATTTGTTCACTGAATGTTAATCAAAAATTATAATATATTATTGGATACTTCATGAAATGTATCTTGTTTTACGTAAAAGTACCGGTATATGATATGGATGGATTTGGATGATATATGTTAAGATGTATATGTATGTGATGAGTTGTTTAGATTACAGAACTCATAACCAAATGAGCATATATTTCTCGTGCAGGCTTTGGTTACCGTACGATGCGTCGTACACTCCAGTCCTCGAAGTCACGACCTTCGTCACGAACCTCCTCACATCTCTCGACTTCGCTCTGGTAGTCGCGAATTCCGCGACCTTCTTGGCGTTCATCATCGAAACTGTCGGACAATTCAGAGTCTTGAGGTGATATAGAATTTCAAAGACCCTTCATTATCTTGCGCTTCCAGGCTGAAATACTTCATCGCCCTTCAATCGGGGACCAATTAAGGGTTGGGCGTTGCCCTGTTGTTTAGTAAATGACCTATCACACACTTTACACTGTATAGGAGAAAATTTCAGGAGAAAAATATAATATGATTTGTATGTGTGTATGACTGACTATCATCGAGAATTGTTACAATTCAGGGAAAGAAATAATACATGGCCCCTCGGAGAAAAATGGAAAATAATTCATATTTCAATCGTGTTTCTAATTTTTCAGTGGCTGAAGTAATTCAGTCACGTTCCTTTGTTAGTAGGAATATTGAGAAGACAAAAAAAGACTAAACATATCTTGAGATAAACTCTTCAGATTTGTTTCATCGTGAGTAAATATATATATATATATATATATATATATATATATATATATATATATATATATATATATATATTATTTATATAGGTGTGTGTGTGTTTCAGATATAACTTGGAGAATATTCATGAGACTGTGGTCACTTCAGTGAAGAATAAGGCAGTTAGCAAGATGCCAAACCTCGAGTGCCAGTTAGTGTCGTTGGGCATGTCAGTGCCTGCTAGCCCTGAGATGCACGCTGTCGAGATGGTAGAGCTGGCTTGTGATCAGGGAAGCAGGAGAGTCTTCAGCATGTCAGGACCAAGCAATGTTGTGAAGGTGGCGGAATGGAAAGAAGCGAGAAAGCTGCGATCAAATGGCATTGGAGCGGCAGTGGGAACGAGTTATCTTGGAAAGACGGTGGGATCGAGTGGCCTCAAAGAGAGAACCAGATCGGTTGATAGCTCCCTAGTGATGGAAAGAGATGATGAGGAGGTGATGCGTGAAATGGAAACACTTCTTAGGATATATATTATACATCATTTTAGAATACTGAAGTAAGTGAACGTTGTTCTATTATCATTAAGTTGAAAATGAATATTTACCGAAAAGACCGGAACTGGTAGCACAGTGCTAACGCGCATGCTCTATAAGATTTGGTAGATTCTCCATCTATTTGAATTTCTCATCTTTAGCCTCGTCAAAAAAAACACAATATACTAAAATTATCAGTCACACAAATATTACGGAAATGTTTGTGTTCATCCTATAGGTGACCTTTTTCTTCCTGGATAGAAGTATAGAGTGAATATTAGGAATGCTTACTTATTGTTTGCCTGTATTTTATCTTACAGACTTGTGGAAGACACGAAAATCGTCTTCAAATCTGGACTTGATTTCGAACTATTCATCATCATGTGCCTTAGCTTCGTTGGCTTATACATTACGACCTTGGTGAGTTAATAGAAAATGTAGTGAATCTGAACTCGTAATATTTGAGGTAAATAGCCGTGAAATTTCAAACTCTACACTAGGTAGAGCAGCGATCGGTATGTTCATCAAGGAGAGTACCCACGAAGTGTAACAGTTTTGAAATGGAAATTGAAACACTATCAGAGAACGGTCGACTAAAGCAATCATCAATACATCTTGGTCCAAATGAAGAGTTTTATCTAAATATTGTTCATTTCAATAGGCTGGCTCACTGGACATGAAGGTCATGATAATGGGGTGTTGCTTGTTTGGCGTAGCGTACGAGTTCCTGATGTTCTGCTGGTTCGCCGACGAGCTCACCGAACAGGTAATCAACCTTCTTGATCGGATCGACCAAGTGAAATACCTCGGGAGATGGGCAAATATATCATTGAAATAATTGATGATAAGCATTTATCTCAAATTCCAAATGATGGGTCAGGGGGTGGAATCAATCGCACCAAAATACTAGGGCCCCGGATCTCCAGGAAACAAACTTGCCAGTCCTGTTTCATCCTCTTCTTCATTTTCATCCTTTCTTTCCTTTTTCCGCACCAACTCCCTCCACCTTGTTCTGTTTTTCCACAATCTTGCTTCTTCCACTGCATTCCATATTTCTTCTCTTGCAGCAACATCCTCCTTGATCAATCCACTCCACTTACCTCTTAGCCTTCCCACCCTTCTTTTCCCAAGTAATGAGGTTTCAAATTCACGTCTCGGAATTCTAGTCATATGCATCCTTTTCATAAGGCCAAATCACCCTAGTCTCTCTCTACCCAATTTAAAATCTAATCTCTCTACTTTCAATCCACTTCGAATCTTTCTGCTTCTCACTCTGTCCATCCTTGTCACTCCTTTCACTCCTCTTTCAAAAACTTCTTTTGTCCTGCTTGCATATGGCTTCGTTCCTTCTCTCCTATCGCCTATGTTACGGCACCATATGTTAGGATAGGCAATAATAACATAAAAATTATAATACTCATGCTAGTTGGAGAAATAGAAAAAATAAATATAAACGATGATAGAAATCAGATAATTTCTGAATATTCAAATGCATCCTTTAGGGCAGACTAATGTTTCGATTTCATATTTCGGAGCATCTTCTAAAAAAACGTCTGCAGCATTGAAAAAAAATGTGTTTTCGAACTCTAACAAACAGTCCACGACCTCAACCTCTCCAAAGTTATACTTTTCGTTCAGATTGTTATAGTCAGCTCATAGATTTGTTTCATCTCTTGATTTACCTCCCATACTATTATAGAATATTTATTAGGAGAGCATGGTAGTCGATCTAGCGAAATATCAGTGTTCTGATAATAACTTATGAACGGTATAGGATATCAAAATTCTAAAAGAGACGAAACACAGTAGACCCACTTTCAAGACTGTATAGGTAAATGTACTCAACTTGAATCAATCAAGCTGTATAACTGAAACCTTCATATTCTAGCTGTGTTTCTGTAAATCATGTTGGAATTCCAAATTGATGAATGTATTGCACATCATTTCTAAGGTATTATAGAGATCTGTGTTTCTTCCGTATCCGAATTTTACTATCTCATATAGTTCGAGAGTTATCACCAAAAAAAATGATAAATAAATATATCATCGCCCGGTTCCAACAAGTCAGGCTGGGGGTGTTACCATTATCTGAGGGCTCACAAAAAAGGCCAACTGGACAATCCTATCGCATTATCTTCCTCGTCTTCATCATCTTCTTCACATTCTTCTTCCATCCCTACTAATATTCGCAACGGTTTTTCTTTCTTCCCACAATCTTTCATCTTCCACATCTTTCCATATACCGCCTCCTCTTCTCCTCACGCTTCACATATCTGCTACTTATACTTGAAACATTGATATTTCACCAAATCGATTTCCATGCGTTCTCAAAGATGCTAGCTTCTTTTCAGGTAATTGAACAGTAATTCAGACTGCTGATATTTCAGAGTGCGCTGATCAACGACGCGGCCTACGCGTGTGAATGGCTGGACGCGTCTGAAGGTTTCAAACGTTCTCTGCGTATCCTGATGATCAGGTCGCAGCGGCCGCTGTACGTGAGAGCAGGCGGTCTACCGCTCTCCCGAATAACCTTCAAGATGGTAAGTCGAGATCAACCGTAAAGGTGTGGCCCAACCAGACTACACATGTTCCCGGCCTCTCATTTTTTGTAGATACCATTGATTGAAATCGATTTTACATCCATCATATGCAGTGTGGATTCAACAAACTCGGATAATTCCTGTAACTTCAGCACCATTAGCACCTTAGCCTCACTGTAGCTTCAGCGAAATAATGTGACAGTGTACACGTCCGTGAAGTTGACCACTCCCACCCTTCTTCACTTCGGTGACAAATTCTGAAATTTAGTGGGAAGTTACTTCTCTAGACATAGGATTTTGTTCCGAAAGTCTTAGAATTTGTTCCCCAATAGTTTCGAGTAAATCGATTTTCAAAAATGAGTAACCAGCTTCAGAAAGTTAAAGGTAGGAACTAATTCTGAAACTCTGTGTGTAGTTAACTCTTTGAACGTGGAAATTCGTTTCGTTATTTGCAGAATTTGTTCTCCACATGGAGGGGTTGCGTGAACTTCACCCCTCATTTTTTTAAATCGATTTCTTCAAAAACTATGGCGGAATAAATTTTGAAACTACTGTAACACATTTCTACATCCAAAGAACCAACTTCACAGAAAGTCTGAATTCTTTCTCAAAGTGAGGGGCAAACTTCACGGACGTATCTGATGCAAGTTCTATTGAAAAATATACTTGTACAACCAGGGTTAATTTGAATTTTCCAATCTGAAATAATTTTCAAAATGCGTATTTAATAATGCCAACTTATTGAAAAATGACTTGATACAAAGTATTCCCGAAATCTAGGCCCTCTTGAAAACTGTCAGAAGAATAATCATTGCGAAGCTCATCAAATATATAGATGGCACAGTGAATCAAGAAGTCTGGATCAATTAAACTATAAGCGTGACAATAAGTTGGATAATCTAAATAATTATAATTGTCAATAATTGTATCGTGTTCACAATGAATGAAAAACTGTTTTGTATTTTGAATAAAAATTTTCTGTTAGAGCCTACAGGTGAAACTTTCAAATTATTAGTTATTGTCATTATCGCTGGTACAAGCAAAAACAAATTTTAACTTCAGACGTTGTTAGACCTTGGTCACGTGCAGAGGTTCGCCCTCATCCTAGAATTAATGCATTAATTATTCAGCATGTCAGCTATGTGGGTATTCCACGGAACATAATTGAAACTTTTTGATTGTTCATACCTCAAGGTATAATTAAATAGTGAACTCTCGTTGGGTCTGCCCATAGTCATGGCAGCCTACCAATAATATACTTGGACTAAGCACTTTGTCAATCCGCGTAGGAAGGAAGAGAGGGGAGTCCTCACGAATGTACTTAGCATATTGAGCATATTTTCAGCATATAGCACCCTCACAAATACTAACTCTCCCCAGAAAACACGCTAACTTGGATTATATAGGCGTATGCTGCTAGGATGGTCAAAACACAAAAAAGTGCTTGACATTTCTGCCTCCGGCGCCTGGGGCTCCGCTACAGTCCCCGTATGTACGACAGCCCATATATATATATATATATATATATATATATATATATATATATATATATATATATATATATATATATATATGTGTGTGCTGGTGAAGGTTTTGAGGGCCGATGGTTGATGGTAATGTCACACTTTGCGGATTGCCCTTTCTGGAAACAGTTGGCGGTTCTGAAAAGAACCTTGTCTCTCGACGTTTCGGACAGCTGCGGCTGACCATCTTCATCCTGAACAAGAAGACTCCATGACAAGGTGGTTTTCAGAACCGCCAACTGTTTCCAGAAAGGGCAATCCACAAAGTGTGACATTACCATATATATATATATATATATATATTATATTACCCTTGGATGTACAATTATGGTTTCCCCCCCTCCCCTTTCAATTCAAAGTTACTACGCCTCCGGTTTTCCCTTTATAGTGCTCCAATAAAAATGGTGGAAGTTATTGTCCATGCTCCAAGCAAATCTCCAAGCTCTTGACCTGAGCCGTATATTCTCGTGTGAAATAACATATGTTTTGTTCATTTCCAGGTTTTCAAGGGCGCGTATTACCTTCACGCCCTTTTGAATAAACTATATTTTGGGGAAAAACTCTTCGAGAAAATGGAATAATAGTTTTGTATTGACATCGAAATCTTGATGAACAATCATTGTTTCCTAGAAAAGACTGAGAAAGAATTAGTAAGACCGTTTTGAAGCGATAAAAAATAACCAATATAATATTGCCAATAAAAATACTTTTTAACATTAAAAACTACGAATTTAGACACCACAACTGCGCTTTGTGGTGACCAGACTCCGGAGCTACAGAATGCATACAGAAAAATGAATGAAAATCACATATACCGTACTGAATCGAGCCACTATAATATATATATATATATACCTATTTAATTATTCAATTTAGTGCAGAATCTTTTTGTGCAAACTACGCGTATTTACGTATTCTCAAGAGAATGGCTTACTCAATTCGCACAAAACCTTTCACCAACATCAATAAATTATATTTGCACATTCGTAACGAAACATAGTTTTCACAAATGTATTCATTTATTTCATGAATTTTGTAGTACGTCGAGTTTTTGGCTACATTTTAGCAAGTTCAAAAATCTTTCAATTTTATTTTGAACTTCTTTTTGTTTGTCTCGTTCAAAATTTGACAAACAAGTGCACATAAACGCAGTGAAAATTTCACTCAATTGTTCAATCGGTTTGGGAGAAAAATGATGCAATATAAGGAAAGGAATAGTTTGGAAATAATTACAGTTGAAAAAATAGAAAAATACGTTAAGTCAATATGTGTGAATAGGATATACTAATGTAGGTAAGAAGTTTCGTGGCAATTGAGTGAGCCCTCCTTTTGGAAGGGGGTCAAAAAGTTGCCTAATTCAACATTATTGACATTGTTACTATGGGTAGTACGCCTCAAGAGTGATATCAAGTAAACAATATTGATGATCATGAAGGTATTTGGCTACGCTTTCCAATCAACACAATCCAACACTAAACAAATGATACCATATTGCAATTTCATAGTATTATTAATATTCTAATGTGAAATCAAATAATCCATAAAATAATAATATATCAATTATTTTCACCATAGTCTGTTATAAGTGTACTAAATACAAATGTTTAACTCAAATATCATGTCCTTGTACGATTACGTATATAGTTGGTTTGAAAATAAAGTTCAATAAATAAATAATTATGTTTTTATTGTAATATAATATCGTCTTCGTAATAACGTATCATTTAAAATAGAGTAGCCGGAAAAACATCAAACAAAGTTTTCCCCGCTGCGGACAAGTTGCGTGTTACTTGAATAATGTATTATTTGGATAAAACTTGTTATCGATGTATACACATGAAATGAATATCATTTCACTTACATTTAGTTACCTATGAGAACGTAACAAAAAGCGGGCGTAAAATACTAAGTAGTCCAATGTTTTTGAAGATTTCGGACATTACAGAATTTTAAATGAAACTGTAGATACGACATTACGTAATAAGTTCTTTAGGAGTAGAATTAAATTATTCATATTGTCAATTACTTTTGAATTACAACTGTTTTCTCAAGAACTTGGAAATGGAATCTAGAAATTGTTTGGATCTAAACGCCAAGATGTTGTACTATTTCGGTAAGTAAAAGGAAACGAAATAGATGTATACTTGTACTGAGACAGATGGTCGAGTGGCTAGCATACTGAACCGTCATTCAGGAGACCGGGGTTTGATTGGCGTCATGGTCGACCATCCTGACAGAGAGGTGTATTGTGATATCCTTCTGTAGTTCCAGGTAATGTAGGATGACATATAGGGTGGTTCCTTAACAACAGGTAATGACCGATTCCTCTCCAATGTATAAAAGCACTCAATAATATAACCTTCAATATCGCTCATCATTCACAAATTCGTCGATTCAGAGAACCATCAGTTTTTAGTGATGAATTTTGAACGTTAGGAGATATAACATTATACTACAACATATCTATTTGGTACCTTTGATGTGACATGACATTTGATGTAACCTTCGATTCTAACATCTACACAGATGTGAAATGTAATATAAAGGCTACATGTAAAAATCATGTGATATGAGTTGGATAGTTTTTACTCATACCATCTTAAAGGTACCAAAAAATTTGTGTTTTTGACGTATTATCAAAATTTTCATACCGTTCAAAATGTATCACACAAAAAATGATACGCTAAATAGACTTCCATGCGTTCTTGAACCTTTCAAAAGGTATCTCTGAAAACATATATATATTATCATTTAGGATCACCCCATCCAACGATGTCGGGTTTAGGGGGTGGAGGTGACTTCACCGTCGTTTCTAGGGCTGCCTGGGATTTCGAAGACGGTGAGCCATTCCGTCTTCTTGCCCGTACTCTGCTTCTCCAGCTTCTTCGCCCTCTTCTTCCTCCAGTTGCCGCTCCACCAATTCCTTCCATCTTTCTCTGTTTTCCCACCATTTTTCTCTTTCTACTCTCTCCCACTCTTCGTTTCTCTCTTCAACATCTCCTTCAACGCTATCAATCACCTAGCTCTTGGACGACCCACTTTTCTTTCCCGTATTATTTGGCTAAATCGACTCGCATGCACTTTTACGACTTTGTAGCTTATAAGTTAGTAAGACTTTAGTAGTAGTAAGACTTCAGTAAGTTAGTAAGTAGCGAGTCTTATTTTGTGAAGAGGAGTGTTCACGAATTTGTGAATACAGAAGTTACCTAGACTGATTATTATATTGGTAACTGAGGTATTTGAAACTGAGGTATAGACTGAGGTATTTGAAATTTTGAACTTGCTATCATTTTTTCATAGGTAAGGTCAGGTGATAGAAACGGTCAGAGCTGACCGAACCTCTCTCTTTTTGATTGTATATCAACATTGCTATGCATGATTAATAAAAACTCTCTATTATTTTTATTATCATTATAATCATTATTATTGTCATTTTTTATGTTTAGACTCTGGTCGTATTAATTTTTTATGATTGCCTATCTTGTACCATGTGACGACATTGGTAGCCAAGAGAGCTAGCTAATTATACCAAACCTAACACCGTAAGTACGCAGTGAGATGTCGAAAACAAACTAGGTTAAAATCATATGCATTATTCATGTACCATCATGAATATCAAATCCAGATTTCTCGTTATGCCTACTAGAAACTTTTATGTGAAATTCATGAATTCGTAAATTCGTACTTTTCTGAATTCAACTAATCCATACTGAACAACACGACTGTAGCTCCATGCAGCTATTGTTATATGGATGTTTGGGTATCTATGCCCTCAATGACGTCACTTAGGCCCGGTATTACCGAGTCCAGTTAGCCGTTATCTGAGAGTTGATGAAAGCAAATAGCATGGGTAACCATGGTGATAACAACTTTAAACTGCCAGTTAACCTTAAACTGCCAGGATCTACTTCCACGTTGGTAATACCGGCACTTAGGGTAGCGATCGAGTTGGCAAAGTTTTTGCGATGCAGATCGCGTTTATTAATTCACCATGTCCATGTCCAAATCCTTTTGACTTAACTTGTTTTACTGCTTTTACATACTAGAAATTGAAATTGAGTTTGCAATTGAAATTGAAATTGATTGCATCACATGAAGTGTGGATGCAAAAAACTCGGATTTTTCTTTCAACTTTCAACACTTTCCTTTAACTCGAACTTTTAACATCCGATTAAGCAAAATATTATTTTTTTGTTGATAACTGATAACTCTCGAACGCTATGAGATATCAAAATTATAACACACAAGGAACACATATACGCAATACCTTCAAGAGTGTATAAGTTATGACGATTCAAACTCATATCGCATTATCAAACGTATGAAACTAAAAAAACATTTTTTAGAAGTATGCGTTCGTCAGTTATGCCATATCATGTATGTAGTTTTTACTTATACCATCTTGGAGGCATTAAAATATATATTTTTTCCGCCTATCAAAATGTTGATACCGTCAAAAGTTATAATCAAAATACCAATATCACGTCAAACCATCTTCTTTTCCTACGCAGGGATGTGGCAGGTACCGGGGGAGCCTCGGACGCGGTGGTACTACGCACGCTACCTCCTGCCACGCTTCGAACTCTTCCACCTGTTCTACTCCATCCTATTCCAGTGCGTCAACATCCACCTCGCGTGGGGCGACACCGAACACATGAGCGAGTACTTTATGATGATCTTGTTCTACATTGCTGTCAGCAGCAAGCTGGCGACTCTCTTCTTGTACCGCGAGAAACTACAGGACATCATGGAGACTCTGGAGTCCTTGAACAAGTCGTATGTGGTTGCCAGGCAACATAATAAAGCGATCCTGTTGAAGAATGAGTTGTTGTGCAAGAAGATGACGACACGATTGATGATATCGTTGTTGATCATGTTTCTCGGATTACATCTTGCTTTGGGACCTGAAACCTTTAGGACGAGAGTAATTCCTTTCCGGTAAGATGTGTTGGCGAACTTCTACAGTGCCGGACTGGCACTCTGAAACGGTCCGGGCAAAAATTGAAAGAGCAGCCCACGGGGGACGAGGAGAGGGGGGAGTGTGGAGCGGGCACCAGTACTTCGTAAATATTATCTTTATGATTGAGATATGTGATTGAGCGAAGCCAAAATGGTTATACCTTAACGAAAGGTTAGGGGACCCCGAGGGGTTAACAACTCCTGAAATCCGGTGTACACTTGCCATGAAATCCAATTGAAATCCCCTTGAAATCCCTGAAATCACTTGAAATACCCTTGAAATCCGTATGAAATCTCTTGGAATCCCCTGAAATCTCTTGAAATCTCTGAAATCACCTGAAATCAGGTGTACACCAAATTTGCGAGTTGTAAACCCCTCGGTGGACCCACACCTTTGTGCCCCGCAGGTAATTTTTTGAAAAATCGTGATTTTTTTGGGGCATATTTCTTTACGTTAACTTAATATTTTTAGTTACATAACATATTCGCGGGTGACCGGCCCATTTTGATATTCATTCCGCTAGCGGCCCACCGGGAATTGCCCGGTGGCCCAGTCCGGCACTGAACTTCTATTATTATTCCTTGGTCAGTATATCTGTCACTCGCATTAGATGTTCGAGAATAGTAGATGAATCCATCCTATTGTAGGAGCCTGGTACACTCTTACTCGTGGTTTGTGATGAGGATGGTGTTACCCAGACTGCAGGCAGACTGAGCGTGACCAGAGAACTGGGCTGTGGCGTCCTCACAAACACTTACATGCCCCTTGCATGCCACGTATATGTCTGTTCGCTCTTTACGTGTTCCTTGCTTATATCGGTTTGAAGATGGAGTTGAGAAAATAGTCTTCGTGGCGCAGCGACGCTCTATTTCGGACCTGAAGGTTGCAAGATTGAATCTCAATGAGGCCAAATTTATTTGTATGAAATAATGTTTATATAAAAAATCGATGGCAAAAATATCGACTGTTACATACAAGTGATCTTTTCACTTTTGTTATGATTAAGTTTGACTCGTCAGCATTTTTGAAAAAATATTGTCCACCTCGGTGATGTATTTGTTAACTCTGTATCTTGCATGGTTCAATTTTCATGATGATTTGTGTCTGTGGAATCATCATGACGGGAACTTTTTACCCAATTAAGAATGATGACGCCTTGTAAATCATCACTACAGTTTACAAATGTACGTGGAATCAATGATATTTTCCTTGTCTTGATACGTTAAGGGGGTGCGTGCACGGTGCTTACACAAATCGAGAAATTTATCTTTACCATTTTTTTCCGTTTTCAAAAACCAGTGTAATTGAATGAAAAGTTTACATATCTAAGATAATTTTATGCTCTTTAATTATTATGACATTTCATTCTTGTGAATCCAATCAGTTTTGAGATAATACGTCAATGAATTTCATCACATTATTTTTATTCATTGACGTATTATCTTGAAACTGATCGAATTGACTGAAGCAGAATGTCCTATTCATTGAAGAGCATAAAATTATCTTAAAGATGTGAACTTTTGATTCAGTTACACCGGTTTTTGAACCTCGAAAAAAATTAGGGAAGGTGAATTTCTCTATTTTTAAAACCACCGTGCACGCACCCCCTTAAGAACGATCAGATGTATTAAATAGTAGATCGTGCACATAAACCCCCAAGACGCGAAAAGGCCTCGCTGTCGACGCGCCTTGAACCCCAACACTAACTCACTGGAAGATCGTTCACAAAGTTGCAGGAGATTTAAAGCTCTCTCCGAACTGACATTTTGTATTATTTGTCAGGAGCAACGAGCTGTGAACAGAAACACATCCTCTTAAACGCGTGACCAGATGAGTTGCGACACGAGTGTGTCTCTTCGGCCGGTAGGATCGCCTTAATTACAATCAATTATTTAATTCTAGACGGTGGCTACCCTACGATCATGCCAATACACCAATCTTCGAATTGACCATTTTTACAACAGCCATTTTAACTATGGTGGATGGCTATGTGGAATTAGCAAGCTCGATTCTACTCGTCTCAATAGCTATTCATACCGTTGGGCAGTTCAAGATGTTAAGGTATTTATTTTATGTACAAGTAGTTGAATAAAACAATCTGCGCGTGATCTTGAAATGAATGAACAACAATAATCTGGTACAATATAACTACTTGTTGACGCGCCATAGAGCCCCGGTTTTTACTTTTTGATTCTCTGATTGATTTTTGTAACAGAAAAATAATTTATAAAAACCCTAAATATTGGATGTGAACGTGGTACTTGTCAAAGAAATAGAATAAAACACACTGAGAATGCTAACAATATTTCGAGAGCACTTGAGCTCTCCTCTTCAGGTTGACTGCGTCAGGTTGACTGCGTCAGGTTGACTGCGTCAGGTTCAACCTGAAGACGAGAGCTGAAGTGCTCTCGAAATATTGTTAGCATTCTCAGTGTGTTTTATTCTATTTCTTTGACAAGTACCACGTACACGTCCAATATTTAGGGTTTTTATATAGTTCTCGTGGTACACTACTTCGTTATTTATTATTTAGAACAATAATTGTTTCGACGATACTTCCTCTTGCAGGCATAATATACTCAACATTCGTGAGATAGCAACAGGTGTGACGAGAGAAACCACGCCCACTCAAGACAAGCCCATAGATAACGCAGTCATAGATGTCGACACGGAAAGTTGTGCTTTCAACATTCCTCACGACGGCAATGACGAAGAGCTCACTCTAAATGGTGAAAATATTGATCTTTCAAGGTTACAACGGAATCAATTCAGCATGGTAAACGATGTGAATCGAAAGGAACTCGATCATTTTGGGAACTCGACGTCACTCATCGAGAGAGAACATGAAAACCTGAGTTCTTTCAAAGAAAGAAGACAGATCAATTACAAAATGGAACGATATTTAGCAAAATGTGTCGACCATCATCAAACATTGATCAGGTAGGAGTTTGATCGGTGAAAAAAGTTTCAGTTAACCACTTTGTCGAATAAGTTGAATTATTCATAATAACGTCAATTTTGACAAATTCAACCAGATGCTACAGTTAACTACTATCTATTAACCTCTTCGTGCATGAATTATACCATGAATTAATCAATGTTCGCATATATTACAGCTGTTGACGGAACTTTATATCTTTTAAACGGTATTCCAGATTGGCCTTAAATTCTCTTCATCTACCGAAGTAACATACTATATTCCTCAAGTAAAATTACAACTTGTTTTTCTATCTTCTCTCTTTCTTTTCCTTTCACAATTCGACCCCTCTTCTATTCCACCCTTTTCTACTTTCTTCTTCTTTCTCTTCATGCTTCTCTTCTCTACTACTCCTTTCAAATTCTCTTCTCTGTTTTCAATCTGCTTAGGTACTCCTAAAATTCAGCTCTAATAACTTGAAAAGTTATTCGACACATGGTTATGAAATATTCTATTGCAAAATTTTCACTTCCAGAGTGGTAAAGGATATACAACTAGTCTTCAAGCGTTTGCTCGGTGTACAAGTGGTCGTAATATTCTCGCTGGGTGCAGGTGCTCTTTACATAGGCACCTTGGTAAGTTATTGAACATTATATCAACTTCAGTTGATAGTATATTTGATAATAATATAGAGATTATTGTACATTGGATGGAAAGGAATGATTCTACAGTGATCGATATTGGAATTGTTTTTTATTCAGTCAGTTTAATTCTAGCATCAAGTGACAAGTAGACCTATTGTTAGTATATCTTTCGGCAGAGTCGACTCCTTAGACCATAAATCACATATTCACATATGTATGGTGTAATAAGGCTAGCCCACGTATTGCCCTGTGTTACAGGCTGAACCAGGAGGCATGAAGACGTCTTTGGTGGGGTTTTCTTTACTAGCTGCTGCCGGTGAATTCTTGTGTTTCTGTCTGATCGGAGATCAAGTTACCGAACAAGTGAGTATCTCCATTTCATGAGCGCTTGTAATATACTAGAATGAGGTTGTAAAGTGTTTGGAGTTTTTGGAGGAATCCAAGCCGTTAGGAGACTCTTCAACCATTTACCACATGAAATGCAGTGTTTGAAGAAGGAGAAATTCTGAAGGACATTCAAAGAATATTTATTGGAGAACTCTTTCTACAGTTTGGAAGAATTCTTTCTCTAATATCATTTTTTTTGTTTTTATATATGATTATGTGATTTTTTCTGATTTTTTTTATCTCTTTACCTATTGGTTGGTTTAAGCATTTTTCCTTATGTTGACAAACCATTAAATAAAATAAAATCATCAAACCATAAAATCATTGTTATGTCAACGACCGAGCCAACAGATGGGTTATTTCGCTGTTTGAGGGTACAGATGAGTAGATGAGCTACAAGAATGACTTTACAATTAAATTATTCTAAAATTAATGGTTGTTTGCTTCTTTACAATATCAGTGTCACACATTAAGGAAATCGTAATTATTCTTCCCAATCTATTTGCGTTGTTGTTGTCCTTGTGTGAAATCAAAGTTGACCTCAATCAACCTATTCTGAAGCGAGGACTTGAAAAATGAACGAACATGTTTTTTTTTACCACCGCACCACAGGTCAAAAGAAATCAAATATTTTGTTGAAACTTGTCAAACGCCTGTGCCATTCGTCACTCGCGTCATGTGTCCTTTTCTCCGGGACATTCTTGTGAGGTTTTCAAAAATGCGAAATATTTTTGTTTTTTTAAAGGATCAACCGATTGAGCTCCTTAACTACACAGTTTTCAGGTTTTGAGGTGGATGGTGATGTACTTGCAGAGGTGAAGTTTCATCAAGATGTGTAAAAAAAATTTGATTCTTCACGCACGTTGGAATTGAATCTTCACTTACGCTTATCCAATAAAATCGTGTGCCATTTCAGAGTTGGCTGATCAACGACGCGGCCTACGCTTGTGATTGGCTTGACGCGTCAAGGAGTATCAAACGCTCTATCTGTGTCATCATGGACCGAGCACAGAAACCGATGTTCCTGCGAGCGGCTGGGATACCGTTGTCAAGAGCCACCTTCAAGAAAGTATGTTTCAAAAGTGTATGGTAGTATATTTAGCCAAATATCAGTTTTTCGGTGATAAATTTCGATCGGTATGAGATATCAAATGGTTATACAAGAACAACCAGATATGTTCAATACCTTCAAGATATTGAATAGCATAAGTTCAATTTCAACTCACATCGCATTATTGTCAAACGTATCGGCCTACACATAAAAAACACATTCTTCAGCTGTATGGTTTTGGCAAAATTGTTTTGTACCATCTTAAAGGTACAATAAATATCTATGTTTCGTCCTCCGTATTGGGAATTATATATCACATAATGTTCAAAAGTTTTCATCAAATGACTGATATTTTGTTAAATCAACTCCCATGCAAGAACATGGAAGAACCATGTAAGAACAATATTGCAGTTTACGATGCTTCGTAGATCAAACTAATTTACTCCAATAATTTGATCATCAACCTATTCATTTTAGAATAGAAGTTTTTCTAGAAATTGTCGAATTTGAATTTATTTATGTAAAATACCAGTAACATCTACAAATATTAGCCTAGATTTAAAAACGTATTTTTCTATAAGATGGGGTTGTTTTGTTAAGTTGATCATCTTGATTGTCACGATTGGTAGACAGGAGACCGGGTTTCGATTCCCGCCATTGTCAATAATCCTGAGAGAGGTTTTTACGAGGTTTTCCACTGTCGTTTTTGGTTGATACCGAGATGGTTCCTTGCTAACAGGCCAAGGCAGATTCCTTCCCACTATCCGAAAACACAAAACAAAATATTACTTTTTCTCCCCATCATCTCATTCATCATTCGACGACGTCGATAGATCTGGATCAGTGCGTTCTTAAACCCAAAATGAACGGATAAAAGATATTGATATCTTGTTCTGAAAATACCGCGAGAATCCGTAGATTATACGTAGAATACCCATTCCTGATGCCTTGTGTAACTAAATTGTGTTGTAAATTTGTCCAGGTGTGTAAATCAGCCTACTATCTGCACGCATTGCTCAAGAAAATTTATTTCGGAGAAAAAATCATCGACAGAAGATAAGTGGAAGAAAATACGAGATTAAGTAATTCAGTGAGAGAAGATCGTTATTGTGTGAGCTAAAGGGGGTGAATGTACGGTGCTAGAAAAATGATTGTCTACTATTTTCTTCCGTGTTCACGAACCACTGTAACAATGAAAAGTATATAATCTCCTAGATAATTTTATGCTCTTTAATTAGTATGACATTCATCAGATCATTCATTCATTCATCTTGGCATTCATTCACGTATTATCTTGGAACTTTGAATTCACAAAAATAGAATGTCATAATAATGAAAGAGCATAAAATTATCTAGGAGATGGTATACTTTGCATTGTATTACACTGGTTCGTGAACATAGAAAATAGACGATAAGATGAATTTCTCTAGCACCGGGCACGCACCACCTTAAGCGAAGACTCAATTTCACTGAAGACTTGTGGTAACGAACTTTGTTGTGGTTATTGTTGTTATTGTTCGCTCTCCACATGTCAAACTAACGAACACTTTTGATGAAACATGGCGTGCACTTAATTATGTCATCATCTAGACAGTAATTCGATCTAACTCGGTACTGGAAAGTTTTGAGGCGAGTCCGATCAAACCACTTTCGAGAAAAAATATTTTGAAAGTTTTTAACTCCACTACGAATAACCCAGAGAGTAAATTTCGAAAAAATATTCTCTTCGAATGAATTCAAACGTTTACGTAATTTGACCACATGTAAGATACAGACTTTTCCAGATTTTTACATGAAACGGATCAGCCTTTCTGAAGGAGAACATATTTTAATAAAATATTCTTGAAGAATGATGGAAGCAGTCAAGAAGATAAACAGGTGAAATCAATTGGAGCGTAAAACGATTATGAAATTCAATATGTACTGTACATCATTGGAGGAAGAGAGCAGTGATTTGACAGTTTCACAATTTTCACAATTTCACAAAGGTGTTTGTAAATCTTTCAATTACATTTCATATAAATACCTCGCTCATCTTGCAACGCATTTGCGGCATTTTCCTATTTAGAAGTCTTGGGGAATTGTTCACCTAAACAAGATAATGTATTGAAATGAAGAACTTTTAATTATTATAACACTGACTAGCAGCATGTAATACAGCAAACCAGTTGCGTTTATACCATAAAAATTATAGCCATGGTATGCCATGCTTTTGCCATTGCTTCTTTTGTATTTTTGCTCTTAATAAAAACTCTCTCAATTTTTTTTCAAAATGAGTTTCAACCAAGTGAACTAATGACTCATGTCTATCACCTTTCAAGTAATAGTTTGAATCATTACTGGCAATATGCCACAGTAAAACGGTTCAAATACCATGCCATCTCCACGCTTAGCAGTGTTGATAGAGACAGAGTTAGAGATGGAGATAGAGAGAGGGACTAGCCAGCAGTCAACCATGATAGCACAGATAATCTCTGCGATCATAGACAAGCCCATATGAAGCAAAGAAGGTTCGTTTACTCTTCTGCTTTGTGCTACGCGCAACATGCTTTGAGCAACAGGTAGCATGCGTTCAGCGCACGAATCCGTTTACTGTTCAGAGCTGTGACAACGCCAAACTTCGACTTCAAATCGTGGTTTTGTTACCACGAAACAATCTTTAAACTTCCACCAAACGTATCCAATCAAACTATGCGCTTCTTAATATTGTTGGACCATAATTACCCCAAAATAACAGTGCCTAGAGATGATATAATATCTCCTGCAGACCGGTTTATGAATAGCCGTCGACAAGTTGGGCTTGAAAGTTCAGACAAGTAAACAAAACTTCCGTTGCATTCCGTGAACTTCGTGCAAAGATGAACAGAGACCATCTCTCAGCGCATTTAGCATGTGACATGCAACCCGGAGAAACTCGTTCTCTGATTGGTCAGCGCATGTTGCACGTTGCTCAAAGCAGAAGAGTAAACGAACCTTGGGCAGGAGTCATAATACAGGTGCGCGAGGTCAGGTATGCAGCCATATAATAATTCATACATGCATCCATTCATTTAGATGGAGTTATAATCAAGTTTCTTAGTGAATTATATTCTAATGATATTCTGGCAAATAAATTCGTGAATTCGTTTCAACCATGTAAGTTATATGTACATAATTACTTAACAATACAGGTATATTAATAATATATACAATGTACATCGGGCCGTGTCTAACCTAGCTGTCGTCTCACATAACACAACAACCACGACCTTGACTGATGTTATCAGACTGACCAGAGACAGTACTAGAGTAATCACGCCTTAGAGGGATTATACAGTATACAGTGCAGGCCCAGTGCATTCGACGATTTACATCTACTTTTTTTCATTTTATTTCTTGCTTAATGACCCCACCAACAGCTAGGTTATGCGGGGGTACGAATGAGCGGGTGATAATGCAAAGATGAAGTGATGATAGGTGAAAGGACGTTCACAAAAACCCATGCCTTATGCGGGACTCGAAACCAACGCCCAACGGTCACTTCAGTCTCTGAAGCGTGCCTCAGCTGACTGAGCTACCGAGGGCGGCCATCTATTTTCATAAGTGTGTAACGTGCGTGTGTGGAGATGAGAACCGCCTTCGAGATCAACCATCAATAACTCGGCTGCATGTCTTGTCTGGAGCAGATCAGCGGGTCGGTAAGTACTTAAGGTGAATCAAATATTTTGTTATTCATTGATGTATCCAGGTTGAAATAGTATATTAAAGATTTTAAATTTTCCAAAAATTTAAAACTCCGAGAAAATTTTGAAAAACTAGTTGAAAAAAACGTTGAACCGTTACATACACTAAAACCAGTTCATAGTTAGCATTGAGATGACAAATGAGAAGTTGGTAGGGTGAACCTTCCTCTGTCAGCTAAGCTAAATTTCATCAGCGAACGTAAGACCGTTTTGATACAATTTCATCAGCGAACCTAAGACCGTTTTGATACAAATAGATAGTGTTGGTTACCTCGATGTACGAATAAAAATTGCGTGACTTTCCCTGATCTTGTGTGCCAAACGCATAAGATTGAACTGTTTATTCACAGCTTACCCCAAAGCCAGTTCTTTACGAACACATCGATACCACACAAGATGGAATATCCCAAGAAGTAATCAAAAAAGGTGTATGTAACGCGAGATGCATTTTTTGTGACCATTTTCAGTGTCAACTAAAGCATAAATTATCGTAGTGGATTTCTGGATGAACGTATTGTTAACTTATGAAACTGCTGCACACGATTCAGAGAGCTACCTTCTAAAATACGGTCGATCCATAGTAAACATTCACAATATATTAAAAAATAATCACCCTGGTGGTTACTTATATGGTGGGTACTATGACTTATTAAACTAAGAACTGTATAGTTTTTGGACCGAATCGATTAAACCACTTCTGATATAAATCAACTCAAAATCAATTAAACCTCATCTAGGCCTAAGATTAGGCCTACGGAAATATTTGAAAAAAATCTCTTCAAATTAATTTTTTTCCACTGGATGTGAATAGATAGAAGATACAGATTATCACAAACCTTCATTGAGATTCAAATAGTCGCTTCAAGATATGAATATTTTTTCCGTGTATTTTTCACCCGACCTTGTGTTTGAGTACATAGGCTTTGATCTTAGTTAGTCAGTTGAATAGATTAGATATACAGCTAATTTTCAAAATCAAGGTAATAACTACATTTTGTACAGATTCTTCACGTTTTATTCATATCAACTGTAAGCCCTACCTCTATTTTGATTGGCCGATCCTGAAATACTATTCATTGCATGAATATTCATTGCATGCCCTGAATTACCTGAACACTTGTGTAGGCGTATAACTATTCAATACCGAATACCGTATAGTTGTACCAACTGTCGTTCGCATAATACAGCAGCACCTACTGATCACACCTGCAATGATCTGTATAGGCAACCATCGTGGCTATCTATGTAAAAATAAAGCCCGACCGTAAGTAGTACACTGTTGTATCGACTCAGAACTGCTTCGCCTCATAAGCTAATTACTGTACCGGGGTTTACAGGCAAATCTTGTTTCAAATGATAGTGGTGAGTGGTGACTGAATTGAAACTCGAAATGAATACCTTTCTCCAGTTTTGATTTACTTTCTCTCCTCATTTATACAAACAACAAAAATTATATGTTTCTGAATATAATATAGGATAACTTGTTACTAATTTCTATCTGAATATCTGGAAATTGTTGATGAAATGTTTGAGTTACAACGTGGAAAAATAAAGTTCTCAACATGGGGAGCACTTGGGTGGTATCGAAAAATGAAACCTACTTGGGTAGATGCGTAAACGAGAAACTTATTCGAGACGTGATACTGTATGGATGGGCTGATGTATTAATGTATGTAGGTGTATTTTTGTTGATTACAAGAATATGCTTATATGAAACTAGAAGCAATAACATTAAAGCTTGCAGCTTTGCGGCATATTACGTCACAAAACCAACGTTCAACTGAACCACAGCAAAAACATTTCAAACTGGTCTTGTTGAAATCTAAAATCAAAATACTAATACACTTACAGTTTTTATTCAAAGTTATACTGCCGACCATAATGCGCACAGTCGATTTTGTAGTGTACTACTTCGTGAGATACGTCACTCGAGATATACATGTACCTCAAGGTAAACTGCTGATCTCCATCCCATTTCTATCTTTTTTTTTTTTAATAACATCAAAACTTGATTCAAAATCATTGTTCCCCAATTAAGGCTAAGGATGAAAGGTATGATTGTTTAGACGGGGCACCACAAGGGCAATCTTACCACCCTCATTTTAATTATTCAAAACCAATTACCGTAATATCAATACCAGGACTGCGAAGTCTGGGATCACACTTTTCCACCGCAGATGAAAGTCTTTCAGTTTCCAAAAGTCCGGAACACATTATAAGTAAAAACCGTTTCTGTGATATATCCGGACATTACCAGCATTGGTACTGGAGAGTGGACCACACACACAAATGTTGATAGGCTATCTTCCAAAATATAAAAATGTATAAAATAAAATACTGAACAACAGATTCTTCTACATCTCTCTTTTAATCACCAAATTGATAATAAATAGTAATACAATAATGAACTTGAACAAAGAATGACAGTCAATCAAAACAGGCTTACCAATTAAATAACACTACACAGTTTTGTATATTCAGCTACAACAAGGGACCGCAGTTGAATCACGTCAAACTTTTCGAGCCACTTTTCAACCCCTACTTCTTTGAAATCACACGCGGATTGGAAGCTAAAGGCTAAAGACCCTCCATATTAGTATGTCTATGTTGAATAACTCCTCTTCGAGATAAGTTTGGTTTTATGGTTCAGAAAAAGAAGAATAACTTATCCAATAAATACCCTTGTGGACCAAACAACATGTTTATAGGCCTACACAAACTTCAATTTACAAAAAAATTCAATTAACTTGCAACAAGAAGCACAGCTAAGCATACGGACAGCCGCTAGCCCTATGGGTCCCAGCCTGCTCGTGCAAAATTGTGTCGGAATCCATAACTGAGATTCCACCACCAAGAGTTCCTTTTGATAAACTAAGATGAAAGATAGAGGGACTCATGGAGAATTATAATTGAAAACTGAAGAAATTGAATAATGACATCTAATAATGGTGCACATCCAGCATAGATTTGGTTATAATACGTTCCCAACGGCTAATTTATCGATGTTAAAAATAGCTTTATTTCTGGGTCTACAACAAAATGTGACATCACAAAATTTATATCGGACCCCCCCCCCCCCTCATTCTTTCACAAACAGTGCCAAACATTGAAAAACCCCTCCCAAACGCATGACATAATTCAATTACAACCCCTAAGGTACGATGGCGCTAGAGACTAGAGCATAGTTCTGTGACTGATCCGGTGAGCCTTGAGGCAAGCGATGCTGCAGAACCGGTGTATGTCGTACTCGAATGGCACCTTGCCCGACATGTCGGCAGCACAGAGGAAGCACCGCGCGACAACGGGCGCAGCGTACCCGGCAGGAACGGTGGAGAGGAGACGGCGCTCGGCGGCTAGCGCTCGCTGGAAAAAACACAACGGTCCACATATTTAGCCTAGTACGGAAGAAAATCGCAGATTGTGCTACATTATTTTTGTCTTGTTTTTACAAGCATAGAATAAAGAGATAGGAAAGAATATTATAGCCCATGTTGAATTATCTTTGCTTTTTTTTTTAAAGTTAGTGGTATAGTTCAACATCTTGGTTACGATAAAGATTGGTTACTTTGCTTGACCTATACGTCGCGAACATTTAAAAAAAAAATAATAACAATAATAATCGTCACATGATCCATGGAAGTCTACGCTATGCTCATCTAATTAGTGAATTAGTGAAATATTACAATTAGTGAAATAGAATACGCCTATGATGTTAAGAGAAACATGAAGAGAGGAAAAATGATTTCAGAATAGATGTATTAGCCCATTTTGTTGATGCCAAATTCGTACATCCCAAATTATCACATGAAATAGATGAATATCGAACTATGTCGCTTATAAACCGGCCACCTTATCATTACCTTCTCTCGATCAGTCAGCTTGAGGAACCTCTCCTTCTCCTGCTCCTCCGCCTTCTTGGCCTCGTCTTCTTTCTTCCTCACCTTCTCTCGGTCGCGTTTGGCCTTCTTTATCAGCCGCCGCTTCTCCGCCTGCTCTTGCTCCATCTCGTCCGTCAACCCGCTCGGAATCATAGACTGGAACAAGCGGAACATCTGGCCGTTACAATCACTTGCAGACCGTCGCAATACTGATACGAGCTTTATCCGTGTTGTTGTAAGGTGTACAAACATTTCAACCTCAGTATTATGGTTCTATCATTAAATCAAACGACAAGAATATTTTATAAGATGAAGTTAAGACAATATATAGATAAGGCTTGACATAAAAGTTAGGAAGGTCTGTACAGAAGACAAAGAATCATAGAAAAAGAACAAGAATGTCAAAAAGAAGATCGAAGTTTGTTTTCCCCTACACTATTCAGTGAAAGAGTAGGCGGAAACATTTGTTTCAAAGTGATTGGTCAATACTCCCGCTAATGAAAAATTAGTTTATTGTTAAAAGTTACTTGGTACTTTACAGGTTCACATTTAAATTTACTTTCCCAAGTTGGTACTACCCTGAAATGAATTAAAGTGGGACGTGAGAACATCGATACATTCTATTATCAACTATAGTCAGCTGATTAACGAATCTTATCTGAAATAATCAGTTTTTTCTATTTGATAATCCATTCTAAATCAAAGATACCGATAACTGATCATGAAAATCATGTCGACAAGCAACCCTATTTATAATTCCCCAGATTTGTGACGAATATCGGTAATCATTTCGTACCTTAGTGTAGTCAAAGTTGTCCGGAAATTCTGCAAGGAATCTTCTGAATAAGTTACGCATGTTCTTGGTTGTTGCGACGACATACGGCGAATGACCCTTCTTGTTGCGGTTGCTGGGACTCGATCCTGCCTCCATCAGGCATCTGTAACGTACCAGACATAACCTCAATGCACCAACATAACCTCAAACAAACCCCAACGCAACAGATACCCTCTACTTGATCTCCGGGCCGACAACACCAAAGAGATTGGAGTGTATCAGCAAGTCTAGAAGGGCAAAAGTGCTGCTGTACTTCTTAAAAGTTGGAAAGTTTTCATTATGATGGCAATGCTCTGGATGTGGATATCTGCCCGTTATCAATTTTTCAGTTCTTCGGTTCACTATTACTCAGCAGCTTACCTGCAGTTGACCGATAGTAGTTGCCACCGAAATGGCAGCCTTAACCTCGTGATCAGTATCACTGCTGTTCGCTTTCGAACTATAGTGCGACTTGGGACAACACTGAACACGTTCTATGTTCTACCGATAGCGGTAAGGATGGTTCACCTGAAATAGTTGTTCTCCCAGACAATTTTAATATTCTCCTTTTCCAACAGTGAGGTACTGGTTTTAGATGGTCATAGTCAGATAACTAATATAATATTTTCATATAGACCTATGAGTTTAATGACACACTGTACGTTAATGAAGATCTATTGGTGCCGAAAGAATGATTAATGAGATGATGGAATGATGAGATGCAGGTTTCTTATGTTATGGGAAGGATAGTGGGAAGAAAGTAGTGATGGTGAATATTGTAAGCTATATTTTGGTATAGGCCTAAATACAGAGGGAAACCATGGAAAACCCCTATAGAGGTGAACGGTGGTAGAAATCAAACCGGTGTTCATTACGCCCTCATCTCCCTGATCACATTGAAACAAGCGAGTTACCGCTGAACTACCAGTGCAGTTTAGTACCAATGCCAGTGTAGTAAGATTTCTTACCTCACAACGTCCATATGACCTGCCGCTGACGCGATGTGCAACAATGTGTTATTTTCATCATCGACGCTTCTATTGAGACACGTCAGTAGCACGCCCATATGCTCTTTGGTATCGTCTGCACCCTCCTTTACATCTTGCGCACCTCTCTCCGTTATGTCCGCACCTACTATCGCACTGCCTGCACTTTCTGCTTGACTCACTTCAGCCGATCCGATCGAGCCAAGGATTCCCTTCAAGGCCGTAACATCGCCTGCCTGACACGCCGCCATTAGCTGCTTACATAACCTCAAAACCTCCGGCTTAGCTTCGTCTTTCTTGGCCTTCGGTCTCTTCGGTCTTGGCTTTTTCTTCTGGTTCTTCACCCACTGCGGCACCGTATCTTCGAACTCGACCAGATCTCTAGCGAAGTCCATCGTCAAGTTCTCATGCGTCATGAAACTCTCACTGTCGGATTCCGCTCCGTCAGATTCCGACGAGTCTTGCGTCAGCGCTGGGTCGACATGCGGTATCTGGTGACGTACAGTCTCGCTGGCGCAGTCACCGGATGAAGTTGGCTCCGCTGTTTTCAATGCGTCGTTCGGGTTGGGCTCGGCAAGTCTGACGATGATCTTCTTGCGAGGCGATTGCGGGAAGGACAACTGGTAAGACTCGGCCATTCCTGAAGCAGTAGAGAATACGCATTCGAAGACCTTGGCATACAAAAAATTCCAGTATTTCTGTGCTACTTTTAACCCATATGAAGTGGAGGGAACTCATAGGCAGACAAGAGGAAGCAGCAGAGAATGGTAGTAGAGAAGAAGAGGAAGAAGAAGTAGGAGCAAAACTCAAAACTGGCAAGAGAATCGAAATATAAAAAGTATGTCCTGGATGAAAAGGTGAAAACACCCCCTGATCCAATCAAGGTGGTTATCTGGGTGCAATATATATACATATATATACATATCCCATCACCATAACGTACTGAATGTTTCAACAGAAAGTCATATACTCATACAGGTATATTTATTTATTTTTTATATTTCATTTATATTGCGTTTTAACGCCGCACTATACTGATGACTATGATCTATTGGTGTCTGTGAATGATATATGGAAAGATGAAATGATAGGTTATTGTATCAAGTGTTTTTGGATAGTGAGAAGGAGTCGGTCATGGCCTGTTGTTAAGGAACCATCACAGTATTGACTTGAACGACAGAGGGAAACCACAAAAAAACGACGTCAGAATGGTCGACCACGGCGGGAATTGAACCCCGGTCTCCTGAATGACGTTCAGTCTGCTCACCACTCGTCTCAGGGTCTTGGTAGTGTAGGCTATGCCTATAACGTCTATGCGTCTGCGTCTGTCTCTGCCTCTGGCGTCTATGCTACCAGCATATTACAACAAATATTGTAGGTAGCGAACCACGTTTGAACGTCTAGGCATTATTGAATTACTCCTGTTGATTACCGTAAACACTGATTAAAGAAAATATAAAGACTCCAGCTTCTGAATAAAGGATTGCCCACAGAACAAAGAATAACATTACAAGCATACAGCCAATGGTGTAGGGTCAAGCAGGGCTAAAACAGGACAGTCACTGAAATCGTACAATTTCCATCACCAGAATAAAAATAAAATATGTAGTAGTAGCTACATTCATCAGGAATGAAATGTATATTCTGAATTTTTCACACATCCCATTTAAGATGGTGAAAAAAAAATTTAGCATGATCATTTTTCCGATTGAGAACTTTTAAATTCAATCAGACAACTTTCCAAGTGGTACATGTATGAATATAGCTACAGTAGAGTTTGAGGTGTCATTGTACTCAAGAAGTACCAACCTATATTTTACCACCAAAATATAATAGCTGTGACTACTCATTTAGAAAATTATAGTCTGGTGCTAGGTAAATGGTTGTACTGACCGTATGTCTCTATGGTCATGAGAATGTCATGAACGCGTTTGACTTCGCTGAACGTGGCGCGACGGGTGGGGAACGGTATCGTTCTCAGCCGCGGATCCTTCTTGGCGAGCGGCGGGTTGCGTCCCCCGAACAGCACGGACATGTTGCTTCCCGAGGCACGGTAGAAGACAAGGTGGCACTCGGCCAGACGCTCAGACCAGACGCCAGTGATCTCTTGCACGTGCTGGGGACAACAGTCTCAGGTGAGACGTCGCAACCCGGAAAACCAGGGTGATCGTTTATGCCGGATTATATGAGATTGTGTCCGGTTTTAGTTCAGATTACAGTAAACCTTTGTTAATTGAAATTTTCAATATTCAAATTATGCTATAATTTAAACAATAGTTCTTGGTAATTATTGTGACTGCAACCAAAAATGACATACACCTACTAGGCTTTGCCAGTTACATGAGACGAGGACTTTTAAAACAATAGCCGAAGTAAATACTATAGCAATGTGTCCAGTCTATGTGTATTTCCATTGTTGTAAGCACAAAATCCTAGCACTGCTCACGAGGTGAGCTATGAAATACGTATCGATTTTACAGTCCAAGATAAGAGACCTTGACTGTGTTATTATCTTGCATTGACAAAGTATTTAGCTATTCTAGTTTAGAAGAGTCTTCTATTTAGTTTTACTTCCCCCTCTGCAATTACCTCTCGAGCTCTGCGTCCCTGGTCTTTACGCACCGTTAGCTTCTAATGCTAGACCAATAACCGCACTTACCTGCGTGAGGGCCGCCTCGTTGTACCTGCGCAGGCTCGCACCCGCGCTCTTCGGGTGACTTCCCCCACTGCGGTTATCTCTCGAGCTCTGCGTCCCGCCCTGGCCTTTACGCACCGTGTAGCTGTGGAAGGTTTTATGCTCCATGACCTCGCCACCTGGCACGCAGAACATGGGTAATGGAATTGTTAGCGGCAATTATTAGGAAATATAATATATATATATATATATATATATATATATATATATATATATATATATATATATATATATATATATATATCAACATGGGTTATTTTTACATCATCTCTTATCACTAACTTGCGTCTGTATTATGTCACCTCCTGTGTATTGAAACATGAAAATTTCAAAACCAGAAAATGAACGAATAATCACAGCCAATAATTCAATGATCCAAAAATACCCATACAAATTTTAAAAGTTGGTATTATCAAAGTATTTAATATTGAGATTATGAGTCAAAACTCTATAGGGAATAGAAATATTGTTTGTATTAAAGCAACAATCGAATTAACATGGACTGAATTGAAGACGGTTCTCCGTGGCTGTACGAATACTGCATTTAGAAACCAGAGCGAATTCATTTCAACTACGGTATTCAAATGAGAAACAGACTGACCAAAGGGAGTCAACACTTGAGCCCGTTGAACAATCAATGGAAAATAGAAGAAAAATAAGAAGAAGAAAGAGAAGAAGAAGTAGCAGGATGTATGTCTCACCATTGAATATGGCGGCTGCAAAATGGCCGCCTCCCAGCATGAAAATTGCCCACTTGATGCGCTCCACAGACGACAATGCCGCCGAGACGAACTCCTCGTCCTTCTCAAACGCTTCCTACACAAACAAACAAATAGACAAGCTTATTACACCGAGTCTTCGTAATACAATTTTTTAATACAATTTTAATACAATCACTAAAATCATTGTGAATCTATTTGATGAATGCATTATCTGAACCCAGATTATCCATTCATACATATATGGTTTTTCTACTCGGCTCACATTTTTCATCATTTCACATTCGTCATTTTTGACGGATTGTCAAACCATGACAACAACAGTCTGTAATCATATAATTATTTCATAAAGAACAGAACTGTGCATGGATTTTCCAACCGAGTCAAGGTAGTAGCTGATAAGTGGCAGTCACCTTAGGCTGTTTGCAACCAAAACTGTTCAAAAGCAAGAACACTAGACTTGTTCAAACATGACAAACGTATACTCCCTGAGCCACTTTCAAAACCCATGTATACGGTACATATACGGCACGTGTCTATATACGAGCGTACTGTTCAAAGGGTTAAACTGCGGTGTGCTCACCTTCTTGCCGTGCAGCAGACAACGGTGTATCGAGAATATCTTCCCTTCCTGGTTCTCGAAGAAGACCTTGATGTGGCGCGACGCCTCTAGCCTGCGCGCCAATTCACTCCCCGCGCCACTCTCGTCGTCGGAAAACTCAGGGTCAGTGGGGCCGGGGGTCAAGGTCGCATCAAGGTCGCTGTCGGACTCCGACCCCGATATGCTGGATACATCGTCGTGGTCTAAAAGAGTCACGCTATTAGTCTGAAGCTGCGTTTCCGTAACTGCGCAATCGCTTTCGCATTGCGAATTTCATGCCGCCTTCGTGAAATCTTTCTACGAAGACATCTACCAAACGTACCGTTACTGTCACATAGTTCGTAACCTTGAAATGAACTGTCCCAACATTGCCCTAACACAGATTGGTGACGATTTGTACAACGAACTCCCCGAATGTGATGCAATACCTGCAAGTTGTGAGAAATTTTCTTCGGTCACCGCCTTCTTGTCGCTCAGGTTCTGCTTGAGATTGTACCGGTGCCAGTCCAGCTTGTAGTGCAGCCTCTGCTGCGGCCGGCTGTCAAACTCACACGAGCAATACGAGCAATACAGCTTCTCTGAGACGGTCAGGTCCTCTAGTTTACTCAACGAGTCTACATCGTTACCTGTAACACACAAGCATGACGAGTCATACAGCCTGTTAGTTTTCAGTCTCAGTCTATAGAGTTATTTGGGGGTTTGAAAAAATTGAACCCGAAATTAGAAATTACCCTTTTTTCACTAAGTGACTTGGCGTGTATAGGAAAATAGCCTGAGACTAACTGTTATTTTTACAAGTAAATAATTTCTGTTAGTGTTTCTCTGAATACCTGTAGGCCTATACAAACTCTTTGTACAGTTTTTAAATTATCAAACATCAGGCCTACCGATGTTTTTCAGTACTATATGGTGAATATTCCCAAAACCAGCTTTTAGCTGTTTTTTTTTCAGGCGAGTATTTGGATAGAATAACATCGGATTTTTTTGTGTCAGGTAAAATTCTTCGACCTGACCTCAAATAATTATCATTAAATAGTAGGTATTAATTTCTACTAAAATATGTTTTATCTTGTATTTTGGCCGCGTCTGTTGGCACACGATCATCAGTCTGGCCAACCGCTGCGACTCAATACTTACTTGGCAAGCTGTCGGTGCGCATGCACTCAGCCACTCTGATGCCACGCGTCACTCGCTCGAAATCCTCCGCGACGAATATCTTGCAAGTCTTATGATCCATGTCAGTTCAACTGAAACAAACAAAACACGATACTATAGCAGGCTTTACAAACCGAAATGCGTGTAAAACATATTTCATGCAGATTCTGCACAAGTGCTATCTAGTGGTATTATTCGAAATGTATCTCCATTTCTACTCTAAAAACACATGAACTGATTATTGTCTGCTTAAAGACCCCCACCAACAGCTAGGTTATGCGGGGGTACGAATGAGCAGGTGATTATGAAACTTCGAAGTGATGATAAGTGAAAGGATGTTTACAAACACCCATGCCTTATGCTGTTATGCGGAACTCGAACCCACGCCTAACGGTGACTTCAGTTTCTGAAGCGGTGTCTCAGCTGACCGATCTACCGAGGGTGGCAAACACATGAACTTCAAAGTAGAAGCAGACAACTATTATATTAACGGAAACAGAATAACACTACTGATACTGGATATTGGACATCTACTGGATATTTGTTTGGAACTGAACTGCTTGTGCAGATCCGCGAAAGTAGAACTGAGCTCAACTCTTGTCCATGACAGACTTGACAGACCACTGCCGAGCGTTTTTGGTCAAGCTAGCTTGCACCTGGTATTTTTCAACCCTCACCACGGAATATTTCCAGAAAAATCGATGAAACATGCAATATGTGTATACTCACTACAAGTAGGCCTACATAAATTGATGGAAAACTTTGAAATTCTGAGTGTGCAATTATAAAGGTACGCTCTCGGTTTCGGTTGTATTACATATTTAAAAAAGTATATCAGTTCACTATAATTATATCACTTGCAATACTTTAGTAAGTTTGACGAGTTGTAAGTACTACTATTTTTTTTATATCCAAAATGTGATTTTACAGAAACATTGGTATTTTCTCGAACTACTACCATTGAAAATTTCACTTGAATATTCACCGACGGGTCAAGACGGGCAACTGGTCCACCCGTCTCAGTAACTATTTATTTGAATGAGAATTGAGATAAGTGGGTTGACATTGTTGATTCAGGTCTTGAAACATGCCACTCTTTCCAGGATTTGAAGGAATTATAAGGATTCACAGGACCTTTAAGCATAACTGAAGCGAGAAATTGAGAAAGGAACAATCAGATTCAGGTTCCCGTAATGAAAAGTACATGATGCAACATCAAAATGATTTTGAATATATTTATTTCTAAGGACACATTGATAGTTGATTTACGATTTTGTTTGGTATGACCATCACAAATTATTCACAAAATACAGTATTACAAAAACATTTCATTCTTACAACCTAAAACTTACAATCGGGTTTATCTACTCTGTATAAAACACACATACTGTACCTAGAGTCGGAACATTTTTCATTTAACTTTTCAACATTTTCTATTTTACACAACTACAGACACTGTATTTTCCAATGCCAATATGTTATCAAAAATAATACGATCGTTGCTCCAATCTCGCTCGCTCGAACTGATAGAGAATCGAATAGACTCGGACTTTCAATCAAGGGAAAAAAGTTGTTCAGCTTTGCACCTCGATCTCGTACAAGACTCGCCAGCCATATTAAATACGACAGATCATTCATAGAAACACAAAGCTACTACAGGAAGACACACTTGTGTCAAACACACTAACCCAACGTGACCTTGACAATGCATGAACATAATTTGTCGTGAACGTATTTTGTCACTACACTAGACGTGTATGGAAAAGTGACGGCAGACATATTGGCTATTGGTCGATAATACTGTCAACTTTGGCTGTCAAAAAACCTCAGTTTGTTATGAAAAGAGCGTTTAAACATTTAAATACGGACTGATTCAAGTATTACTATGAGAGGATTTAGCCCTTCATAACTCTTAGCCAGAGTCCCATTCCGAATTTTTACATATCGTTCAACAAAATCCTGGAAAAAATCTTTGTGGATATTTCATATAGCCGCGATATTGTTCCCCCATCAGGTTCAATTTGATGTGAAAATCTATAAACGAAGAAACGTTGAAACATATCAGCCCTCCTGCTGATATATTTCTAGTGCCCAACTCTAGTTTGCTCATGTTGTTCAAGTCAACCATCTTCAAATCAACTACAATACGTATCCATCTTTATACATACGTCGACTCGTAAGTGACTTAGAATACGAACATATGACACCACCAAGAATACAATACAATACGTATCCGCCGTTATACATACAGTAATATTGAGTACATCAACCCGTAAGTGACTTACAATTAGAATACAAACAAATACCACCAAGCCTTGCTAACAAGTCTACAGCACGGTACACACAGATACAATCACCAACTGATGCGTACAACCGATCGGGCGGTAGACTTTAACGTGTTCACAGTTACAAGATGCAACGGCAATCGACGAAACCTCGGTCAATGTCAATTCCGTGTGATCACGGGATAAGTCAATAGGGAACTAGTGAAAATATAATTCAAGATCAACATGTATGACGTAGTTAGTAACAAGTGACACATTTACGTTGTTTACTGCTAGTCGGCCGATTGAGTTGCTATTTTTTTTAATCTCTCGCTATCAAACGATTTCCTTATATTGGGTTTAATGAGAGACTATAATGACAACTAAGATCTGTTGATGTCGAATAATGGAATGAGTCATTAATGTAATGACGGGATGATGATATATAAAGGTTTCCTAGATAATGAGAAGGAAGCAGTCATGGCTGATTTCGTAAAAACCAACAAGCAAATACCTACGTTACAGAGGAAAGCTACGAAATACCTCTGTAAAGATGGATATTGACGGGGATTGAACCGAGGCCTGATCTACCCTCGCGGTCACATGGATCAAGCGCGTTAACACTGAGTTACCTTTGCTGGTCTCTATCCGACTAGCCAACAGCGATCAAATTAGAATGACATTCACACAACCAAATCCAAACTAGTTAGTCGCGTCAGTTAAGGATTGTGCGTTAGTTTTACCGTGGTTCATTATATGCAACATTAATACTGAAGCAAACTTACAATGTTCTCTACAATACAAAATAATATTAAAATTAAATATACCTTCCTTAATGTTAATCTGTGGGTTAATCATTTGTACTTAGAACCAAGGAACACGGAAACCTGAAGCCTTGTAAAAAAATAAACGCCGTTATATAATATAGGCAAATAAATAATGTTAATAAATTAATAAAGCATTTATAAAGCCCTCAATCCTTCAATCGGTATGCACATGCTCTATTCCACACGTGCTACTAGGACCGGCTAGCCTGGTACTGACGGTATATCAACTAGTGATGTGGACATTTCATAAATTCATTATTTTGAAAGCTTAGCGAAATTCAAATGGAAATATTTGAAATATATAGCTGATAATTATGTGTTAAGTGGTGTTTGCCAATACTATCTAGTTATTTTCAGGCCAAATTAACGTGTAGCTGCATAAAAATTAATGTTGGCCATGACTTTTCCTACTCAGTATGTACGGCACTACAGATGGGCCGAGTAGATACACGAGGTTATGTTCCGCATCTTGTTTCTTTGTCCTAATTCTTGACCGCAGTGGGGTAAAGTACAATTGGTAAGCAAATCACGTATTTAACTCTATCCTGAATATCATCCGCCAGTGCCAATTTAGTGAGATACAATTTTTCTCTTTCATAGATTGCATAAATTAGAGCAATATCATGAAAAGTTTCGAAAGTTTTGGAAAGTTCAACGTAAAAAGTATGAGCCAGTATCACTAGTCTAAACACGCGCGTGGAACAAATGCACATCAAGTAAGCCTATATAATGAGATAAAACTCCGTACAATATCATAAGCATACAAAATAATGAAATATAATAAAGTAAATAAAACTGTATAGCATAAGCAATACAGAAAATTAACTGAAAAATTGTCTTCTGGAAATTAAGAAATGACTGAACGCGGAAATAATTATGGAGCAGTGTTCCTGAACGCTATGACTATCGAAAGTGATCACTTGACCTAACCGTCGTATCTTTAATCTCCTATTTATCAATCTGTTTCAGAGTAATATGCGAGTTGTAGTATTTACTATTTAGTAGAGCGATTTTATCAAATATAAATTACACTTGGGTATACTTCACACTCCAATATGTATACAATATTAAAATAATTGAATACAATATCAAGTTAAGACAGTTAGTTCAAGTGATCGATTACCACGGTCAAAACATACTGGCATGAAGCCCTTGGACTTGATATAAAGTCAACAAGAAGAAAAGAATATTCAGCAATAAGTACGTGATACGGAGTTTTACGACCCCACCAACAGCTAGCTTATGTGGGGACAAGACATGAACTGGCAAGGTTCATGGCGTCGTACAGTTTGATAAGAATTGCTCATTAATGATTACAACTAACCTAATAAAAGGTAACCAAATACAGAACACAAACTGGTTTGCAAAATTAAACACAATTTTTGGTTACAATAGAACAACGCCAATTATTCACACGCTTTTACTCAAGAAAAGCTGGTAATATAGCGGAAAACTATAGATACAAAAGCCATAGCTAAGCTTGTTTTCTACTAGCTAAAAGGTTTGCTTAGAATATTTGCTGATAGATATTCTGTCAATTTACTCTGCAGATGAGTTTATGGTTGAGAAGGTTTCTAGGAACAGCCTAGTTACCCTTAGTGAGAATACCGATAATCTAGTTTCCCTCAGTGAAAATATGCTACATTACCCTGAAGGATTAAAACATTTGCAGACAGATATTTTGTTAATTTACTATAAAAGTGAGTTTACAATTGCAAATAATTCTAGGAATAGCCTAGTTACCCACAGTGAGAATAGGCCTACCAGTAATCTAGTTTCCCTCGGTAAAAAATGTTTCTCTTAGAGCGAAAATGTTGTTTTTCTCAGTGGAACAACCTAGTTGGTAAGTTACCCTCAGTGGGAATTCACTAGTTTTTTATCTCGGTGACAATTTAATCCTAGCTGAATGGAACATCATGGAAACTGCATGATTTTCCAAGAGGGAATAACCTGTTACTCTTGTTATAGCACACTGGTTTCCCACAGTGGGTATTTTTTACACACAGACATAGCACTATCTTGATCTCTCTCCATGACATAACTTTAAAAGTGATTATCAGCCTTATGGGTCTCGTGCGTTAAACAGCTGAACGAATTACAAGCCAATGCATTACACCAACAGCTCCTACACTCATACCAACAAGAGAAGGTTATCTACCAACATGATGAATACAAAATATAAAACTGTTAAATTTGTGTAACAGTTGTATTTTGAGGGCCAATAATATTTCAGAATAAGATTTAGAATTGACAAACCAGTAACAACCTTGAAATGTCCGAAGCGGCACGGAGTTCCACAACGATTCTCGCAGTTTTTCGTTTTTATTTAATTGGTAGACATCCTTCCTCTTGCGTGGATAAGAGTGTACATAGAAACCATCTTAAAGGTGGGTAGGATACTACCATACATACGTGACTTTAATAATATAAATACCGTAATACCTTATCAACATTTCAAGCTTTTTGGCATTCTTTCTTTTATCGAAGTAAAATCTTGTTGAAAAAGTGTTATTATCGAAGATGTAAATGTTTCTATATTTTTTACAGCGTTCCCGTCATTTTAAGGCTGCAAAATACGAGGAATAAGTTACTTTGGAACTGCTTCATAAGCGAACTCATGAAATCGTTAACATATTATTAAATCACAGCTCTACTCAATACTCATGGAACGGTGATATTTCTGTTTGTTATATTGATTGACAAATTGGATACAAGTATATTTTTTAATGACAATTATTGTCAATCATTAATGGTTACATCACTTTGAAATAATGTATATCCAATGAGTGTATCCACGAAAGACGGGACTTCTGTACTAACTTGACATATACAAACAGCTGTTGTATTTTTTATGTAGAAGACCTCAAGATTTTCAGGACGAGGATTACGTAAAGAAACACACCTACACCTTTCAATATTCATTTTTTTATAGTTGAACCGAAATTTCGTAATTACTGTAGGCTTACCATGTAAGTTTTTATACGAAGACATTCACTTGTGGATACAAGTGTAGAAGGTAGTTATTCGCTTGTCAACTGTGTTTCTTTTTTTAGTGACATATCTATTCGATAAAAAACGAATGGCCTAAATGCTTCTAAAATTTGAGCTGCAAAAAAGCTTCATATCATGCTGTTATGTTTCATTCCGAGATTATATGCTCGATATCGTTTTGATTAGGGTTGCCATTTGGTTTCGATAGATATTCAATAATAGAGTCTTGTTCGCCAACGAAATGAGACCCTTTAATTTCGGTTATTTCGATATCAAATAATTAAACCAGCGACTTTCGACTCCCTTAACAAATCATCACAGTGACCATTCTATGCGCATTCTAGTCCAAGGTCAGGTCGTCAGTCATTTGTGGAGGCTCGAAAGTGTGTGTGTCGAGACAAAGGCAAATCCTCATTCCGCGTCACAAAATAATTACAGAAGACTAAAAGTACATGATTTAGGTTTAAAAAATGTCAATAATTTCAATCAATATTCGATTTTCGTAATCATTATATCGATTTGATCTAGAACGAAACTGTTAATTTTTCAATCAACTTTCGTTGTGGTATATTCAGTATCGGTTACAAGTTCTTGATTGAATGGCAACCCTAGTACTTATATGCTCGAAATCAAGTCGATTCGGTCGTCATCATGCCGCTACGCCAGATATTGTGCCGATACACCTTCAAGTTATTCTGGCGTCCTGAAGGGGTGCAGGCGGTAGTAGAGCATCTGAGCAAACACGAAGATACCAACGGTGATGGCGAATACATAGTTCATCTGTAAGATTGGTCCTCGAGGCTGTGGCGCTGACGCAAACCTGGAGACACAAACACGCACCGTTCAATTTATTTATCGTTCAACGACACTCTGTTATGATAACACATATCTATTGGCGTCTGACGAATGATTAATGAGATGTAGGATGATGTGATGAAGGTTTCTTAAGTGATCGGAAGGATAGTGGTAAGTAAGCAGTTGTGACCTACATTGTAGGAAGTATCCATGCATTAGTCTAGACTAGAGGGAAACCACGAAAACCACATATAGAGATGGATGGTGGCGAGGGGGAGGGTGACATGTACTAACATTGTTTTGATAGCAATGCCACCATTCGTGGACCAAAATATGAACATTTCCGGTCTATTGAGACCCAGGACCTTCTTAAATATACCGTTACAGGGTACTATATATTTCTGGGACTGAGTTTTAATGAGACACTCAGTACATGGGAGTCAATTTAGCAAATATCACTTATTTGTGAAACTTTCGGAAGGTACAAGATACATCAAAATTGTGATATGGGGAAAACACAGATATTTCCAATACCTTCAAGATGGTAATGTTATAACTATGTAACTCATATTGCATTATCAGAAGGATATAGGCAGGGCAGAAAAAACACATTTTTTAGCTTTGACAATTATGTGATATTTTAAGTTGCACAATTATGTGATATAAGTTACACAGTTATAACTTACATCATCTTGAAGGTATTACATTATTATATCTGTTTTTCCCACGTATCACAGTTTGATATCTCGTACCTTCCAAATTTAATAGGCCTACTGTAGGCCTACATGAAAAAATGATACTTCATTGCCCAGGGCTATTAAATAAGTACAAAAATATCATTGGTAGGGTCTAACCAAGGGTGAAAGGCCAACAACTTAATCTGCTAATCATCACTTGCTTAACAAATTCATTATTCGTAAAACCAGAGCCTAGCAATAAATTCAAAACCATTGTGATTTGAAACCGAGCAAAGCGTTACACGTACGTTCGTTTGGACGGTGACAATGGGGTCGGAGGGTCAATGCCTGGGATGCGACTGTCCTTGTAGATGATCATCCAGGTGAAAGACCCGACCGAGACCCCGCACACTAGAGGAACGAGGATCCAGCTCCAGTCCTGTAGACGACTGACGGCAAGCAAGACAACCCTCTCCACGGTGGAGTAACTCGAGAAAAGGGTAGTACCTACGGGCAAGTCAATTCCAATCACAATAACGCCATACATGAGCATTAATCATATGCATCATAAAATCATAAATCATAAAATCATATGCATCGTTCATGTACCAAACCCTACATTAAATCTGGATTTGAGACTGTCATTTTTTAAATCAATTGTTTCTATTTTGTAGTTCAGCTTCCTTGATCCGTTTACATTGAATATAAAATTGTATGGCCGTGAAAATCCGGATATACCGTCTATCGATATATAACCCGTAAAATGAGATTTTATACATAGGATAGGCCTACCGGTAGCCTACTCATAACGACAAGGCACCGGTCAACCTGTTACTTCGCTCTGGAAAAGAACGAAATGAGAGTCGGTGGTAATCAGCATGTAATGCTGCCATGTTTTTCAACCGACCGGAAATTGACGCAAGCCTGACCGAAAACCGAAACAAAATTTCTCCAGTGGACGGAAACTATCAGCAATGCATTTTCATTACAAAATAACTTCGTTTAAAATTTCTGAAAGTGCTCATGGCGACATCTAACAGATGAAAATATGATGTCGGCATCTCTTTTATGCTATGTATGAAGACACCCTATCAATGATGTGAGCTAAACTGCTGTTCACTGAATCCTCAAGTTGACACCATGTGCTACAGTGGCTGAAAACTGGGCGCTGACCCTACCATACTTAAAGTCTAGGTTTTGCCGGTTGACAAGCTCTCTTTTATGAATTGATTTAGCAATGTAATGATTACATAGTCAAAGGCCTGTACTGGTTAGACTTATACAGGCCTACTAGGCCTAGTCATAAGAAACTCAACTACTAAATAGAAATTGTCAACAAACTTTGGACAAGGAGACCATCAAGGCCAACACCTATGCATTGAATGGACTAGGAGCTAGGACTACAAAGGACTACGCCTTTACCATGGTCCAATCTCAAGTGTTTATTCAGTACCTATTTTTCAAGTTCGAATGAAGGGGGTAGCCTAGGCCATTAAGTATATAGTCTTTACTATATACTTAATGCCTAGGCCATTGATTTGCCAAGAGCCATCAATGCTAGGGCCCAGACATTGAACACTACAACCATATTAGGCCTACAATACACTGATATTTTTAATGAAATGATAATTAGGGGTAAATTCCTGCTACTTACCATACTGATAGCAGAAGATGCTTAGTAGAGCAGAAAAAGAAAGGTAGAACATAAGAAGGGAAATCTTCTTATCTGTTTGTTCTAAGCTTTCATTCATCCTCCTGTCAATGTCACTGTCAAAATCCTCTTCCTCTTCTTCCAAAACCTTCTTTGGTTTGTGTTCTTCATCTTCCACTTTGTAAAAGGAGATTCCAGTTTTCTTTTTGGAACGTATAAACTGCACTACGCTTTCAATCATATTTACGTGGGTCCTAACACTTTCTGTGGCCGTCCCTCGATGACTTCATCAACCAAATCCAATAACGCACGTCGCTATGCGATGACGCCGTCTAAAATTAGCATCAGCCTGCAGGTGTATAAACCCACCCACGTCGGTAGTCAAGTTGAATCCCAGAATAATGTTTTCAAAAATTGTATCTATTGATATTCTCATTATATTCGTGATAAGAAATAACAGATAGGCCCTATGCCCAAACTAACCTACTTACCTTTTACAGTTCCTGAATAATGTGTGCATACAACCTGTTGACACTTCAAGACCAAAAAGGACTATTTAGCCGACATAACCAACAAAATCGTTGTTACCAGTTGTGACAACGAACAGCTGATAGATAGTTACCTAATTTCACTTTTTTTCGACTCACTCTTTTACAAGATGTGTCATCATAGAAAAGATACTTTATCACATTAAATTTTAAATAATCACGATGAGAAATTATTTCTTGACATTAGCAGCGGATATTAGTGTTGCAGGAAACATATGGTTTACCACAAAAATTTGCATTTCCCTTGTTTCTGTATTGTACCGCTAGTTGGCAGACAGCAAAAGCTGTATGGAAAACAAAGTTGTCAGTTGGCAATAACATGGCTATGCAGGAAGAGGTGGGGGTCGGCGATTTCGTCCTTTTGGACGAAATAACTATTGAAAAGTTCATGGAAAATCTCAGATTAAGGTAAATATGTTCACAATATATTCCAGTTTGCATATCGTAACCTTCTTTCGAACCTTCATTATTTACTTGTCGCGCTTTTTGACAGTATACCCTGGGGGAGTAGAAAAGAGGGCGTGACAGGTGGCCAGTGAACTTTCCCACACTTTGAATTTTGAAATTTGTACATAATTCGCACCTCTACGTGTGTTTTTATACGTTTTCTGGTAGTGTACATTTTACTCCACTTTTCAATACCCACATATAAACGATTGTCAATCCTACCTGTGGGCCTGTTTCTAATACTCATCTGTATTCAAATCATGAGTCATTCACTCTTGTATTTTTTAAGTGCCTATGACATCATCAAGAATGCATCATTTGGAGTGACAAGAATTTCAAATGGTCTTGGCCTGAATTGACTTGGCCCTTTGAATAGCAATTAGGTCCTACACCATAACAATTAGATTTTTGTTTCCAATAATTATATAGGCATAACATATTTGTGAAAATTAGGTTGAAATTGCAATTTGTGTTCTCTAATCTTATCTGTTTCCTTTTAGGCCTAATCTTTATCTTCTGATATATAATCATTATGTGACTAGTCACCTGCTTCTATGGAAAATGAATTGATTGTGCTGTTCTCTAGACAAGTACCACAATCAAATCAATGTGTGATTTGTGTATGGTGGCTTACTTAGGCCATTGAAACTCAATGCTTAGGCAACTCCAAGATGTTTCCCATGAGCTTCATGTTTATAAATTTAGTTATGTAACATTATAATATTTCCCTTGTAGGCCCTCTAGCACATTTCTTGATTCATTTTGATTAATGTATCAATGCCAATAGACCACAGTGCATATTTCAACCCATTATAAATACAAATAAATTCAATTAATACCGGTATACCGGTACATAATTATCGGTACCGGGATATTACATCTTTGAGCATGGTGACTAATGTTTTTTTGCTGAGATTCGTGCTTTCTAGTTGATCTTGATTAGATGGGCCTATACTGAATGAAGCCACAGGACGTTAAGAATTGTAATTATCAAGTGTATACAACTCACTTGAATATGATGGATTATTATATATTAATGCATAGGGGCACATGTGGAGAATGTTTTTGAAATTGACCGTGCGCCTACATTTACAAAATGTGTTTATTTATAAAAGAACAATTTTTGATACGGTACTTAGGCTAGTTTAGACATTTAGATCTTGAATTTAATATTAGGTGAGAATTTAGGCCTACTTAGCCCTATATTTATTGATTAGAAAATGTTTTGAAAAAAAGGATTGCATTTGTTCACAAGTGCCCCATAGCCCGTCTGGCGCTAAAGCTTCGCGTTAAAATTCTACTTCAAGATGGGAGTGGGTTCGAGTCCCGCATGAGGAATTATCCACATGGGTTTTTCAAAAATTTTGTCAAACCTCATCCATACGCTCATCTGTAGGCCTACCTCCAAATAGCCTGGCTGTTGGTGGAGTCATTGGTGAAGTATTTTCCTGCTCAAGTATGCATATGCTCATATCTTATGTTCCCATTGCAAACCCATGATAGAAGTTCGCATATGTAGAAACAACACATGTGTAGGCCTAGACTATAATTTATTTTTATTTTTTTTGAAAAAAAAATACTATTGGGGTGGGTTTAAAATGTTGTTTTCATTCTTTTTGCATGATACTCTCTTAGGAATAGACTCCTAGCAACATTTTTAAAATGCCTATTGAAATCTCTGCATTTTTAAAAAATCAAGCTTCTATGTCGCACGGTGCATAAGTTGAAAATTTTGGTACCTCATGGGCCGTAGGCCTATCCAAATTTGTTTTCTGGGTGCTTCGTAACTCAAAAACTAAGAACACTAGAAACACAACAATTCCCACAATGGTTCTACATGCATGTCTCCGTAGATTTACCAAGTTTCATCAAAATCGGAGATGGTCAGGTTTTTCTCGTACTCGGCTCAGTTGATATGATATGGAAACACCCAACCACATCTTCTTCCACGGACATTAAAAGTCTTCATTTCTTCCTCCAGGTTCACGAAGGGAAAAATCTACACGTACATTGGCGAGGTGTGCGTTTCTGTGAACCCATACCGCACCATGAACATCTATGGCGGGGATGCCGTGAGCCAGTACAAGGGCCGCGAGCTGTTCGAGAACCCGCCGCACATATTCGCCATCGCCGACGCCGCGCACAAGGAGATGAAACAGCAAGGGCGAGACACGTGTATCGTCATCAGCGGAGAGTCGGGTAGCGGTAAGACTGAGGCATCCAAGATCATCATGAAGTACATTGCGGCCGTCACCAACGTGGTCAAGCTGCAGGCCATAGAGAGGTGAGGGAGGGTAGGGGTTGATGCGTTTGTTTTGTTTTATTACTCTTAATTTCATCGGACAAGAACTGAAAATATAATATAGGCTAACACCGCTTGAATAAAAATGAAATAAATAAATTGTATTCGCAATTCATGTTCAATAGAACTTCTTTGCTGTGTTAATTTTAAAAATGATTCTCATAATTTTATAACTGTTTCTGGCAATTGTTGTTGCTCGGACTGGTGATTTAGGCCCTAAGATGATTGGACTTTGGGCACATAGTGTGATTCAAATGTGACACCAAGCAAACTCAGAAAGCTGAAGAAGAAAAAAAAGATATCTTCAAACCAACATCTAAATATCTAGGTACAGTCTATAACGTTGATACAAAACAGTAATAGTCGCAAGACGCACTGTCACAAACTTTCTTGTTGATTCTGTCAGCAATCCAGATTAAATAAAGAATTCAATAATTTCACATGCCTTTTGCCTCTAAAAGGTTCTATTGCTATATTGAGAAATATTGCTATATTGCCTACTGTACTGGTATTTCAGTAACATGTTTCATCTCTTTTTTAAGTTTTTCATGATCTGTGTTTTCAATTTTTGATTTTATTACAATAGGTCTGATTTTAGTTACGTGTCTGGAATTGTCAACCATATATTATGGTTTATTCTTTTATAAAAAGTATCGTGAATTTGTATATTCGGAACACGTGTTACAGAGTGAAGAATGTGCTGCTCCAATCGAACGCTGTTCTCGAGGCGTTCGGTAACGCCAAGACGAACCGCAACGACAACTCTTCCCGTTTCGGCAAGTACATGGACATCAACTTCAACTTCAAGGGCGACCCGATAGGAGGACACATCAGCAACTACCTGCTGGAGAAGTCCAGGGTCATCCTCCAGCAACCCGGCGAGAGGAACTTCCACTCGTTCTATCAGGTAGACATCCGGCCCCGGCAAACTAGCGTCGTGTAGCACCCAGAGGGCAAAAAGTTCCCGTCAGGGCGTTTACACCAATTTTTTAAATCATAAAACAATAGCTGTGTGATATACAAAATTAACAAAAACATCACAACATGCGGATAATACTTGTTCACCCAATTAGTCGATTTTAGTCGAAACAATTGTGGAAAGCATTGTATAGAACAGTAAAGGCCCGTTTTCATGGCTCGCGGCAGGCTATGGCATTTAAAAATTTCGCCTGCCGCCTGCGCTGTTCACTAAGTCGCGTTTCCTCTCATCCAGTTCGAGATTGCATTAATTTATTTAAATATATCATTCGAGTTCTACTTAGGCGTTCGAGTGATTCCCAGCATCATACTATGTGTCAGACAAATACAATGGTGATGAATATTTGAAAAGTACTGATTCAAATGTAATATTTCTACATAACCTTACTTCTTGTATGTGTGAGGCAATTTAACTGCAGCGTTTTATTTCCAAAGTTGAAATTATTACATCTATTGCGGCAGCGAGCAACAGGTTCAAGCAGCAGAATTCACGGCTTTCTGGTTGGCCAGAAAAAAATACGCCAGGCGCCTGCCGCGAGCCATGAAAACGGGCCTTAACACCCGATATATTTGATATCAATTTTTACCTCACTGCATACCACCCCATACAAATAGCATATGGGCCTCATGTGGAATTTATCAATGTATGGACATTATTTTAGAAGGTATACTTACTCTCACATAAAATGGTTTCCTTCTGAAATATAAATTTGAATTGAATGTACGCAGATTTGGTTGCTAGTGTTTTCAGAGACTATGCATGGAGGCGTATTCACATTAGTTTTACCGAGTATAATATTTTTTGTTTTCTGTTGGGATGAATTTTGATATAGTCTGATCAACCACTTTATATTACTGCAAGTGGGTTTTTCAAGGCGGATAATATCCAGTAACTCAATAAGCCTCTTAGGTTTTATTGGGCTGGGCAGTTACTTGCCAATTCTTTTCCGCAGTTTAACAATGTGATACCAGCAGCTTACCTCGACCTGTTCTGCCTAGCTGCGGAGTAATTCTAGCGTCAAGGTATTGAAGCGCCTGAGCCTGAAGCGTGACCACAAATTGTACGTGCGGCAGGACCGTATAGCCAGGTCAAGGTAAGCTGCTGGTATCATGATACTATCAGCTCATCTCGACCTGTTCTGTTCAGCTGATGAGTGGTTCTAGCAAACGAGGTATTGAAGCGACAGCCTGAAGCATGACCCCGAAGCATATCAGTCACTACATGCGGCAGGGCCATATAGCAGTGTATAACAGTATGATACCAGCAGCTTACCTTGACCTATTCTGTCTAGCTGCTGAGTGGATCTAGCGACGAGGTATTGAAGCGACTGAGCCTGAAGCGTGATCCCGAGGCATACCACTACATGCGGCAAGGCAACGCGGCCCGTGTAGATACGATTAACGACAAAACGGAACACAAGGCCACGGCGGCTGCATTCAGGACGTTGGGGTTCACGGCCGAGGAGACTGAGGTCGTGTGGCAAGTTGCGGCCGCGGTCCTGCAGCTGGTGAGTTCTGGGGGGCTGGGCGGGATCTTTCAAATATATTATGTATCACACCGTATCAGCACAAGCTGTGGCAATAGTTTTTGTAACTTTGTCTATGCATGACACATAATAGTACATAGACGGATGTTTTTTATAACTATTTTCTAACCAAACCTTCTCAGTCTAAACCGATTTGCTCCGTGTGATTAGGAGGTGAGGGTAGATCGGACCTCGAGTCGATGATCATCTCGTCCTGTTTCCAGGGTAACGTGAGGTTCAAGATGGAGGACGACAAGAGCTGCATCGTGGACAGCGGCGATGTGAAGCTGGTTGCCAACAACCTGGGGGTGACTGTCAAGGCCCTGCAAGAGGCATTGGTAGAGAGGGTGATCGCCGCCAAGGGCGAGGTTATGCAGAAGACGCACTCGTTGGCCGAGGCAGAGCATGGCAGGGACGCCCTTGCCAAGGTATATATACACTTGAGATATTCGAAGACTTTTGAAAAGGGGCGACGATTTGTTTCGATAATTTCGTTTGATTCATTATTTTCTAGCTTGGATTTGATAATGAATTGGAACTAACCCCCCAATGTGTATTTACTAATTATCTTTGGTGAGCTGCTATTCTTCCTCAGGTAATGGAATGGATAGTAGGAAGGAAGCACCCATGGCCTATATTGTAAGAAGGGCAAGAACCATCCTGGCATTCACCCAGGCTACAGAATCTCTCTTTCTCCCCCGCTAACCACGTGTCTTGTCTCTCTCAGGCTATCTACGACCGCCTGTTCACGTGGATCGTCAACAGAATCAACGACGTGCTCGACGTGACAGAAGGGAAGAAGAAGAAGGCGTCAAAGGGACCTGTGATCGGAGTCCTCGACATTTACGGGTTCGAGATCTTCGACGCCAACAGCTTCGAGCAGTTCTGCATCAATTACTGCAACGAGAAGCTCCAACAGCTGTTCATCGGTGAGTGGAACTATTGCCGTGTGTGTCCGATCTGCAATCATGAGCAGTGTTCAAATGGGGAGGGGGGGGGGGGGGCCTCTCAAAGAGAGATCTTGATCAACACGATGTACCGTAAAAAGAAAATATTGGATGCTGTTAACTGTTTGGAAAAGAAAGACTTTGAATGAAAAGTAAATTGATCAATTACTAATTATGAATCATTCAATTGCTCATAATATTTTTTTCTGTTCAAAATATCGTGCTGCACTTTCAAGACGAATGATCATGTCACCCTTCATAGCTCAGTCTACTGAGGCCGGGCTTTAGAAACTGAATTCTTTGTTTCTCGCCCATTGTTTGGGCCAATGGCGTAGCTTTTTCTCGTACGCAAGACCATATTGACTCAATTCCAATCAGGAAGAGTGGTGATTTTGTTGAAAATGAGAAAATGAACCCAAATTTGTTTATGGCAAAATAATATTTTTGGGGCCCCTTTCATTTTGGATTAACGGCGGTTTACTGTATGTTTGAAAATATGATCAATGTATGGCACTTGGAACGACAGCCCCAAGTAAAACACTTGAATCTGATTGGTTGCATTGTTCCGTGTTCCAGAGCTGGTGCTGAAGCAGGAACAGGAGGAGTACAAGAAGGAGGGCATCGCGTGGCAGAACATCGAGTTCTTCAACAACCAGATCATCTGTGACCTTGTGGAACAGCCCCACAAGGGCGTGTTGGCGATACTGGACGAGGCGTGCCTCAACGTGCGCAAGATCACCGACGAGGTAACAGTTTCAGTTGAATCAGACCAATCAGACTCTTCAGACTAATCTCTGTTTCTGCAAGAAACACTCATTCTGTTATTATTTTTTACATATTCTCATTCTAACATTGTATTATTTTTCATTCTGTTCATCTCGCAATGCAATAGCTGACATTGTAGACAATTATCCCACCGATGTTGACTCGCTTCTTACAACAACAAAAAAATGGATGATTGAATAATATAAATCTATTTTTGATTATTTTGTTTTCAAGTACAACTAGGCCTACATTTTTGCAACTACAATCTATGTAAAATGTCCTAGACATCGATGCGCCGTAAAACGTAAATATTTATTCATGCGTGATTCTATTCATCTCATTCTAAATAGATTTTGGTAACCGGTGATAATTCGATTTTTTTAAAATATGATTCAATAGCATGATTCATGCTACTTATTCAAACGTCCTCATTTTCGTATATAATTCTGATATCAAAATGAGATACCAATTCAATGAAAGATGTACGGTATGCATAAAATTAGCACGCTGTTGTCGTACCTCTGAAGTCTTGACATTCATTAATTTCAATAACTTGTGCAACCTAAACTTACTTCTTGACTTGATTGAAAGCCATTGTGAACTTGTGGACAAGCTCCAGATCAGTCTTGGTCAGTCCTTGATGTCAACCAATCAACTTCTTGTATTTCCCTTCTTAGTGTAGGGAGAAAGATTTCATAATTTCAATAACTTGTTGAACCTAACCTCACTTCTCGACCCGCTAATACAACTCGTCTGACGTTTCAGATGCTGTTAGAAGAGATGGACAAGTTACTAGCCAATCACAAGCACTACTCGAGCCGCCAGCTGAAGCCGATGGACAAGGAGCTGAAGCACAAGACGGAGTTCCGCATCCTGCATTACGCAGGCGACGTGGTGTATAGCATAACCGGGTTCCTGGACAAAAACCGGGATACGCTGTTCCAGGACTTCAAGCGACTGTTGTTCAACTCAAGCTGCGGGATGATCAGCGGCATGTGGCCAGAGGGGGCGGACGATATCACCAAGGTTAGCTGCGCGCGCGGGTGCTAGTGTTGGAATGATTCAAAAGGGCTTTGATCACTGCTAGCGTAGTGTGTTTCGTGATATTTCGTCCTATTGGTATTGATTTGTTTGTAATTGTCTTTCATAAGGGTACGTAAGTTTGTGTTTTTTCTCGACAGGTGTCTAAGAAGAAGGATAATTATTCTTCTCAACTCGTAGTTTGTTTTTCCCGTCGATTTCAAGTTAATTCACATTTCTCTAAAATTGAATGCTGTAGGCCTACAATACAACTCAATATCTTGAAAATAATGCTTATTTTTGTGGAATACAATGCAGGTAGGTAAATGCTCTGAAAACAAATTTATAGTGAAGAAAAGTGAACAAGAATGAGATAAGATAAGATAACACAAGATATGATGTAGAATAGATGAAAATAACATGCACATAAAGAAAACTAACAGAATAAGGGCCTATGCCATTTTGAAATACAGTGGAACCTCTATAGTACGTTTTTCAGGGGGGGGTTTCATTTTTCTATAGTACTATTCAACCTTTGGGAGCATATAGATGGGATTGAAAAATGAAACTCACTGAGGTGATGAATGTACCAAAGAGAAACTTACATGCCTACTAATGAGGTTCTACTATATTTAGATTTGATAACCTGCTGCTGAAATTAATGCTAAATCTCTAATTATATTGGAGTAAGGTTGGACAAAATAATGGATGTAAAAAATAAAAATGATGCATCAGGGACTATATAATGACTATTGTTTCTTTAAAACACTTTTTTCTGAACAAAGTATATATTTTTGTGATGGATGATATGAGAGATGGATGATAGATGATGATACATTGTAGGAGAAGCTATTGATATGAGAAATAATGAGGTGGGTACAGGTTGAAGGAAAAACATAAGACAGAGCACAAAAACACACACAAAATGGACATGAGTGACTGGACATGAGTGCTGACATTTTTTTTAATGTAATTTCATTGATTCCAGACGACAAAACGGCCACTGACTGCAGGAACGTTGTTCTGCAAGTCTATGGTCGCGCTGGTTGCCAACCTGGCTAGCAAGGAGCCGTTCTACGTGCGTTGTATCAAGCCCAACGAGGTGAAGTCGGCGAGCGTGTTCGACGAGGTGCGAATCAGGCACCAGGTGTCGTACCTCGGGCTGGTGGAGAACGTCAGGGTCAGACGCGCGGGCTTCGCTCACAGGCAGCGATACGACCGGTTCCTCAAGAGGTAACGACAAACTGCCTTCTTCTTCGGCATTTCTTTGTCATCGTTGCGCTTCACTTCATCACTTGGCGTAGAAACTATTCCATGTTTTCTCTGGGCACTTTTAACGAGGGTTGCCGTTAATTTTTTTTTTTCAAATGGTGCTTAACGACCCCACCAACAGTTAGGTTATACTGGGGTACAAATGAGCAGGTGATTATGAAACTATGAAGTGATGCTATGTGAAAGGACGTCCACAAAAACCCATGCCTTGAGCAGGACTCGAACCCACGCCCAATGTTGAGTTCAGTTTCTGAAGCGTGCCTCAGCTGACTGTGCTAACGAGGGCGGCGGTTGCCGTTCATTCTACCAAGAATTTGTAAATGATACTGAATATACCATAACAAATATTGTTGTAATGTTGATATTCAACTATTGTTATTGTATTGTATTCAACTAATGTGATATTTAACAAACTGCAAAGTTTTTCTTTATTATTAAGTATTATCAATTGAACTGTTGTTAAGAAAATGTGTGTTTTCCCACAGGTACAAGATGATCAGCCATTACACGTGGCCCAACTTCCACGGCGGCTCGGACAAGGAGGGAACCAAGGTGCTGATCAACCAAACTGGCTTCAGCGACGACGTGCAGTACGGCGCCACCAAGATCTTCATCCGCTCCCCAAACACCTTGTTTGCTTTGGAGAACGCGAGAAACAAGATGATACCAGGTAAGGCTACTTGCACTAGTTTGACCTTAGCGAGGCCCTTAACAAGGGATCTATTACGTAGTCTCAACCGGTGACTTAGCTTCCTCTAGAGCGCAATGTGAAACTGACTATATTCTAATCGGGCAAAATGACTTCTTGATTAATCCGAATTTTTATAAATCGAAATCATTTTTTTGGCTCCCTTCGATTTCGGATTAACGAGGGTTGACTGTAAATGCTTGGCAGGAGATTTTCAATTCGAGCGAGTATCTAGTAAGTTAGTTTTTTTTTTTTTCACTCGCCAGGGTAGGCCTACCGAGTCACTACCCTACCTTCCTGGCCAGGTTATTTTCATGCCAAGTCTACACTGCACAGATACTTGTGTTTGTTATAGGTCTGTGAACGATAGCCTAATTGATTCAATTTTTGCGATACTATAACTGATGAATGATTCCGATTTTCAACACTGTCTTAAAGTCACTTCCCACCTTTCTGTATGATTCCTCCAATCTTTGTTATTGACGTGAAAATATTATCGTTTTCTACTGAACTCTCCAATTAACCGAACCATACATGGAAAATTCCATTACGATACACTCTTTGGACATTCGGTACGGTTATCCAATATGGGAAAAAATATTTATGTATTACAATTAATTACCGGTGTGATGTAAACGATAATCGATGTGAGTTTTTACATGGACGAACAACCCTAGCTTGTATAGCAATTTATAACATTTATATCTGTAACCAATGGTTTTATTGTACGCCCTATCGATATAATTTTGTGTCGATAACATTGTCATTGAATTATTGTAGTATTCTGGGGCTCGTCATTCTGACACATGTAGACCTACAGATTAAAAACCTAGAAAGAGGTCATGAAATACCTACCATTGTGAAACAGCTGACTGTATTACGGTAATATTATTTCTCAATGAATGAACCTATGACATCAGCCTTGAAAAAATTATACTAGTTTCTCAATCCATCTCCTAGGTGTCAGTACAAGTCTTCTGTCAACAGGACGTAAAGTTGTTGAGATATTAAATGCAACATATCAGAAAATCTATGGACGCGTTTACTCGTCAGCGGCCTGTCGAACTCAGATACACGATCGTGGCCGTCACGTATTTAAAACAGAACTGTCATCTTGTTAAGAGTTCCACAGCAGAATTCAATATAAAATCGTCGATATTGAAGAATAGGCGATTGTGAGTTTGTCGTGGCCGTTGTGGAGTGCTGACTGTCGTGTCTCGTTGCGCAGGTATCGTGGTGTTGCTACAGAAGCAGTGGCGCGGGACAATGTGCCGTATCCGGTACAGGCGGCTCAAGGCAGCGCTGTGCATCCTCAAGCACTACCGCCGCTACCGAGTGAGGAAGTACATCGGCCAGTTGCAGATACTCTTCAGGTAAGGCAACATGTCGCTGGAACCATATTGTTAGGAATTTTGGCTTAGTCACCAAGTCACTTTTTTTTAGCATTTTGGTATTTCTAAATTGATTAGGCCCCTAGTTTATCTCTATTAACTAAATTAATATTAATTGCAGTGCATAATTTTCACCTGTTCGGAGCAATTATATTTTCAATTTTCTGTCGGTCAAATCACTGCTGTTTTACGTATATTCTTACTAGTCCTCTTTTTTTTTCTAATCAAAAAGTAAAAATTTATGACGGTTAGCTTTTGGTACCTGGTTTTTAGTCCAGTTGGTTTTATATGGTCTGTTACTAGTATACAGTTAGCGTGTATGTTCTATAGAGAACGTCTGTTTGTGTTACAGGGGTGTGGGGACAATGCGCGACTACGGCAAGAGCCTCGCGAACAGCTGGCCGCAGCCAAGTGTCTCTGTGCGACCGGCCGTGAGCAGTATCCGCGCCATACACGCGCGGTGGCGTGCAGAGATGATCCTCAAGGCTGTGCCACGTAACGAATGGAATCAGCTCAGGCTCAAGGTACGTGGCTCAAGAACTAGGCGGACCACCTTAACCTCAAAGTAGGGAATATCACAATTTGTTCATCTCAGTCGAGCTATGCGCGCTGATGTTGATGTAATATGAATTCCTCCTCGGTCCAAACGGTGGCTGTTTCAATATCGTCATGACGTAGTACGCTCGCTGAGATATTTTTCCCCGCCAAACCCTTTCCCGAATTCTCTCCTGGCAACACGGTACAGTCGAGAATGATGACAAATGCTAGGGAAGAGGATTAGAGAAGGGAATAGATCTCATCTGGCTGACAGTTGCATAGCTTATGTATAGTCAACTATAGTCGACTTATTGCATAGTTCACTGAGGTGAATTAATATACCATCATCTGTAGTTCAATTGTTACAAGTAAACCTTGTAATACTAGTAAATTGGCGCAAATATTTTAAAATTAGCGTTGAATATCTGTGAAAGTCCTCATCTATATGCTCGTCTCCCGCAGATCACAACAGCGTCCTTACTTCGAGGTAAGCGTGCTGCCTGGGGTCAAGGCCGCAAGTGGGAGGGCAACTACCTGGGGCGGCCGCAGGACAACCAGAACAGCACTGCATTCATCGCCAGCGTTGCCAACATCGCCAAGAACGAGAAAATCTTGTTCTCGACGTTCGTACTGAAAACGAACAGGTTTAACAAGCCGGCCGAACGAGCCCTGATGGTCACCGAGACGAACATCTACAAGATGGACGCCGTCAAGTTCAAGGTCATGGCGAAAGGATCGCCCATCCATGAGGTAATTGTTGTGGAAAGGGCGATTGTGGAATGCTCGGAACCATTTTGTTTGAAGAGCAACGTTTTGATTTAAAGTCAATTTATATCCTATTCAGACAGATTAAACATTTTAGAAAGCAAGTTTTACTTTTTAAAATGCCTGAAATGAGCAAATTTGAAATGAATGAATTTTGTAGTGTTTAGTGTTTTATGATATAAGCACCTATGCCTAATATTTCCAAGCCCTGCCTAATATTTTTATAAAGTTAGTTATAGGCCTGTCTACTTTTCATGTAGTCTAGTGCTAATTATAATTTTTAAAGTTGATATTTGAAGTTTGTGAATGGTGTTGTATTTTGTAGTATTGGTTTTTTGTTTTTTCTTATTTTTCATTTGTAGGTTTGTAGTTTAGTTTTTCTTAAAACTAAGGTTACTTTCCATTTTATATAATTTTGAGTAAAAAAAAAAGCATCTAGGCCCTATAAAGCTAGATTCCCATGATGATTCCTTCACGTGACGACCGTCAAAGCATCGGACGGCATCGTTGCTGTAAAATAGATCATGTTCCCACACCTTTTTTACCCGTGTCCACCATCCTGACAGAGGTGCATCGTAATTTCCATCTTGGCGTTCAGGTTAATACTGACTTCTTTTCATTATCCAAATGCACGTTGAAAAATATCCTTCTATCTCATCATCCAAACTTCTCATTCATCATTCACCGACACCAAGAGTTCGTGATAATCAGAACAAGGAGTGCACTATCTGAAAACAGTTTTAAAAAGTGATCGAAAAATGAACTTTTTGAATAATTATGTTGTATTTTAATTCTTTTGTTAGATGATATCATCATAGGTTAGGTTACATTAGATTAGTTTCGATAATTTAACGTACAAATTTATCTATTCAAATAGCTTGAAATTTATATTTTGAACAGGTACTAGCATCCCATCAGTACAGTGCATCATTAAACCCAATATAAATGAATTGAAATGAACTTTCAGTTTGAAAAATGTTAGTTGATGCATTTCCAATGAGGCCCATATGTCATTTGATGTAGATGTTTTAGGATCAATGTCATGTCCCGTCGTGTTCTAAGTGCCGTCTGATCTTTCAGATAACCGGCCTGAGCGTGAGCCCCGGTCGAGACCAGCTGCTGGTCATCCACTCGAGCAAGGGCAACGACCTCGTCGTGTCGCTCAACGCTCGCTCCAACGAGGACCACGTGGGCGAACTGTTGGGCATTCTCTGCAACCGATATAGCCAGTGAGTCGACCAGCCAGCTTACCTTGATAACCATGCTAAAACCAAGCTTTCCAGCTTACTATACCAACCAAGCTTATCAGCTTACTTTCGTGCACAACCTTTCATCATATTTTTTTTATTCATCCGTTTTCCAAATGTTTGCGGTCTGCACAGGGTTTTAGTGTAGGGCGCAGGGAATGTCTTTGAAATATTTTACTTTTTGGATTGAATTTGTTGCATTTTTCTAGCTTTTATGAAGTATCTTCTTTGTACATGACAAGGTTGAGATGGGTTGTGTATGAAATTAAGACAGATGTGTATATCTCTGTGAATAAATTGAACATATTAGGCCCCCTGCCATAACTGTTGACTTATTACAAGTAAAAAACTTCCATGTAACTCACAATTACACTAATCATTCTTACTAAATAGGATAAGACTTTCGAGCGCGTACTTACGTCCCACTCTACTTCAAAAGTCATCGATAGATGATGTAAGGTTATAATATTATATCAACACAAACACTTTACTTGGGGCATGAACTGTGTAAATTACATGGAGTTACAGGGTATACCGTTTATAATGTATATTATTACTACATGCTGAGATGCATCTGCTTGCCATCTAGCGTGAATAAGTTTCTACATCTTGTATGACAAACATTCACATAATCGCTGTATGCGCATCAACGTCTTTTTGGTAATACCAACGTAGATTGATTAAGATAATTATGTGACAGTCGACTCATTCTTTTTTTAAAGAGTGTATTCTCAAGAATACCCATGAGAGTAATGCAACAAGTATAGATGTTTGACTGACATCACTTTTTTGATCAATCGTCCCGTCTCCCGTGCGGCTCGTTAACAGCTTGCTTGTTACAGACTGCGTAAGACCGACCTGAACGTGATCGTCAGCAGCCGCTTCCAGTGCATGCTCGGCAACAAGAGCCGTTCGATCGCCGTCGAGTCGACGACCGAATCCCACCAGCCGGCGTTCAAGCGGGACGGGGACTCAATCACGTTCGTGGCACCTGCCGGTCACGTGGCCGAGAACGGCAACAGAGTCAAGGCGTGAGGTGGACATATCCGCACTTTAACTGTCGTCAGGCGATACTGACGTGGGTTTGAATCGTTTGGTAGAGAACAAAATGGTAGATTTGTAGTAAGCCATGTACTGATCTATTTTAAGGTTATGTTAGGCAATGGTTACAGTTGGTAGAGTGAGGTATTATTACACTTAACCCTCGTTGATTCAAACTCTGGTAATTCAAATTTTGAATTTTGCGGTGATTCAAATAGTTTTGGTCCTTACAGAGTTCACCCATAAGCTCCAAATTGAATATTATTATGATTCAAACTTTAATAATGGAAAGTGAGTATTTTTGAGTCCATTGAATTTCGATTTGAGAAGGGTATACTGTACTATGAAACCTCTATCTATTGTTTTTCAATCCATCAGGAAACCACAATCATACAAGAAAATATAACATTGTTTAAATGGGAGTAAGGTGGTAATAAGTCATAGCAGCAGGAAAACAATGGGGACGGTGTATCGAGTTTACACTGTAACTATTAAATTACAGCCTCGTTCTACATTCTATATAAACCTTACCCTACATAACCCTAACCATCATTAAAAGTCCTAACCTAACCTGACAGACCCTAAAACAGATCGGTATGACTTACTTTAAATGCATCAACAAAATATTTGTGGACCAATCAAAGACGCCACATAAAACCCTGTTGGTGACGTCAATGGCGTTAGAAAAGCTTTGTACTCGTCTTATTCAGGCTGAACGTGATTCTAATTAACAGTCAAACCAGCTCACTTCCGTAAAGTGACCATTTAGGCCCTGAAGGAGCAATAAAACACAACAGCGGTTGTACGTGGCTTGCTGCACTAGCCTTGTTCGACCTTACAGGCTGTTTCAACATGCTAAACAACCATTTAACAATTCTTCCCAAGTGAATGTACAAATAGTAGTAGTATAATCTGTCGCCCCAAACAGTGCTGGTCATTGTTAGGCAATGGCCGTCCAAAATGCAGTGTCAACGTTTCAAATGAACAAGAATACTTACGACACCTCTAAATTGAATTTTATCAAGCTGGCCGTTTGATATGATTTATAGATCGGTATTCGTTGACTTCTTGTCGACTATCAAATAGAAAATCATTTAGGCCTATCATTTTATATAAGAGTCGATAATCGTCTGAAAATAGTTGATTATGGAATAAGGTATATCGATGTTTCCAGGTTCCACTTCAGTTCGTTTCAGAGTAGAACAAACTTGGGAAAGTAAGTTTTCAGTGTTTATTTTCAATGTTTCTGTAGCAGGAGTGTTGACCATTTGCATTCAAAAATGTTCACACCGTTCTCTTTTGAGAATAGAATTGTTCAAATTGAAATTACGTATCTGTTTATTTATTCATTATCGAAATGATTAATTTCGATACCGATCAAATCCCCGATATAAAATATCGAAATCGAACAGCAACCCTAGTTTCATATAACGCTTTCAGAACGGTGTTTCTACATCTAGACTTACAGCGGATACTTATTGAAACGCGTTACGTGTCGCGTTTGTTTCCTGCCTTGATACACCTCCAGCCAGTGATTAGTTGACCTCGACCGTACTTTAGATGATGAGTCTGCGTGACCAATTGCAGCGGAGCATTTCTTTTGATTGCTTGCCGTTGCCTGTATTATAAGTGTTGGTATTGCCTTGGTGTGTACTTAAACGTTGGAAATTCTACGTTGCCCATGACAGCGCATCGAGTATTTTACCTTGGATTATAGTTATCGTACCGATGGATAGGCAACTAATGTTAATACCCAATGCAGACTCTCCAGAGATGAGTGATTTGTTAGATCATTCGGTTTTTGCATGCTAATTATACGTAGTTCAATTTATGTTGTGAATCGTATCATTGTTATTGTGGTCCTCGGCATTTACTTGTTTGTTCAATATACTACTTTTTATGATTTGTGTAAGATATGTTCTACAAAGAAGACTTTAATGTAGAAAGAAAAAATCATGTGAACATGTATTTTTTATTTTTTGTTATTATGCATTATTATGAAGTACACAATTGGTAGTAAACATTAGGCGTGTAGTGCAATATAGAAGAAACTATTGTAATTTGTACCGCGATAACAGAATATTTTTGGTCTTTAGTACCGGTATATCGCTGGTTGCTCAGCTCTGGAAATCTCTTGCCTATCCCTTGGTACGACAACTATAATCCTTTGATTTAAAGATTGTACATATATACATGTTATGTAGATAGCTTCTGCGCCTTATAGCAGTGATCATAGAGAAGCCAGTATATAAGTTAGTGGGATCTGTTTCCAGTGACAGCATACTTTATACTTTACGTTGCCCGCTGTTCACAGTGGTATGTGAGCAGGGATGGGCAGTATTGTAGATACATGTATCTTTTGAAGCATCTTAAAATACTGATTATACCTTTTATCTTGGATATTAATTTTACAGACGTTTAATATATCTTTCTATATCTTTCTATTCTATTTCTTCATATCTTTCTAATAATTGAAAGGTATCAGTATCTTTTACATCATGTTAGATAGTCCTACAAGATACATTTTTATGGCTTTTTCTTATTTATCAGTATCGAAACTTGATACAAACATGTACCGGTATACAGATATGTTCTGTACTAAACAATAGTTTTCAATTATATTATGATACTTCATTTAAAGTTGGAAGTGTTTAGAGTGTATCTTTTAGGGTTTCAGGAGAGTATTTTGTATCTAGAATACATGCTGTCTATATATTTGTCCATCTCTGAATGTTAAGGACAATTATGCAATAATAATACAATCAGACAGGCTGAAAGAGAACTAAAACATGGCTCGTTGGCATGTTTGTTGACGTGAGTTGACGTTCAACGTCGGCATGTACAAACATCGGTTATTCAATGAACCTTCATTGAGGAACGAGACAGTAGTTCTGTACACCATTGACAATCCCAACAACAAGATTTAAGTTCATGTTGGCATAATATTATCTACATTCTAGAATCTAGATTTAAGCAACAGAGACCAAAATTTCAATGTAGTTTGTTTAATATGTTATTCTTGAAATATTATAAACTTGTATCCACGAAAGAAGAAGGTCGTCTACCAACTGTTTAATTTATCAAACTATGTTAATTATCAATTACTTGAATGTCGCTGCAACTTGAGGAATTTAACGCCTTTCAAAGTTTTTTAAATTGCATTTGCATTTTTTATTGAAAACTCTGTCGTAAAGCGATCGTTACACCCCAAAAAATCAGTCGTACAAATGTTAAGGTGATATTCGTGTTTATTATGTTGGTAAACTACCTTCTTTTTTGTAGTAGGCCTACTAGTATTTCTCATTTGTATCAATTGCTAATTTGTGTATCAGAAGTTAATATTAAGTATTTTTAATTGTATTCTAAAGTAGTTATTAGTTATTTTAAGACTAGTTTAATATGTGCCATTTTGGAACAGAAAAACTGATTTTTTTAAATAGTTGGCATTATGTTTATTCCTAGCTAATTGTGTACGCTACTGCATTTATTTTCAAACTCAAATGGTTTCATATTTGAGTGTAGTATTTTTTCAAGCATTTATCTATTATTTGATTGTGTTGTGCCTCAACCTCGTAGCGTTGTCTCTCTCTCTTGATGAAGTCTCCCGTACGGCAGGAATGGAAAAAGGACAAATTAGTTATAATTTTTGCCGCTAGGTGACTCATTCACCGACTCGCTTTACTATATAGTATTATGACAGTAATAACATATGTTTTGCCGTGAATCATTGCAACGCGTTAGCATGACCGTCTCACTTACCTGGGGTCCAAAGTTCTATTCCCCCCTCTGAAACTTTTCAAAATGAAATAAGTTGATTAATTCGTGTCTCGAGGGTTACGGAAAAGGTTATTTTTATTTTTTACATGGCGTAGAAAAAAAAATGTGTAAATAGAAGTTGTGACTGGCTCCTATTTCGTCGGTAACTGGTGTCGAGTGCACTCTAAAAGTGACAATTGTAACTATTTTAGTTTTCTCGATTCCTCCCAAAAGTAAGACTTGCCTCGAAGCTGTGGGGGAAAGTGCCATTACAAGTGACCTTGGTATTTCCTGAGGTGTTTGAATAGCGGTTTGGTAACTTGATTACAAATATTGAATACTTCCACTAAATTAACAAATGAATAACAGCCAAAAATTAGTTAGAATTCAGTTGAAGGTTAAGGCTTACGCTGTGTTTTCGTGACGGCAAAATTGATTTTGTATTGTGAATTTCTTTCCATTTGCCGAATCTTCTTACTACGGCATCTGTCGTATTGAATTACTATCAATAAACTTCTTCCCTAGAGTTATTGTTTGTGAAAATCAAGCATTCTGCCGGTGGAATGTTGAATCAAGTCGATAGTTCGCTGGATTGAACGATGCAAACCTATTGTTTTCATCGAGCGAGAGACTGAACTAAAGTAGAACCTCTTGAGTATGTTTTTCAGGGGACCAGACTAAAAAACGTACTGAAGTTGAAAATTTTCTAAAATGACTACCGTATTCAACATTAGTGAGCATATAAGTGGGGTGTAAAAATGTGACTCAACAAAGTAATAAATGTGCTAAAGAGTAAAGTGAAACTTACTAAAGAGGTTCTACTTCACTCTGAATATGTTCGAGTTCTGTTCAACTTTCGTCACCCATTCCACACTATTCACAAATTGGTTGTGATTCAAGATGTCTGAAAAAGCAGGAAGAATTTAGCAGTACGCAAGCGATTTTACGTTCATAGAAACTGCGTTACTCTTTATATCTGTACCATTGTCATCTTCATTTAGCCCACAATACAAGCTTTCTTTTAGGGTCTTTAGTAATTTGTCTGCAAGATTTCGATATGTTCATTAAAATAATTTGTGTGCCTTGCGTAAGTTAAGCGAGGTTTTCTTACTATATATATTGTACTTATATTCTGTGATAAATGCATTAATTTTCCAAGAGGATAATTCATACTAATCTTGAAAGCATTGTTGAATTTCTAGTTTTATTGGAAAAGTAGCCAATAGCGATGAAATGGCAAACATGCTGTCAGTCAATAATAGGGCCTTAACAATTGTTCAATTAATTTTTTATGTAATATACGCCATGCATTGTTAAACATGTGCGTTGCGTTGTTATCCGTGCCTATTGTATTGTTAAACGTACATATTGCATTGTTGAACATTTTGTTGTATTGTTGAACATGCCAATTGCATTGTTGAAGGTACAGTACCTATTGCTTTGTTTAACATGCCTATTGGATTGTTACACGTGTACGTGGCATTGTTAAACGTGTGTGTCTTAAAAAGTGACATGAAAAATTGAATTAACGGTTCATTGAAAGGATGATAATAATGAGTCTTACGCTTCCCTGCTTATATGCATGCAAACTTTGATCAAAATCAATGTGGCAAATCTACATTTATATTTTAAGAATAATTTTTCTTTATACAAAATTTATAAAATATTAATAAATGAATTGATTTAGAAAATGTTGTTTCTTTGTTGTTCGATGCGAGACGAGGTAGTGTTGCCGTAGACAACAGACATACTAACAAGACAATTCACGCTCATAGCCAAACGAGATTCAATTTCCAGCACACACCTCCAATTCCCTCCCCTATGTCTGCAATTACGACTTTCCGCAAGATAGAAAGCTCAGTTTCTTTTAATAAATCTGTTCATGGAATAACATACAATAAGAAAAGATGATAGCATTTAATTGGCCAGAAGTACATGTGATACTGGTGTAAAGCAACGCTGATGTTTCAAGTTAGTTTTATTATTATTATTAGTTTGAGGTTTGGGTGAAGTACCACTTTCATGAGTGAACCCTGCCTACTTTGAGCAATGAATACATTTTTTTTCTCCATTTGATCAATACAGTGTACCAATGTAGGATTCGTCGTGGCTATAACCAACCGTAGGTCATATAATAAGGTCTTTGGCAATAACTATGCTACAATTGAAGATAAAGTTGAATAATATTTAATATATTACAATTGTATACAGTAAATATGTACATTTATTAAATTTATTATTTATTTAGTAGGGTATTATTCATATTATATCTATTTAGAGCATATTTATCCAGTAATATCATTATATTTTATTCTGTGATACAAATATTGACCAAAGAAAGACTATATTATACAACAATACAGTTTTGACATTATCTCCATTAAGGCAATTGGCTCCCGATTCAAAGAGAATAAAAATTTCCCATTGGTTCTTTTCTTGTTTATTAGTCGCACAGCGCTACCCAGAATGCAAAGCGGCAACGTGCGAGCAGCGTGTGCAAAAGTCAAAACCGCACATTTTCGAACGCGATAACATTTATGAAGATGTGCTTTTACAAATCTTACTACCGTTTCCGTTTGGGTGCGTTGGCGTATTCGTATTGTCATTGTTAATTGCATTGTTCCTATCCAAGTGAAATCGTGTAGGCTAGGCTTATATTTCGTCCAAGTAAAGATGGCTAATTATAATAATGATCCCACAAGACACGCATTTGCTGCCCTTGATTCTGTGGCTGCAGAAGCTGTTCGAGTGGGAAGAGAATATGCAAGGGAGAGTGAGCTCTGTAAACGTAAGTTTCAAGCTGTTCTGTTTGAGACATATATATATACCTAAGATCTCGGCCGATTCTTCAGGCCTAGGCATTGGCTGAAATCAGTGGCCTAGGCCTATATCATAGTGATGGTATTATCAAATACTTTAATATATAGCCTTCGGTATTTGGTATTATCAATGGCCTAGGCATTAAGTATAATAGTGTTTACACTAATATACCTAGGTCAAGCCATTGAGTTGGTCATTGAGTTTGTTTGGTCAAGCCTAGGCCCTGCCTATAGGCCTAGGCATTAAGTATATAGTGTAAACACTATATACTTAATGGCCTAGGCATTGAATTTGTAAAATTCAATTGCCTATGCCTAGGCCTACATAAATATCCTTTTCATGGAAAATACCTACATAAATACCTAGTCATGGAAAATAAATGGTGTAGGCAACTCGAGTAAGCAAACTCCATGACTCTGCCCTAGCCATTGAATTTGACAAATTCAATGCCCTAGCTAGCCCCCTAGCATTAAAAAGCCAATGGTCTTGGCCTAAAGGCTGAGCCCTAGATAGGCCTAGGCTCTTTGTGTGGGCCTGACTGGCATAACCAATGCCTTTGCCATTGCTTTTATCGTAAAAACTCTGTACCTTGGCCCCGGGTCTAGATTAGGGTTGTCATTATTATAAGATATACAGAGAAGTATAAAATAACGAGCGCTCGAAGCAGCCACATTTTCACATATTCATTGCTTGATGTGAGGTTATTTATTTAGGCCTACCTACTTAATATTTATTGTGTGGATATTTACAAAATAGGCCCTATTCACAATATGTATGGATATTTATTCATTTATTTAAGGATATATAGTTAGCCTAGCTAGGGCCTACTGTTGTAAATTTTCAGAAAATGTCCAATTCATTGAAAATTTTCCAAAATTGTCTGATTCATTGAAAACTTTCTGTGTGTTCAAATGAATTTGCTGGATTCATTTAATTGAATTTTTTTTCATTCAATTTTTTTTCCCACAAGGGAATTTTCCAAAAAAAAAATGAATTTCATTCAATTTATTGAAAATTTTCAATGCAGATTTACTGAAATTTCTCTCTCCATTACTTTTCAAATAGGCCTAGAACATTTTCAAATGACTTTTCAAATGAAGACAGTAGGCGTCGCGTACCACAGTATAATTAAAGGAGTTCTGCGCCCCACCTACAGTTGACGGACGAGAAGTCTACACATTTATTGAAGAATTAGGCGTATTAATGTTTGAAAACTTATACTAAACACATGCAATGAAAACTTATCATTTCTACTTTCATTGCAAGTTTTATTATAATATGGTGGTTCAGCAAATTGTTTTAGTATTGCTATACAAGGGAATTCAAACTAGTTCCTTGACTTTAACTTGAGCTAGTTCCTTAAGCCTATGTTGGCTTGTGAAAAAAAAAAAATGAAAAAATAAAAAAATGTTCATGAAAATGTACATCACTATAATTGTTACCCGTTTTTAAATACCGTAGGCTAGAAGAAAAACAAAGTTTATTTGTTTTGCAAGGCCTTATTCACTATGCCTAGTAAGCAACCACAAGGATCTAGCTCCAGAATTTTGATCATCAAATTTGAATATAGGCCTATCAAGTTATACCTCAAAAAAAGCTAGATACCTCAGAAATAAAGTATGTTTTATTATTATTATCATTATTATTATTATTATTATTATTATTAAGTATGATGGGCAGGCTTCAATTTAAAAAATTACATTCAGGCCTAGCATATAATGTGACAAACTGTAACAATGTAGAGGCCTAGGCCTATAGGCGTAATTATAGGGCCTACAAGATAAAAACGTGACGGGGAAGAAGAAAAGTACAATGAATTTATCGAATGAAGTTTAAAAGAATGGAATCATTTTTTTCGTTGTTCATGCATGGTCACGTAGTTGATCATGTATTCAAGCCTTTTACACGTACATATTGTACCCGTATTGTTTACTTACTAGATTACTCAAATGAAGTGAAAGACGTGGATTCTAAGGCAGAACAGCTGGTTGCCGAGATGAATTCGATCATCGAGAAGACGGACCGCGTACTGAAGTCCGAGGTGGACATCCACGCTACGCAAGAGAGGTGAGTGAAGCTAGCTCTATGACGTGGCAAGGTTTCAATACCGTCATGTCGCTATGTGTAGTGTTGTCCGAGATGAGTGCTTGAGTATTGGTTCCAATACCGTTAATAACTCTGAAGGCCTACCTAACTGCCAAGAACAATTATGCAATTCATTATTAATTGATTATAATACTGTGATGCTATTTGTTGAAACATACTATACCAGTAGGCCTATACATACTGTACATATTTAATTAATTAATCATCAGTTCAAACTATGATGAATACATTTTTTGTTGTAATTCAAACAGTAGGCCTAGTTCTGATCCCTACAGAGTTTTGAGTTTTGACCCATTAGCTCAATGTTTGATATTTCAATAATTCAATTTTTTTTATTTTCAAGTCCTTTGAATTTCGAATTGAAGAGGGATTACTGTATTGCGTGCACTTTGCTGCGATCTACGGTATCTTGTTAGCAACCTGAACAAAAGGTCAGTAGGCCTAGAGATTCTTCACATCAGAATCCAGATAGTAAGTTTGCCAGCCAATTTACTGATGTGATTTATTATTCTACCGTTAGGTCAACGATTTCTAAATCATTCCCGTATTAGTCGTCTTGATTGAAGTAGAGAGTGGAAAACTTTGGGAAATTCGGGGCATTACCTAATGAAAATTACTTTATATTCGGGTGCAAACATCTTGAATATTATGAACTAGCTTTAGCCCCGCGTTTAAAACGCAGGGTCTCTCTCTCTCTGTTGTTACTATACTTCCCACTACTATTGTTATAACTGTCGCACTGCATATACCTAGAACGCACAGCATCACTACGCACTAACCCAATTACGCGTAAATTCCTGCGCATCTTCCGTTCTCCTCCAGAATGTCTTGGACCATTTGGAAACGGTTGAGCACAGATAGAAAGCTGCCTCCCGCCGTTCGTTGCTAAATACTGAATGAATGTAGTTACCCATCAAATGTTTACCATGTGACAAATCGAATATTCTCGTATAGTAGGTCCCGCCCGAATGAAATTGTCCAGAGCTTCTACGCATGCACTTTTCCCTTGCCCACACCAAGCATCTTTCGACAGCCATGTGTTTATCTTCAAGCGAAGTGTGATGTGATTTACGCATAACAAAGTGTCAATGATCACACTCATCATGATCACTATGATCAGGGCAGTGCGCCTCCCTCCTCTCCCTCCCTTCTCCGCCCGTCATCCATGCCTCCCTCACCTCCCCCCCCCCCCCACCTCCCTGCCCCGCGGTCACCACCATCTTACAGACAGACAGACACGCTTAGCCTTTTATAGATAATTATATAATATAAAAGATCGGAAAATAATGTAATCAAATATATGTTCACTCTAAATCTAATCTAGGCCATAGTCACGGAGTGATTATTGTTTGTCGTGTTGCCAGCATTGCGCAGTCCGCGTCAAGTGTGCGCCAGCAGAACGCATCGTTGACGCGGGAACTGTCCGACGCAAGGAAGAAGACGCGGGAGTATCGGGACCGGTTCAGCGACACGCTGGCCAAGTACGAGGCCAAGTGGCAGGGCTACCTGGCCATCTACAACACGTTCCCATTGGTAGCGGCCCGCAATCGGCTGGCCAATCGGATGAAGTACGATGACATCATGCTGGCCGTGACCTTGAAGGATATCAGGGACACCCGCCAGCAGGCAGCCATGTTGAAAACGGTGAAAGGTGGGTTGTTGTCGGTTATTCTTGACTGTGCCGTAGTACGCTACATGGAAACCTCTGTCTAGTATTTTTTGAGCGACTATGAAATCGATCCTGCTGAAACTAGTAGGACTTATTAATTATCAAATTTTGTGTTCTGAAAGGGGACCTACCCATAGGGTAACATTTTCGGTGTTAACGTGACATATACATGATTGTGCCGCTCTGCGATGGAATGTATTGTTTTAAAACTGCTTCATGAATACCAGAGGAGTATCTTTTAACATACTGTTGCATACATCTTATTGCATTTTAACATACTTAGCATACTGGGCCATTGACTGGTAAAAATCGTTTTTTAACGTAATTCTTTTTCAGATGTATCGTCACTAGTGTACAGAAAGTTGAAATGCGCACACATTTCCAATTTCATAATTAATTATTCCTTGATTTGAAAACACTTTGTGGCATCGTGTGAAACAAATTTGGTGGTACAGTATTATAATATTGTTGGTCATGAGGTCCATTCCACACAAACCTCACCCTACTCAACCCTAACCATCATGAAATACCCTGAAAACCTAAGATAGTTGACCTAACACATCCCTAAAAGAGATCGACACAATTTATAATATATTAACCATATTGTTTTACTGTCTATATACGACTGCACCAACAGCTGTCTAGGTTATTCGAGGGTTTGTGATATTAAATTGCTGTCAGTACTGAAACGTTTCTTCGTCATTCTGTATTTAGTCATGACTTGAATTACTTTGTGGTGTCTCTAGATACTGATTGAAGAATACCAAGTACATTTACACAGATATACGATGAAACAGGCAATAGCTACATAGTTTAGAAAACACTTCGAGTTGTTATGTCAAAATGTTCTTATGTCAAAAGAAACTAGAAAATGATTTTGACCAAAATTATAATAGGCTGACAGTAACGTGATAATGGGCTGATAGTACCGTATTTTCCCGAATATAAGCCGACCCCTAAGCTTTTAGATGAACAATTGAAAAAAGGGTTCATCTCCTTTTCCACGTAAATCATCACTCTTCTGAGTTAGAATTTAGTCTATTTCGTATTGCGCGCGTGAGGAAGCTGGCCTGCCAACTTCGTGTGAGAAACCGTTGAGAGGGGCCTCACGATCATGTGTACTCGGCTAGTGTCAATGACGCGCGATCGTCGTATGGCCCGCCTACTCGTCAAGGTCTGACTAGACAATGCAACTAATAGCTCAACGTGCCTATGTTTATTACTACGCGTCAAATAAGAATTATGATAATTGGGAAAATCATGCTTTCCCATGTCAAAACATTTATTAAACGTGTTTTTAGTGCAATATTTTGTAGTATTTTGTGTGCATATGTAGTACGCCCAATTATATTTAGTGAAAAACATGTGTTTTTGACCGAGTTTAGGCCGAGATCCGCGTATAAACCAAGGGTGACTTTTGGACTCGCAATTTCGAGAAAAACCCTCGGCTTATATTCGGGACAATGCGGTAATGTGTTGATGAAACTGATGGTAACATGTTGCTACCGGCTCGTTTGTTGTCAGCCCGCCTGCTCGAGGTCCGTCTGGTGGAGATGGGGAAGATCCGCGCCATTGCCATGGAGACGGAGCGGGCGCGCTTAGAGACGGGGGCACGGATCTGCGAGACGGAGCAGTCCATCCGTGACCTGAGGCAACGCAAGCTGGGGCTGTTGACGCTCGTCAGAGGTGAGTGACGGCCGCGTGGAGACGGAGGCACGGATCAGAGACGCCGGAGTGTATCCGCGACCTGATGCAATGCAAGCTGTGGAGAGTAGGGCAAACTGGATATGATGCAAGTTTGATTTTTTTCTGCCACTACTTACTATAAAAACTCCATTGTAAATATCACATAAATAAATCTGCCAGTTTTTTCTTGATGTGTTTGATACAGATATCGAAACCAATGATGGGCTAGTGAGCTAAATTTTAATACATATCCATCAACTATTTGGAATTTTTCTTTGTGGATTAACATCCAACTTTCGAATTATACTCTTTTATCATTCAACAAACTGTGTAGGCTTAAATATACTAAAAATAATGACGTTCAGCCAAATACTAGCTTGAACCAAAGTAAAAGTTTTTTTCTACCTGACTCAGGGTGTCCATTTGCCTCGCTTTTTCCCAAGACTGTCCCGTCACTTGACTTTTTGTCCCATTGTTTCCACAACTTCTAGCCAGGACGCATTTAGCCCCATTTTTAACCGAATTCACTTTTTTTGCAAACCGATCATATATAGGTCTATCACATCGTTGAAAAATCATAAAACGTATATCTTTAAATCAACCTGGATGAACCAGTCAATCCTGAGAAATTGCATAGGATATAACAGACATCGGACGATTGTAAACAGGAAATGGACTTTGCCTTGGGTTCAAGCGGTGTAGCTGTATTTGTGTTTTATGTTTCAGGTCCCGTGGTTGCCCAGCCTGTGTGGCCCAGTGTCGCCACCCCAAAGCCAGCTGTCGCAGCCAGCAAGCAACCCGAGCCCGTGGAGGTACCGGATTTCCAGGTAGCATGTTGGTACCACTGGCATTATTGGGAACTTTATAGTCGACTCGGAGATCAAGAAGAAAATGCCAGTTTTTATCGGAAGTGGCGACTAAAATTGGCTTCTAGAGGCCCATTCACAGTGCAACACTAATATTAACACGTAACACTTCCTTTAGTTTTTGTTTTTAATATCGAATCTTGGGAGCATACAATAATAATTATTTCTCAATCAAGGTTAAGGATGAATTAGTAAGACCAAAGCGGCACCTCTTGGTTTTCATCAAGACTTTGATGCGGTCTTGTCACTAATAACTCTCACGTCATTCACATGGAAATAGTTGTGTGCACTATTGAATATTTTGTAATACTAGTACATAATGAAAAACAAGCATTTCAATCATCCTTATATTTCTTGCTCGTTCAGTGTCATAAGGTGTTGTTCGCAGATGCCGAGCTTCTCTTCTCCGCCGCACAAGTTCCGCTGCTTGAAAGACCTGCGCCGCCAGTCCATCACAGAGAAATTGTACTCGGTGGCGCCCGGCATACCGTCCTCATGCCCGGTGCCCGCTGCTGCGTCGTTTTGTGCGGCGGGCACGCCATTGAGTCTGGCCTCGCATCAGACCGCTGGGTCCACGGCTGCGGTGAGCCAGCAAGACGGGATAAACCGTACCGACCCGCGGGATGCTAACATCAACACACTGACGGATGTGCGGGTAACAGCAAAACAATAATAGTACTTACAACAAAATGTGTGTCACCCAGAATAATTGTTGAAATAACAAAGTTTAACCGCCACGAGTAGACTTACGGTCATATACATTTTTTTTTTTAAGAAATTGAAATAAAATATATGCACATTCAAGTGCTAATATTTTCACAGACTATGTATGGAGTGCATAGGCACATGTCTTGTAGTTTTAGTGCGTATAATACCGGTATGTTTTCTTCAGGATGTATTCTAATGTAGCTTGATCGACCACTTCATGTGACCGCAACCGTACCTCAGTTGCTAACGCGCTCGCTTCAGGTGATCCGTGAAGTGAGCAGCATATCGGACCTTGGTTCGGTATCGCCACCATTCATCATTACAGGGGTTTTTCGTGGTTTTTCTCTGTGGCCAAGGCTAATGCCGGTTCCTACAATATAGGCTCGAACTGCGTCATTTCTACTATTCCTCCCACTACCTAAGAAACCTTCACCTCATGATCCGATCATCCCATTAATCATTCATTCTACGCCAATAGGCCAATAGATCTTGTAGGACCTTGTGAAATTACATGCTCAGGTCATTTGACCTTAACTGTATCTCACTTAGAACTGAAGATTTCCTATATGGAGGTCACAAACAAATCATTGGTTGTGAAGAGGCATTGTAGCTTGTCTAATTTTACTACCCACTTCACAAGATCATAACAAGTGATTTATTTCTATGTTTCAGTTTGTCAATATTGCTGACCTCCCTACATCTCATGACGTTGATGTGACACTCCGTGACCTTGAGACTCATCGCGACCTTGGTGGGTCTTGTGATCTTCCTACACCTCATGAACTTGATGCCTCTCGTGACCTTCCTACATCTCATGACCTTAGTATCTCTCGTGATCTTCCTATGTATCGTGACCTTGAGACCTCTTGTGACCTTCCTACCTCTCGTGACTTCCCTATGTCTCATGTCGTTGATGCCTCTCAATGTCCTATGACACCCCGTGACCTTCCTGCGTCACATGACCCTGAAGTCCTTCAAGACGATTCTACGCTCCGTCAACTTGGCACAAGTGTGGAGCCGTCCCAGCCAGCCCCGGTGCATGGCCGAGAGTACACAAAGGGCAGGGGTGTGCCCAGGACTCTCGTCATCCTGCCTCAGGAGTCTGGACCCAGCCTCTCACAGGAGTATAGGAAGTAAGCTCATCAACTGTATTGCATAGTTCACAGCAATACTCATGAATTTTGGCAGGAAAATGATAGTGTATAGGCCTACACACTATACATGTTGAAAAATAAATCGCATATCCAAGCTTGTATGGGGGAAGGGGAGGGGAGGCTCTCCCACTCGAGGCATGCAGTAGATTTTTCTTTAAACTGTATCAAATATTTCATTGTGTTTCAGATGTCTTTTGACTACAGTAGTTTGATAGTTAGACCTACAGCTAATTATAATTAATTCTATTCTTCAAGTAGTTATTTGAAGTGATTTAAAAAAAAAATCAAATGAGGTTGATAGATTTATACCAGGCCCAAATTGTGTTTTAGAATTTTAGAATCGGAATCATACTACAATATTTTGAATTAAATTTCAGCGGGAAATATACGGTAATCACACCAATTGATACATGCATTTGCCCCTTTATTGTTTGGATTATGATTCAATTTACCTAATGAGTTTCCTAACTTGATTTCCTGGGGAGACGGAACTTTGCCGTCCTCCCTCCACCAACGCCTTTGGTCATACCACTGGAATTGAACTACGGTTCAGCAATATTCTCAATTACACTCGAACCCTTTAGCTATCGATATCCATGAGATAGCGAAAAAATCGTGCCGCAAGAAAATGTAATAGGCCTAGGCCTAGATTGTTCAAATAAAGTAGATGGGTGGGACAACTTTTTAATATTTTCATGAACGTCAACACTTGATAGAAAATCATTGTATCCCAAGTTAAGCTATAGGGATGAAAAGGTGAGTTCGAGATTGTTGCCATCCGCATAGCTCTGGAGAAGCCCGGTAGTCTTGATGGAGATTATTAATATAGACAACAAATGAAAATAAAATAAGACTGAAACTGATCCTTGTGGGACACCACAAGATTCTTATAGGTTGTCACTACTAACTATTTACGTGTAAGCGTACTATATTTATAGATTAATTGAAAATTATATTATTTGTGTGTAGCTCCTGAATCCTGATTTGCTTACGTTTTTAGCAGATTAAGTGTGTAAGTGTATCTATATTATTAATTCCATTGTCACATTGATTACGATAATCACATTAATTACAAAAATTGATATTACTTTTATTATCGATATTACCGTCATTCAAATAATTCAATAGGAAACTTCTATTGCTGGAGGAAATAACTTCCAGTACTGACAGAGCACTCCACTCCTCGTTTGTGTTTAGTGTATCAGTGACGCCAGATGAACGATTTTATTGCAGGAATTCAAATACAGGCCTACCATAAAGCAAGAATTCCAATGTTATTGATAAAATGATGGAAATTTAAAAAGATTGTCAATATTGAAATCGTGATCTCTACCACCCCTAGTTCTTAGGATAAATATAAATCTTATAATCATTATCTTTAGACGTACGTATTCTCAGTTTGAACAACTACTCTCCTATAATACAGTATGGCGGGAACATATTCTTGTACTTGACTGATCAATTCTCCTAGCCTAGAGTACTAATTGAAAATGATAAATTGAAAATGCTTGCAAACTATTTCTACTTACTTTCTCCAACTTACTTTTTTGAATTATTTCTAACTGAAGTTGAAGCAAACATCGATATATTTAATTATTAATTATTTCAATTCAATTTTCGATTCTCATATCGTTAGAAAGTCATCGTCAAAACAAGGATATTCTGCCAAATCGACTCAATGCGCTCTTGACTATACTCAACGTTTCGACTAAAGCTTTGTTGACGTTGAATGTTGAAGGTCGTCTACGAGCGACAACGAGTCAAGTACTCCGCTGATCACGGTTACTCCGCAATCACAAATCACAAGTACTCCTCTGATCGCAAGTACTCAGCAATCGCAAATCACAAGTACTCCGCTGATTACAAGTACTCCTCAGTACGAAGATGTCGACATGTTGACCCAGGTACGTGAAACTCGAGCGTCAAGCTTGCTGGACTTTTACTTTGCTGAAGTAAAATTGTTTGAAAAAGTCTCGTGTCGGCAGGAAGAGGTTCCGGAGGGAGCTTACAGCACGTTCGTGTCCCAGGAGACCGGGATGTCGGAGGGGGAGAGTGCCTACTACGGGTATAATCTCTCGCAGGAGACCAACCAGTCCCAGGAGTACGGATCGGCGAGGCGTGCCCTGGCCCAGGAAACCAGGTCACCGGAGGTCATATACACCCAGCAACCCACGTTCAAAACACAGGTATAGCAGTGCACAAACTGTTGGGGAAAAAACTGTCCAAAAAGAAGTAGGCCTATTCAAACAAAAGTACGGTATTAAAAAAATTAACTGTTGGGCTGTGCCAAAAGTTCAGAAAATAAATCAAACTTTGTTGCCAGTTTCCCTTATGGTGGCACTACTGAATTGGATTCTCGGAGCATTTGTAAGTAACTACAATGTTTAAAGGCTGTGTGTCATCTGGGAACTGTCAAGGAGTTGAAGAAATTAGTGTTTTGATTATGAGATGTTGGTGGATGATGACAAGGCATATGGTTAGGTAGGGTAAGGTTAGAACCGTAACATTATTGTGTTGATTTTTGACAAAAATCATACCTTGGCTCTAAAAGAAGAGCTACTTTTGAGGCACCTATCAACGGTTTCTATCACTAAGTTCCGGCCGGTAGCGTAGCTTTTCCTTACGCGCGTAATTACAAAATTGCCTTAATTCTAACCAGTAAGAGTTATGATTTTTGTGTTCCGATAAGGAATTTTTATTAATTAAATAATTTTTTCTGGGTCCCTTGCATTTCAGATTAATGATGGTTTATTGTAGTGTTAATTTTTAGAATTCCCAAAAACTATTGGAAAAACACTAGGCTGAGTTTAAAATTGGAACACTTAGTTTTTCTCAACCCTGCGTCGTATCGTTCCCAGGTCCATCGTTTTCCTGGTCCCATAATTTATTTTGTACCATACCTGATCCTTATATAACCTTGGGTTAGCTATTGCACCAATAGGCCTATGATGGCAATAATCCAGGGTCGCATTTTGCTGCCGGCGTGTTCTTTCTCAGTTCCTTGAAATCAGATTGACAGTAAAATTCATTTTAATTTTAAATCAATCATTTCACTATTTTTTTCTAATTACTAGTGATGCCTTCGGGTAACAAATTAGGAACCGGGTACCCAACGAAATTACCCGGGTAATTTGAAAAACTAAATGAAACTAAAAACTATATGACTATATATGCTTCTCAGTTCTCGGTACAGAATAGTATTTGGCATGGCAACTAAAGAGCGGTAGGTGGTGCGACTAGATTTGACGAGCGCATTATGACAAGTTGAGGGAGGTCTGAGAAGGTAGGTGAAAAAACTTATGTAGAATGCGAAGTTGAATTTCTCTCGGTAGCTTGAGTGATTTATAAAAGTTATTTTCTATATTATAGGTACTGGTCTGCACAATTACCCGGAACCTAGACGGGTACCCGGGTAACAGAATATTACCCGGGTAATGCATTACCCGTACCCGACCCGGGTACCCGGGTACCCGAAGGCATCACTACTAATTACCATACATTTTATGTAGTGATGCAAACACTAACCAATGATAAATATAATATGAATATGACAATAATAAATGATAATAGGCCTAATAATAGTATGGAGTGTATAAGAATGAAAAGTTATATTATTCGTTATTTGTTACCGATATGAATTTTGAATTACATTCTAATTTCACTGTAATCTTGGTAATTATTTCCCTTGGTTGCAGGAGGTGGAGCAGGAGGCCCTGAACCAGGCCCAGGAGGGCGGGCAGGAGAGCGAGGCCTCAAAAAAGCCAGTCCCGACAGATCCCGAGGGCCGCCGGGCCTACCTAGACGCTCTAAGGAAGTCGCCCGTGTTCCATTACGGGCCGAGGGTTCCAGCGGAACAACCCAAGGTACGGCTAGTCGCACCTTCGTAACAAGACAGGGTCGCGACTCTACAATTCCCTATAGGCTCCAACACAATAGCTAAACTCGCTTCTATATTGCAAAATAAATACTAAATATACAACCTTTTCTTCTAAGAAAATGCAGGGTGAATCTTTCAACTAATTCTAAGTGAAATTCAAGAAAACAAAAACTCTACTCAACTAACCCTAACTATAGCTTCACTGTGCCGTAACGTATTCCCCGAAATGATAACTCTTACGGCAATAGCTTCTTCTCATTTTAATTTGGTAGGGCCTATTCCAGAAAACAAAGCAGACATCAGGATATTGAAACTTTATTAAAAACATTGTTTCATGGAAACGTAAAAATTAAACTGCAATGAGATTCTAACTGGTAACCTTCAGGTTCTAAATGGAGCGTGCTAGCGCGGCACCACCATGGCAAGGTGATTTATCTTTTCTATTGATAGATATAACACAAAATGCGAGAAAACGAGAAGTGTGTTGGGGCCTATACGGGTTTGTGTAGTAATGTGGAAATATAATCAAATTCAATATATTCGATATGTAACGTCAGAGGTCGATGATCGAAGTTACTATAGCTGACGACAGACGTGACTTCACACATTTACTGCAGTTCTATTGCAGGCTCTATGCAGTCTACCGTTATCGGCCATTGGAGTTGTCGTTTCTAGAAGCTCTCTCTATCCGTAAGGGCTGACCACTGCCAGTCAACAGTGATCGAGTTGATGACACGAACAATTTCAGGGTACTTGGCCAAGCCAATTGGCGATTGGCACAACTGGAGTGATCCGTCCGTGTATACCGTTCTCAAGTTGAGCGTGGACTGTCGTGATTGTATGTCTACTCTGTATAGCAAGTGTTTACGTTTGTTTCAGACCCCCGCGGCTAGCGCTGGTGCTAGCGCCAACAGCACCGTGTCACCGTACTTCAACGGCTCCATGATCGGCATGCGCGGCTTCCTGCGGGGCGCTGCCAACCCGACCAGTACTTTCAGCGCTGACAATCCAACCAATCAGCTCCTACTGGATGATACTTCCAGCGCTGATAACCCGACCAGTCTGGCTGAGGCCAAAAGACATGAGGGTCAAGGCATGCATAATGATGTGCAAGGCCAGAATGATAACTCCCAAGGTCGTGCAGACAACTTACAAGGTCGTGGAGGGAATATGCAAGGGCAAGGCAATAAGTCTCAGAGTGATAATTCCCAAGGTTATGGTGGGGATGTGCAAGGTCATGGTGATAAGTCCCACGGTCTTGACTTGCAATGTGGTGGAAATGTGCAAGGTCAAGGCAACTATTCCCAAGGTCATGTTGGAAATGTGCAACATCAAGTTCTTGATCGGAATGTGCATGGCCTTCCTGATAACTTTCATGGTCGAGGTCTGAATGTTCAAGCCCATTGCAACAATCCTCAAAGTCAGGATTACTATTCTCAAGGTCGTGGCGGGACTGCTCAAGGTCAAGGTGACTATTCTCAAGGGCGTAGTGGGACCGCGCAAGGTCAGCGTGATAACTCCCAAGGTCGTGGTACCAACATTCAAACTCAGGTCATCAATCTTCAAGGTCGTAGTGGTACTGTGCTAGGTCAAGGTGACTATTCTCAAGGTCGTAGTGGGACCGCGCAAGGTCGAGGTGCCAACATTCAAACTCGGGTCATCGATCTTCAAGGTCGTGGTGGTACCATGCAAGGTCAGGGTGATAACTCCCAAGGTCGTGGTGGCAACATTCAAGCTCAGGGCATCAATCTTCAAGGTCGTAGCGGGACCGCACAAGGTCAGGGTGTTGACTCCCAAGGCTGTGGTGGGACCGCGCTAGGTCAAGGAGACTATTCTCAAGGTCGTAGTGGGACCGCGCAAGGTCGAGGTGCCAACATTCAAACTCAGGTCATCGATCTTCAAGGTCGTGGTGGTACCATGCAAGGTCAGGGTGATAACTCCCAAGGTCGTGGTGGCAACATTCAAGCTCAGGGCATCAATGTTCAAGGTCGTAGCGGGACCGCACAAGGTCAAGGTGTTGACTCCCAAGGCTGTGGTGGAAATGTGCAAGGTCCAAGTGATAATTCCAAGGGTAGTGGTGATGGCTCCCTTGGTCGAGGTGGGACCGCACATGGTCTGGGTGATAACTCCCAAGGCCGCGCTACTAAAATTCAAGGCCAGGGCATCTACCCTCAAGGTGTTGGTGAAAATGCCCGAGGCCAGGATAATGACTCTCTATGTCACAGTGTCAACACACAAGGTCATGATACCAACTATCAAGGTCGCAATGTGAACATGCAGTCGTCCACTCCCCCGACGTCTCCCCGGGGTCGTGCGCCCCCGATGACCCCTTGCGCTACCAGCTGCATGACCACACCCGCCACTGAGTACAGTTACGGGGCGTTCGACCCAACCGAGGACGGCGCCACCAACGACAGTGACGTGTTCCGCTCGCCGGAGGTAGCGATCACTTCTCCGGACGGCGCCAACTTCTTCGCGCCTCAACACCAGGCGACTAGCGGAGCAGGTGAGTCGGGACGGTGCTAGGCTCGGCTGGCTTTGATTGGTTAATGTTTTACTAGAAGAGCCAAGTACCATATTGTTCCAAGTATAAGTCGACCCCTAAACTTTTAGATCAACAATTGAAAAAAGGGTTTATCTCCTTTTCCACGTAAATCATCACTCTTCCGAGTTGGAATTTAGTCAATTTTGTATTGCACGCGCGAGGAAGCTATGCCAACTGCGTGTGAGAAACCGTTGAGAGGGGCCTCACGATCGTGTGTACTCGGCTTGTGCCGATGATGCGTGATCGTCTTATGGCCCGCCTACTCGTCAAAGTCTGCCAAGACAATGGTACTAACATTCAACGTGCCTATGTTTGTTACTACGCGTCAAATAAAAATTATGAGAGTTGGGAAAATCATGCTTCTTTATGTTAAAACATTTATTAAACGTGTTTTTAGTGCAATATTTTGCAATTTCAAGTTGATTCCGTTTTTAAGAGTGTGCATGTGTAGTACGCCCAATTATATTTAGTGAAAAACGTGTTTTTGACCGATTTTAGGCCAAGATCCGCATATAAGCCGAGGGTGACTTTTGGACTCGTAATTTCGAGAAAAATCCTCGGCTTATATTCGGGACAATGCGGTAGGCCTACTATAGCAAAACGAGATGATGACAATATCACGGTCTCTCAGACTAAAAACTTGATATTTTCTGGTCCATCACTTGAGCAGTACGTACTAGGGTTTCGTGTTTACAACAGTGGAAATATACAAAGACTGGTCATGTTGCCATGTATTTAGCTCTTCTGGTAAGTGATTTCTAGTGTGAGTCCTAGTGCGTTGAAACTACAGTCCAGGGATGGGTAGCCTATACAGTACAACCTTGATAGTACGTCGCTCGATACAACGACAATCACGATAGAACGTTGTTTTGAGATAGTCCTCATAAGACTCGATGTTATTTTATTTTGTTGTTACGACGCTTATTATAACGACAATCGCGATAATACGATGATTGAAATGGTCCCCACATTACCAAAAATGCAAATCCTACAAGTAAATGTATATTTCATTTCGAGTAAACGTATATTTTATTCCATTCAACAGTAGAATAGAATAGAATAGAATTTTATTAGTTTAGCATTTTTGCTAGTTTGCATTGTACATAATTATAATATATGAGTAATAAAAGTAATAATTGTTTTACATAAATGATTCATAATTCAAGTTACAAATTCAATATATCTGAATACATACATAGAAACATGATTACTGGTACTTGAAATTACTTAATCTATGTTACAAGGTCTCAATAATTAATTACCTCAAAAGGTTTGGGAGTTAGCCTATTTTCTTTAATCAGTAGACAACAAGCACTTCTAAAACTACGCACACTCTTAAGCTCCCTGATCTTCAGAGGAATTCTATTGAATATCTTAATTCCTTTTACAAAGATGCTATTGTCCTCATCTTTACAAACAGTTCTTGGTATATGAATATTATTTTTACTTCTTAAACTGTATTTATTGCTAACATGTTTATTATATCTTAAATTATTAGTTAGATAATTAGGAACTAGTGTCCTTGAGTAATCTTGAAAATTAGTGTTAAAGTGTTAAGTATAATTCTTTGTTTGATATTCAGCCATGATAGGGCATCACACATCTTTCTTATTGAGGAATCTCTTTTAACCCATAGTATACTCCTCATTGCTTTATTTTGAAGTTTTTGTAAAGCTGTAATTTTGTTTTTGTCCAAAAGAAATAAAATAGAGCTACAGGCCTAACATTTTAATTCAATGTTATTGTGGGAAGTACTTTGTTATTGTGGGAAGTACTTTTATAGTCCACAGATAGGCCTACCTGTGAAAGAACGTCAACTACCTCATGCCAAGTACGCGAAAGCCTGAAACATCTTAGTACCGGTAATCTAGTTCGATTCGCATTTCCAACTTGACCTGAGAATGCGTGTGGTATACTTGTGTTGATTGCGTTGTTGTTCACAGGATTCAGCTTCAACTTTGGCGGCCCGTCCCAGCAGAGCGCCGCACCGTTGTTTGGCGGCGGCAACCAGCCGGCCGATGCCTTCCCGTTCTCCTTCAGCTCCAACAGTTCCGCCCCCGACATGTTCAAACTGTTCTAACCGAACGACCCACACTTCATACTTATTTTAAACACCTCAGACATACGTATTCTATTATCTCAATTGATATTATCGTAGCGTCTCGAGCACACTTAGTGAGCGTCTCAAACGTACTCATCGTAGTACTTTCGTTCTGTGTACAACGTATCTTTGTCACCCAACGTTGCCTTGTCGAAGCTAGATAGGTAGGAATATAAGACTACCTAAAAATGATATGGAATTGAAGTATTCCGAAACGTAATTTCTTTCGTTTTCTCTCAGAACTATCGAGGTATTCCTATGTGTCCAACATAACATTCTTCTTCATTCATTTTCACTTGACGTGTCATGTTCAGCACGTTCAGCTAAAGGTGTACTTAAATTCAGAAAAATAATATTCCGTGAAGATATAGTTAAAAAAGCGTACTATTGGACTACGCACGGTAGGGCCTACTACTAAAAAAAAAAAGTCTTCAATTTTTTTGACAAGTAGGCCTAACGTGCATAGTCCAATAGTATGCTTTTTTAACTAAAGGTATACTATTATATACTCCAAAAAATTGAGCTAGCTCTATTGTACAAAATATAATTTCCTAAAAATATAGGGACAAATATAAAATCAAAAGGCAAGTTTGAAAGAATCGTTGTCCCTTTCCTTTGACAAAACCTGGGTCTTTCCGTGACTGCCATTTGAAATAATGTCCTCTGCCTAGCTAGCTCCAAGAGACTAGGACTTTGGTTGGTTATTATTAACTGGAAGAGCTAAATGCTAGAACAACATGTCTAGTCTTCATTTATTGCCATTGTTGTTGGCATGAAATCGTAGCACTGTCATGATATATACAGAGTCTAATTCTGAAGTCATAAGAGACCTTGACTTTATTATCATGTTGTGTTGCCATAGTATTTAACTATATTAGTAAAACATTCGTCAATCAAATACTATTGGAGCTAGCTCGGCCTAGTACGCTATTTCATATGGCAGTCACTTCCAGCGTCTGTAATCAGTAATCAGGAGTTTACAGCTACTTGCATCAGAAGGCCCCCACGCCTCCAGCTTATCAGCACTTTAATGTAAAGTGTATAAACATTCAAAATTTAGTATTTTCAACAAATTATCACATTTTTGTATTTATAAAATGATCATGCAGTGCTACAACATACTGAATTTCATTTCCCGGTAATTACCGTAATTCTAAAATAGCTTAAAATTAATTTCTATGCAACATTCATGCAACTCTATAGCAATTTGTGCTAATATGCTCATTATGTTATCTCCTGGTGTATAATGTTAATGTCCGTCTTCCACGTGCCAGACATAAAGAGTGTCACTCGGTGTCTGTTGATGCTTTTCTTGTCCGTCGTATTATGATTAATGTAGCATTCCATGGCTTCTAATGGAGCAAGTAATATATTCAAATGCAATTACCTAATTATGTTGTAGATATAATTATTGGGCCAGTGAAAGGGATATAATATAATGTGTCACGTAATAACAATGTAACGATGGTTTCCCCATTCAACAAGGGGTTGTTTTGTGCATCAACACACAATTCTGTCCCATGATCTTATTGGCAGTCAAATGAAAATATGTCAAACACTTGTGGTATATTGACTTTTATCTGTTGGCATTACTGACAAGCTGTCGACCTGTCGTGGTGAGATGCTCGAGAGAGTGATTATCAGGAAGCTGATGTGGGTGCTGAAAGTTGAATCTTGGATTGCAGTTCACTGGTCAGGTTTCTGCCAAAATGGGTCAACCATTGATCACCTGGTTAATCCAGAAGCTATGATTCTGTAAATTACAACCAAAGTATAGTCTTATAAGGAGTACTTGCTAATTAATCATTAAAGAATATGGTATAAAACTATTATTAGTATGAGTAATAATATTATGATTATGTAGGTTATTGTACCAGATATATGTGTACAGTAGTTTCTTTTTCCATTTTAAAGAATGATCTTCCCACTCAATAAAGGTTTTGAGTCAAGCTTTTGGGTTAATAAGGTTTTTTGGTAATGGGAAGAATAGTGGGAGGGGAGCAGTCGTGGCCTATATTGTGGGAACCATCAGGGCATTGGCCTAGATTACAGAGTGAAACCACAAAAAAATCCTGTAAATATGGATGGCGGCGGGGATCGAACTGAAACTGAAATTTCCCTCGCCTCCTGGATCACATGAAGCGAGCGCGTTAACCACCACTCTGCGTGTGCCGGTTATTCATTTTTTGGAATTTTTTTTCCTCCACCCCACGCTCTCTTTGACCACAAACTATGATCTGCTATGAGTGACGAGCCATACTAATAGAGATAGGCAAAGATACTTACAAAATGTATGTTAGATACAAAATACAAGACACTCCTAAAACCCTAAAATATACAAAATACATTTCCAAAAACTCAAAAGATACAAATACAAGATACTTTCAATTAAGTATCTCAAGATCCAAGATACTAATGTTTTTCCAAATATTAGACCTATAGCAAATCTGTTAAGCTGGCCTTCCATGAACGCGGTATTCGCTTAGCGAATTTGCTAAGCGGTTTTTTTAGCCGCCATGTTGAAAAAACGACCAATCATTGAAGAGAGCGGCGCATGGCGGCACGGTATCCAAGCTAAAAACAACGCTTAGAGAATTCGCTAAGTAAATACCGCGTTCATGGAAGGCCAGCTTTAGTGAGGGTTGCCATTCAATGTTGATATTTTTTACTGATTCAGTATTAATAAATAATTCATAATAATTGCTGTGGCCAAAAGCCTTTAGTTTTGAAAAAATGGAAAATTATTATAATCGGCTGATATTATCAATATCACATAATTACCGAAAAAAACTTCATTGTCTCCACAAAAATGTATCTTGTATCTTAAATAATGGAAAATATATACATACATTTAAATTATTGGAAAGGTAAAATATACATATTTTTAAATTGTATGTATGATTCAAGTATCAGTTTCTTGAGATGCTTCAAAAGATACATGTATCTAAGACACTGACCATCTCCGAACACAAGTTGTCTGCACCGCTCTTTCAGGCATTCAGCAGTATGTAGGTTTTATAGTATGAAGTATCTAAAACATGAATCAAATTCACAAATTTGAGAGGAAGGATAATACAGGTAATACATTTGTAGCAGCAGGGTTACACCATTGAGATTGTTTATACGAAGTATATACTATGAAGTAGTATATACTAATATTTTTGGGTTCAACAATTAATAATATCATTATTATAAATATTACCTATATATATATATATATATTAGTGATGCCTTCGGGTAACAAATACTGGGTACCCGCCGAAATAACCCGGGTAATTGAAAAAAAACGTATTTTCGTCATCCCCTGTCTAGTTCCGTGGTTCTGACGTTTCATTATCTTCTCAGTTCTCGGTAAAGAATAGTATTTGGCATGGCAACTAGAGAGCGGTTGACAGGAGAGGGATTCAGTACACTGCACGTGTGACCACAGATAACGGTAGGAGGTGCGACTAGATTTGACGAGCGCATTATGACAAGTTGAGGGAGGTCTGGGAAGGTAGGTGAAAAAACTTATCTAAATTGCAAAGTTGAATTTTTCTTGGTAGCTTGAGTGATTTATAAAAGTTATTCTCTATATTATAGGTACTGGTTAGCACAATTACCCTGAACCTAGTTGGGTACCCAGGTAACAGAATATTACCCGGGCAATGCATTACCCGTACCCGAAGGCATCACTAATATATATATATATTATAAATATTCAGTGTGGGATGGAAATTCCAATCGCCTTTTTTGCGGTTTCAATGTATTGTTATTTTTACTTCACCATCATTTTTATCATTATTATTCATCTTATTGTATCTTCAATATTACTAAAACCCAAAAATAAAGACATTATTATTATTATTATCTATTTATTCATCTTGGTTACACCACAATAAATAAAAATAATCATTTTTCAAAGACTTCTCTGAATATGAACAAAATAAAGTATACATAAATAAACTGTCATCTATCATTATAATAATGAATGTTATTATTTTTAATTCAAGGGAATTTTTAGAAAATGCCTTGTTGCTTGACAAGGCTGGAGTGAAACGTCTCTAACACACACTACAAACAAATTATAATTAAGTACATAATGTTAGAAGGAGAGAAGGTAGAAATGGTGAAAGAGTACAAATATCTGGGAATTATTATTGACAAAAACTTATTATTTAAAAATCATGCCCAATATGTAACTAAAAAAATGTCAAGAAAGATTAATCTATTCCGGAGAATGAATAAATGTTTGCCTGCTAAAACAAAGGTTATGATGTATCAGGCAATAATAGCACCACACATCGACTATTGCAGTTCCGTGTTATTTCTTTTGAATAAAAATGAAATAGAGAAAATGCAAAAACTTTAAAATATAGCAATGCATAGTATCCTTTTAGTCAATAAATATTCTTCTATAAAGAAAATGTGCAACGCCCTAAACTGGCTAAATATAAAACAACGAATAGTCTTAAATACACTATGTCTTATATATAAAATTATAAAAGGATTAACACCATCATATTTAAGAAACAATAAAATTCAATTCAATAGAGATATTCATATATATAACACAAGAGCTTCCCATGGGAAGTAAAGTAGTCATTGAAAGACAGCAGTCAAAATTTGGGAACAATTCAATTTATATCAAAGGAATCAGGATTTTTAATAGAATACCTGAAAATATACGAAATTCGGAAAATGTTGAAACTTTTCGAAGAGAATGCTCAAAATTAATCAGAGAAAACAGACTATTAGGCCTACCAAATTGTAGAGAACTAGTTAATTATTGGGATGAAATGTAATTGTGAATAAATAATTGTAAGACTATACTAATACATAGGCCTTATATGATCATAGTTATGTTGAATGAAGACATGTTCACTGTTTCACAATTATTATTATTTGTTATTCTAGTTGTTATGTGAAAATTCATGATGTTACATAATTATGCTATGTCCAATCTGGTCCACATTATTATTATTATTATTATTATTCAATTATTCTTTAATACTCTATTCACAATGTTTTACTATTATTATTCTTATATGACATTGTTTTTATCATCATTATTATTTTGTTGTTCTTTCATGTATTATGTAAGATAGCATGATTGCTAAATAAAGTTTCTACTGCTACTACAAATTCAATGGCATAAGCTCTTTGGGACAGCCTGGTCATGACCAAGGTCATTGAGTTTCTAATTATAAAGTCAATGCCAAGGTCAAACTTAAACTCTCAGCACGTAAGATATCAAGACATCTTAGGCCTAGAATATGTGCGTCAATGTGTGATTCAAAGACTGGATATTCATCTCATTCGAAATAATGATATACTATCTATCATACTTGAAGACCAGTGCTTGTTTACGGCTTTCAAAGGTAAGGCTGCTCCAGGTAGCCTATCTACAACAACAGTCTATGCGGTTCATAACCTACAAACTTGTTGAATAGGCCTATTAATGGCAGTCGCTCATAGGCCTAGGAATGCCTAGAGCATTAAGTATATAGTGTTTATTGTATATAGTGTATATAGTTAAACACTATATACTTGATGCCTAGAGGTCTTTATTTTAAATGGCATAAGTAGCATAGGACATGCCATTAGATTCATTGACTTACATAAAGTCATAGGGGTTCCTTCCGTCATCGTTAGGTAAATTCCACTGATCCCAGTAGGCCTAGGCATTGATTTTGTAGTAGCTACAAATTCAATGGCCTAGGTCTACTAATGGATAGCGTATACAGTAAGAGAAGAGTGAAGCCAGCCGCTAGGACGAGCGTGAAGGCCTATAGTGGGCCATGCTCTTGTTCGAATTGAGAGTTCCTGAAGTAGAAGCTGATCTGACTCTCAGCTGTCGAGTTAATTCACTGTCCATCTCAAAAAGTGCTACAAAATAAAATATTCCATTTAATTTGTGTTTGAATAATTGACAGTGTAAGTAGGCCTACCGATATAGAAATGGTCCTGTGACGAATAATAATAGTATATGAAAGCAAAAGATGGCCGACGGGTGGACTTAACTCGCTTGCATGTAGATTCTACCTTGCGCTATCAATGTAGTGGAGAGATCAGTGGTAAATTCATTGTAAGCCGTGTCAATCTATTTTAGTGTTCTGTTAATGGTGGGTCAAGATGTAGTCTACACCAATGGTGGGTTTAAGGTAATGGTGGGCTTGGTCATTGAGTTTGAAGTATTAATGGCTAATGGCATAGGTACTGATGTACATCCTTACGATGTGGAGTGGCAATACCCTGGTTAAACAGTCTATAGATCGTTGTTACGACTGGTAGGCCCAAGTGGTAATCGTGCTAGGAGCACGACCGCTCGTTTTCAAGCTCATGTAGGCCTAGGCCGCTTGGTCAAATGATACCAAAATGGGCCGGTGACCCGTGAATGTGCGCTTTAATGCTGCATTCGTACTGTTGTTTTAAATATTGATATTTAAATATTGATATTGATATAGACATACACATACCGGTACCATTATATATAATATACGATATAATACACCATCTAATAACACTGTATAAATGTGAGTACCGGTAACGTAGAAATAAATTATAGCCTACCAATTTTGAACTAAGATCGCTTGAAACCCGTGAAATGAGAGAGTACGGTATACCTCAATTACAAAAACACTATCTACGAAGTGCAGGTTGATCCCCCCATCCCTCCACCGTAGGCCGCTTTGACAATTTTTGCCCGGGCCGTGTTTGAGTGCCAGTCCGGCACTGGTGGGTGATGGTTGGGCCATTGAGTCTGTAGTGTTTAAAACTCCATGGTTAGGCCTAGGAAGGATCATGGTGTGAACCATAAGCTGCCCATTCATCACAAACCTTACTCTACCTATAACCCTAATCATCTCTAAATAACGCTATAAAATGGAATGAAAACAAGCAAAATATAGAACGACATACTGATGAACATGTTCTGAAATTGGCAAAGTTTGGATCAAATTACCAGCAAATTACATGAAGTGTTATAATGGATCTCATTCTCATCAACACATGAACACGCAACATAAGCTACCTACCACTCAGGCAATACACCTTTAGGCCTACTTCTGTAAAAGGTTATTGTTACGGTACAGTTCCCTTTTGCTGTTGGTTATTACAAAAATGGTGATATGTATGTCCGTGGTGAACAACATCTAGCAATATTCACTTCATAGACTTCCATCAGATTATTTGTTCGAGCTACAAATACATTCCAATAAATAAAACACATTAAATTTGCGTGAACAGTTGAGTATTGACTATTTCTCTGTTATATCAAATAGAAAATCAATTAAACATACCTAACCATACTATCTCGTCTATTTTAATACCAGTTGCAAATTTTTAACCAACTTTAATCAATATCAAAACATGAAGGTACCGGTATCATCGTTCGGACGGAGAACCACAAGCGCGATCGTTCAAACCGTTCAAAAAAACTACCTGCAGACATCTAAATAACTAAAATCTTGTATCTAGTGAAGGACCTCTTATTTTGTGATTACTACGTAACTTTGTTCATGTAACATACCAATTATTTCCTTCTTTACAGTCGGTGGTTCTCACAGTCCACTGCATGGCGAAGCAGACGTTGAAGACAAGTGGAGGGGAAAGCGGATGAAAGAAGGAGAGGTGTTGGGAGACGAAAAAAGGGAGGCAACAGGAAAACAGCATGACCGGTGGGTAGGCCTACCATTACTCTTGTTGGCCTACTATTAAAACTCTGATTATGATGATTGTTTGTTCAACAACCCCACCAACAGCTAGGTTATACAGGGATACAAATGAGCGGGTGATGATGAAAAGTGAAGTGATGATAAGTGTAATAACGTTTACAAAATCCCATGCCTTGTGCAGGACTCGAACCCATGCCCAACAGTTCCTTTGTTTTTTAAGCTCTGAGGGCGATCAATTAAAACTCTTCAGATGGTAAATTCTCGTGTAATATTCAGGAATGAAAAGTTACTAGAACACCATGTCTCACACTACTTTGTATGCCTAGAAAATGATTGAAAACCAAAATTCATGTTGGTTTCTTTTAATTAATCCAATTTCTGGCAATTTTCAGTCCAAACCTTTTTCTTGAATATTTTCTTCCCAAGAATTAAATCCAGTACCGTATCTGAATCTCTGATAATAATTTGCGATTGTTTTCATTTCAATCCGCTCTAGATTGCAGAAAAACGAGCTTAACAACCCCTGTGCTTTTTGGTGATTTTTTTGGGGGGTTCGAAATTTTTGGTTGAATTTCCCAGTTCTATTGTTATGTATTTGTAATGTGATCAATTTGGAACACAAATCTGGTCTCAGTTTCAAAATTGAGTTTCATTTAAAGATTTAAGAGCAAAAATCAACTTGGTATTATTTACCATGGTAGGGCCCATATACAATTTGAGAATCCTTGTAATTACTTTGAAAAGGAGGAAATTGGAAAAATTTCAATGGAATTGAGTTTTTGAAATGCCCTTCCGTCTTCCTACCAAATTTGAGACAAATCGAAACTCATGATTTTTGGCCTTTTTCACGTTTTTCAAATTTGATTTCTGACGTCAATTTTGGTTTTGAAATTTCCAAAAAAATATTTTCTTCCTTAGAATTAATTCTTCTTGTTGAATATCTAAACCTAATTGGGCAATTGTTGTTATTTCAAAAGACCGTTCTAAAAGTTGGCTGAAAATGTCCGTTTTTGGATAAATCAGCGACGTTTATCTTGGCATCCGCTAGGGCAATGCTAACGGAACTTTCTAATGATTTAAAGATCCCAAAGTTATGGTCATAAAAAAATACTAGAACATCATGGGTCTCACCAGTTCATAGGAATTAATTGCAAAAGGTCAAAAACGAGCTTACTTACCCCTGTGCTTTTTGGTGATTTTTTTGGGGGTTCGAAATTTTTGGTTGAATTTCCCAGTTCTATTGTTATGTATTTGTAATGTGATCAATTTGGAACACAAATCTGGTCTCAGTTTCAAAATTTAGTTTCATTTAAAGATTTTAGAGCGAAAATCAACTTGGTATTATTTACCATGGTAGGGCCCTTATACAATTTTAGAATCCTTGTAATAACTTTGAAAAGAAGGTAATTGGAAAAATTTCAATGGAATTGAGTTTTTGAAATGCCCTTCCGTCTTCCTACCAAATTTGAGACAAGTCGAAACTCATGTTTTTTGGCCTTTTTCACGTTTTTCAAATTTGATTTCTGACGTCAATTTTGGTTTTGAAATTTCCAAAAAAATATTTTCTTCCTTAGAATTAATTCTTCTTGTTGAATATCTAAACCTAATTGGGCAAATGTTGTTATTTCAAAAGACCGTTCTAAAAGTTGGCTGAAAATGTCCGTTTTTGGATAAATCAGCGACGTTTATCTTGGCATCCGCTAGGGCAATGCTAACGGAACTTTCTAATGATTTAAAGATCCCAAAGTTATGGTCATAAAAAAATACTAGAACATCATAGGTCTCACCAGTTCATAGGAATTAATTGCGAAAGGTCAAAAACGAGCTTACTTACCCCTGTGCTTTTTGGTGATTTTTTTTGGGGGTTCGAAATTTTTGGTTGAATTTCCCAGTTCTATTGTTATGTATTTGTAATGTGATCAATTTGGAACACAAATCTGGTCTCAGTTTCAAAATTGAGTTTCATTTAAAGATTTAAGAGCAAAAATCAACTTGGTATTATTTACCATGGTAGGGCCCATATACAATTTGAGAATCCTTGTAATTACTTTGAAAAGAAGGAAATTGGAAAAATTTCAATGGAATTGAGTTTTTGAAATGCCCTTCCGTCTTCCTACCAAATTTGAGACAAATCGAAACTCATGATTTTTTGGCCTTTTTCACGTTTTTCAAATTTGATTTCTGACGTCAATTTTGGTTTTGAAATTTCCAAAAAAATATTTTCTTCCTTAGAATTAATTCTTCTTGTTGAATATCTAAACCTAATTGGGCAATTGTTGTTATTTCAAAAGACCGTTCTGAAAGTTGGCTGAAAATGTCCGTTTTTGGATAAATCAGCGACGTTTATCTTGGCATCCGCTAGGGCAATCCTAACGGAACTTTCTAATGATTTAAAGATCCCAAAGTTATGGTCATAAAAAAATACTAGAACATCATGGGTCTCACCAGTTCATAGGAATTAATTGCAAGAGGTCAAAAACGAGCTTACTTACCCCTGTGCTTTTTGGTGATTTTTTTTGGGGGTTCGAAATTTTTGGTTGAATTTCCCAGTTCTATTGTTATGTATTTGTAATGTGATCAATTTGGAACACAAATCTGGTCTCAGTTTCAAAATTTAGTTTCATTTAAAGATTTTAGAGCGAAAATCAACTTGGTATTATTTACCATGGTAGGGCCCTTATACAATTTTAGAATCCTTGTAATTACTTTGAAAAGAAGGTAATTGGAAAAATTTCAATGGAATTGAGTTTTTGAAATGCCCTTCTGTCTTCCTACCAAATTTGAGACAAATCGAAACTCATGTTTTTTGGCCTTTTTCACGTTTTTCAAATTTGATTTCTGACGTCAATTTTGGTTTTGAAATTTCCAAAAAAATATTTTCTTCCTTAGAATTAATTCTTCTTGTTGAATATCTAAACCTAATTGGGCAATTGTTGTTATTTCAAAAGACCGTTCTGAAAGTTGGCTGAAAATGTCCGTTTTTGGATAAATCAGCGACGTTTATCTTGGCATCCGCTAGGGCAATGCTAACGGAACTTTCTAATGATTTAAAGATCCCAAAGTTATGGTCATAAAAAAATACTAGAACATCATGGGTCTCACCAGTTCATAGGAATTAATTGCAAGAGGTCAAAAACGAGCTTACTTACCCCTGTGCTTTTTGGTGATTTTTTTTGGGGGTTCGAAATTTTTGGTTGAATTTCCCAGTTCTATTGTTATGTATTTGTAATGTGATCAATTTGGAACACAAATCTGGTCTCAGTTTCAAAATTGAGTTTCATTTAAAGATTTAAGAGCAAAAATCAACTTGGTATTATTTACCATGGTAGGGCCCATATACAATTTGAGAATCCTTGTAATTACTTTGAAAAGAAGGTAATTGGAAAAATTTCAATGGAATTGAGTTTTTGAAATGCCCTTCCGTCTTCCTACCAAATTTGAGACAAATCGAAACTCATGATTTTTGGCCTTTTTCACGTTTTTCAAATTTGATTTCTGACGTCAATTTTGGTTTTAAAATTTCCAAAAAAATATTTTCTTCCTTAGAATTAATTCTTCTTGTTGAATATCTAAACCTAATTGGGCAATTGTTGTTATTTCAAAAGACCGTTCTGAAAGTTGGCTGAAAATGTCCGTTTTTGGATAAATCAGCGACGTTTATCTTGGCATCCGCTAGGGCAATCCTAACGGAACTTTCTAATGATTTAAAGATCCCAAAGTTATGGTCATAAAAAATTACTAGAACATCATGGGTCTCACCAGTTCATAGGAATTAATTGCAAAAGGTCAAAAACGAGCTTACTTACCCCTGTGCTTTTTGGTGATTTTTTTGGGGGTTCGAAATTTTTGGTTGAATTTCCCAGTTCTATTGTTATGTATTTGTAATGTGATCAATTTGGAACACAAATCTGGTCTCAGTTTCAAAATTTAGTTTCATTTAAAGATTTTAGAGCGAAAATCAACTTGGTATTATTTACCATGGTAGGGCCCTTATACAATTTTAGAATCCTTGTAATTACTTCGAAAAGAAGGTAATTGGAAAAATTTCAATGGAATTGAGTTTTTGAAATGCCCTTCTGTCTTCCTACCAAATTTGAGACAAATCGAAACTCATGATTTTTGGCCTTTTTCACGTTTTTCAAATTTGATTTCTGACGTCAATTTTGGTTTTAAAATTTCCAAAAAAATATTTTCTTCCTCAGAATTAATTCTTCTTGTTGAATATCTAAACCTAATTGGGCAATTGTTGTTATTTCAAAAGACCGTTCTGAAAGTTGGCTGAAAATGTCCGTTTTTGGATAAATCAGCGACGTTTATCTTGGCATCCGCTAGGGCAATCCTAACGGAACTTTCTAATGATTTAAAGATCCCAAAGTTATGGTCATAAAAAAATACTAGAACATCATGGGTCTCACCAGTTCATAGGAATTAATTGCAAAAGGTCAAAAACGAGCTTACTTACCCCTGTGCTTTTTGGTGATTTTTTTTGGGGGTTCGAAATTTTTGGTTGAATTTCCCAGTTCTATTGTTATGTATTTGTAATGTGATCAATTTGGAACACAAATCTGGTCTCAGTTTCAAAATTTAGTTTCATTTAAAGATTTTAGAGCGAAAATCAACTTGGTATTATTTACCATGGTAGGGCCCTTATACAATTTTAGAATCCTTGTAATTACTTCGAAAAGAAGGTAATTGGAAAAATTTCAATGGAATTGAGTTTTTGAAATGCCCTTCTGTCTTCCTACCAAATTTGAGACAAATCGAAACTCATGATTTTTGGCCTTTTTCACGTTTTTCAAATTTGATTTCTGACGTCAATTTTGGTTTTGAAATTTCCAAAAAAATATTTTCTTCCTCAGAATTAATTCTTCTTGTTGAATATCTAAACCTAATTGGGCAATTGTTGTTATTTCAAAAGACCGTTCTGAAAGTTGGCTGAAAATGTCCGTTTTTGGATAAATCAGCGACGTTTATCTTGGCATCCGCTAGGGCAATCCTAACGGAACTTTCTAATGATTTAAAGATCCCAAAGTTATGGTCATAAAAAAATACTAGAACATCATAGGTCTCACCAGTTCATAGGAATTAATTGCAAAAGGTCAAAAACGAGCTTACTTACCCCTGTGCTTTTTGGTGATTTTTTTTGGGGGTATCAAAATTTTGGTTGATTTGCATTTCTATTGGTCTGATGTGTAATGTGATCATTTGGCAATCAATTTGGTTCAGTTTCAAATTTAACAAAAATGATCTAGTTCAAAATTTAATCTTAAGAATTTAGGAAATCAATTTGAATTTATTGTTCAGTTGCTTTCAAATAGACCTTGTAATTTGAAAAGTTGGATATTTTCAATGGAATTGATTTTTAAGAGTATCAGTTTATTCCTCCTATTTGAGCAATGCAACCTGTATTTTTAAGTTCCCTTTTGGATATGTTTCGACTCAAGATTGGTATTGAACTCATTCCAAATACCCGTTTTCGCCTGACCTCAGGTTATTACTTTAAAATGTCCAAGCTGGTTAGGTCGCCAAATGGTTTAATCAGCACCATTGGCTCAAAACCTAGTGATTAAATCACAGATTCATCTCCCAGCTTAGCAATCGATACCACTCTAGCACTGAGACCAAAAGGCTCAGGGTAGGGATGACTGATCGCTCCTGGTGAACTAGTACTTTTTTGAAATGAACGCTGAGCTCCTCATGTAGTTTGTTTCATGGTACCACCATTAAGATTAGCTTGGGTTGGGTGGGTACCTTGGATTGACTTGCACAAGACTGTAGTTTCTGGAAATTAGTTATACTTTTGATGGAATATTTCAAGTCGAGCCTTATTTACACATTCGCACTTACTTTGGAGGCCTGCATACTGGAAAATAGGAAAATATCGGAATAGTTTTTAATTTCCCTTCTCAACTAATTTACAAACTGTAAATTATTTTAAATATTTCCTTCAAATTTTATTTGAAATTTGATCATTTGTCTCAATTTCACATGCACAAGTCTTTTTATCAGCAATAACTGGTACTTGCAGCAATCTAACAATTGCTGAATGTATACTCAACGCCTTTGGTGCGGTAACTGAAGGCTCGACAATGTCTTTAATTGCTCAAAGCTCAGCACGTTTATTGGCATCCGCTAGTACAACGAAACTTTCTAATGATTCAAAGATCCCAAAGTTATGGTCATAAAAAAATACTAGAACATCATAGGTCTCACCAGTTCATAGGAATTAATTGCAAAAGGTCAAAAACGAGCTTACTTACCCCTGTACTTTTTGGTGATTTTTTTTGGGGGTTCGAAATTTTTGGTTGAATTTCCCAGTTCTATTGTTATGTATTTGTAATGTGATCAATTTGGAACACAAATCTGGTCTCAGTTTCAAAATTTAGTTTCATTTAAAGATTTAAGAGCAAAAATCAACTTGGTATTATTTACCATGGTAGGGCCCATATACAATTTGAGAATCCTTGTAATACTTTGAAAAGAAGGTAATTGGAAAAATTTCAATGGAATTGAGTTTTTGAAATGCCCTTCCGTCTTCCTACCAAATTTGAGACAAATCGAAACTCATGATTTTTGGCCTTTTTCACGTTTTTCAAATTTGATTTCTGACGTCAATTTTGGTTTTGAAATTTCCAAAAAAAATTTTCTTCCTTAGAATTAATTCTTCTTGTTGAATATCTAAACCTAATTGGGCAATGTTGTTATTTCAAAAGACCGTTCTGAAAGTTGGCTGAAAATGTCCGTTTTTGGATAAATCAGCGACGTTTATCTTGGCATCCGCTAGGGCAATCCTAACGGAACTTTCTAATGATTTAAAGATCCCAAAGTTATGGTCATAAAAAATACTAGAACATCATGGGTCTCACCAGTTCATAGGAATTAATTGCAATAGGTCAAAAACGAGCTTACTTACCCCTGTGCTTTTTGGTGATTTTTTTTGGGGGTTCGAAATTTTTGGTTGAATTTCCCAGTTCTATTGTTATGTATTTGTAATGTGATCAATTTGGAACACAAATCTGGTCTCAGTTTCAAAATTTAGTTTCATTTAAAGATTTTAGAGCGAAAATCAACTTGGTATTATTTACCATGGTAGGGCCCTTATACAATTTTAGAATCCTTGTAATTACTTTGAAAAGAAGGTAATTGGTAAAATTTCAATGGAATTGAGTTTTTGAAATGCCCTTCTGTCTTCCTACCAAATTTGAGACAAATCGAAACTCATGATTTTTGGCCTTTTTCACGTTTTTCAAATTTGATTTCTGACGTCAATTTTGGTTTTAAATTTCCAAAAAATATTTTCTTCCTTAGAATTAATTCTTCTTGTTGAATATCTAAACCTAATCGGGCAAATGTTGTTATTTCAAAAGACCGTTCTGAAAGTTGGCTGAAAATGTCCGTTTTTTGGATAAATCAGCGACGTTTATCTTGGCATCCGCTAGGGCAATGCTAACGGAACTTTCTAATGATTTAAAGATCCCAAAGTTATGGTCATAAAAAAATACTAGAACATCATAGGTCTCACCAGTTCATAGGAATTAATTGCGGAAGGTCAAAAACGAGCTTACTTACCCCTGTACTTTTTGGTGATTTTTTTTGGGGGTTCGAAATTTTTGGTTGAATTTCCCAGTTCTATTGTTATGTATTTGTAATGTGATCAATTTGGAACACAAATCTGGTCTCAGTTTCAAAATTTAGTTTCATTTAAAGATTTTAGAGCGAAAATCAACTTGGTATTATTTACCATGGTAGGGCTCTTATACAATTTTAGAATCCTTGTAATAACTTTGAAAAGAAGGTAATTGGAAAAATTTCAATGGAATTGAGTTTTTGAAATGCCCTTCCGTCTTCCTACCAAATTTGAGACAAATCGAAACTCATGTTTTTTGGCCTTTTTCACGTTTTTCAAATTTGATTTCTGACGTCAATTTTGGTTTTGAAATTTCCAAAAAAATATTTTCTTCCTCAGAATTAATTCTTCTTGTTGAATATCTAAACCTAATTGGGCAATTGTTGTTATTTCAAAAGACCGTTCCAAAAGTTGGCTGAAAATGTCCGTTTTTGGATAAATCAGTGACGTTTATCTTGGCATCCGCTAGGGCAATGCTAACGGAACTTTCTAATGATTTAAAGATCCCAAAGTTATGGTCATAAAAAAATACTAGAACATCATAGGTCTCACCAGTTCATAGGAATTAATTGCAAAAGGTCAAAAACGAGCTTACTTACCCCTGTACTTTTTGGTGATTTTTTTTGGGGGTTCGAAATTTTTGGTTGAATTTCCCAGTTCTATTGTCATGTATGTGTAATGTGATCAATTTGGAACACAAATCTGGTCTCAGTTTCAAAATTGAATCAAATTTAAAGAGTTTAGAGCATAAAATAACTTACAGAATTTTTCAATTTCCAAAATTTGATTTGTCTCAAATTTGCTGTGAACATAGAGTAGCCCTTTGTAATGAATAATCGTTCGATATTTTTGTAATCAATTGCATTTGAAGCAAGTTATTCACGTTTATTAAATCCTCCTTCCTGTTTGCAGGCTGCAGCTTACCTTGAAGACTCCCTCCTTGGATCATCGTGGCGACTACAAGATAGCAGGTAATGCACCGTCATGTGCCTAATCTGACCCGTGTGCCGCCTGCACCCCCAGGTATGATTCAGCCTATTGTAAAATGATCCCCGAGCCGGGTAGGCCAGCCCAGAGTGGTTTGATCAGCACCCCATTGGCTCAAAACCAAGCTGATTAAAGCTCCACGACAGGAAATCATCTCCTCGAGCTTAAGCAATCGATGCCACACCCGAGCACGTGAATAAAAGGCTCACGGCGGTGAGGGGATTGATCTGGATCGCTCTTGGGTGAGACGTGCTACTTTTGCGTGTGAGATAGACTCGCATGAGCCTGCCTTGCATTCAAGGGTACATTGTCATACATCCAACCACCATCTAAGATTAGCTGTAGGGGTGTGGTGGAGACCTTGGATTCGACCGTGCACGAGAGACTTGCGTAGCTTTCTCGGAAGCTACACGAGCCTCTCTGCATGGAATATTTCAAGGTCGAGCCTCTATACTTGTACACAATCCCGCCACCGCCACCGCTGCGGGCGGCACGCGGCATACTAGGAGCCATGGGATAATCACAAGTCAGAACACATTATGTCATTTTAACATATCATCAATTTATTTTCACATACGCTGTACAAGTTATATCAATAAATAATACAATCACAAGATATTAGTTTGCATATCAGCATCAGTCTTGTCTCAATCCATTCACAATGCAGCAAGTCTTGTGATCAGCAATCCACGTGGTGACCTTGACAGCAAGCTGACCTCAACAGCTGCTCGAACTGACTGACGTCACGCCGCTACTTGCTGGGACGCGGTAGACTGAAGGCTCTGACAGCTGTGTTGTAATTGCTTCCAAAGCCTGCAACAATAGGAAATAAATCTGTTAGTGACATACCAGACAATGTAGCACTCACATTCTCGTAGCGTCAGTCTCATTGGGGGGACTAGTGCAATGGCCTGCTCAATAATATCAGATTAAAACCATACGTGATGATAGCAACAATCGCGGCTTGCTTGATGCACAAACAAATTAGTTAGGCCTACACATTTCATTGTTCACTTTTGTTTCCCAGTGTACAAAAAGCCACCAATTAATGTGTGAACTAAGATTGTTGCTAAGATCTGCAACCTGTTGCTGAACTTGAAAGATTTAAGGCCCAGTCACAACATAAATTAGAAGTGAACTTAGCTTAATGTAATTATTCACAACAACAGTTTAGCATTAGGAAACAGCCAATGAGAAGGCTTGTTTACATCAGCTGTTTATTCTGCTCATACTGGATCAGCTGTCATCTTCCTTTGTGCAATTGTGTCTAGTTTTTAGGTTAGTGCACGTGTAGTAGGACCTAATATCATTCACTCCCTCTAAACTAGATTGTAATAACATGGTTTCAATTCAAATTCCCAATGCTGTGTCACAATCATGGTTGCATGCACATATTTGCTTCAAGACGGCAAATTAAAAGGGGGCGTGTTCAAACTAGTACTCAAGGCAGCCTGCTAGACATCATCCAAACGATAGAAGCTCTGGCCAACGTTTACTCAAATCTGATGATCAGTGCTTGCAGAATTAACAGCAAGGTTTGAAGTTTGCACGTAAGAAATTAAGTTTTGAGTTTGCTATTGTTAAGCATATAGTTTATTGCTATAGTAATGATAGCGAAGATCTATTGGTGTCAGATGGATGATTAATGAGATGATGGTTTCTTGGGTAATGGGAAGGAAGCGGTCATGCCTTTACTGTGGGAACCATCCCGGCATTAGCCTAGACTACAGGGAGCTATCAGGCCTATAGGAAAATATGAATTACCAGAGTTTGAGCTAACCAGAGTTTATTGTGGACGTATTACTGCAATTCGAATCTGACAAACATAATTGCTTAAGTGATCTATTGTTGCTATTCTTGATATCCTAAATAGTTCAATTGAAGTTTTACATAGATTTGATAGGCCAACTGTTCGCTTGGGAAATCAATAAAATCATGATAATCAACATTTTTTGACTAATTTTCAATTCAGATTTTTTCTAAAATATATATGATAGGCCTATATGAACATATTTATGTCAAATATTGAAGGATAAGTATATTGAATCATCTTTAATTCTTTATATTTAAAATTATATTAGGTTCAACGGCATAGGTCTACTTTAATATGTTAAAGATCTAATGGCGTGAATGCTTGACTTCGATGCCACGATGGGATAATGCGTTGAAGGTTTCTTAGATAGTGGGAAGGAAGCGGTCGTGGCAACCATCTCAGATACCTGGCTACAGAAGGAAACCAAAAAGAACCTCTGTAAAAATAGACAACCATACTTTGTCTAGCATGGTTAGAATACTGTCTGCTATATTCAATAACGAGATGGAGTACGGGCTTACCAGTGAATACCGTCGTGATATGAAGTTACAGCGAGCCAATCATGAGCCAGCGTGTTGTTTGTGATGTCAGCCAGCCAATGAGAAGCCAGCGTTGTTGTTCGACGAACGTCCGTAGTGGTGGTATGGTGAAGTGCTCGTGCACGCTGTAACATTAAAAATAGTTTGGTAATTTATCTTGAAGTCTATTACAGTTCATCTATTAATTTTACATTCTTTATTTGTTCAACGACCCCACCAATAGCTAGGATATATGGGGGTACGAATGAGCAAGTGATGATAGGAGAAAGGATGTTTACAAAAACTCATGCCTTATGCGGGGCTCGAACCCACGCCCAACAGTGACTCCATTTCCCAACACAGTGCGCGTTAGTCGACTGAGCCACGGGGACAGTTGATTTTATCAAGTATATTCAAGCGCCCAAGGTCTATATACTTCATTTATATTTATTGGGCTTAACGACACATTGAACTGATGACCAAGATCTATTGGCATCAGTGAATGATAATATGAGATGATGAGATGGAAGGTTATTCCATCATGTATTTATGGATAGTGTGAAGGAGTCAGTCATGGTCTGTTGTTGAGATAACCATGCAAGTATAAAACTGAATGAGGGGAAAACCTTAGAAAAACTCTCATGGCGGGAATCGAATCCCGGGCTCCTGAATGACGGTTCATTGTGCTAGCTACTCAACCACACATCTCAGTTATTTTGTTTTATATTGGGTTCCACAATGCACTGCAATGATGACTCAAGAGCTATTGGTGTCAATGAATGAAGGATGACGGTGGGAAGATCAGACGACAGGTTATTTTATTGGATATTTTTGGATAGTGAAGGAAGTGGTCACGGCCTGTTGTCACATTACCATCTCAGTATGAACTTGACAGAAAAGAATCACAAAACACAGTCAGGATGGTCGACAACAATGGGAATCGAACCCCAGTCTTCTGAATTATTCTTCAATTATGATAATTTAAGACTCGAGAGTGGGCGTAGGCTAACTAAGCCAGCAATCCAGAAGGGCATAGGCAGAAGCTACTACTATGTAGGCCTACCATGTGGGTCATAGGCATGAGGTACAAACATAGGCCTACATGACTTTTCAGCCAGGACCTAGGCAGCAATCAACGGCAAGTATTCTTGTTCATGTACCGGTAGGCCTAGGCCTACCGCCTACTCAGTGATCACGTATATCAGGGTGAGAAATATGTAAGACAAGGGGTATAGTGTGTTTGAGTAGACTTATACAAACATCTCGCTCACCTTACAACGCATACGCTGCGTTTGCCTACTTCATCAAAATATCTACATTAAAATATCCATTATTATCCCAATTACTTGGGGCCTAGATCGTTTTTTCCCTGTAGCCTACCCTTCACGATTATCACTCTTGAGAAGTTGATTACGCTACTAGTAGTATGTGTAGAGAAAATATGATATGTTACGGTATGGCACACATTCTTTCATTACAAAATTTGTCACATTCAGAGTACATTACATCTATTTGCAGCTCTCCGAAAAATTTAGCTGAATCTGAGCTTGATTTTTTCAAAATATTCAAATTCATTTCAACTTATACCACTTTTCTAATGTTTTACATTTATTGTTATCAGGAGGCCTATCCTATGTGTACAAGTTGAAGATCAAAATTCCATTTCTTACCAGCAGCGAATAATGCCAGCATCCGACCAATCAGAAGCCAACGTGTTCTTCAAAGCAATGGGCCAGCCAAGCACAAGCCAGAGTGAAGTTCATATGTGTCTGGTGGGGTGCTATCGAATGCTCATACAAGCTGTAACATGAGAAACGTGGCACAAGTTCTTAAAAAATCTAGTTCAGTCATTTATTCTACATAGTCCTACTCCATCTTTCAAATTCTTTGGCAGAAATTAATGAAATGTATAAGATTAACAAAACGCAGCAGATGCGTTGTAAATGAGCAAGATATTTATATGTTATACTCGAATGCTTTATAAGCCTACACGTATTGATTTTGAAATTATTTGTCTCGTAACTGAATTTGTTAGATGAGATTCCAGATAATTTTTCAAGTACCGTAACAAATTTTGATATTTCCCATTTCTTCAATATTGGCCCAACAGGTATGTCTACACTTGGTTTCTTAAATCAAAGGCAGGAACCAAATATATTTCTAATTTAGTAGAAACAAAACAATATGTCCAAGTGAAGTTGGAAGTAGGCAACTCTAGTTTAATACTTCATCTGCAGCCTCTGCTTAGGGTTGCCATTTTGATAAAACATTCAAGCAGGACATCTCATTGTGAGTGAATTATAGTATGACAAGCGCACGTAGCAACCCATTTTCACATTTTTTATGTTGAAATATTTTCAATGTTTTCAATTATGATACCAAATAATGTAGGCCTGAGAAGCGCATTCAATCGAAAATGATCGATATTCAATTATGGAAGAATAAATGAACGATTCACAGCCACACATTTTAATATAAGTCAAGAACATTCATATTAACACACAGAAATTATAAATTTAAAATCAACTGGAATGTAAAAATACTTTCAAGAGCATGGCCTGTTCGATGTCACGGAATATTTACGAGCACGAGGTGCAAAAATATAAATACTTGATAAATTACCCAATCAAAGACAAAAGTGTCCCGCTTGATGTTCAGCAGGACGCAGGATTTCAAAGTATAAATGGCAACGTATGGCAACCCTACCTTTGCTATTAGGTAGTCCGGTCCATTACATTTGTAGCTAGGCCTACTTGTAAATGTAACTCACTCCTTGACCCAAGATTCATCTCAGAACTGGCGTAAGACGTGACACACCAGATAGCTGGTAAAAACCACGCCTAGCTCATTTTACTCATGAATAGAGGGACTTTTCGGCATATCAATTTAGGGGATATTTGTGCCAGCAACTTTTGCTCATCAGAAATGTATAAGACCAGCCTTGCATAGTAGAAGCTACGGCCTTTGCCTAAATTAGTGAGGCCTACAGTAATATCAATCGGTAATTTTACTGTGACACTGAGCATGGCCAATTGGTGTTTGATTATCGATTTTTTGGTGTTTTCTGAACGATCTTGTTTATATCTTTCAGAAAAAGTTGCGGGAGCTGGTTGAGAATTATTGGTTTTTCTAGTTTTTAAACTTGCTTGAATCTGATGGTTTTTGCATGTTATTAGGGAGGGGTGGTGCTGGAGGGGTGATTTTTGAGGGTTAGGTTAAGGGGGTAGGTTGATGCCGTTTTGGGGAGGGAGGGGGGCTGCTGGAGGGTGTAATATGTTGGTAGGTTAGTGGGGGAGGTTGGGGAAAAAGACATAAATAGGCGTGCTCAGTGTCTGTGTAATTTTACCGTAATATCTTACAAGTATGATGCAGGTCTAACTACCTCCTGAGTGAATACATCCAGGCATTGAGTTTGTACAATACGAAATAAATGGTATGATTGCCTCTTGGCCAGAAATGCACACATATCGTCTCATCATGGAAGTCGACATGAACTTTCCTTCATTTTCCATCGCTGATGACCCTCACCAAGTTTGTCGGATTTCCACATCCTACCGGTACGCCCAATGCAAATACGCCTAGGATATGAAATGATTAAAGGTGGGCGTTAGGCCTACCCATTTCACGATACGGTAGCTTATTCCTTTAGAATGCGTGACCAAGTAGGGCCTGGGCATACTAATTTTTTTATGAAACAAACCAAAAAAGCTACAATTTTCCATAATTCAATCATCACTCCCAAGATGTGGATATGTGTCAGAAAATAATTACCTTATTCAGGCCTAGTACCGCACCTTCAAGCATTGAGTTTGAAGAACTACAAACTCAATATGCTTCAAGTGTGTAGGCCTAGGCCTACAGATCCCGTTAGCGAATATAGTACAAGCCTAGGCCTAATTAAGATGAATACGATTTTAAGAAGTTGAGGAGGGATACACAATCCCAGAATTCAGGTCAAAAACACACAAATTTTCAGATTATAGCTTACTTTACATTTTATTACACGTGTCGACGCTCTCCTCGATCTCTCTTCGATCTCTTTTGCAGTCAGTGATTGCAGAAGAATGCAGTCACTTCCAGTTCCTGTCAAGACAAAAATCAGAGTCAAACCACCATCTTCAAGAGAAATTAGAGTGTAATCATGGTATAAGTTCATGGTGTAATCATCTACTTACGATAATATTATCAGTTGTATTTAGCATTATTTTCTAAAAAAAAACATCAGTGTATCGAAGTATATATTGCTTTATGAAGAATAAAATATAAGTCGAATCATGTCACGGACCCTCGGATAAGAAACAAAGTTTGAAAACTTCGATGATTTTGGGCTTTGTTACCTAACCGCACCGAGATCAGTTATGCACCATTGGGGGTAAATTTCAAGTAGCATGAGGTGCAAATATCTACTAGGAAACTGAGTGAATAAAGCTTAAAGGTAACGAAGTGAGAAGAGCTTAAAAGTGTAAAAATTTAGAATGAAAAATATTATGTCAGCTCACGCTATACATTCCATAGACTTTATTACTTGAAACGTGTAAAACCCCTACTGGCTGCCTCTATGTATCAAGGTCTTCTATATTATTACATCATTATCAGCATATGCATTGTGAGATGAGCTTAAAAGTATGAAAATGAAGCATGAAAAATTTTCTGTCAGCTCATTCTACATCGACAGACCTTAGATTACTTCAAATCTTTAAAAACCTTACCTGCAACTTGTTGACTTGCATGGATGCATCTACCTTGCAAAACCTGTTGATCCCAATATTCGATAAAATGTATACTTCTATTGCGTTTTCTTCGTTATGGCTCTTCAGATTGTTTAAAAAATGTATGATCTAGTTGGTTTCGTATTCTGTATGAATTTGAGAGCTTCACTTCGAAGTATTCTCCCTCCGTGTTATTCTTATGAAAATTTTCCGAACTTTCCAATTTTTCCCACAAAAACCGTTCAACCGAGTTTTTAAAAAACAATCCCAACCTATTCTGGTGAGATACCAATATGAAGAAGTTTCGAGTCGATTGGTGTTTTTTCCTGACCTGTATGCCGCCTACAAAATTACAAAAAAAGAACAAACATGAAAACGAAGCCCATTTTTTTTTTACGTGAAATGGAAGTTTTCGCTACAGTCATCTGATTATTTCATATTATACTTATGTATTATATTCAATTCGAGATATGACCTTCTAGATTCAAGATTGATTCAATTATTTTCTTTGCATCAGAAACTCAGGAGTACAATTATTGCTTCCACGCCAGAAACACTCACAACTTTAGTTTTTAAATTAGCAATTTGATTTTAATCTAATTCAAAGAGACAATGATCTACCAAACGGTTTCTAGGGCAATGCTGTCTAACGGTATTGTAATATGACAAATTAGACTAAAAGCATCTTCTACTTTCAGTTTCATTTTGTTAATTATTGGATGAGCAAAGCGAAGACTCAATTTCACTTGACCCGAAAAAAATGTACATTTTTTTTTTTTTTCGCGCTCTACGGGTCAGACGAAAATTCAAATTCGATTGAAACTTGGCATGCCCATGTGTCATCATCTGGATTGAATCTCATTAGTTTCTATACACAATCGGTTGCACAACTTCTGAGAAAACTAATTTTCCATTCTCCAAATTACCCATAAGAATAAGCCAGAGAAGAATTTTCGTGAAAAAAATGTCCTTTGAAAAAATTCAAATTTTCACCAAATTTCAATATAATAATGATACACATTATTCCGAACATTCACTGAAATCCTATCAGTCGTTTTGATATAAAAAAATTATATAATGACAAAAAAAAGCAAGAGATGGATTTTCGTACAAAAAATGTCTTTCGAAAAAATGCATATTTTCACCAAATCTCAATATAATGATGACACCAATTATTGCAAACTTTTACTGAAATCCAATCAGTCGTTTGGATATAAAAAATTATTTAATGACATATCTACACATCGTTTTAAAGCTATAAAGAAAACCAATTAAATCCAAGCAACGTACAAGTGTCACCAATTAATGGAGAACGATTAAAACAAGGCCTTCTTTATTATCGAAGAAATTATTGAGAATGAGAAATGAATATAAAAGGAGGGTCTCAAGGTGTATATATGTTTACAGCTGTCATCACGTTTCATAGAGTAGTCTAATATTACAATATATAATATTAAATTGCATCTAATATTTCCTTCATGAGAATAGTCTACGAAACAAACCAACCAAATGGAAAAATTGATTTTCAACTTGAATGCCGTCAAAACATCAACTTGATATAACTTTTTGAAAGAATTCAATGTCATTCTTATCAGCTCATCCATCAACGCGGAAACACATAACGCGTTTTCCTAGTATTTAACAAATTATGTTCTTCAATCAGGTTTACATGTATTCATAGTCCTGCTACTTATTCTCTTTGTTCATAGTCATGTAAAATATGTAGAGTTTTACTATGGCCACTATGTTTAGACAAATAAACTAATAAGCACCTTCACCTGTAGTTTTATTTTGTTAATTATATTTATCAAACTATGTTTTTCCTTTCATGTTATGTTCATGTTCATCATTACATAATGGTTAGGTGGAAGAACTTCCACCAGACCGAACCTCTCCTTTTTTAATTGTATTCTGTACATTATAAAATAAAGACATTCTATCATCTACTGAAGTGTATATCTTTCTTGTGCATACTGAAATCTGTTCAAAATCACGCTGCACATTTGTTGATTGAGTCAGACACGAAGATCATCAAACAAACCCATTTATAAGATGGTTTTGCTTCTTTACCAACGATATAATTATATGTGAACCCTTCAAATGGCATGTTATATTATATCTTAACATCACAGTTAATGCACGGTGTAGTGATAACAATAGATGTCATCATAATATAAAGGTGCACCCACTCGCATCTTCCAATTGAAATATTTGTGCGGTTGGATTCTGAGTCCATGGTCTCATTTGCCTGACCCGGAACTATCGTTTTTGTATTGAACTATATAAAACAACAATGCTCAAAAATGCTATATATGGCTCAGTAGAAGTATTATGTTAGAGGTACGGCATCTGTTTTGCACGAAAAAAAAAAAAGATTTTATAAGTTCAACAATGCCACCTGTATCGTAGCCACTCTTTATCTACATCTAGTTTAATTGGGAATCTTCTAAATTACGACAGGCAAATGGGACCGTTGGCTCTGATCTGACCGCAAGAAACCACAAATTGTTGTTCATTTCATTGGTATGGGAGTCAGTAAACCTTCATTATAATAATAAAATCCTACCCAATTCAACAATAGTTGGGTTGGGGGTTCATCTTATTTAAATTATGATAAAATCTGTTGGTATCACTACATCAAGGTTAATGTATGACTTGAGAACAGTTTCATTGAGGATCAATGTGCACTTTCTATCCAAACAAACATCACTTTTCACCAAACATTCACTCCGCATACTTTCATATGCGTCTCTCCTTATTATTAGAGTATGTTTGTCAGAGAATTACAGGGCCGCCTTGTTACGTAGGTTTTTCTCAAGACGTCGTACTCATTACTTCCAGGGCGGCCAGGTTGTTTGTGGCTCCGAAGTTGTTTGTTCTGAAGATCTTATACGCTTTGCTTCTAGGACTGTCAGTTTATTTTGAGTTGTTTCTGAGGGGTTTGTACTCATTGCTTCCAGGGCTACCAAGTTACTTGGAGATTGGTCTAAAGAGTTTGCACATGTTGATTCCAGGGCTGCCAGGCTTCTTTGACGTTGTTTTAAATGTCCTTCAAGCATCCCTTGTAGGGTGGAAGGTAACGCTGAGTAAGCTGTGTACTTCTCATAATTGATTGGCTTGCAAGGAAACAATGGTCCATCACTCCCATGTGATTTCACAGATTTTGTATCAACTGCTCTTGGCGGTGACGCCTTCTTCTTTAACGGCCCTTCTGTAACTTTGGTTGACTCTCTTTTAGTCCTTGGTAATTCTTTTTTTGGCTTGCAGGGTAAAGGTCTATTGTGGTTATCATATTTAGGTGACTCTTCTTTAGGCTTAGGTGAGGCTTGTTTATCGTACTTGGACGTTTCTTTATTTTGGTTAGGTGATGGTTTTTGTCTTACAAACTTGGATGGTTCATCTTTAGGTTTGGGTGATGGTTCGAACTTGAATGACTGTTCTTTAGACTTATGACACGGATGTTCTTCGTACTTGGTTGATTTTTCTTCGAGTTTGGATGACGTTTCTAGCTTGGATGGTTCTACTTTGTGTCTGGGCAATGGTTCTAGCTTTGAAGGTTCTTCTTTAGGTTTGGGTGGCGGTTCGAACTTGAATGACTGTTCTTTAGGTTTAGGAGACGGATGTTTTTCGTACTTGGCTGATTCTTCTTTGAGTTTGGATGACATTTCGATCTCAGATAATTTTTCTCTAGGTTTAGGTGACGGTTCAACAATAGGTGACTCTCTTTTAGACTTGGATGACTGTTGTTCTTCGTACTTGGTTGACTCAACCTCACGCTTAGATGTCGATTTGAACTTTGGTGATTCTTCTTTAGGCTTACGTAGAGGTAGTTTTTTACATTTAGATGATTCTTCTTCATGCTCACTCTTGTATTTTCCCTGTTTTAGTGACTCATCTTCAGGACGAATTGTTATGTCACCGCTGGTAGTTTTTTCTTTCATTTTAGGAAGATCGTTTTCTATTTTTCTGGACTCATCATTAGGAGTATATGGTTCAGGTGTACATGGGTTGTCATTAGTCCTGGATGTGTCATCATCAAGAGTAGATTTTTTCGAACTTTGGGACACTTCCGAGTCATGCTCGTGCTTGGAATATTGAGGCAATGATGAATCAAACGTTGGTTTTGATGTTTCTCTTTTGGACTGTCGTTTGACCAGATATTTTGCTTGGTGCTCAGGACTTTTCACTTCTTCTTCATATTTCAATCGCTGTTCTTTGGGCAAAGGTTTGAATACAAACTTTGGTGAATCTTCAACCTTTGAAGAATCATCTTGAGCTTTGGCTTCATCTTCAATTCCTGTAGTTTTGAAAACAAATTTTAGAGGTTCTTCTTTTGTTGAAACTTTTGAAACTTCATGTTTATCATCATTTGATGCAGTTTTATTCTTTCTAGTATTAGGATTAAAAACAAATCTTTGCGAGTCATCTTCCGTCGGTGTGATATCTTTAGCCTTAGTTTTGTCTTCAGATGGATTTGTTGCCTCTTTTTCAGGTTTGAAGAGAAATTCTATAGAGTTATTGGCTTTTTGTGATTTATCTTTAGACAGCTCAATATTAGATATTGATGGATATTTTTTACCTGAAGGCTTGAACACATATTTTTCATTTTTTGGCGGTATGTCTGTAGGCTTGGATGCATCATCTTTTGAATTCAATAGTGCATCTTTTTCTTTTGGAATGAATACAAATTTCGATGTATCTTTTGGTTGAGGTATTTTATCTTTACGTACTGATACTAACTCGTCGGAAACATCTGTTGTTTTCGTTATTCCACGGTACTTACATGGTTTGTCTCTTTTCTCCGACGGTTTATTTTCACTGTGTACATTAAACTTCTTGACACAAGTTGGTGGACTCTTATCAGCTTTTTCAAATGTTTTTGATTCCGTTATATTCTCTGCCATTTTTGATATCCGTTGTTTAGATCTCAACGGATCACGTTGGAAGGTAGATTTAATAACGGACTTCTTTCCGTCACTCACACTATTGGCAAACATCTTCGTACTATTGGAACTTTTGCCTTCAGACGTCGGATATCTGTATTTTGGCGGCAATTTATCGCCAGTTTTCGTCAGTTCATCACGGATTCTTGTCACTTCCCTATTCGTTTTCGTCTGTTTAATATCGATTTTCGTCGGTAAGTCCCTGTTGCCTGAGAGGTCGTCTTGGGTGTTCTGTATGTTCCCGTCTACTTTGTTATTTGTGTTGTGACTACAGCAATTAACGAGACAAGACGGACAAGATAAACTTTCTAGGATTCGTTTCATTTCATTTCAATGTCAGAAGAGAACACGGACGATTTATACAGGTATAACTTGAATAATGATTGAAATGCCGGAAAAACTCAATAAACCTTGGTTACAACAAGAATATGAGAGGAATATGTTGTACTACTGATTGTTGGCAGCATTATACCAAAATAATCAAGGTACAACGAGGTGTAGGAATTGTGAACTTACATGGTGGTGGTGTACGTTGGTATCCTGGACCTTTATCGCAACTGCAACTTACAATAACGTCCTAGGCCCAGCTAGCTTCAAGAGACTAGGAATTTGATTGGTACATATTCACTAGAAGAGCAAAGTAACATGGCAATATGTCCAGTTTTTGTATATTTTCTATTTTTTTAACACAAACTCCTAGCACTGCTCATTCATGAGGTGAGCCCAAAATATGTCAAGTTTTCGAGATTCTATTTACCGTGACTTTGATACTACCTTCTATTGTCATGGTATTCAGCTCACCTAGTAAACATTATCCATTCAAGCTAGCTTGCCCTTCCACGTTATTTTGAGTGACAGTCGCAGTGCACTGATATGGACTAAAAATGGAGAAATTTGGATTGGTCATTTTTAGACAAAATACATTATTAAATTGGAAAATGATGAGTTACAATTTTTACGATTGGAATCAACAAGTTTCAAGGGATAACAAAAGCTATGAACTATAAGAATGATATGACATAACATGAATGAATGAGTTGATAGATCTTAAAGTCAAGGTGTGAAAAATGTAACAATTTTATTTAAATGTATCTAGCTTTTGTCATATAATGTATTAGCACAAGAATATGGAAAGATGAAACTTCATTTGTAATGAGAAAACCCAACAAATACACTAACAAATATCATCAACTAACATAAAATACCAACTTGAAAAATAATACCCAATAATGAAAATAGTGATTTCAGGTCTTTTTTCAAAAAAAACTCGAAAGCACAGCATAAACCCACTAGGCTGAGGTATTCTAATGAAAAAGTTGCACCGTGCATCGTCAATACATTGTTTCTCATTAATATGCCATCTTGAAACACCTTAGCGTTGTTGCTTTCTGAACTGTGATATTTAATACCTATTTGACTTGTTATAAACTATGTACCATACTTCTGTACACATGTAATAATAACCAATAAATCAAATCAAATCAATTGTGATAGTAGAGACAGATAATCATAGTCGCTTGAACTTGTTTGAAAAATATCCTCCTTTGCTGCTTGGAGTATTATGCGACAAAAAAAACAGACTAGGAGAACGCTAAATTTGCGCTGTAATATGAGATCCAGAGGATATATTTGTCCCTCCAATTGGTGTAATACAATGATTTCATGTGGGGAAATGTTGTCAATTGGTGAGATACGACGTGATCTACGAGAGATATATCGCCACGTCTGTCCAAGGTGTTCGATACGAGACGATCCTTGAAAGCTATCTCGCCACGCCATGTTTTTCAAGCGGTAAGATACGAAGTGATCCAGGGGATATATTTGGCCAAGTCTGTGAACACCACGTACTGCGTTGGATCACAGACGTAAGCGTTGGAGTTCTCGCGCTTGCGCGGCACGCTGTTCGACACGACGCCTCTCAGGAACCACCTGTTGCTTCTGTCTGGCTGTCTCGTGGGGAAGACCATCCCCCCTCCGCTGTCTCCATTGCACACGCTGGTACCTGGTAGCAACAAGCGACCCTAGCATCAGTACCGCCCTCAACTTATACAACACTTGACAAAAAAGTTTTGGGGGTGCTCAAGTAAGTCCTTATCCGGGGCACTAAAATTATTTGAAATAGCCCTGAACATTTACGCTGATCTAAAACAATCCAACATGGTTTAATGTCTTCTCAAACTGATGTGAAATATACCAGAAAAAAATACACAATTTGCCTCCCAGATCCCCCACTATTGATACATAACAAGTCATTATTTATGCGGGACCGTAACTATTGGCATGACATTATGGAACTGACTGACATCAAGCTCCAACTGCGTTTACAGAACAAAGTTAGAACTTGATGTCAGTTAGTACGGCCTACTAACTGTGTTCTGTCAACATTACGTTACAACAGTAGCTAATTAATGAACATAGTGTAAATGAGATATAAGGGTCTTGCCGTTCTGGGCCACTATTCCTGAGATCCAGAGGTTGTTCCAGAATTACTATCCAGCTGATCCAGCCGTAACTTCATTTCACACCAACTTGGAGCTATTTCCACTGAATTCTGGCACGCCTAACGTTTGTGCTTACCGTTCCTGAAGCCTGCGCAAAAGGTGTTCTCACTCGTATACACGCTGTAAAACGTTGGGTTGCTGAACAGACAGGTGTCATGACGGACCACAGGCATCTCGGCTCGGTTCAGCTCATCGCTGATCCGATATGAGTCGTCAAAACCCCAGCCGACAATCTACAAAAATAAAACAGATTTAGATCCGTTCACTTCACGACTATCTGTCTCTTGCTTTGATCGTCCTTACTGTGCCTGCTCGATCCACCACATCTTCTATGTCCGCGGCCACCTTGTTCCAGAGACAAGCCGGCCGCACGTACTGCGTGTACTGCGCGTCCGCAGACAGAACCAAGATGGCGACGTCGTGCTTGAAGGTCGTTTGATTGTACAAGGGGTGTACAATCACACGGTCTACCTGAACCAACACAAAGAGGATCGTCACGTGATACATGAGGCAGTCGTGTCAGGAATTGAACTTCGAAGCCGATGCTCAGGAACATGAGCAATAGCGTCTACAGACTGGCAAATAAATTGGGAACAAAAAAATTCACAATCGGCCACTTGAAAATCATACTTTTCCATAACTATCTTTCTCGTAACTACCATAACTACGCTCAATAAAGCGCCGCCGTCAGTAGCTCAGTCAACTGAGGCACCAATTTAGAAATTGAAGTCACCGTTGGGCATGCGTAAACACGAATGAAAATACTACAGCTTCAAACCAACGAACAATACATGCTATTTCTCACCGTATTGTTCTGCAGGCCGTTGTCATTGAACCGCCTGATGTGGTACATGCCGAGGAACAGTTTGATCGAGTCGGAGGGCACTGGCCGGCCGAACGGCTGCGACGTCACGCAGTGTGCCGCGGTGATGACGAGTCGGTCGCTGACGAGCGTGCCCCCGCAGGAATAGCCCAGCTCGCCGTCCTTCTTGATGCGAAACATGGCAACGTGCCAAGGCCACTGGCCAATAGCAGCGCTCTCGCCGCCGAGGACCAAGGTCAGCGCTGGGGACGCTCTACCACACTCTTGACGCGGGGAAGGGGTGACTGCAGCTGATCAGGCAAGAAGAAGAGATGGGCGTATTATGGGCATTCATGTATTTTTAATTCTTATATTACCGTATGTCATTTGTCATTCTTATATTATTTCATCTGCTGTATGGAAGGAAGTGTACATTGCACAAGAGACTTCTAAAGGTCAAAGTGGAAGATATCAACATCAGTGTGTTTGGCTCATTCTCAATACCATATAATATACCAATGCTGGTTATGTCCGGATATATCACAGAAACGGTTTTCACTTATAGGCCCTAATGCACATAATGTACAATGTATTTTAGAAACTGAAAGACTTTCATCTGCGGTTGAAATATGTGGTCACAGACAGCGCACTTTTTCTTTTTCTAATTGTGCTAAACGACCCCACCAACAGCTGGGTTATACGGGGATACGAATGAGCGGGTGAAAATGAAACTATGAAGTGATGATAGGTGAAAGGACGTTTACAAAAACCCATGCCTCACGCGGGACTCGAACCGCATTGGCATAATACGTTTTCAAACTCGGTGTAGATCATGGCGTCATGATGCCTCAAAGTCTGACAATTTCCCAACATTGCATTTGCACCAGCAATCATAAAATCCTTATGATAAAATCTTCATGAGATTTATCAATATGTCTTGAATTATCTATCCCTAGAATTCCATGAAATCCCTGGAATCTGTTGGAATGCCTTGTAATGTCGTGATATCTCTGAAACCCCGTGAAATCTCTGGAAGCCCGCGGAATCCCCGATATCTCCTGAAATTTGGTGTTCACCAGGTTTGCGAGTTGTTAATCCTCGTATGAAATATTGAAGCGTTCTATAAAGCTAGCTCCTTCAAGTGTCACTCATCACTCTAAGAATAGTTACGTCTTGATAGTGTATTCATGGTTGCTCAGACGATAGAGCATTCATCTGCCAAATGAGACGTCCTGGGTTCGGACCCCGGTCGAGACAAAACTTTTATGACTCAACTATTCCATTTGAAGAAATCGATAATATATCATATTCATATTGAAGAAAGTTTAATTATATAATAAAGAATAATATTGTGATATTTCTTGAAACATTCTTTCTCACAAGTTAAAGCGATTGATTAATACCGTCTATCATGCATTGTAGGCCTATTTAGTGAGACATTATATTCTAGCAGTCTGTTAGAGCTTGAGCTCACCCTGTGGAGAAGTCCATGGTTGTTGAGTGACGATCCCGTCCAGTATGGGCACCGCAGCTGTGGTTGAGCCTGCAAGAGAATTAAACGATGGCATTACGAAGAACGGCCTACGATTTGAGGAACGTAGGCCTAATCACCAAACAGCAAAAGACTGCTTCCTTGAGACATGTGTAATTACTAGGGGCATGCAAGTTTGAGAATTCAAGTACGAGTCGAATTTGAATTCGAGAGAAAATCGCTAGTTTTGAATTCGAGTTTGAAAAGAAAAATCTTTTAGTAGGCCCTATTGAGTATAGAATTTTCAATTGGTTTCAAGTGAAGTACAAATGACTATAGAATGACCATTTTCAACACGTCGTACGTTTAGTATACACAGCCCAATTACAAAGATAAAAAAACATGTTTTTGAAGATGCAAGGACAAGATTCGCACATCAGTAGCGACTTCTGGAAATCAAAATCAAAATTAAAAACATCGATTCGCACACCCCTACAAATTTAGTTGATACGCATCAAGGAAGCATCACTCAGTACCTTGCACCGATACGTCGATGACGGCCGAGTCCCACGCACCCTCAGAAGAATCAAGTTGCTTGCCCACTTTACAGACCACAGGTCCGTTGAATCTGGCATCAACGCTCGTGAAGGTCACGCCACATTGTCCCGAATAAAGTCCTGTGCCGTGGTATTTGTACTCCGACGTCTCCTGACTCTCACCGCCCGCTCGGAACTCTACGATCCGATCGTCAGGCAGCACGAACTGACAAACCTCCAGAGAACGGTCTGCGTTGCACTGCACTGTCATCCTCTCTCGAGACTTCACGGCGGCTCTCTTGGGATTGATAGAGAACGAGGGAAGCGACCTGTCAGATAAACCTGGTAATTGATAGTATTGATTATTTACGAGGTTATTTCGTTATTTCGTTATAATGTTGTAATTTTATTCAAATTTTTGTCATTTGTGAAATTTTGTTTGTAGGCCTAATTCATATTTATTACGGTATTTCTTGTATCTTTGAGGTTGATGAAAGAAGACAATACAAATATTTCCTCAGAATTATATCAGTTATATTACATATTTTACTTATATTGAAAAGTATGAACATATACAAGGAAAGGATACATGAGAGAAAGTGAACTGCTAAGCATTGCCAAACGATCCCACCAACAGCCAGCTTATAGGCCTACGGGGGTTCGAATGAGCAGGTGTTAGTGAAATTATGACGGGATGAGTGAAATGATGTTCACAAAAACGCATGCCATATGCGGACTCGAATCCACGCTAACGGAGATTCCACGATTCCACTTTTTAAAGAGGTGCCCTAGTTGACTGAGCTATAGAGGGTGGCTGTTTCAATTGAATAGTTCAAGTTGAAAAATACAATATTTCAATCGTTTATGAACATTTTCAACTATTCGAGATACATTTTTCATCACCGCAATTATACTAATTTGACATTTGGTAATATTGAATAATAGTCATGATATTAATTGATATTCAATTTCCTGATATTTTTGTTAATTTTATTATCAATTAAATGAATTTGAATGTTGAAATGAATGAGATGTCTGTGTACAAAACGAACCCGTGACTCTGATGACCATTGAGCTGGTCAACCACTGTTCGTCATCAACGCGTCGTATTCTCGCCGTGACAACGCCTTCATATGTGTTGTCCACGGTCTGCAACGACAGGCCACAGTCGCCTTGTTCCAGTCCCAGGCCGCGGTAGCTGTACTGCTTGGCCTTGGCAGAGCCATGCCCGAGACTGAGGTCAACGACCTGCTTGTTGGGCAGTGTGAACACGCAGTTGCGTAACGGCGTCGACGAGTGGCTTTCGATGTGGACGAAGTTCCGAGGTCGGGACAAAGCGTGCCTTGGCTGTAGCTCGAATACCTCCGCTAACAGGACAGACAATAATACGAGAGCTGTAGAAACAGGCTTCATTTGAGCAGAACGTGGGCGAATCCGCGCCCGCAAGCAAACACGGAACGTATTTTACGAGGATTCTGAATATAAGGCTACCTAGTGACATTGACTGAATTTTTACTTAGAAAACACAGGCAAGGCAAAGTAAAAACTACTATATTAAAAACAGCGAGCACGATACCTTTAGGATTTTAGTTTGACAGTTAAAAACTTGACTACTTGTGTGGATCCGCAAAAGTAGAGCTTAGTCTAGCTCAAATCTTGTCTGCTAGCACCCACCCTGATCAATTAATATTCCAATAAGGTCGATCAGCATACGCTCATGGACGCAAATTCGCACACAATCTGCATCATGTAAAGTCTGTAAGTCTGTTGATCATAATTATACAAAAATATAAAACTTATTATTGAGCCACAACATATAGATAAATATAAATTTCCTCCACTCACATTTGATAGGATAAATCACATCTTAGTTCCATTTGGAAAGGCCGAATTCTAGTCAATTATTGAATCGTCTGGTATAAAAGAAAACACATAGCGATTTTCTGGGTTATTGCTAGCAGCCTACATAATATCTACATCATGCATACATTATATATATATCTACATCTGTGACACTCAAGCTAATCAGAGATACCGTTCGATATTTAAATTATTTAAATCCACTTCTGTTCTATTCTTGAACCTAAAAAATGCCACCGTACCTTGTACCAATACGTCGATGACAGCCGCGTCCCATGCACCCTCTGTAGAATCCAGTTTCTTGCCGAGTCTGCAGACCACAGGGCCGTTCAGTCTGTCGTCAACGCTCGAGAGAGTTATGCCACATTGTCCAGACGATAGCCCTGACCCATGATAGCTGTAATCGGCAACCTCTTGAAACTCGTTACCCGCTTCGAACGTGATGTTCCTGCCATCCGGGAGCAGGAACTGGCACACTTCCAAGGAGCGATCCGCGTCGCAGCAGATAGTCGTCGAGTCTCCGGGTTTCAAGGCCGCTCGGTCCGGATCAATCGTGAACCTTGGTAGTGACTGGTCTGATAAACCTATAAAATAATCGTACTAGATATAAAATACCAACATAATTCTTTTCCAGTATGGAATATACAGAGTATAAAATATAGTATAAAATGAGTACGAAATATACATTTTCTCATAATTATTATTACATTGGGTTTAACGACACACTGTAGGCCTAATCATGACTATGATTTATTGGTGTTGAATAAACTAGGAAAACGCAGGATGTGCGTTGTACGATGAGCGAGATGTCTATATAAAGTATAATCGAAAACTCTACAAACCTTGATCATTTGAAATGAACTTCATCCGAAGTCAATGAATCTAGAAAGCCGTGACTTCGACAATGCAACATTTTTCAACTAATATTTCTATCTTTCCGATGAATAAAATACATTTATTATATTATTTTCTCCAAAACGGCTGGTCCAAATATCAAACCAAATTTTTATTCATGTATATTATTCTTGTGTTCACATTTGTGGAAAATTTGAATCATATTGAACAGATTTTTTTATCAATTTTTTTCCGCCCAGCCAAATCTTATGGGGTTTTTAGAAACTTCTAAATGATGTTTCTCAAAAATTCTCCAACCGATTAGACCTCAAAACTATACAGTTCTAACTTGTTGGATAAGTTTGCATATAAAAAAAAAGTTTCATGTCGATCGGTCAAACCCTGCGACCTATGCAGTGTTTACAAACAAACAAAAAAAAAAAAAAAAAAGAGAAAAAAAAAAAAACGCACAGACAAAGTTCCGTAAGAGTTCAGTGAAAATCTTCGCTACGCTCATCTAATGATTAATGACTAATGAGATGTTAGGACAATGATTGCACTTTGATTCTATATAAAATTGGAATATTCGATATTGAAACAATGTTTTTTTTTTGTGTGTTGTTACTTATTTTTTTTTTTTTTTTTTTTTTTCATCCAATAAATGTATACATAACAATAGAAACATTTCTCTCGTTCAAGTGTCCACAAAACCCACTGAGGGTTAATCTGTGGAATATACTAAAAATACTCACTACAAAGATAATAAACATATGATAACAATTTGAAAAATTGTAACTGAAAAATTATTAACCTAATTTTTCGAGCGGTTTCTCAATGTAACATTGTACAGTATGAGTAGTGTATCATTGGAAGTACCGGTAGAAAAATATTATGAAGTTTTTGGAGAAAATAAATATTTGTTTTGTTGATGAACCACGTTGCGATCCCAAATGCAAACTCCATAATATATTATAACTTTCAATCTCACATTCTGTTTTCGATTCGTTATCGGTTATCGTTTGAAGATAAAATAATTCCGTTAAATTACGATCAATATTTGATACTGAATTTTGATACTGTTGTTATTCTTATATCGGAAGGCAACTTTAAAAATGATTAATAAAGTATTTTATTACTGATACGTACAGAGACGTGCCTACATCATTTTGAAATATTTTTCAATTTTTCCTTCCTGAGTATAATTAGAAGTTCTGTCTATAAAATGTCGATCAATGAATAAAATTGATGATATATTTTACTGTTTATTTAAACTACTGAATTAATAATGAGAGCAATCATATTTCAGATGAATATACATTTCCGAATGTGTCAATAATTAATTAATAAATGTAAATCCTTCTGAAATATAATAGCAGTAGAAATAATTTGGAAGGAGAATTCAAATACCAGTTCTCTCTCCCTCTATCTCCATCGCTCCATCTACCTGTGACTCGAATGAGCATTGCGCTCGTGTGCCAGTCCTCGTCGTTGACGCGTCTGACTCTGCCCAGGACGATGCCGTCATAGGTCTCGTCCATGGTCATGAGCACCATGCCGCAGTCTCCCTGGTCCAGCCCCAGGCCGCTGTAGCTGTACCTAGAGATCAAGAAGCATGCTCAGTGCAATCGAGTGGATGACTGAGAGGAAATCATCATGTTTAGCAGGAAATTGTCAAGAAAAAAGCGAACGGTTCAAGATTGTAATAGTTTCAACGTCAAAGACTTGATAATAACTTATAAAGTAGTATATACTAGTAACTTATACTGGTATCCACGAAAAAAGATGCTCTTCCACCAACATCAGTCATAAATATGATACCGTATAATTAGAATAGGCGTGATATTTACAGGATATTATGGTTGTTCAGGACAAGTTTTCGTTGAGAAACAGAGCTTGAAAAGTAATTCAACATCTTCAAGCTGCATCACGCTAAAGAAGTTTGAACAATTATTTTGTTGGAAGACGACTTTCTTCAATGGATTCAAGTATCTGTCGAAGCCGGTATGATGAGTAATCAAGCGTCACCTCTTGGTCTTGAAGGACGCGTGTCCCAGACTGAAGTCCACCACCTGTTGGTTGGGAAGCGTGAATGAGCAGTTCCACAACGGAACATCCGAGTGGCCGTGAATCGTGACGAGGTTCCGAGGACGAGATAGAGCGCGTCGTGGACTCAATTCGAAGATACTCTCCACTGAAATAAAACACCTTGTTCAGTAATAAGGTTTCCCTTTTCCATCACTGACCTTGAAAACTGGTTGATCCTGAGGGAATGACTTGAAGAAACTTGATACATGCAAATCAGGGCATGTGCCGCGACTGCCACTTATAGAACAACGTCTTAGGCCTAGCTAGCTCCAAAAGCTGCTACATTAATGCAGCTGGGAAAAGAGTATGTATGTGGGGAATGGCTACTTTATGAAGGGAGTGCATCAGTTGGTTTTGATAGTAACATAAAAATGAAGATTATTCATTCTCATTCTTTGACCTACCTTGTCTCTTCAGTTTCCTACTTTTCCCAACAACATCATGTCCGAGCTTTTCGTGTCCACAGATCTGAACACCGTTCTGTCGTATCCGAGCGATTTGAGGCAGACTGTTGGGCGGGGACTGGACGTGAATCTCCATGCCTTCAGTTGCCTTCCACCAATCAGGGAGAGTGATGACGTAATGCTGGCTGTCGTCGGAAGTCACTGTGCCCACAGTAGCCTGAAAGTGGAAACAAGGCGAAGAGCAAACAATATATTCAGGTCTTCTAAAGAGAAACGTTAAATTCAAAGAAATAACAATTCTGCTGCCAAAACATGTTTCACAAGGACACCAAATGATACAATGCAAACTTTTTGTCAATAGGGTGTAGTTTACGAGGAGTTATGAAGATGATGAGTTTGTTCTGCTGGAGTTGAAGTGTACTGAGGAGTTTGGGAGGAATATTTCGGGGTGCAGGCAGACATGGATTACTGCTGCAAGAATTAGGGTTGAGGGAAGTACCAAGATGTCGAGAGAAATGAAGTAGGGTTTGCAAGATTCAATTTCGATGCAAGGTCAATTACCAGCTGCCCTTTCATAGGTGACAACTGCACGTTTAGTTTTCGTCAGGCTACTGTGGGGAAGTCATCTGACACGGCAGAATGCCAAATGTAGAAGAAATACGGCGTACGTGTGCAACGATGTTGACCCCATGTAACACATGAGGGGTCAAAATAGTAGGGTAGAAGTGAGTAGGTGGCTGGTGTCGTCAGAGTAGATGGAGAGGGTTCCAACGGGAAGGTGGGTGAAGGGGTCACTGATATAGAGAAGGAAGAGTGGGGGACCTACATGTTGTCTAAGCCTTGTTGTGTCAAAAGAGAGTCATCTTTCGAGCAAAGGGTGGCGCAGTCGTAAATCGATATACCACTACAAAGACATTTCACGCTTATGGCAGAACGAAATTCAATTCCTCGTACACAACTCCAGTCCCCTCGTCAATATCTGCAATTAGTGAGACTTTCCGTAAAAAGCGCAACCAGTGGGCTGGCGATACTCCACCATAATCTAACCGCTTGTAGTGGTTTCTAGAGTGCAGAAAGGCCCACTGATCGCAGACATAGGCAAGCGGTTGTGGTGTTCACGGAAAATTGAAACTCGAAACAGTAATAATCATCATCGTGGCCCGTTGCTTGAACTTCCAATTACCTGGAGCCTTGTTATTGGCTGGTCAAGGTCAACCTCCAAGACGAGATTTTTTTGTGACAAGCCGTGCCATCTCTCGGAGCTTGCGTCAACTATTGCAGTCCACCGCGACGCATTGAGCTGCTTGTACCGGTAAAGCTGCGGACATGTGGACGTCTGTTCTGCCGACGGTCTGGCAGCCTGCGAGGTGACAACGATCAGCCAGATGATAACTAGCTGAAAGTGGAACAAGCTGATGAGTAAAGACAGGTTCGGGAGCCATTAGACTGTATGAATTAATGAATGTTGGGTTTAGAGGCGCGTCGACACCGAGGTCATTTTACGCCGGTACGATGTGATGAACCGATGGCTGATCATGTGAAATGATCGTGTTCGGTGAAAATTCCGAGGAAAATTCATATGTGTTACGTGTATCCAAATGGTGTGTGGTCATACCTAAGAAACCTTCACCTCATCATCTCATTAATCATCCATCCGACGCCCATAGATCTTCACTATCAATACAGTGAGTTGTTAAACCCCATATGAAATTTAAAAAGAAATAACTCCAGTATTTGCACGGTTTTTAGAGTTCCTACAGAATAATTATCTATTTTCATTTTTTACCTCATTTATATTTTTTCGCAATTTATTTAGCTTTAATCTGATGTGAATGGCCTACTATCATTTTTTGCAAGTTAATTCTCAATTTGCATTTAAATGCTACATATTCTATTCAATTCAAATCAATTTATATTTTATATTCAGCCACTCGGCAGTTTTGTTTTCCCTCTTCTTCTTCTCAGTCAATATTTAATTAGTCAATTAGTTTATACGGGTTATATGGTAGAACAGCCACTGTGAATCTACATCGGTCTGATCACACGCTGAATATCGCCCTTTTATAGTGTCTACTTTTATTGTGTATTATAATGCCATTTGTTTCCACTTATAAATAAAGTATATTTCATTATTATTACACATATTACTACACAATATTACACAATAGAACAATGAATCTAAACATAAAAAATGAGTGTTTAAAAAAAAATTACAGTAATTTTTCTTTTTTTTTGTATATAAAATTCTTTTATTCCCGTGATATAAATAAGTACATTGATCAGAACAAAACAAAAACATGTATAGGGTCTAATAAACAAAGGAATACTTAGATAAGGAAAATTATCTTCAACTTCCGAATCACATCTTAATTGGTAAAAAATTATTATTGATATCTTGAAAAACAAAAATATATAATGATTTAGCAGGAGAAAGTGACGGGAAAAACGTACTGGCCTGATGGGTTAATGCACAATCAAGAACAAAAGAGAGAAAAAACTAACTGCAAAGTGATAAATAGGTACAGTATGTATACTAATAAAATATGAAATGGGATGGCATAATGTGATAAATTAGATGATTGTCTACACTTTACAGTAATATGTGCTTTGGTCTTTTATGTTTGTACATAAGATACATTATCAATATCAATGTTAATATTGATGATTTCGGAATTAAACACTCCAGTTGCATAGGGATGATACCAGAGAACTTGAAAAAATTCACAATGGTTCGAGACACTAGGAAAACGTTAGAATTTTAATTATTATTAAATTATATAAAATTCGACATCATATCACAGTGCCGTGTGATCAGAACTATCTGTTCTCACCTTAGAGTCCCACATCGTCAGCGCCTCAAACGCTCTCAGAACAATCAGAACAATTATTTCTACAATTCGAAAACACAATTCATCGAACTTGATTCATTCATAAACAAAAAAACTAGACTGCTTGAAATACCAATAACATATTCACAATGGAATGTCAGCTATAGCTGTGAGGGCACCATGGGATGATCTATAACGACGTAGATAAGAGAGAGCGAGCGAGAGTGTGTGTGAGAGAGAGAGAAAGAGATAGAGAGAGAGAGAGAGAGAGAGAGAGAGAGAGAGAGAAAGGTCATCAAGTTATAGTGACAGACTAAAATAACATAAACTGGTATTATCTAGTCGAGGCGATATAAGATGGTCAATATACCAGCATCTAAGTGAAGTGCACTATTTGTTCCTAATAAGTACCAACATATTTTTTATTGATTTATAGTGGGTTTAACGACGCAATGTACTGGTGACTACGATCTATTGGCGTCGGTGAATGATAGATGAGATGATTGGTTATTTTATTATATTTTTTTGGATAGTGGGAAGGATTCTGTTGTGGCCATCCCAGTATTGACCTGAGCGACAGGGTAAAAACGAAAAACCCCTGTTTGGATGGTCGACCATGGCGGGAATCGAACCCTGGTCTCCTGAATGACTGTTCAGTGTGCTAGCCACTCGACCACTCGGCTTACTAATAAAAATACATAAATTATATAAGTTATGTAGGCCTATACCGTACTATACACCGCGTCCCAGAAAATGATACGCTAGAAATACCACACAGTTATACAATTATAACGGTGATACCTGTGCCTGTTATGGCGGTAGACGACTTTCTTTCGTGGATACAAGTATATATATATAAAGCAGGAAGGGTCTTTCGATTCAGCCCTCTCTGACTATAGTGGCCATATTCGGGAGCTCAGCTACTGGCAAGGTGTAAAGGTGTACGTCGGCCGGTGTCAGAAGCAGAGAAGAGGAATGCTTCAAGGGAAAAATATCGTCTGTGGACTGGAAAAGGTCCATCAGCATGTACATGGGAGAAAGACTTCAATTCAGACAGATTCAAAACCTCTTGGGAGTTATCCTGAAGAAAGAAGTCAAGAAAATGACAAGAAGATGACAGAGATCAGGTTGTATCCATATGACCTGGAGTTGTTGTTTGTTGTTGTGATATGGACTGCAATAATTATGTTTGTGTTTACAGTTTGTAGCCATGTCCAGAACAGGCCCAGTCCAGAACAGAACAGGAATTAGTTTCAGCAGTTTATCTCCAACCCTCAACCTGTGTGGTTGTACGGGGTTGTTTAGTTTAATTTAGCTTTATAGTTTAACCCAGTTTAGGCGCCTCCACAGTCGGCCCACCGATTATTCTAGTGACTAGTTTACAGTTTAGTATCCGAATTTATACTAACCGATACTGTAATTGTTTCTTATCTTAGTATAAATCAAGTTTACGTGCATTTATTATCAATGTATTTTTATTTCATATAGTTTACATCGGAAGTGGGATTCTTAATAGTAATAAATACACGTGTTTGGAATTTTTAGGTCAAGTGTACCTAAATTGTGCGTGTTCGACCGGATGGACTTCCTTTTATCGCCAAAATGGCTACCGGAAAACGTAACATAGGAATCGATTTCCGTTTTCAGGATCGTTATACCAACCACGTGTGTTGCACGTATTTTGCTACCATAGATGAACCATTGTCAAGACTTAAGTGCGAAGGATCAACCGTCCATTTGGTCCACCGAGCAGCAGAATGCATTCAATGAGCTGAACAAAATGAAGAATTATTTGTTTGCTGAAGATAACATAGAAAAAAACATGTATTATCCGTATGTAACTTTCATTTTTTCTTGCCTAACCAATTTATAGGGAAAGCCGTTGAATAAGTTGCTGTTCTCTCCATGAAAGAAGCCGTGCGGAAAGCTATGGAAATGAACAACGGTGATACTGATATTCCTTGTGCACGTGACGGATATTGGCAGAGACGGTGACACAATTCAAAGAATGGTACAATGACAATTACTAGCATGGACACTGGTAAGGTAATAGATGTTGAAGTGTTGACGAAATATTGTTGATGTGTCGACCGCAATACAAACATACAATGATCGCCACGCAAACTACGTAGGATCTAGTGGGGTATGGAGATCCAAGGGGCATTACGATCTCCAGTCGATCAGAACACTATGATTTATAGCACTTATACCGATGCGTCTGATGTGGAGACGCAAATGAAATAACAGAAACCTCCCACTCCCAAGATGCACACCCAAGATGAAGTAAATGTTCAATCATGTTCAATCAACCGAGTGCCAGAAGAGGTTTTCACGTAGAAATGAACAGGTATTGCTCCGCGCGCTGATTTGCGAGGGGAGCACGTTCCTATAAATAAAATCGACAGAACTGCCATCATTGTGCATATAAAATCCCATCACCCTCAAGTCAGCCATTACAATAAGGAACATGCTCCCAATCGTATTTACATTTCTTTAGAGATCACAATAGAAGCAGTTTTCCAACTTTAAAGAAAATAATCCAGATTTCACTAGCAGCATGGAAGTATATCGGAAAACCATCGCAAAAATGAACATCATGTTTTATGAATCTTCACCGGAAAAGTATAGCGACTGCATATCATTCGATCTAGCAGAAGAGGGCTCAACAATGAATAATGACAAGGCCATTTACTTGCAGAAAGTTCAGGCAGCTCGTAATGAATGTAAAAGCGATGCAAACAAAAGCTTGCTCGAACTCGGATATCAAAGTGTATGCGACTGATTCACAAAAAGTGGTTCCACTTCATCAAAGATTTCCAGACGTGAAAGCGTCTTTTTTTGCCCACGTCTCGTCGTTTTCAATGAGACAAATATACCGACAGTCACACATTATGTTGAATGGCACGAAGCGATTGCTGGTCGTAGTGCTGAAGAGGTCGCCAACACTTTCTTGAAGGTGGTATAATTGAATAGAGATGTCACCGAGATAATTTTCTTGCTCGATAGCTGTTCTGGGCAGAGCAAGAATTTGTCGTTGTTTACGGCTTTGCTCTACTTAGTCAACTCAGCGGAGTTCACCCTCGATTCTATCGAAATCAAGTATTTAGTTACCGGCCACACCTTTATGGCAGCTGATGGACTTCATGGTAAAATTGAATAATTTCTGCGGAAAAAGAAGAATGTTCTGGATTTTAATGATTATATGACCGTGCTGAAAAAGTCTTCAAAAAGGTCGGAAGTGAGCCATTTAGATAACAATTATTTTCGTTGACTGGAAAAACATGCCCTATACAACAAGTTTCGCTCACGAAAAAGAGGACTGAAAAGGTCAACGAGAGAATGCCATTCCATAAAACTATAATATGTGCAGTCAAGTTTTCAAAAGGCAGAAGTCTTTTTGAATTCAAAACTTTTTTCGACCTCGAGTAGGCTATGTTGAAATTTGCAGCGATGCCCCGTCAAGACACGATCGCTGTTAGTTCTTACAGCAAAGACTCACACAGCCGATCGTGGTAACGCAGAAGATGAGAATCTGCAAAGAACTGGTGCCTAACATGATAGTGTAGCATAGATAGGTTTGGCAACCTTTACCATTGTCTCGTCCACCGGTACATCCCTAGGTCCTGCCATGGTTAGGGGTGGGGGTGCAGAAGATGTTGGGGAAACCAGAACCAGTCCGGACACGTGCAGATAGAGACGCGATCCGTGTTCGTGTAAGCGTCGTCGGTTATTGTATATTGTAATAATAAGTGTATGTGTAAAATAAACTGTATTATATGTAATCATCAGTGCACACATTATTGAGCAGTTAAAGTGCAACAATACCAAAGAGGAGACTCTTCTAGGAGAATCTACCAGTATGTGGAACATCTGTTGATGTCTTAATTGGTCGTGGAAGTGATGAGTGACAGTTGTATTTCTTAGATAATTGCCCTAAAACATTATGCGGGAGTTCTGGAAATCAGTGACTTCTAAATATGATATTCACACTGATTCGAATGATGACATTGAATATGCTTAATGTTTAAATAACTATTATGATTTAATATACAATCAACATAGGCCTACATTTTTATAACAAAGGTGGAAAACTAAAAATATGTATCTAAATGATAGTTTTGATGGAAAATAAATAACAATAATAATTTCAGCGAAGAATATGTCATGAAATTCATTAATAATGCATTTTGCAGGTCAATAATGGTAAAACTTCTATAGGCGAAACGTATTAACCCAAGTGTATGCGTTTTGCTGCCAACCATTTTAATTAACAATGAAATCACAGAAGGTAAAACGCACCACTCATATTAACTCAAGACTGGAATGCAATAACAGAATCGAATTAATCGCATTAAATTCACATATTTATTCATCATATCCATTTCAAATTTCATCAAAAAAAGTTGAAAATTGATTGAATGAATGGTTAAAAGGTTCAACCTCAATTATCTCAGAAGTAGCAAAAGTGAGTTTCCCTGCCAATAGCATTCGCCAGTAGAAGTAACAACAGAATACGCTCCTAAATGCAATTATGGCTGGCGATATGATGTAAAAAACTGAATAATTATGATGGCGTACTTGCAGCAAATATTATTGTTGTAATGCACGCTTCTTTTCTACTAGTACTTAGTGCAAGTTCTTTAGTTTACCGCTAGCAGCCTATAACTGCAACTTTTACTGACAAATTCCCTTTGTTTCCATTCAATTTTAATCATCACTACCACTGATGCGTATAGCAATCAGTAATTTCAATATCACTGCAGATAACTTCATCGGAATCCTACAAACGCGATACACCCTGACATAGATAGTAAACAAAGTTGCTAAATAACAAGAGTTGCATTTACGATATGTTCAAGTATCATGTGCATTAAGATTGAGTAAATTTGCAATGACAGATTCTAATTAAATATTTAAACTACAGAAATGAATTTATCAGGCTCTGAGGTTGTCAAATACCATTGGTAGTTTACAAAGTTTACAACTTTTTAAAATCAAGTGCTAAACGCCAATTTCAGTTTGGCGAGTTTCAGGACTTCTGTGAAACCGAACCACACATGCTGTTGGACCGTCACAGACTAGATGGATGTCTCTTAATAGCGTAGTTAAAATGATCATTGAACGATGGCAACTGTTACAATTATTTTTCACCTCACAGTGGAAGGAGCACAAAATGGAATCTTAGGAGCAAATTCACAAAGCTTCGCAGGACCCTGTCCGACGCAAAAAATAATTCGTTTCAATACGTACGCAACAAGTTGCTAGTATTTAGATTCAGACAGGAGTGTTTCTTGATGGAAGTGTTAAATAAATATTCATACTACCAGTTTGGCAATTGATTGAAATATAAGTAGTGTTAAGACAATGGATTCATTTCACAGTTCACATGACAATTTCAAACGTGTTACGTCCTATATGGTAGTTAATATTGGGCATATCAACAAATCACAAAACGCCATTGAGAATTTTCGTATAATAATTTACGCCATCCAAGTTCGATCTGGGCTACATGGCAGAAGACTAGCTTGAAGAAAGAAGGATTTATGGATGAACTAGATAGAAGTCTAAAACAAACAGCAACCCAAAAAGGAAATGGCAAATCAATATCTCTCTAAGCTCAAACTCATACACATGTGGTTTTACGCTCAACAACCAAAGTACGCGAAAATGGTGCAACCCAAGAAAACATACACTCCAGCTCGCTGTTGCGTGTGCAAAGACAAGGGACACCGAAATTCCTAATGTCCTGGAAGGCAATCACTTCCAACACCACTGGATAAACCTACCGAAGTATTACTTTTAACTTCGGTACCAACTTCTTCTATTGCCCCAACCACACCAAACCAACTTCAATGGCGCCATACAACCCTTACCACCTCACCGGCAGCTACACAACAGACCGTCGTAATCATGACCTCAAACATACCAGTACATCTACCAGAGCTCCTGGCCCTGCAGAAGCAGATGCGAACCATCAAGTACATGGACACACCCTGATGGTACCATGGTTCAGGAAAACCAATTGAGATCAAGATACAGAATCTGCCATCAAAGATACATATCCAAGTACGGGCAGATTAATTCTTGTCTTGACCTGTAATTCCCTACATCATTATCCTACGCCAACAAATAGTTACCTACTTACAGTATGGAAGAAGATACGAATAGTGATGAATCCAATGGAGAAAAACGGTGCACTTACCGAATTGAGCGTGGGCGTGAGATTCAACAAAATTTTCACCCAGATAATTATTTACACGATGTACAATTGCGTCACCGCGTGAACTTTCATACACCCTCCTGAAGAAAAAAAAATAAGTACGGTAGGTATCCCTGATTTCTGCAGCAAGTGGCTACACAAGGCGAAAAGGGGCTATAATGTCTTTCAATCCAGCGCTTTGTAAATCAATTTGAGTTAGTGTTAGGGTTCAAAGGCGCATCGACAGCGAGGCCATTTAGCGCCCATGTTCATGTCCGTGTACTTTGCCATAGCTGTCAACGTTTGTGAATGTTTCAAGCATATGGACGGGGCGGGATTGATAGAGCTAGAAAATTAAGATGAGATGATATAAAATAAAACAAAAGACGACGATAGATGAAGAGAGAAGTGATGAGAAAACGAAATGAAATTAAAAATTGAAAATACACGCGTGAGGTCCAGTACTCCCTCCATATACTCCGGTCACCAAAGGATTCCACTCGACCCGACGGTCCGAGCTTGGTCTGGACCCTCACTCCAGACCTTATCGTCATGGGTGATCCTTTTGGGTCTTTGGGAGCACTTAAATTGCTCCCGGCGAAAGCTCTACAGATCATTGGGTCACGCCCCACAAGGTGTTCGGATTCTTCGAGGGAGTCGAATCAGTGAACCTCACACCACACCCTTCAAAAACGAGTAGGCCACCTTCCGGCTCTACTGTTGGAATCTTACGCCCCGTTTCAGACCGAATATATGAATGTTGAAAAAAGGACAAGTAAGCTCATGGAACTCAAACCTCTTACTGGCCAGCAACAAGCACCCTCAATGTGTGCTTGCTGCTGGAAGTATCGAGACAACTTTGAATGAATATTTGGGTTTTAAGACACATCGACGAGATCACTTGACACTTAGTGCATTTGAAAATAATTAGCTGAACAATTGATTGATTGCCGATTATAATTGGGACTAGGTGAAGTGAAGATGAAAATGACTCGGAAAGTAGGCCTAACCAAAACTTGTTGATTACCAGAAGTAATTATCACTACTGTGATTTACTTGAAAAATAAAACATAGGAGTGAACTAGCGAATCCGGTCACCATAAGGCTTCCACTCGGCCAAGACAGTCCGAACTTGGTCTGGACCCTCACTCCAGACCTTACCGCCATTTTCTCTCCACATTTCATCAATGAATCATTTTGAATGAAATGAGAGTTAAAAATGTAAATGACTTCTGCATTGGAGTGTCGCTTGAAAATGACGAAGACAAAAAATATGGTGGTGCGTTGATTACAAGAAAAAATGTACTTTTGTATCCCTTGGAATTTCACTTGGAAACATGAAACACAAAATACGATTTAGCGTTGATTACAACAGGAAAAATGTTTCTTCATGTCCGTTGAAACGTCACTTGGAAATGACCAAGACAAAGGAAGGCTGATGGTTCGTAGTTTGTAGTAATAGTACTAGTGATTATTCGTGTTCTCTCTTGCACTTGCCATAAGAATAAATGTTATCTTTGGCACTTACCGCGAAAATGAAATATCTCTCTTGCACTTGTAGAAATAAATATTCTTTCTTCAACTTGCCGCAAAAATCAATATTCTTTCGTGGACTTGCCTCGAAAATAAATATTCTTTCTTGAACTTGCCTTGAAAATGAATATTCTTTCTTGAACTCGCCTGGGAATAAATATTCTTTCTTGAACTTGCCGTAAAATAATATTATTTCTTGAACTTGCGGTAAAAAAATGTTCGTTCTTGAACTTGCGGTAAAAACAAATTTTCTTTCTTCAACTTGCAGTGAAAATAAATATTCTTTCTTGCACTTGCCGCGACAATAAATTGGGTGTTACGAACTGTATGCCCTAATAAATGGCGTCGGTTAATGATGAAAGAGATGGTATTTTATTACGTGTTTTTTGATAGCGGGAAAGAATCGGTCGTAGCTTATTGTTTTGGAATCACCTCAATGAAAGAAACCACGAACAACTACTGTCAGTGTGGTCGACCATGGCGGGTATCGAACCCCGCTCGCACTGTGCGATTACATGTTCTCTTTTGCACTTGCTGGATAACTGTCCATGCCTGTTTTTTATTTTTATTCATCAAGAAGCTGACTCGTTGAAACTTGATAAACCAAGAAGATATTCATCGAAGCAAACATATCAGTCAACAGGCCTGCTTGCATCGTCGCGGCACTTGTGGTATACAGCTGTCACTCTACTGTAAAGCCGGCTACTCGTAGCAATGCCGTTAGTTGTACAGTATATTTGGTTGTAGGGTACTGACCAAGTTTACTAGTTTATTAAGTTACACTATTCTTCAAATTCTTCGTGATTTAAATGTCAACTCTTCAGTGGCGTTCTTTTGTGATCCGCAGAAATGGAGACGAATGGCTTGAATGTTGGATATGTTAATTGTGAGAAGACGACAGAAGAATGCAGCGTTTGTGGAACATTTCCTCCTATTCGTGCGCCAAAACTTGAGTCTGCTGGCAACTATCAGCCCCATTAACACTTGGACACACATGTTGGTAAAATAAAAAACAATACGGTTTAAATTTGATGCTCGACACCTTATATAAAGTGCGATAGACAGCACGCCCAAGTCCAAACCGAGAAAGCCAAGCCGAGCCAAGCGCGTCTCAAGACTCAAACAATCCTTCTATTTCGGCAGCTGGCTTGCATCTAAAATCTAACACAACGTGTCGCCAGTCGTCACGAACGCACCCTATACGCACCATGGGCAAGCCAATGTGTGTAGTAGAGCTAGCCTGGCTACCACGTCGTTCTGGCGAGGAGTGGAGGCTCGACACTCCTAACCGTCAATGCTAGGGATAAACGGGGACGGTCGATAGACCTTCAGTCGTTAACAACTACGCGTTACAATAGATAAAGTATTTATTTCTTCTTCTTTCAATAACATTGTAATGATTGGTATAATCATAAAAAAAAATATAAAATTATAAATAATCAAATTACAAAATATAATTTCATACAAATTATATGGTGCCAACTTATTTTCCTGAAAATTGAAAGAAAGGAATAATATGTAGTGTAAATATGGATGTCACATTAGTGACCCCCCCCCCCACCTCCCTGTCGAACATTGTCAATTGTGACAATCAACTATTGACCAGAGGTGCTATTCTAGGAAAGTCGTAAATTCATAAATTGATAATGTTCACAACAATAAAACTATCAATCAGCATGAATTGATTTCCGTCCTCAACCAACAATGGAATTATCAAACAATTCAACTTCCAATAAAATCACAGAAACCTCTTTTTAGTGAGAGACGAAATGATACCAATTATGTTTTCATTCCACTCACCCCAGTGTTTTACAGCATTTTTCCACGTACAGCAGCTTGCATGCAATGAGGGAGCCAACTCGTAAAAGAAGAGAAATAATCGATGAAAGCCAATGACGAATGACTTTTAAGATGTCATAATCTGTGGTCAAGACATCACAGCTGGGTCAACACACATTATTCACATTAATCCTATTTTTTTTTAGGAGATGAACGAGACGTAGGATAGGAAACGTAACGTATGCAGGCTCTCGACAGAAGTAAGAGATCACTGAAATACTTTCAATAATCTAAAACAGTGAATTTTTGAGGCCTCTGTGCATGTATCTCTCACTGATATTTTAACATACCATACCGGCACAGAGGTAACACCGATGCTCCGTGTGACCGATAATGAGGGCACATCAGGCCTCGGTTCGATTCCTGACAGCACACAAAAGACGCGCACTCCCCCTTGACCAACGACTCAATGTAATAAATGCGTGAACGTAACCATCACATACGATATTCATACCAAAGTCTCAAGCATTTGCAGACACCTGCATTCTATGTACATAGGTAGGCATTTTATACAATCATTTACAGCAAACATTCAAAGGAATCAATGCATGCCTCCCTTTCTTCCATGAATCAAATAGACGCTCCTGTTATGACTTTCTTGACAGGGCTTCTTGGTAATCATAATTATTGTCATCTCAAATATCCCATCAATGGCTGGATTATTTGGGGGATGAAGGGATAAATAAGACATAGATTAAACACATATTTTTCAATATCTATTTAATATACTATTTTTCATATTCATACTTTTCACTTGTAAATACATTTAAAGATCCTAACTTATGCTCTAGTTGCCACCAGTGACATGGGCAGTCTGAATACACTCGCACCCATAAGAGATGGCTGTTGTTTTTTGCATCCACGAGAGATTAACGTCGTCTACCAACCTCGGCAATCGCAGAGAAACTAGCTGCATCGTTGAACATTCGATACTTTCGGGAAATATCTAAATCTTGTCATGAAAAATCATTGGCCCTGAAAATACCAGAGCTTTATAAATATGACGTCGATATTTGTGTTGATGGTAGACGAGGCTCTTCTCTTGTGGAGACAAGTATATCTTGTGACAGTAGGCCCCAGGCTGCCTCGTTATCGAGACATCTGATCGCTTCGCTTGTGTCTATTTCATGAGCAGGATTCTTACCCAAATACTATTTACCATCTTAGACCCCCTAGATCCAAGAGAAGACGTTTTTTGATCGGATGATGTTTACTAAAAGAGATAATTTGTATGGCAACAGGTCTCTTCTATGTGTATTTCCACTGTTGTTTGCACAAAATCCTAGCTTCTGAGGTGAGCTATGGAATGTCATGAAATTCTTGCAGTCTAAGAGACCGTGACTTTGTTCGTATACATATATATATATATAAAAAAATATATATATATATATATATATATATATATATATATATAAATATATATATATAAATATATTTATATATATTATATATATTTATATATATTTATATAAATATAAATATATATATATATATATATATATAATTATATACTGGTAGGTACATATATTTTTTTCATGTTACTTACAACTTACAAATGAGTGGGTGATAATGAAGCGATGATAGGTGAAAGGACATTTACAAAAAAAAAACATGTCTTATGCGGAACTCGAACCCACTCCGAACGTGACTTCAGTTACTAACGCACTGTGCGTTAGTTGACTGAGCTACGGGGACGGTTTGTTATTATATCATAGATCTTCTAGTAAACAATAACCAATCAAAGTTCTAGACTCTTGTGGCTAGCAAGGCCTAGCATGGCTGTGGTTTATTGGGTAAGGGTTGAGGATTAGTAATCAACTGTTGATCAATCATCAACAGCTATTGATCAACCATCAACTGTTGATACAAAACAATAAATGTGGTATAATGCAAAACGAATAACTTGACTCAACAAAAACAATCACCTTGACAACCGACACAAACAAGAACAGCTGACGACACGGTCAAGGTCAACTTAGACAACAGACACACAAGAAAGTCAATCAAAGTCAACTTGAATAAAAGTTTACTCATTTTCCCATCAAATAAAAGTTCACAATTCAAAACAATTACTTGATATCTACGAGGGGGGCGATCACCGCCTATAGGGATAAGAGGGTCTAGAAAGCATCGCATTTGTGAAGCTGCTGCGCAGAAAGGTATGCGCAATAGCCGTTGATCTTGTTTTCGTTATAAGTTTTCATTCAGACACATTCTTTGACAGGATCTATGGCCCGGAGGTATGTGTCTAGGGTGTGGATACGAGGGCCCTGGGTTCAGAGCAGCCTTAACATGTTTTTAAAAAAATCAGTTTTTTTTTGCCTCTGGTTATGGGACAAGTAGTTTTTGTTTTCAGCAACTGATATTGAGTACATTTTGTATTCAATCTTTTTTCTGTCTCACTCGTTCTTAGATGCTCGAAACCTGCTGTCTCGTGATTGGCAGGCTTCACAAGATGGCGCGGAGGCGTTGCTGTCTAGACCCACTCGTGATATTTGAATGAGAAGCGATCCTTTTTGTGCCGCACATTTCTCCCACTTGAGCCAACCGTCGGAGAAGTAGGGTTGCTTTGCTTTTATATCCAATGTGAATATTCAATACTCGATCGATTAACTAGATATCGGAACAGCGTTCATAGAAGATTAAACAAATTGTAAACAGCTTAAAAAACAGTTCCGCCAAGAATATCGAGAGACCTGGTCAGATGAAAGACACAGAGCAGTGAACCGTTGTAATATTTCGATCTTGTCTTCCAATGTCTCTCCAATGCAATGCTACGAACAAGTTAGTTGTTTAGAGGGACGTTACCAACAAGACTTGCTCGGAACAACGCAACATGAACAATGCAACGTAACTAACGCAAACAGCTGTGACCTCATAACAAGATACACAAAGCTTCCAACATGTATTTGACAACAAGCAAGTGTTTGACACATTGGTATCAATGCTCTTAACCTCTCAACTTGGTTTGGGGCTCAATCAAAAGACATACAACATACACAAATATGGAACATACAATTCACAACCTAATAGAATACTGCAGTGTCATTTTTGACATTGATTACATTTTTTGCATGACTTGCATATCGACTATTCTGAAGTGGCCCATTATTCACCTCCAGTACCAATTACAATGAAATCTGCTAGAAAACACACATAACGGTACTTCATCTTCCAAATAACAGTTAGTTGATCATCTTCTGTTTACAGTGAAACCTCTATGCATCGTTCCCAGTTCCATTGTTTTCCTGCTTGTATCATTCATTTGGTTCAACCCCACTCCCATATAATCAATGTTGAATTTTTCTGGATGGATCATTTTCCTGCATGGATGGTTTTATTTTCCTGGTCCCTTGAAAAACAATGGATAGAGGTTTCACTGTACTGACAAACACATGAAAGTAATGCTGGCCAGTACGTACAAAACAGTATATATTCCTTCAATATACCATAGTTCTGTCTGTTTTTATAATTGAAGTTGGTGAAAACTGAGCTTCTAAATCTGGCCACTAGAGTTAGTTCAGTCTATTATCATTGAAAATTTCTACTGCGGCTATTACTAGCTTTACTTCTTGTTTGACAGAAGAATAAACTAGTTCGGCAGTGCAACGCGTTTGCCTTACCGTTAGGTTATACCGTGACTGACCGAGAATCGTACATTACTTCATAAAGTTGGCTAAATATTGACGAAATGTCGGATGGAGTGTTGCTCGGAAGGAATGGCGGAGTACGCTGATTTATCGGACGTCGTAAATCAACGTCATTTAATTAGTAATACTCAAAACTATGAGAAAATGTCATGTACAATTCTGTCAGCGGCTATAACAGCTACACTTTCAAATATCATTAAATACCTGGATTTTTACAACCTAATTTCCCATATTCTGCAATAATACACATTTTTAGATACACTTTTAACAAACCAGACTTTGATAAGACTAATCATAACTTAACAATTCACAGAGTAGATCCATTATTACGTTAGTTTAACTACTGACAACCAGTTCTAGACTCTTTGGGTGAAGATATTACCGGTAATAAAAATAAATAACCCGTCGAAAGCAAAATGTTTTACATTACGCGCCATGTGCGGGTTATTTATAAAACTACCCAGTCTTTGGGTTGAACACCTCGACTTGACAGTTACGCTAACCAAAGGTTAGGTTCAATGCCTCGACACGATAGTTAGGCTAACCAAATATTGGGTTCAACGGCACGACTCGACGGTTCGGCTAACCAGTCGTTAGGTTCAACGCCTTGGCTCGACGGTTTAGGCTAACCAGTAGTTACCTAGGTTCAATGTCTTGGCTCGATGACTAATGGTTCGGCTAGTGTTTAGCAGCTGGACAACACATAACGTGTGGTACGTGAATAAAAACTCTTAGAAAATATATTAAAAACTAGGTTTTTACATGAATACAAGTTTACATTGCTCTAGAGTCTAGACTCATCCAATAGAGTCTTAACTAAACCGTATGTCTAGTGAAAATACATATATGTGTTCAGGTACTATGGTACTCTACTGTACGACTATGACTAACGCGATATCAACAGTGGTGTATTCCGTACTACGCTAGAACACCTGAATCATTGTGAAGAAAGGGGAGCTTGGCAACACCTCATGTGAGCAGGGGGGGGGGGAGGGGGATGAAGATTACAGCCCCATAAGATGGATTTTAAAAATAATTGCATGCTTTTGGAAGTAAATTATTGATTGAATTTTCTTACTAGATTTCTTGAAATATAAGCCACGGGTGAGATAAATGAATGAAATCAAGGTAGTTTGACCAATTTGTTCAACGCTTAACTTAGACTACCGGTATGTAGTTTATAGAAGGGATTCAGTATGCTTAGGTTTCAAGACGCACCTTTAGTGTCTAACGAAACATCGATAAGAGCTCGGCATTATTCGAGCCCATTGAGTTTGTCACGGTCACCATCCTCACAGACTTGGGTACGTAATATCGAACTATACATTCATCTTTCAAATGTTTTCAACGGACATTTCAGATACGGTAACTAACCAACAAAAAACAACGTAAATCAACAAACAAGGGCAGTTTCATTGCACGTTCGCCACACCTAAATAAACAACGCTCATAAATATCTCTCATGCTCGCTTTGAAGTAGTTTCAACTCAGATTGCAAACTTTCAGGCTATAAATAAGTTCTTTGGCAACAGACTAGCTTACAGTTGAAGGGCATCATGTTCTGACCCGCATCAAACTGAATAAATACACCATCAACAAAACTGTCAAGATTAGAGTCGACGTTCAATGTCAAATTTGGAACGATTATTCAAATTTTCCATAATGATCGACTATGTTACGATTTAAAAATAATCAATTGGTAATTGATTTTTTGAAGAAATAGTTGGTAAAAATGATAACAAGAAATGATTCATTCATTTGAATATAATTCAAAATATATATTCAAACAATAACGTGGAATAATAAAATAAATATGGTAATCGCCAACACGCCACACTGTGCCCTCGGGTTAATTCCGTGCGTAACCTCCGGGAGTCGCGGGGTGCTTATGGGTTAATGAAATGAGAGTACCGTTATTCCACTTCTTCTAATGGATGGACGAATTTGAGCTTCACTCTGCTCAGCACTGGTTGCTTGCCACTTGGCTGCGTACTGTACAGTACAGAGCTTGACGTCAGGGTTAGTGCTCGTGGTTGGCACCACTTCATTACGGCTAGCTTCGTCACATGACAACAGGCAATATGCATGAAATATCCGCATTATGCTATGATGTGGCAATCAGCAATTAAACATTGGGGTTGTCATTCGATCGAGATTTTTAAACAATAGGCCTACCAAATATAGCATACTAAAAATCGATCGAAAATATAAAAAATCGGAAGTTCCGTTCGATTCGAATTGAAATGATAACATCCACTATCAATCAAAAGAACAACATTTTTTACAGTTATTCCATAAATAATGTATTTTTTACTACTGTTATAACTTGTGATGCCTTTGTGTTGACACATACTTCAAGCGTCAACAAATGACTGACGACTTGACCTTGGACCAGAATACGCACTATTTGTTAGTGGAGTAGGCAGTTCCTATTTATATATAAGATATCGAAATAATTGCCATCGGGAGGATTTATTTCGACACCAACTTGGAGCAACCAGCAATATCTAGCCAACCAAAGCCCAGGTATTGAAAATTGATCGAAAATATCAAAATCGAACGGCAATCGTACCTTCTTGTTTCAAAACTAATTGTTCAAGAAATCATGAAATAAATACCTTACTTCAACCTGAGCATGGCTCGGTTTTGCATGAAATCACATGCGGCGTGATACTTCGTGAGGCAGAAGCGTCTTCCTGCTTAATCTTATGGGCCGTGGCAGTCGTATCAATGAAAACATTTTAAATGATTTTCAATATCACTCTTGGTCCACTGTAAATTTTTTTGATCTTCATTTGTTGCTATATTATTAAATCTGTTAAAAATATCATTTAACGAAGAAGACTAAAACACAATCTAAAATACATCCATATTGCCTGTTTACGTTGACAACATACATTACCGTTACTTGAATTATATGACCGAACTTTTCACTTTTCATATTGTAGTCTGCTTACAACGTAAGGGTGACTGTTTGATGAAAACATCATTACATACAAACTAAATTCAAAATATACTAGTTCTTTTGAGCTAAATTTTGAATCTACATCAAACTACTCAGCGGTTATTTTGATGAATAGATGTTCTATTACGGAACAATGGCAGTGCATTACGTATTCGCATAATCTGTTGTTCTCCGATAACACCGAAAGTTACGCATCAACATCCATTTGTAACGGAATCCTATTGCCTACATTTAAAACTAAAAAAAACGTCCATCTTTAAAAGACATTAGCCGCCAGTTGTAGCCGCCACAACGTCAACGGTTTTTTGTAGATTGTACTGACTTGCTTCTGCTCCTTCCCCCCCAGAACGTACACGTAGAGCGGTATCTGTTGTTCCGCGTTGAAACTACTCGTTTCGTCCTGTTCCGCCCGGCTAGCGGACTTTGCTCTCGCCTTCTTGGTCTTCTCCACTGCGAGCGGCTGGTTCGTGCCCGAGAGAGCCAGCGAGTGGGGCTTGGTTCGCCGACCCGGCAAGCTAGCCGCCGGGGATTCCAGGTCTTGCATCTCGACGAGTTCCTCGAGACGGAACTGGCCGCTGATGCTGCGGCCATGGACATCTTCAAGCACGCTGTCGGGGGGACTGTTCAGGACCCGGGCAAACTGCTGGCGGTTGGTGAACTTGTCGATGTCGGAAGGTGTCGTCACGTGCCAGCTCTTGCGTTGACCGGAAACGTTCGAAGTGTCCGGACCGAGATAGTTCGGATTGGAGAAACCAAACGGACCGATTTTTCGTCCCAGCTTCCGGGACGAGTTGCGCGCGTTGTGGTAGTCATCCTCCGGATTCGAGTAAGGGCTCTCCGGACTCGGTTTCGACATGGAGTAGTTGCTGACCGAGGTGATGCGATTCATGTTCTCTATACTCGCGTAGTCGGAAGTCTCGTCGGAGTCCTCAAGCTCGAGCACGGAAGTCTCTCGACGGAATCGAACCGATGCTGACTTGGGTATTGTTTTCTTGTTCTCCTGTTGGTAAGCGTGATCGTCGTGCGCTCGGAACAGATGAGACGTGTAACTCTCGCTGCGTTTAGAGTTGTTCGTTGGCTGGAATTGTTGGTGAAGGACGGAGAAGTTTGGCTGTTCTTGAACGAGAATAACGTTACGATTGTCCTCGAAGACGTCCGCGTCAACATCGTCGTCCGATTCCAAGAACACCAATTTCGTGATTTCGATCGGCGTTAGAACCGGCGTCGGAAGTGTGGATATCGGTTCATGATTTGGGATCGATGCCAGCTCTCTGTTTATCCGTTCCGTTGGTGTCCTGGCTTGGTTGTTCCTATAGCCGTTGTGATTGCGCAGGATGGAGACGGGGGGCGGGGCGTCTGGACTGGCGGCCGACAACAGCCGACGTCTCCCGGAGATAACATTCGCACTCTGACTCTTCGTCAGTTTGGGCGTCGCTTCCGCTACCTTCTCCTCTCTCCTCTCGGTTTTCTCCCCGCTCGGGTGCAGGCTCTCTGTGCTGGTGCTATCGTCCTTGCAGCTGGAGAGTACGCTGTAGCTGCAGTTGTGATGACTCAGCCGCGAGAGATTCATCTGCGACAGTTTCGTGATCTCCTTGAGGAAGCTAGTGTTGGCGCCGGGCGTCCCCGTCGTCTGTTGCCGTACACTAGGGTCGCTGCCGTCGACGTAGTTGACCGACGTCGGCCGGAACACGTACTTCCGCTCGCCAGGAGAGATGCGGTTGTTCGGGTGGTACGACGAGGGGCGGGGTTGGGAGGAACGATCGACCGAGCCGCCGCTGCGGGAACGGAGATTCACTTTAACCTGGGTCTCGACGAGGACGGTTTCTTCTACAACGGTTTCCTTGAACGAGTCGCGGAGGAGGAGTTCTGACACGGCTAAAGCGACTCCCTCGGAGAACGGCTGAGGTCGGAGGCCAGGGATGTTGAGGCGTTCCCACGTGCTCGTACCTGAACGACAGAACGACAGCACATTAGATGAAACATATTGGATTTATAGCCCATTTTATTTTATTACCAAATATAGCCATTTTATTACCAAAATGAAACCGCCACATCTCATTTGTGGGATGTCCGTCCCTCTCCCCGCCGAAGATCAGCATTGAGCTCGGCAACTTGCAGGCTGCATGACTGTGGAGGGGACCGGGGCATGGCTTGGTCTTCACTGCGCTCCACGCTTTAGACACTGAAACAGACACACTTCACTTCAACAAGGGGCAACAAGCATGTATGTATTTTAGATTACAGTTACACTCGATTATAGTTCACGCTTATGGTAGAGTAAGAATACCGTACATTTCCTGTACACCTCCAACCCCTCGCCCATCTCTGCAATTAGGTTAACTTTCCAGCCATAACTCGCTATTTGAACACTAGTAGGATGTTGATCGAATTGTTATTAGTTGGCCGAGACAGCTTCTATAATACTAGCGCTAGAGTAGCGAGTACACACGCAAGTCACACTAATTGTAGAGGTAGGCAAGGGTTGGAGGTGTGTACATGACATTTATTCATTTATTCAACCCATGCCCAACAAGACTTGAGTCTTGATATCACCGAGCTACGGAGGGCGGCAACGGTACAATATCTAAGAAATTGAATGCGTATAAACTATAAAGGGGTTTCACAAGGATCAGTACTCAGTCCATGTCTCAATTAGTTGCTATTAATGGAATAGCCTCAAGTACCGAGAAGTGTTTTATTGATATTTACGCTGACGATACAGTAGTAAGTAACTCTCACCAGTGTCCCACTTCCAGAGATCCGCCCGCTCGTGCAGGTCCGTCATGCCACCGTAGACGTAGAGGACATCGTCGTGCAGCACGGCCGAGTGTTTGTGCCGGGCGGGGGGGAGGTCGCTGCTGTTGGAGCGACCGCCGCTCTTTGAGCACGACAGCAGGTGCCACGACTCCGTGTCTGGACACAAACACAAGAGGATGGAATGTGTTACCATTCATAATGTAGAATATTGTGCAATGCCAGAGATTACCAATGTTTTTTTTAAATATTCTATCTGTACCTATGTAACTAATGGAAATCATTGAAAATATCCTTTTATAGAAAAAAATATGGAATTTCTTGACAATTTTGCAGTATATTATATGTATATCTACAAAGATTTTTCTTAAAAGTGTTAAACTGTTCTTTTTTAGGAAGATCAATGAGTCCACAGGTCACAAAACACATCTTGTGTTCAAACTAACCGCCCGTCCTCTGTAGCGCTATGAATAAAATACATCTTTTGAGCCTTGTCATAGTGAGCCCCTGAGGACATCCACAGTCAGCCCAGCCCTGATATAGGCCTACTGTGCTTTGATATAGTCGGCAATGAAGTATTTCGAAGCTGTGATTACGTATCAGGACTCTGTTTCATTTAAAAGTAAGTCTTAATAGAGCTGGTCTGACTTGAAAGGTCATAATATAGCCATGATATAGACAGCCCAGACCATACCCCACACAATGTTCAGGGCACAGTATATCAAAGGTCACAAGCTCACAGTATGACAGTTAGTAGAAAGCGAGCCATGATATAGTCAACCCGACCATATGGTCATGGCTGACTATATCATGGCTCGCTATCTACAAACTCCGGCTTTTATGGAATATAAGCTTGATACACTGTGCTTTGAACGATAGGTTAGTTTCGAGCAAGGGTATATCAGGGCTGATTACGGCTCACAATCCGCAAAACGTAAAGGCATAGTATATCAAGTCTCACTTCCGAACAAATGGCGATGCTGTCTATATCAAGGCCCACAATATCAAGGCTCTGTTTCATCAACATTGTTTGCTGAGAGTGAGTCTTGATAGCCAGCCCTGACCTAACCTAACCTAACATTCAAGATACCGAGGCTCTGTTCCACAAGGCCCACAATAGGAACAACGGAGGTATCAAGGTCACACGGAGAACCTCACTCGATAATTACCGAAGTGGAATGCCCAGAGTTCGTTGGAAGACCCCCTGAGGTCCTGGTAGCCCCCGTATATCAGCATCGCCCCCCGGTGGACCAGAGCTGTGTGACCGCGGCGCCCCTTCGGCACAGTGACTCCCTTCTGCACGCGCACCTTGCGCCACGCGTTGCTCTGGCGATAACAACACAATACAATTACATAAAACAACACAAAACAGTAAGTGCCTACAACTCAACGGAATACAATACGTGAATATATTTTATTTATTTCCATATGTATTTATATTGGGTTCATTGATTCACTGTACTGATGAGGAAGGTTTACTGGCTTTAGTGAATGATGAACGAGATGATGAGAAGATGAGATGAAAGGTTTGGGGAAGTTTAATAGTGAGTATAGAGTTTAACTCTATACCGGAATAGAGTCGACTTGGTCGTGTAACATGGGCTTGGAGGTACTTATGAATGAATGGTTGTAAACGTAGTTAGGGTTCTGGTACTTAGTACACCCAAACCCATGTCACACAACCGAATCGACTTAATTCCAGTCTATGCTCTTCAGGAGCCCCGTTTGCTAGACTAATACTCGCGTCCCGGTCCCATCCTTGAGACGAGGTCGACCGACTGACCTTGACGGAGTAGATCCACAGTGGAGTCTCGCTGCCGGCCGAGAAGCCCAGCTCGCCGCCAAACACGTAGATGCTGTCCTTGTGAGCGACTGCGCTATGCTCTTGCAGGCAAGGCGGTGTGTCTCCAGTGGGTCGGAGCTGCTCCCACCGACTCTCCGCTGAAACAACACGGGCACTATAAGTCACACGGACACACGGTACTCAACTTTAATACCACAGTGGTCAACGCGCTCGCTTCATGTGATCTGGGAGACGAGGGGAGTTTCGGACCTGGTGTGACCCCTGCCGCCAGGGGTTCACAGGGGTTTTTCGTGGTTTCCCCATGTAGTCCAGGTTGATGTCAGGATGGTTCCCAAAATATAGGCTACGATGAGGAAAATGAGGAGAGGACTGATGAGAAAAACGCAGCATTTGCGTAATAAGATGAGCAAGATATTTACATAGAATGTAGTCAATGTACTCAAAAGTTATATACACATTTTGATTTTCAAATTATTAAGCATTCCTTTTCATTCAGACTCAGACTAGATGATAATTAATTAATTATAAACTACCACTATCTAATAACAAGTATGGAAAAATTACGGAAATATGTGATATGCTGCCTTTTTAATTTTAATCAAATACCCCAAAATTTATGAGTTCTTCAACAATACTCTATTCTTAAGTGTCCTTAAAAAATGGATACCAGAACATGGTCTATCTACACAGTGCATCTCATGTAGGCCTACACTTGTTTCTACATTATTCGCTATTCAGTTAATTTCTATATCAAAGATCATTTTTAGGCCTGTTCCAGGCCTTTTCCAATAATGCTTTTGTAACTCTAATTTGACATTTTATTTTGTGTTCTCATTTGTTTGCTGGTTATTATATTAGGTTCATGCCGCAGACAAGCTTGAATGGGCTTTGTGGGCTCTAGTGTGGAATGTACATATCTTTTCCATGAAAATGTCAATAAAACAATGATGATAAAAAAATCATTCATTCAATTCTCATAACTTATGTCCTTGCAACCTTTAAATTTTCATTGACCAACTTCATCTTCCAATATTAGTCTTCCAATGCAACAATTTATTTTCTCAAAAATGATTAATCCAAATTTCTTGAACGTGTATTAAAATGATATTAGCATTCTGTGAAAATTTCATTTCAATCGGATGAAAATGAAAAATAGAAAATTCTATCCATTGCTGTTGTAATGGGGATTTTCGAAGTTTTATCAAATCTCCGAAAAAAGCTGCGATCAGATTTTGCTCAGAAACAATCCAAGCCTATTCTGATATGACACCAATGTTCAGAAAAAGTTTCAAGACGATTGGTTACTTTGCCCGACCTATATGCCGTGCACAACATTACAAAATAATAAAAATAAAAAACAACATAAAGAAGAAAATAGATTGTTATTGGTAAGTGGAATGGGAATCATCTAACAATTGAACACAGAGAGGGGATGCTGTACTGATAGCGTCCACTCCACCCCCTCCCCCACCCCCCACCCCCCACCACCAACAACCTAGCACGCGTCATAAAGTATTACCTAATACATTCATAAGACAGTAAGGAGAACCAAGAGGCCGGAACCGACTGTTTACGTATCAGTCTGTTGCCACCAAATACCTCTTCCATGCTCTAACTGCCTGCGTATTGATCCATTTCATGAGAGAGAGAGAGACAGAGACAGAGACAGAGGAGAAAGAAAAAGGCTGATTGGAAGTAGCCCCTAGTGGGGCTGTGGCATGTAGTACACATATGTAGAGCAGGTAGCACATGTGACAAAGCAGGGAATACAATGTAGATGATGTTATGCTGTGATGATGTTATGCAAGCAGAATCGTCAATAAAGAGACCAGACATTCGATTCTCGCCATGGTTGACCATCCTGACTATGATGGGTCCAGTGGCTAGCACACTTAACCGTCATTCAGGGAACCGGGGTTCGATTCCCGCCATGGTCGATCATCCTGACTGAGGCGTGTGGAGCAGTGGCTAGCACGCAGAACCGTCAATCAGGAGACTGGGGTTCTATTCCCGACATAGTCGACCATCCTGATTGAGACGGGTGAACTAGTGGCTAACACGCTGAACCGTCAATCGGGACCTTGTTACCTTGCTCATCTATATAAAGCATGTTGCGTTTGTCTAGTCTACAAACTACACACAGAAAAACATGTAGGAGCGTGTTGGTACATCGACCTTTTCCATTCATGTTGCGTTTTAAAGAAGCACTGTACTGATAACTACGATCTATTGACTTTAGTGAAGGATATGTATAACATGATGGTAAGATATGAGTAATAGATAACTGAATCAAGAGTGTTGTATAGTGGAAAAGAAACAGCCGTTGCCTGTTGTTAAGCCATCTCCGTATTCATCTTCAGGGAAACCAGGATGCACCTCTGTCAGGATGGTCGATCATACGGGGAATCGAACCCCGGTCATTATTGTTAGGTTTTGTAATGGCTTTCAAGCACATACACAAAAAAATAGCTGGTTGACTGAAGTCAGAGTGTTATTAATTGTTTAGTGAGGATATTGAATGAATTAATCAAGAGGAGACAGTAGTCGGAAATGGAATTGAAGTATAAGGTATTCTGTGATATACCTTGATAACAAAATACGAGAGAAAGGGAGAGAGGGAGGGGGAGAGAGAAAGAGAGAGAGAGAGAGAGAGAGAGAGAGAGGGAGACAGTAAGAGAAAGAGGGAGACGGTAAAAGAGAGAGAGAGGAAGAAAAAGAGTGCCAATAAGTAGGTCACCCGTGAAGCCTTCTATCTGGAAACCTTACGCAGGTAACCGATGCTCGTGCGTCACAGCGTAATGCGGGACTCGAACCCACGTACCTTCGTTAGTTTAGTATTTGCAGCTTCACCTGCAGACTTTATCTTCAGCTGCACTTCCTAAAATAACGAACACTATACCAGTGAAACTATTCCTCATGAAACGGCTTCTCATCTCAGATTGTTACAGGTGCGTTCTACAAACCACATCCTTCATTCATTCAACACGGAAACTAAGAGCTATTGTCGTAGACTTCATCTTGCTGATAGCACCACGGTGAGAGAGAAAGAGAGAGAGGCAGAGAGATAGAGGCAGAGAGAGAGAGAGAGGTGGTAGGGGAAGACGAAGAGGAAGGGTGTTAATTAGAAGGTCGGAGGCCAATTGGCAGGATGCATTCGGATGTGCTTCGTCTTTTTTATGTGCTAGGTCTAACCATAGATTAAGGAGGACTTCATTACTCTATGGTCTAACGACGCACTGTACTGATGACTAAGATCTATTGGCGTCAGTGAAAGATGAATGAGATGGTAAGAAGATGATATGAAATGTCATTTTATCAAGTGTTTTCAGATAGTGGGAAGGAGTTCTGTCGTGGCCTATTGTCAAGGAACCATCCCAGTATTGACCTGAACGACACAGGGAAACCACGATGCACCTCTTACAACCATGGTTTCCTGAATGACGGTTCAGCATGATACTCACTGCTCCAACCCTCTTATTGCATTTTTCGACTATAGATTAAGGGGGTGCATGCATATAGTGCTTATAGAATAGAGAAATTCACCTTTACTAATTTTTTTCTATGTTCAAAAACCGGTGTAATTAGATGAAAAGTTCATATGTACAAGACAGTTTTATTCTCTTCAATTAATATGACATTCTATTTCAGTGAACTCAATCAGTTTCAAGATAACATGTCAATGAATGAAAATAATGTGATGAATTTCATTGACGTATTATCTCAAAACTGATTGAAGTCATAAAAATAAAATGTCATATTGATTAAAGAGCTTAAATTTATCCTGGACATGTGAACTTTTCATTCAATTACAACAGGTTTTTAAAAATGAGGAAAAATAATAAAAATAAATTTCTCGATTTTTGTAAGCACCGTGCACGCACTTCCTTAAGAAGGTTTGTATAAGGGAGGGTGTAACGCCATTACTCTATGCTTCGACGTTCTTGATGTTACATCAGGGCGAGTGCACTGTGTCTCGTTGGCTTGTGTATTTAGTTGTACGTCCGTTAAGTAATTTCTTTCGAGGGCTTTTTCATACTGAATTGAATGCATACAATTTAAGTTTGTTTTCATCAGCAAATCCACAAGATGAGTAGATGACTTCTTTTCATTATTATAACGGCTAAAATACCGAACTTTTTTCTCAAACGGAAGTTAATTCTACATAGACTTTAATAATACTGCCGGCCGTGCAGGCGAGAAGCGCGGAACCACTCATGTGGGATGAAGGTTCAGCGGGGGTGAGAGGGAGTGATAAGGGAGTGGTTAGGGTGCAAGTTGACTTACTAGCAGGGAGCTGATGCGACAGTACATCTATACTTCGGGTGATTCTGTTACGACGCTGGGCATTTTTACTTATTCCATCAAGAAGGTATTACAAATATATGTTTACCCCGTATTAGAGCATCATTCACAGTTGGCACAAAAAAATGATATTTCACTACATCGACTCCCATGCTCCCTTAAAGCATCTTAAAGCTGTGATTGTGTGTTAGTGACAGATATGCTAAGGCGTTGCTAAAACAACATCATATACTATTACCATGTTGCAATCACAAATCAATATCACATCAACAGATAATCAAAATTTCGATATCATAAATCAATATTAGTTGAATAATCACTGACAAATATCAGTCACTCATCGATCACAAGTCGAGAAAAAACAAGGAAGATTGCGAAATCTATGAGCACTTAAAGAGAAAACTGATTAACTGAAGATTAGCTATTCAACACCATAAATATGAATTTATACAAATCATAAAAATTGTCACGTTAATTGACTGAATATTGCAGGTATGATGATGAAACTTTAGGAAGTGATGATAAGTAAAAGGACGTTTACAAAAACCCGTCCCTTATGCGGGACTCGAACCCACGCCCATTGGTGACTTCAGTTTCAAATCAAGTGGAAAAACAGGAGGTGCGCAGAAATAGATCTTAATAATGACAAACATACCGAACGAATGTATCTTTACTGAGGATTTTTGAACGCGAAAGCAACTCCGAAATCATAAGCTTGTTTACATTATGAAAAATGAAAAATAATGAAAAATGGAAGTCGAATCTAAACGGAAAATTAAAAATTTTCGTGGTTAGGTAGGATGAATTTGAAATTGGCTCATTTTAAAACTTGAAGTGAACCAGAGGGCTTTCATAATTCATCCGTTGAAATATTCAAAATCCTAAGAGAATGTGGGCAGTTTTGTGGAGGATTGTTTTATCGCGTTAGCTCAGTAACAACGTTGGCGATTCAAATTGTATATATATATCAAAAATAAAAAAATGATGATAGAATCCGGGGAATATTAAAATTAAGGTTTTAGTGGTTACTTGATTTCAAACATTTAATTGGCAACGTTTGTAGTTGTTTCATGTCAAAGCATCCTTTGCATTTCCTCGACCTAACTATTTCATCTTTGATCTATTCATGAACATAACAGAGACGGTGAACCAGTGATGGCACGCCGGGCTTCGATTCCCGTCATGGTCGACAATACTGACCAAGAGTTGCATCGTGGTTTTCCTCTGTCGTTCAGGTTCACACTGGAATTGCTCCTTAGCAACACTAACTATCCAAAAACTTCGAATAAAATAACCAGTTATCTCACCATCCCATCCATCATTCATTGAGGCCAATAGATCTCAGACATCAGTACAGATCGTCAATAAACACAATATGAATAAATACAAATAAATACAAATAAATTAATGAATACATTGAGGCATAAATGATCACTATCAAGACCATTGGATCTCGACCCTTTCGTCTACCGTGCAGTGAGTGTGTCTGTCTGTGGTTCAGTAACCATGGCGACGCGGTACATGGACCCCCCCCCCCCCCCCTCCCCAGTGCACACGGTCAATTAGTGGCTGCACGCGACAAGCACATGCAAAACGAGGGGAGACATGTTGTTCTCTTGTGGCATCAATAATGACATCACTTGAGTAGCGCATGAGAGATGAAGGCTTGAACCACCCTTGAGCTAGTGGTGTGGGATAGGGGGGACGGTCGCTCGGAACCTTCATATCTCGTGGATACAAGTGGCACATGAGAGATGAAGGCTTGAACCACCCTTGAGCTAGTGGTGTGTAATAGGGGGGACGGTCGTTCGGAACCTTCATATCTCGTGGATACAAGTTACACGCGCGAGATGAAGGCTCGAACCACCCTTAGCTAGTGGTGTGGGACGGGGGGACGGTCGATTGGAGCCTTCTTGTCTCATGGATACAAGTTAAATACAAGAGATGAAGGCTCGAATCACCCGTGCGCTAGTGGTGTGAGATGGGGCGATGTTCGCTCGGATGTTCGCTCGCTGTTCGCTTCATCTCTCGTGGATACAAGTTACACACGAGGTGAAGGCTCGAACCACTCGCGCGCTAGTGGTGTGAGATGGGGCGATGTTCGCTCGGAACCTTCATCTCTCGTGGATAAAAGTTACACACGAGATGAAGGCTCGAACCACTCGCGCGCTAGTGATGTGGGATAGGGGGACGGTCGCTCGAAGTATACATTAAAATTAGTCAGGAAACACAGCATGCATGATGTGTGAGATGCATGTATGTGGAAACAATTGGAGAGCCACACATCTTGTTGAACTTTCCAAGTCTAGTCACTGCATTTGTTATGTTTGGCTCTAATTGATTTTCAAACTCGATATTTTTTATTCTTCCAATAAAATACACTATAATGCTTGAATACGGTGGAACCTAATGTCTTAAATTTCGTCAACAAATGCATCAAAAGAATAGAAACATTCTGTGAAAATTGCATTAAAATAGAATGGAGTTGGAAAATGACGATTTTATAAAATGCTATTCTCAAGATGATATATAATTTTTTAAATTTGTTTAAAGAACTGAGTAAGCTAATCCAACGTCATGTTGATAAACCGTAAGCAGACATGATCCGCTCGATAGGCTGCTGATTCCCTCGTAGCGGACGTGGATAATACTCACCAAGACTATATCGCCACAAGTCCTTGAGCGGAAGATTACCATTTCTACCTCCTAGCAGGTAGACATGCCGGCCGTGCAGCGTGGCGCTGTGCTTCGAGCGGCAAGTAGGGGAAGCTCCATCGGCGGGTGACGTCACAGATGTCCACATGGCTTCACCTGAAACAGATGATTTGCTATGAGACATCCGATGGTTATCTTGTCACACGTCCCTCCTATAGCAGGTGGACTATAGCCCGCTTAGCAGCGTGGCGCTGTGTTCATTGCTGGGTGCACTGCACATTCGAGGAGTCCCGCAGGGATGCTTTCTCAGTCCTAGACAATACTAGTACGGACTGTAAGTCGCTAGGCATGCGTAAAGCTACCAAGTAATTGAGACAGTCTATCTGCGTGAAATGCTTACCCATCACCCACGGTGATATAATCACATTAAAGGAGTCCCGCAGGGAGGGTTTCTCAGTCCTAGACACGACCAGTACGGACTGTTGTAGCTGGGCATGAGTGAAGCTATACCAAGCGATTGATACAGTTAATGCTGACTTATTACCCACGGTGATAGAATCACATTAAGGAGTCCCGCAGGGGTGGTCTCTTGGGGACTGGACAGTGAGATTAGAGTGTCCCACAAGGGTGTACTCTGAGAGAATCACAGCTATCGCGATAACGTGATGAACTGTTCTGGAGTGAAGAGTGATTGACCCCTTATCAGCTAGATATATACACTCAAGGAAGGGAAGGCTACCTGATCAACAAGATAACATATAGATCTAGAGAATATACAAGCTGTCTACTATACGTCACCCTCAAGACTGCATGGGATCGATTTAGTGCTTATAGCTGAAAAAAATATATACATGAATACTAGCGCAAATGTGGAAATTCAAAGGGTGATAATTTTATTGCTCATCATTTTGAAGGTATGAAAAATATCTGTTTCTACCGTATTGAAATGTTGATATCTCATACCTTTCGAAACTGATCAAAACTATTTTTATTTCAATACCTATTTTGAGGTAAAAAACTCATTTTTTTTTAATTTCACATTCACTTCTAAAATCGTTTACTTGATTCATATTTCAAGTGATTCAAGCATTTCATAAGTTTTCACTTGAAATTTTATCAGTTCAATACGTTTCATATTGAATTTTACTTAAGTATTTGAGTTTGATCAAAGGAGTCTCTAGAACGGAACGTATTCTCGAACTCTTAAAGAAGTTTCGTATAAACCGTCAAATGTTGTGTTGTGCCTGCCGAGCACAATCTATCGCAAACTAAGCACCCACGATTTTGGTGGTAGCCACCCCCTAACCTGACTACTGTTGGAAATAGGGTTCGATTTTATTATTAGTTACATTTGATATGTTATTGTATATATTTCCATATTTTATGCTTCAAATTTTATATTAATTTTATTTTTCAATTCTTCATTTTTTATTTTAAACATTTTATATACCGGTACCGGAAATTTACATTTATTATTTTCATTTTCCATAGTGTTGGTTGGACGTGGCTTACACGGGCATCGAACCCTCGGCCCGCGTTCAGACGGACGTCAGTGAACGAGTATTCTAGGAATGACAGCTGCGTGTTGTGTGTCGCTACAATAACATTGGGACAGGTTGTCGTTCCTCCAAGCGCCGGCAATAAGCTGTAAGCTGTTAGGGGGAAGACCGCCCCTCTGTAACAGCCCCTGTGTTGAGGGTTGCATAACGCGAGTACTGAGGGTTGCATAACGCGAGCACTGAGGGTTGCATAACGCGAGCAGTGATGCAGGGGTGCTAGTCAACGATGCATATCGATCGTTGGGTCATTTGATACGACTTATCAATGCGAGATGCGTTCTCATGAGATGGGTTCGACATCCGGCAAAAGGCATGTTCGACTCTCGGCATTAGGTGAGGCTTCGACTCCCAGCATGTGGCAAGGGGTTTTATAAACATCAGGATTCAAATTGGGGGAGGGGGAGGAGGAAGATGCCATTCCCCGAGAGGATTTTTGTCTCCAAAAGATCTTATAGGTTATATTAGGTTAGGGGAATGTATCGTTCAAGATCCAGATAAGACAAACGCTACAAGATTGTAGAGTATCGATGCGTCAGCTACAGAATCCAAGTTATAAGTGAATTTACGAAAGAAGACGGTCATATACTATCTATAATATCCAACATAACATACACAAATATCACCATTATATTTATTTGTATAACTTTTGAGCTTATTATAATTTCCCAGGGTGAATTTCACGAAGTCATGCCATGCATCTTCCGAAAGTGTTGACGATGTAGATTATGATTGAGATTATGTAATGCCAACCTGAGATAGGCGTGGCTTACCAATCGGCCAGTTAGATCTATATCATTTGAGGTCATTTATAGAGATATCCTGATTGACGATGACAACTTTACCGCAGTTTAATCAGCCCCCTTGATTGAATGTTTTTCCATGACGTCTAAGCGGCGGGGAAACAAGTGTTTAATCACCGAAAGTTTTACATCATTTAGTTGGTAGAGGACATTCTCTTCTTTCATAGATGCAAGTGTATAAACGCAGGGCATGAGAGGCTCTCGACTTTTACCAAAGGAACGTCACTCTTGAGGAAGAATTTCATTACAAAATGTTCTTTGTTTTATTTTCCCTCTCGTCATCCCCCCTCCCCAACATATCCCTCACACACTTTATATTCCTGGTACGCTATTGGTTGATGCTGCCTCGCCCATGTCATACTTATAGCATACTTCATACTTGGCATACTTTATAATTAGCATACTTCATACTAATTGCATACTTCATAAAACACGCGAGGCAAAAATAGTAGCTACATGAATAGTTCGCATATTACAATAGGCAATGCACGCGGTTTTAGATACAGTTTTAATCAGCATTACATTAATAAAAATGATATTTTCAGCAGATTCGATAAGGATGCACGTCTATCGAATACAATTAGTTCAAAAGTTCGCTCAATCGTTTCGTCATGGGGTTGGTGTAGTTGATCAACTCCATGGTTTGATGACTTTGATATACATTTTATTGGATCGAAAGATGGTTGGATCAAAAGATCGTTGGATCGGAAGATCGATCGTTTAGTTTGTCGAACATTCGGTCTTTCGATTGAATGGGATTTCGATCAAATATGTATGTAGCCGACAGCCGTCAATAATATGGACACAGCTTTACCAAATTACCAATGGGCTTACCAAGGGGTCCTTCATATAGGGTAAATCCGTTCTCACAAACATGGACAAAGGGTATCTATCACATACCATTCGATTCAGCACATTTTAAGCAATAATTCCATTCCATATAGGCCTATGACACTTTTAAAATAAATATAATGCATACGAGCCATGAAAGTCTGAAAGTGTGCGTCGCCTACGTTTTGAGGGTTTTATTTATTCACTTTTTTTGTTAACAATTATTGTATAAACCGTATCAATTGATATGAAAGTGATTGGAATGAATGATGAGAAATGAAGATAAAAAAAATCAATATTTTAGTTATTTTTTATAATAAATCCTCAGTATAATGATGAACTATGCATCTGCTGTTTTGGAAGAAGTGAACATTGCCTAAGAGACTTGGTTCAAAGTGAAAAATATCAACATTCGTGTGGTTGGATTATTCCTAATACCAATGTTGGTAGTGTCCGGATATATCGAAAAAACAGTTTATACTGTGTTCCGGACTTTCGACAACTGAAGACTTTTATCTGCGGCGAAGATGTGTGGTCACAGACAGCGTAGACCTGGTGTCAAAGTTCATTGCTTTAATTTAAAATAATAATAAAATGGGGTGGTGGGATCGCCCTTGTGGTGCCCCGTCCAAACGATCCTACTCTCATCCTTAGCCTTAATAGGGGAACAATGATTTTGTATCAAGTTTCGATGTTATTAAAAAAAAAAAAAAAAAAAAATAATAAAAAAACGAGTTTTTTCAGAAATAAAAACACTGTGATAACAAAGTGGTCAAAACTGCAGGGAGAAAGTTTGTGTACTGTTATATACTGGAGATTCAAACTAAAGCACAGAAAATGTTAAACATACGACATTGGGTTCGACTCACATATACATAGCCCTACATATATTTCTGTTACTTGATTCAAAATCTTTCTCTGCCATTTCAAAACGCAAGGGTTTATAATCACGAATTCACCCCTGAACGTTAGGTCTATACCTTGGTCAGAGCACTTGAACATACAAGCCCATGCAGAGGCCTTGGTCCACGCTTTGGCACGGGGCTGCGGGGAGGGTGACTGAGAGGGGTGTGGTAGGAGGAGGGCAATAACTAACGGGTGAAGAGGGCGATGTTGCTGCAAATTGTCTCGTTAATATATAATCTCAACAGACAGGCGGGCAGGAGATGTTTAATAATAATTAGAGAACGAGAGAGAGGGGAGGAGGAGAGGGAAAGAGGGAGAGGGAAAGAGGGATAGAGGAGAGAGAGCCTATAAGAAGACCTATACACACCGGATCGGGTTCTATTCCAGCTACCTGACTGAGGTGGCAATTGGTTTCCCTCAGTCATTCAAGTGAATACGGTGATATTGAAACTGTGAAATTACATTGACGATTTACCATTGTAATAATTAGAAAACGATAGTAGCACGAAACGATTTTTTTGCAACACATTTCAGCACAAAACGAGAATAATTTATTAAAATATCACATTTCAAATGTGGGGGGACTGACATTTACTCCCCCTCATATTGAAATCAGAATAATAACTTGAAACGAATTTTTTGCAGTACATTTCTGCACAAAACGAGCACATTTCAATGTCTTTAGAGAAAATTCGAATTTCATAACTGGTTGGGGGGAGGGGGGGGGGGGGGGAGGCAAGTTGATGTACTTGAGCTCGGCCCAACTTTAGCGCTAAGCGAAAGTGAAACGCCAATCGCGTTCTTGACAGGGAAGTTTTGATATTTCCTATATTAGTGTATGAGCTATACTACTGTGCAAATCTGCACAAATAAATACAATACAATACAGCACAACTATAATGTTTATTTTCACAGATGTTTTTACGTGAGTCGACGCTATACAGCAGTCGATGTTTTTCGTAGAGTCAAGACGCGGGGGCCTGAGGGGAGGGTGGGGGAGGAATGATCCCCTCGCAAATCATGTCAGTAGCTTATATTAAAGAGACGGCAAAACAAACCGCCCCTCTCCCCTCTTCACACCACCCTAAAGCGAACACGGGATGGACGAAACAGCTGGCTCGAAACACTCGGTCGTACGTAGTGTTTCATAGTAACCAGCCTAAGAACTATACGCTGCAAATTAAAATATTCATAAACTAACTATTTAGTATTTAAATGGCGTCCTCAAATAAAGTTGAGAGAATTTTTTGTTCGGATTTCAAAAACCAAGAGATCTGTACAAAATAAAATGCAGAGGGTATGAAAGTTGAAAATTACAAGCTCGATTTATTTGTTTTTTTGTGTGAGGGGGGGATTTTGAATTTTAAATTTTGCACGCGGCATTAAGCTGAGGAAAAGTAAGCAATCGACTCGAAACTCAGATTGGTGCAGATTGGTGTCAGACCAGAATAGGTTGAGATTGTTTTTTTGAGCAAAAGCGGTTGTACGGTTAGTTCAGAAAAAATGTGGAAACTTTGAAAAGTACTCATAAGAATAGCTCGGGGTAATATTAGAGATATTTCAATTTTATCCGTATTACATGCAATTTTCGAAGAATGTTGATATTGTTCTGATACAAATTTTGAACAAGTTTGAATGAATTTGTATGACTCGTTTTGAGAAAATAAATTATTAGGCTATATTGAAAAAATGACCAATTTTAGGATTGAAGTTTGTCAACTAAAATCTACAGGTTGCAAGGCTTCGAGTGATAAAAATGAAATGATATATGAATGAATGAATAAAGAATGAATACGGAAGGCTTAAAAATTTGAATTCAATGTTTGAAGTCAAGGTGCCAAGGTGTGTAGAGACAAGGTGAGTAGGCCTACAGGTGTGTAGAGACAAGATGTGTATAGTTCTCAAGAAGGCCTATACTTCACACACATAACTTGCTCACCATACAACGCAAATGCTGCGTTTTCCCAGCTATAATTGCAGTGGTGTATTCGGGCCAGGGCGGGCCGGGGCGGCGCCCTGGTACTTCAATTTTGGGGCAGGGCGCGCCCCGGTACATTTTTTCTTGAAAACCACATTTGAAGACATGAAGCTAACTTGAACCAGCTAACTTGTAAGCGCACAGTGTTAAAAATGATGCATCCTGATAGATGGAATCTGACAATATTTATTTGCAACGTCAGGCTTTACAATAATGACATAATCTTGTAATGTTTTTTTTTTTTTTTTTTTTTAATAACATCGAAACTTGATACAAAATCATTGTTCCCCAATTAAGGCTATGGATGAAAGATTAGATCGTTTTAACGGGGCACCACGAGGGCGATCTTACCACCCCAAAGAATAATTAAAATATCATAACTCATTCAACAAACAAATCAAATCTTAACTAAGGTAATAATTTCAGGGTTAGAAAACAATTCAAACATTCACAGTGGGGAGAAAAAATCTTGAATCTTCTCATTATCTTGATCTTCTTCTTCTCCTTCTTCTTCTTGAAATCTTCTTTCGTCTCTCTTTTTCTCTGTTCTTGTATCATTAACAAAATTCATCATTCTGTTTCGTTTTTTTTTATATTGTTGTTTTATTTATTCGTTTTATCAGTATTCGTGTTTATTCAATTCGTGTGTAATATATACATATATATATATATTTTAATGGTCGTGGCTGATCGAATTTGTGAATTATACCTCACGAAAAACCATCAATCGGGATAAAAAATGTCAAGTTGTTGATGTTGAGATAGTGAGGACGCACAGATTTTTCGGATACAACTCTCCATTGGACCACTTGTCGTGCAGACTTGATGTGCCAGTCCAATGGTCCAAGTCTCAGGGAGCTATCCGAGAAAACTATGTTCAATCAGCAATGCGGTGTAGTTAGACCTGGTTTCAGTAATATTTTATTTCGTCAAGATTGTGATAAAAACTCAACTTCTGATACATCTCTCCTCGTTTGCCAATATAAAGCTGCCATTAGACAATCCCCGTGCAATCCTTGATTTTTCAGCAGCACTCGGTATTGAATAAGTGCTGGGCAGACAAGTAGGTGTTCTGCATCTTGATCTCCCAGCTTGCACAAGGGACATGTGGAACTTGCTTTAACTCCAATTCTCTTTAGATGTTTGTAGAGAAAATCGTGGCCAGTTGTAATCCTGAAGATCGCGACTGCAGTAGAACGAGGCAGGGTGTTGGAATACATCGGTTTTTCCAGCAGAGACTCTCATCTCTTTCCTCTAGCGACATCTTCGTGGGCCTGATTTATAATAATTTTGGATTTAGCTTTGAGAATATTTTTGTAGGAAGCTATTGACATCGGTGTTGTATGCTGAGTCTGACTGGATCCCAATTTGGCAAGCTCGTCAGCCTTTTCATTTCCTTCAATTCCGCAATGACTTGGGATCCATTGTAGAATCAATGACCAACCATCTGTTATTAGATCGTGTGATAGTATTTGACATCGTTTAGTGATTGAACAATCAGTTGACTTTGATGTTATGGCTTGAATAGCAGCTCTGGAGTCGACAAAAACCACGATTTTTTGAGGATCAGTGTTTTCTCGTATCAACCCCAATGCTATCTTGATCGCTTCCATTTCCCCATCAAAGCACGATCCATATCTTCCTGCAGCAGCCGATTCCTGGAAGATAATGCTGTACACTCCAGCACCAGCATTCGCTTGATCCGCATCTGCCGAACCGTCGGTAAAAACATGAAGCCACTCACTTGAAGGGTATAATGTATGCATCGTTCGTAAAGACAGTTGTTTCAGTGCAAACACATTCATAGTATCTTTTTTGTTCATTTCGTCAAGCAGCTTTATTCTTGTCTTTGGTATTAAAAGCAATGAAGATGAAGGAGGTAAGAAAGGATTTCTTACTACCATGTCATCTCCAATCTCGAACTTCGTCTTCATATTATTGACAGCAGCAATGAAACCTATCTGGGATGGAAGTCGTAATACTGGTGGCTTGTATGATTCCCAGTATGAGTCGTTAAGTCTCAATTGCTTCTCCTGTTGAACAATAGCAGCTCTTTCTCTTCGAATTGACAGTGGCTCGATTCTTGTTTGTATTTCCATCGCAGTGATTGGAGTAGATTTTGCGGCGCCACATATCATTCTGAGAGCTTGATTTTGGACTAAATCGAGTCTATTGGTATTGGCTTTGCTAGCGGTGCAAAAGGCTTCTCGGCCGTACTCCAGGACCGGTCTTATGTAATGTAGTGTATATAGTCAGTAAATTACAAGCTCGATTTTTTTTTGTGTGAGGGGGGGATTTTGAATTTTAAATTTTGCACGCGGCATTAAGCTGAGGAAAAGTAAGCAATCGACTCGAAACTCAGATTGGTGCAGATTGGTGTCAGACCAGAATAGGTTGGGCTTGTTTTTGAGCAAAAGCGGTTGTACGGTTAGTTCAGAAAAAATGTGGAAACTTTGAAAAATTCTCATAAGAATAGCTCGGGGTAGTATTAGAGATATTTCAATTTTATCCGTATTACATGCAATTTTCGAAGAATGTTGATATTGTTCTGATACAAATTTTGACCAAGTTTGAATGAATTTGTATGACTCGTTTTGAGAAAATACATTATTTGGCTATATTGAAAAAATGACCAATTTTAAGATTGAAGTTTGTCAACTAAAACCTACAGGTTGCAAGGCTTTGAGTGATAAGAATGAAATGATATATGAATGAATGAATAAAGAATGAATACGGAAGGCTTAAAAATTTGAATTCAATGTTTGAAGTCACCGCCCTGGTACCGGTACTTTTATTTTTACGAATACACCACTGTATAATTGAGATTATTATGACATGGTAACGGAACTCAATTATTCACGACTTATAACGTATAAATTACTCACGTCAGTCTAATTAAAGCCAATGTAGATACAACCTAGTTCTATTCAAGTAACCTGGTTTGGAGGCAAGACCAGTAGCTGTCTATAGTCTACACTGCACATAAACCTCGGTTTGGGGTGACGTCTCCATATTGTCTGCTTCTTCTCTTTCGTCTTCCTTGATCATCTTTTATTGCAATAGACTAAGTTCTTCGGACCAACTTTTCATTTCGTTTTCGAAGTGGTTATATACCATGGTTATACACATCAGTTTTCGTGGGAAGTTAAGGTTAGCTTGGTTAGGTTAGGTCGATTGGGTTAACTCAAGTTAAGACCGTCTCGATTCACGTACGCGCACTATTGCCACTAAAGCTATAAATTCGTGTGGGTAAGCGCTATGCTCTTCTTTTTGCCATCATTTTTCTTGAATTACCAGCAACTCAAGCAAGTAACTATAAACTGTCTTGAGTTGCTAAGAATAGTAACCATGCCCCACGTACAGCCAGAGGTCACAACCCGTGATTATTCGTCATTTGCTCGCATAATGTCATCAGGTCAAGTGGCCAGACCAAACAGACATCAGTATCGCCGCGACCGTTGTTGTTATAGCATAGTTTCAAAATCAAGGTGTGTATAAATGCGTTCGAGAACGTCATTAGATAAGCGTTTAGTAAAGACCTCCACGCTACTCTCAGGAGCTTTGTATATATGGTTTGTCTATTCTTAGCACCACTATGTAGTGATAGCAACAGATTTTATCATTACCTACATAAAGAAGGTGTATACCGACTCCCATACTAATAACATGCCAGGCATTTGTGGTTTTCTTGCGGTCAAGTCAGAGTCAACGGCCCCATTTGCCTCTCGCGATTTAGCGGATTCCCTTGTAAACTATAGATGTTAGATACTGGTGGATATACGGTACCGGTGACATTGTTGCACTTACAAAATCTTTAATTTTTGTGAAAAACAAATGCAACCTCTAACACATAATTCTACTAAGCCGTGTTGTTTTACATAGTTCGATATAAAAGCGATATAGTTGCGCTACAGGTAAATGGGACCATGGACTCAGATTCTGACCCCGGTAATATTTCACTTGGAAAACGCGAGTGGGTAAACCTTCTTTATAATATGATGAAATCTGTTGGCATCACTACATCGTGAATATAACATTGGCTTCTTTTTTTTCGGTTAGAATTAGGCCTACATAATTTCAATGAGATTTTCCGAGCACGGCCGTCTGTATAAACACGTCACAGTCAACGATCTCCAGACAGCCGTGTTTCCAACACATTGTTGCTATACATGTGCTCACGAGAGAAGGTCGTCCACCAACACAACCAACACAAACTTACAAAACCTATACTAAAAACACCCCGCTATTAGTATCACTGGGATTTTTTAAAGCATAATGATTTTTCATGAAGAGGTTTACGATAAGAAACGACATCTTTCAAATTCGTCAAAACCTTGAAGTTGCAGTAAGATTGTGTAATTACTGGAGTTTTAACAATTATTTGGTTGGTGTATGCCCTTCTTCTTCCGTGGATATAAGTATAGAAGTTTCAAAAACAAGGTGCATGTATATTTCGAATCAATATCTCGCTCATCTCACAACGCTTCTACTGCGTTCTCCTAGTCTGCGGGTTTGGACGACGATTGTTATAAAGGTGGTGCACATACGGTGCTAGAGAAATTCATATTTAATAGTTTTTTTATGCTCATAAACAAGCGTAATTGAATGGACAGTATATCAAGATCAACTCCAAGATAATATAATGCTCTTTAACTAATATGGCATTCTGTATGCATTCAATCACTTTCAAGATAAAACGTGAATGAATACCAAGAATGTGATGAAATTCATTCACATATTATCTTGAAACTGCTTGAATTCACAAAAATAGAATGACAATTTATTGAAGAGCATAAAATTATCTTCAAGTTGACATATTTTTCATTCAATCACACTGGTTCGTAAACATAGAGAAAAATAGTGAAAAAGAATTTCTCTAGCACCGTGCATTCAACCCTTCAACATCTCACAGCGTTCAAAAGACATCACAAAACCAGGACATGTCAACTGCTAAATCGACACCAAAGTGCTCCTCAGCCCTATAGCTAGGTCACGACCGACCGTCTTTACGAGCCGGCAGCTGAACGAGCAGGGGTGTCGAGGAATACAAATGGCGGGAAACTCACCATGCAAGAGGTCACCAGGTTAATCCATCAGGCAGCGCCACTGTCGCTCGCTCAAGGTCAGAGGTCACTGCACTACACTCTACCACGTCAACACACGTCACTCCTGCAACGCCTTCAACGTCCACTTCACTCTTCGCTTTCTGCAATGACAATACCCTGCACGTCTGCAACGCCTTCAACGTCTGCAACGTCAACTTCACTATACGCACAACACACTGCACGCCTGCAACATCCCTTTCACTATACGCACGTCAACACACTGCAAGCCTGCAACATCTGCAACGACTGCTTCACTTCATTAGCCTATTTCTACACATCTTCAATAACAATTCAATGTATTGCTGTTTTATTGCTATAACATGTCAAACTACGCGAAGTCTGCAATCTCAGCGCACTCTTCAACGCCCTGCAACGTCTGCAACACTTCCGGGCGACAACACTAGCGACTTGTCAAGCCTGGCAAATCGTATTGATAACACACAGCATAAGAGAACCGGATACAAGATAGTTGGAAACGATTGACCCGGAAACGATTGAGCCGGGGTCGGATACGATTGTGACAGAGACGGAGCCGATCGAGGTACTCGTGTACCGTGATGTGCTCGCGCTGCCTTCCGTCGTGCTACTGACTCGAAACCTCGCACGTCGCGACACTAGCGCCGGGACGCCCAGCGACGCGCTGCGGCCACGGCTCGAACTACACCAGATACACATGTAGTCAAGGTAACCGTCACCACGCGTGTGGGATGCTGTCATGGTATTCATCTTTTCGGATTACTGGATCAATGTACTCTCACGGTCACATTAAATGTTTCTTTAAAATTACATTTTAAATTAAATCTACGCCTATTTTACCGCTAACATTTTCATAGACTAGACGTGGAGTGGATATGTACAGCTTGAACTATAAGTGAAAGTCCTTACTCCTTTTCCTACCTGACTAAATGAGTCAAGTTATTGTGATATTGAATTGGATTGATCAAGTATGGGACATAACGATCATTAACTTTTAATTTGGTTCAAGTTGTAGACCTACATTGCCTGTTGATTCTAATAAGTAAACTGACATTTTTTTCAGGATGTATATATTCGATGTGCCTTGATCGTTCACTTTATGTGACCGCAAGTGTACATACACTCGAGCAGAAAATGTATATTGTCTGGATATTGTGTTATTTCAAATTCTGGGACAACTCGGATCTGTTTTTGATCGATTGATCAAAGCTTTTTAATTAATTTGCTTTGTTTATTGATAAATAACTTAGTTAAGGCCATTAGAGGAATATGATTCAATTGAGAGCTTTCACAGTAACCAACCAGACATTTTTCAAATAATTTCTGATTGGTTCACGTGTCTTACAGGGACAGAAAAAAACGTGTAACCGTGTCACTATGAGCCAAGCTTGAGTTGGACTTTAATTGCTGTAACCCCGGAAGTGATCAGTCGATTTGTCACAGTCAGAGTCAGCATTCCTATAATTGCTTCAGATACGTGTAGGCCTATAAGATGCCTACTACTAAGACGGGTAGTCGAGTGGCTAGCATGCTGAACCGTCATTCAGGGGACCGGGGTTCGATTCCCGCCGTGGTTGACCATCCTGGAGAGTTGAACTGTGGTTCCCTTGTTCAGGTTGTTACTGGAATGGTTTACGACCTACCCCTTCGCACTATCCAAAAACACCTGATAAAATAACCTCTCATCTCAAGATCCCATGCCATCTCATCCACCATTCACTGAAGTTTGACGCCAATAGTTCTCAGGCGTTAAATAAACCAAATATGGATAAATGAATAAGCTAGCCTATTTATCGAATGCTATTCCATAGAGTGCATTAATATCAGGCTCACAATTCTTGGACGCCAACTGAAGGTAGCATGGCTTGTAATTTATCCCTTAGGGACAAGCCCGCCCCCCTCCTTCTCCCTTGAGAACATTCCGGGTCAACTGTCGCGTGCACTGAATGTTGTCATCCACTTAAGCGGTCGGCAGCCAACTGCCTGCATGCGCTCGGGTCTACTCGGTGAGATTCGTTCTTCATGGGTCTATAGATTCATGGGACTAGACCTGGGGTCGGTAACTGAGTCATGACGTCACAAATCTTCGGATTTCCAATGGTCTTCCCTTTCAGTTCCATTTAATACCGACTTGCAGAAAAATACTGGCTCAATCCAGCCAGTCATGTCAGGGAGTTGGGTCCCGACCACTCGTCACGGTACAGGAACCAGCCGACCACTACAGCAGCACAGCAGGTTACTGTAGTTATCGTCAGGTGAGATTAGATAAGAGACTTTTTGGCGTCATCTTAGAAACAAACATGTAGTAGGAAAACACAGCATAATGCCTTGTGGGATGAGCGAGATATTCCGACACAATTAATCTACTCGTTGGTTGTACATCTCTATTGTAGCCCATCTCATTCACACACAATCTAGTTGAACTTTCTCTCTTCAAATTACGTATGAAGTCCTTCAAAATTACGTATTTTGAAAAAAAGAAACGTAAAATGTCATTATATAATTTTTTATATCAAAACGACTGATTCGATTTCAGTGAAAGTTTGGAATAACGTGTATCATTATTATATTGAAATTCGGTAAAAATTTGAGTTTTTTCGAAGAACATTTTTTGTACGAAAATTCTTCTCTGGCTTATTCTCATGGGGAACTTGGAAACTGGAAAATTAGTTTTCTCAGAAGTGGTGTAATCGATTGCGCATAAAAAACAGTGGGATTCAAATCAGATGATGGCACTTGGGCATGCCAAGTTTCAATTGAATTTTAATTTCCGTTTGACCTGTAGAGCGTGAACATTTTTTTTTTTACTTTTTTCGACTCAAGTGAAATTGAGTCTTCGCTTCGCTCATCCAATAAGTAATTCTGAAAAATGACTATATTTTGAATTTACTAATGCAGAACCATTGAAGTGAATCGATATCGAACTGATAAAAAATTAATTCAAAATTTCTCATCAGTTCAATAATTCACTTCATGGTTCTGCATTTGTAAATTCAAAATATAGTTGTTTGTCAGAATTAGTTATTTTAATTTTTACAATGGGATGAATAGCCTAAATCCCGCAATAATCAATCAATACTGGAACTGAGACCCGTTTCTGTCAGTACGTGACATTAGTCAGCGAGACTAAAAACAACCCTTATGTGTTGCAGTTCTATATACAAATGATATCGTAACTTTAACCGACTATTGATCGAAATACATATCGAAATCGTCAATTATCAAAGGGTATTGAAGCGGTAGCGGATCGATCGAATCGAAAAATAAACTGTTTTATGGGTAGCAAGAAACGCCACAAGCAGATGGAAGGGGGGGGGGGGGGGGGTTTCAACTCCGTTTATAAACAAAGCAAATAATCATTTTTTGAAAACTTTGTATACCGGTAATATTAATTTTATTAATTATTCCAATGATGGGGTTAAATCCTTCAATTAGAATTGAGTGATATAGACTGATTGGCCTATACATACAGATACACCCACTATCACTCAGTTTTTTCATGACAGTGATGAGCTTTACATTTGTGTCAAAGTTCTTTGTTTTTAATTCAAAATATTCCAGAAATAATTATTCATTTGCTGACAAGACCGCCTCGATGTCTTCAAACAATCTTCAATCGGTGCATTTAAATTAATATTTTCTAGTATTTCCACACGATCTTGTCTTTCATCCATAGCCCTCATTAGGGAACAATGATTTAGTATCAAGTTTCGATGTTATTTAAAAAAAAAAAAAAGATTTTTCACAAAACTAACTATTTTTATTTCCGCAAGTGTTTATATCATTTTTCCATTCAATATCGATCATTATTTCGATATCGAATGTATCGAATATTCGAACTCGAAATCGTCTCGAGGTCCTGAATGATCGCCACCGAAGGGCCTCATGTGCTCGTGTAGGTCTCTAGGCCTGCTGTTGGCGGGTCGTTGAACAAAGCGTTGAACAGGGCGCACGCGCGGGGGGATGTTGATCCAGCATCCCCCTCCCCCCCCCCCTCCCCATCATCTCACAGGGCGCTATTGATTCCTGCTCGAAGCGCTACTAGCACTGCCACAAACATCCACTCTTGCCTATATGCATTGTACTCAGAACATCGTAAACAATCACAGACTGGGGCTTACAGGCGCGTCAATGACTTGCTACTTTCACTCGTCTGATAAGATGATTGTTTTTTCATCTAGATAAGATGAAAGATGATCGTTTTGAAATTAGACCCGGTTTTATTGAATATTTTAATTCAGCATTAATTATCCAACTATTGGTTGAGGTATGAAACCAAGGGTGATGACAACATAATCCACTATCTGTTCGTGAAACTGAATTGGAACCTGTTTCACGAACTGATAGTTATCGGATTAAAGGGTTAAACACCCTTGGTTACGTTGTATAGGTTGTATAGATTTTATTGTTGTACACTTACTACAATCATCTTAGAGTTAGGCCTATATGATTAATGCCCAACTCAGACGTCGTGAAACCAGCTCTTATACAGATACAAATATTACGATAAGAATAGTTATCTAGATAATTGACGCCCAAACAAACGTCAAAAGACATGATAACCAAAGGGGTTGTTTAGTATGTGAGACTTGAAAATAAAATCAGGGTAGCTCTAAATGTCCACATGGAGTACGGACATAAACAATCGAGGTTATCATTAGTGGGCCATTTCTTTAAAGATGAAGGATAACGTCTGAAATCTAATAATATAGGCCCTATCTTATTAATTTTTTAAAGAACTTGCAGAGTCACATCACATATCGTTTTTCCTGGATCTCAACTCAACCCACTTATTTTTTTGTCGGGAAAATGTGTTGAAAAAATTATCTTCACCTTTATCTCGAGAAAAAAATAAGAAAAATAAAAAAAATAAGTTCGTTAAATTAGGCCTACAGCACACTTGACTAGATATATAATTTTATAAATATGAAAAGAAGATCATTTTTAGCAAATTCTACCCAAGCACTGAATAGTGATTTGCGATACATCTAGTTGGTATGTAAGAACGTTATGTGAGGTGATGGCTGCAAATTCGTCAATACGTGCAGACTCGAGTGAATTACAAGAAATCATCTGGACACATTTTTTCATTTCTTTTCAGCTGAATATTTTTTTTTCCAAATTAGGCATAACCACCAATGTGTATATAGATGATGAAAAGTAGAAAATCTGTTATCTGTCATTTTTATCGAGATTTAGAAAACTCAGTTCTAAACAATAAGATTATATAAAACAACGATAAAAACTTCGGTAATTAAACAACTGATACTTTTAGCATTGTAGTTCTGTTTCTAAACGTAAATCTCGTAACGAAGAAACGTTATACACAGAATAGAAGATGGATAGGGATACGAGAGACGGTCGCTCGGAACTTTCATCTCTCGTGGATACAAGTTACACACACGAGGTGACGGCTTGAACCCCCAGTGCGCTAGTGGTCGGTGGGATAGGGTGGACGGTCGCTCGGAACCTTCATCTCTCGTGGATACAAGTTACACACACGAGATGTGGAATGGAAGGAACCACCCGTTCGCTAGTGGTGTGGGATAGAGGGGACGGTCGCTCGAAACTGTCATACAAGCCACAGGAGTTTCTCGAGCGGCGCCTCAGTTGACTGAGCCACGGAGGCAGCTTATCAAATATACCCTATTTCAACGGATCGTTGTGCTAGTTTTGCACAAAATCACATCCTACGTCATGATACGCCATAAGGCAGGAGAGTATCCCATGCTTAATCTTGGCTATGTCGGTCGTTAGCAGTAATGATAGAGCCATCAAAAGCACAAGTTTTAATCGAATACAGCTTTTTAATTATTTACTCAAAGGGATAGCCTGTTAGGTTACCAAGCAACCTGGACATGCAGTTATAGTGGAAAACTAACTAATACTGAAATTGTGATTAGAGAACAATAATTTCGTAAACTTTGTTGCTAACTTATTAAATGAGTTAAGCGAAGACTTACCAACTTCAAATACCGGAAAATCGGGGTTCGTTTTAATGTGTTTTTGTTTGTTTAATGTTTTTTCAAGCGACATACAAGTCAGAGAAAGTAACCAATCGACTTGTATACCTTAATTCCTCGACACCATGCAGTCGTACCGGAATAGATCCACTTGTTTTTGAGCAAAATCGGTTCGTCGGGGTTTTCGATGAAAGTTCAAAATATAAGGCCCATAAGAATAGCATTGGGTTGAATTTTAAATTTCAAAATTGTATCCGATTGGAATTAAATTTTCAAAGTATGTTCACATTGTTCTAACTGTTACCAAGTTTGAAAAAATGTAGACCTGTCAGTTTGACGGAAATTAATTAATAGCCTACATTGGAAAATGTATGCATATTGGGTATAAATAATTAAATATATATTGTTCGTCAATTCATACACAAGCGTTTGCTGCGTCTGCCTATGTGTGACATCACTGACAAGTATAAGGGCATCGTTCTTTCAAGCCTATTGTTGATATTTCAAAACTATTTAAGCTGTAATAAATTACCAAATCTCTCAAATACATAATTTGTTTGTTGTTGATTAAAACGAAATCCAACACAATTATGTTGCCCATCACAATGCCGTATGTGATATTCCTTATTATATTTCGCCGTCATCCGCTGTTTTAGGCAGTTTAATAAGACAGCGATTCTTACTTTCATCTTCATTGTTTCACTAAACACCCAACGACTGTCGCTTTGTCTTCATGCATGCTCTGTTATCAGACAATACGCGCGCGCGCCATGCCGTGACGATTGTCAACTCGCAGCCAACTATTGTCCATTGTTGCGGCCGCTGAAAGCATGTCTAGCGTCTTATAAAACTACAAGTCCTGAGAGCCAACATCGCAGTCCAAACCCCACATCGCTAGACACACATCATGTCTTGATACAATCACACTAATAACTAACTATTTATTTATTCGTTCTCACACCAACAAATTCTATTTATATCAGCAGAGATGGCAAGGGGAAAAGATTTATTATTGAAAAACGTTCTATTTTTCGTGTTCTGTATAAACCTGTGTACGGCAATTCTGACAAAATCGAACGATTTGAATGCAGTAAGGCCATTGGTGAAACGATCTGGCTATGACGGCATGGGCCAATCACAACAGTTCGCGTACAACAGTTTGGACCAATCGCAGCTTGGCTCGCAGCAAGTTCCACGGCGTGTCGAGAAGGCGGTAAAACTGAAGGGCGAACAGTCTGTGGAGAGGGCCGCGTTCTACGGAGAAGGGCA